>CM019063.1:516087475-517287475 GCA_009667805.1 Leptobrachium leishanense | reverse complement strand
AACAACAAAAATGCATGTTACGTTATGTGTGCGGAGGGAAATTGGCAATTCTGTTTCGAGAGATTGCTTTTCTGGCATTAACAAAGGAAAAAGAGCTGATAGTTTCACTGAGTGATTCCTAAATCTTTGTATGTTCTTCCAGATTGTGAAATAACAGTTGTTTTTTTTTTTACAGCTGGGGAAAATGTGTCATGTCTTTGAAATGCTTTACATAAAGTGCAGTGAAAAAGATCATTGTCTAAAGTGAAGCTAAATCAGCTAAAAACATTGGGCCCTATTACACTGTTCGCGCACAATTTTACGCGTGCGCAAAAAGGCATTAACGCGAGGGGAAAAACCCTTCGCGCTGAACGTCGTATTACAACGTTCGCGCACAAAATGCGCGTTAACGTCTAACGCGAGTTACCCTGCGCGAACGAAAGTCTGTGCGCGCATCCCATACTTAACATTGTGAGCGCAAATTCGTTCGAGCGCTGGTACGCGGATGGTATTACAATCTATGCGCAAATTTTTACGAACGACATTTGCGCGCATAATTTTAACGTCATTTAACCCTTTCGCTGCTGAGACTTTTCCCGCCTCTGTGCTGAGGTCATTTTTACCGGTTGTGCTCCTCATGTTTAAACGTGTTTTGAAGGCTTATTTTAGTATATGACCCAGACATATTATATATCGTTCTTTCCGTCAGACTCGGCAGATTCATAATATGTCATTATTATATGTATACATCATGACCTGTCTGTATATTATAACAAAAAATTCAATAAAATATGAATTTTCAATAATTTACAACGTGTAAAGTGTTTTTTTTCCACATTTTAACATGCGAGCAATTGCAGTTATATTTTGTATGGGGTGCGCTTGTTAAAAAAATTAGAAATGGGGTCTCGGTACATTTTTTTTGGGGGAAAATTACGCGATTTTTAGCATACGCACCGCATACAAAAATCGTTAGTGCAGCATCATTGTTCACATTATAATTGAAATGGGAACAATATTTCTGCATTAACAAACCAAAAAAAAGAAAAAAAAAATTGTTTTTTTTTTTTTATAACATGTTTTTAAATATTTTTTTATTTTAATTTTTATTTATTTTTTAAAAACTTTTTTCACAGTCGTGTTTGGTATCGTTGGAACGGCCATGCTCTGGCTGATCCAACAGTACCAAACTTTAACGCCTAGCTGCCACGGATCGGGAGATAGGGGGTTCATTGGAACCCCCTATCTCCACCATTGGTGGCGGCTAGGGGTTAACTCCAGGACTGGCATCATCGTGCTATACACGATGACGCCAGTCCTCAGGGGGAGTTCCCGGAGGCTTGGCCGACATCTAAGATGTCGGCCAGCTCCGGGAAAGGATCACGAACCGGCGCTTTTCAGTGCCGATTCGTGATCCGGCTCCCCAGGGGTTAATGACAGCCACCGTTTGGAAGGGCAGGCTGTGCCCTTCCAAACGGTGCCTGGCATTAAGCTCAGGACCCCCGCGATCGGGAGGGAGAGAGGTCCGAAGGACCCCCCCTCCCTTTCACGCGCCTTCTCCGCACACGCGGGGGGACGCCTGAAATAGATGTCATCGCGCCACCGCGATGACATCTATTGTGCCCGCGGCGGTCCCGGATTGACGGGCTGACATCCAAGATGTCAGCCCGCACCGGGGGGCACAGCGATCGGCCGGAATCCGGCCGATCGCAGGCTGATTCGGGTGGACGCGCTCAGCGCGTCCTCCTCAGCCAACCCTTCCTGCGGCAGGATGCGCTGAGCGCGTCCTCCGCAGCAAAGTGGTTAAAAGCTGGTGGTAACTGCAAATCTGAATGTTCTGGCTGAAACGAAAAACACCAGCACGAAAAAAAAAACTACTGCACAGTATAGTTACACATTCTGCACATACCCAAACAATAAAATGGAGAAGTTGTGCGTGTTTTTATTATTGATGCAGCATATATACTCAGATTGATTTTGACAGGCGCTAAAGCTGAACGGGAGACAATTGTGGTTCTTAATTCTGATTGGCTGAATCGCGTGATCCGATTTCTGCACGCAGCGTTAATTTGCGTGCATTCTCGATATTTACGGACGGATGAAAAAATGCGCTCGGATTGTAATACCAGAGTTAATTTACACGCGTTAACGTTTAACGCTGCATGCAAACAAAATTGCGCTGCGCAAGCGTTTTTCCACAAGGAATGTAATAGAGCCCATTGACTTTAAAAGGACATACCATGCACTGTCAGCAATGTAATTTGAGTGGTCATAACTAACCGAGTGCCCTCACCCTCTCTCCACCTTCAGGGTGGGATGATTCAGCCGTCCAATGCAGGGAATTAGTCCCACCAAAGTACTGATCTCATCTTCCTAAGGTTCGCGCCTCATCTCGCGCCAATGGCTTTCAATGCGCTCACACTGAAAGCCATTGGATTGGCTGGACACGCACTCGAGTAGCCAATCTTCTACTGGTCATGGTCACATTGCAACTAAGGCTTTATGGGAAGCAGGGAAGCTTGTGATGCTTGGCCAGCACCGTAGAAGCCCAGAGCTGGATTAATGTGAGCTTTAAAACAACTCTGGTTTTAAAACAAGAGGAAGAAGGCTAAAGAGGGGGGTCAAGAGAGGGTCAATGTTTAACTCCTTCCCTTTTAAACTCAGAGCTTCCCGTTAAATGGAATCACTTTATCGTTTCCATATTTAATGTGAAATAACCTCTTTAGAGGAATTCAGCCCGGTGTAGGTATATTTCACAAGATCATAGAATATTAAAGTTCTTGCACACCCTCCAAACTAATTCCTAGACTTCTCAATGCGCACAGAATGACTGGAACCTACAACCATAGCTGGTATTGAGAATGCAGGTCCTACTAACTGCTGTCTGGATTTGCCTTGATGACTCCTGGCTGACTACTTCACTCGCTGATGTACACATGCCATCTGTACTGCATTTACTTTATATATAATCTACAGTACAATTCACAGAGGTTCTATCACAGCCGTCATAATATACATATTGACCCTTCAGTTTAATTACTGGGGTTATACATAGACAGATGACTTGCCTGTCTACAGATTTTGCAAGAGCCTCCAACTCCTCACTGTGTTTCAAGACCGGATTAGCATAGGCGCTATTGGAGCTGCAGCTCCAGACCCAAACCCCAAAATAGGCCCAGAGAAAAGATAACCATGTCAGCAGCAATTACCAGCAACACAAGGAAATTACTAGGGGAGTGAGACAATGGGAGTCCAGAAAAATGGGTCAGAGGGACAATGGAAGGTGAGAAGAATTCTGCAGAGGATCAATGGGAGGTGAGAAAAATTAGACATTTGAACAATGGGAGGTGAGAAGAATTTATATATTTATTTATTTTTAAAGTATTTTACCAGGAAGAATACATTGATATTTCTCTCGTTTTCAAGTATGTAGAGCAAAGGAACAATAGAAGGTGAGAAGACAGGGACAGAGGAACAACGGATGGTGAGAAAAATTAGACAGATGAACAATGGGAGGTGAGAAGATTGGGGCAGAAGAACAGTGGAAGGTGAGAAGAATAGGGCAGAGGAACAATAGAAGGTGAGAAGAATGTGGCAAAGGAACAACAGGAGGTGAGAAGAATGGCGCAGGAGAAACACGGGAGGTGAGAAGAATGGAGCAGAGGAACAACGGGCAGTGAGAAGATTGGGGCAGAGGAACAACGGGCGGTGAGAACGAAGATTGGGGCAGAGGAACAAAGGAAGGTGAGAAGAATGGGGCAAAAGAAGAATGGATGCGAAAGAAACACACCCAAGTCTTCAGCTCCAGGCCCATAAAGCCCTCAATCCAGCACTGCTGTGTTTATTAGTGTATAAGGGATGTACAACACACCAAAGTTTTGCATATTTTGCACCTGAATTACTCCTTACTGTAACGGAGGGAATGATCTCAAATGTTTTCTTACATTTTGTTTTGTTTTTCTACACTTTGTTCCTTTATTCTTTCAGAAAAAATTGTTTCTCCAAGTCAGAGCTGGGTAATCTTAGGTCATGTTCTTAGCATGGAGGAAAGACTTGTTGGCCAAAAACAAACAACTACTGATTGTGATATGAATGTTAAAGGATTATTGATATAAAAAACTCCAAAAACTATAGTTCTATAGGTTGCATACTCTGAATATCAGGCATGCAGGGTATAGCTTACCCTGATCTTTGACAAGCAACCGCTAACTTTGACAATATATGTACGTGTAGATGCAACAAACTTATTCCTAGGTTTGTCAGGATATTGTATGCAAAGTATGAATTTCAACGAAATAAATAACATTAGGGAGAAATGACATAAGCTAGAGGGTCAATAGAACACAATGTATCAATGATTACATTAAACAAACACTCACTTTATTGTTAATGTGTGGATTGCCCCCACTTCCCCCATCAGGTGTAATCGCTGGGTGAAGTGGACGAGTTTGACCAGCAGCTGATCACTATTGATGTCAACACGCTGAAAGCGTACTGACATCACTCTCTGAGCCCACCCACCATAGCGATCAATCTCACAGAATCAGTGATGCATCGGATCTCTGCACGCTTGCAGCTCCGATCCATCGTTCTGCAGGCCATACAGAACTCGCATGCATAAAGTGCACATGTCCCGTACTTTGTGGTTCCGACGTTACGCAAGTTGCATAGGAGCACAAATTGCCCAAATAAGCTTCAAGGAATTCCGGGTTTGGGAGTCCCGGAGCCGAAGAGGAGAAGCAGCGCGCAGCGAGGGAGAAAAGGTGAGTGAAATTATCAAGATAAAGAAAGCAAATAAAAAAACAATTGGGCAGAAGCTCAACAGCATCTGCCCGATTATTTAAGGGCAAAAAAAGGGAACTCTCTTTTTAATGTGGTGGTATCTCTTTAAACTGTAGCACGTCATTCTACTGGTTTCCATAGCTCGGATTATCTTATGTTTTGTGTTTGTTTGCTTTTTATTTATTTGGAAACAGAGGCGCTGTCATTGTTGATTTCGCGATCCTTGTTTCTAGGGAACATTTTAATTAACTCCGCTAACACTGACAAACAAATCAGAGAATGAACACAACTACGCCGACTGCAAGTTACAAAACGGCTTGCGACAAAACCACGACAATAAGCAAACCGCGACAATAAGCAAACCGCGACAATAAGCAAACGACG
This sequence comes from Leptobrachium leishanense, assembly GCA_009667805.1. NCBI lineage: Eukaryota > Metazoa > Chordata > Amphibia > Anura > Megophryidae > Leptobrachium > Leptobrachium leishanense. Next base: position 517,282,330 of record CM019063.1, on the reverse strand, counting down.
ACAATAAGCAAACCGCGACAATAAGCAAACCGCGACAATGAAAAAATATGTAGAAAGAAACTGTTCTTATCTAAATTTTATTAAAATTACACAAATAATCACCGATGTATTTTCTTTTCTTAAAATGTAACCTCACAGTTTAATTTTACAGAGGGAGATGTTTGGTTTTAGATCACTACACACTCCAGTAAACACATACAGGGTTATTCAAAGAGAATCTAAAAGCCAACGCACGTTCGGTGACTTTTCGTTCTCTTCAATTCGGTTCGATTTGGCGATCTGTTTTCGGCAACCCTGAGGTGTATTCAGCAAGCACCACATGGCCGCCGAAATGCAGGGAAAAGTCGCCGCAAACCCGCCGAAAACTCACTGCAAAACGAGGGCGAACGCACACTGAAAACCCGCAAAAACATCTGGATTAACCCCGCCAAAAACGCCAGAAAAACCCGAGCAGGAGCCGATCAAACGCAGCGCAGCCGTCGGAAAAACCCGACATCGCAGACGAATGGAGTGAATAAATTAAAAAAACAGTTTCCTTGAATGTTTGAAAAGTGAAACGCTGTTTGCAAAGAAACTACTGAACGAAAATGTCTGAAATTTACATATGAGGTCCAGGGAATGATAATAAAAATGGCTGTTACAGAAAAAAGAAGTAAAGTTTAAAAAAAAAAATTAAAAAAAATTTGAATTTTTTTTTAAAAAAAAAAAAATCCCGAAAAATGCTTAAAATATCCTATAAAATCGATAAATAAAGAGACTTTTTACTGCAGAATTTTATAATGAACAGTTTATTAGAGATTGAATTAAAACGGGAATATTTTTAACATTGAAGCCTATGGGATTCGCCGGAATAAACCTGCCGAATTAAACCACTGAATGGCAGGGCATTAGAGGAACCTTTCACTGCTGGTTTGTGTTCTCTATGGGGATTCACTGCCCTCGAACAGGCACCAAACAGGCACTGTATGTGCAGGCAATTCGCCAGGATTTGGCGAATTGCCTGCTCTCTGGATAGCCGACTGGCCTAGAAAGGTAACCAAACGTTGATTTTCAGCGTTCGGTTCCCTTTCGACAGACATTCGGATCTCTTTGAATAACCCTGATAATGATATCTCCTGACGTGATCACATTTAATGCTCGCTGCTAACCCCTTCAGTATTTTACATTTTATCTATTAATAAATATAATAAAAGATCATTTAACTCAAAAGCCAGCTTCACATAAAGCTATCTATATAGAAGCTAGAGAGAAGAATGTAACCCCCACCGCCAGCACCACGAGTGCCTTCTCACAGTTAACCTCTCTATCCACAGTATTGCAGTCCTCTGCTTCACCGACGCTGCAACATTACAAAAGGGAATTACAGAAATAGGGCTGGAAAAACGGTGTCGGACCTGATTAAATCACATTTGCTATATGTCGGAGCCCTAGCGTACCCCACACCTCCCATTTTTTTTTATTGATGTCCTGATAATCAGAATTTAGTCCAAGCAGTGACTTATCTAAATTGCGCAATTATTGATTCCTTGCCTTTTATAAGGTAAAACGTTTACCTACATGTACATTAGTTACTTACCGAGCAGGGATGACCACTGAGCCGGGGGCCTGTACAGGGGATATTGTTTAGGGAACGAAGCCTGACTCCATCTCCCAGTAAATACTATGCTATACTTAGCGAGTTCCTCTGCTGTACAAAGGGATTCTTCACTCCGGGGAAGACAGCTGGAATGACCCACGATTGTTAAGAAAATGAAGACGAGATTGCAGGATTTGGAGACCAGAAACATTTTTTCCATTTTCTGTGAGTAAACAAAAAAATAAAAATATAAAAAGCATAAAATAACTGTTTTCTATTACGTGACACCGCGAAAAAAAAATACAACAAAGTATACCTAATAAAATAAAAATTCCTTTATTTTACCCAACAATTAAAGTGCTTTATAGAACAAATGCCATTAGTATCCATCCCTGCATATCTATTTCGTAGTGAATCAACCCCTGGTAAGGGAAGATTTTAGAGAAAAATAATGAGGTTAAAAAAAAAATAAGCGATGGATATAATTGCTAAAAAAAAAAAATAAGTGATGGATAAAATTGCTAAAAAAAAAAATAAGTGATGGATAAAATTGCTAAAAAAAAAAAATAAATGATGGATAAAATTGCTAAAAAAAAAATAAGTGAGGGAGAAAGTTGCTAAAATAAAAATACAGAAATAAAAAAAGGGAAACAATATCAAGCTGGTTTTTAATTTTGCAGTTTTGACTTTTTAAGAATCTGGAATTTAATGAAAAGAAGAACGACACAGACTGATTGCAGGAAGTAATGAGACGCCAGCGGTGTTTAACACTGAATAAATGATATAGATTCCTATAATTCCGTGTAATGATACACACAATGTATCTGCACAAACACAAACACACACTTAAAACCAAAGTTGATCATACTCACAGCTTGGATCCTGCCGTCTTCTGTGGGTCTATGGAGCACCTTGGTCTGCTGGCAGCTGACTTTGTTCTGGTGAGGAGAAAAAGGAGGAACTTCTATTTATGCCTCAAGATGGTCCCCTTAGTCCAACAATGATTGTAACCTTAAGACCTTACAGTTTAACGCATTGCATAGCAGCCGCCTGCTTTGATTTTTTTCCTTCTTTTTTTTTTTTAGGGAATTATTAGAAACGTCTGTGAGTGCCAGCTGGTCTGAGATGCAGAAACGACGAAAGAATAGCAGGAATGCTGACTAAACAAATTAAGCGTTGCTTAAGAATAAACAGCCCCTTTATGTTCTGCCGGCACTTTATACATGAGCATTATGAGAATAGCTTGTGAAAAGGTATGGTGTAATAGTTTGGGGGTTGTTTTCCCCATTTTTTTCAATGTCGGACTTAATTCCTCGTTTATTCCTGTTGGAAATCCCTAAGGGAATTGCAATCCTGGTGTAAACGTAAGCCGGAGCTGCTGCAAACTTCCCGGTGCCATACCACGTCTATGGAGTTGGTCGATTTACAACAGCTCTGGTTAAGTTCACACCGGTGTTGAGATACAGTACTAATGGCTTAGGGGACTCTTTATGGGCAGCGACATGTTTTTCCATTTGTGATGCTCTCATACTCTGCATGGTCAGAAAAAAAAATGTCACCACCTACCGTACAAGCCTGTTATGATCTGCTGTTGCTTCAGTTGGTCAGGTCTAGGTTCAGCAACATTATTTGGCCAAAAATGAGGTCTGAATATACTGAATAAGCAGGTTTTTCCATAAAAAAGATTCTGATGGCACAGCGGGCATATTCCAAGATGGCAATGCAAGGATTCATCGGGCTCAAATTGTGCAAGAGTGGTTCAGGGAGCATGAGGCATCATTTTCACACATGGATTGGCCACCACACAGTCCAGACTTTAACCCAATTGAGAATCTTTGGGATAATGTGCTGGAGAAGACTTTACGCAGCACCGCGACTCTCCCATCATCATCATCAATACAATCTTGGCCACAAATTAATGCCACTCTGGATGCAAATAAATGCTGTGACATTGCACAAGCTTATCCAAACGATGCCACGGCTAATGTGCCGCAATCACAGCAAAGTTCCTTAGAGTAACAACTTCTTGTTCTGGTCCCCTTGAGCATCCCAAGGCCGCACTGATGCTTGAGGCACTGCTTCATTTGCCTCCTATGACTGTGCATCCCTGGTTTAGGCTGTTGAGTTTATACACCAGTATACATGGTATTATTTGCAATCTATTGATCTAGAGATCTCTAGATCTGGAGACAAGAAGGACCAGTGCAAAATCAATCAGTTCAGCCCCATAACTGGGCTATCCGGGTCGGATAATCACCATGCACCGATATAGGGCAGGAAACCTCAGAGGCCCAGATATCTCCTGTCAATAAAGAATTTCAGCTGTCAATGGTGACATAAAACAGGGAGCTCCAATTAAGAGAACTGCAACCCCAATGCAACGGCAATGGACGATCTTCTTCGAGGAAGTTAGACATCAGTAGAGCTGTGGGTTTCGCCACATCACTTGTACCAACAGACCTTAACAGCACCAGAAAATGGCCTGACTGAAAGTAGCATCAGGGCCTCTTGTTGGGTTGCCAGAACGGCCATGTTTTTCTGGACACATATTACTGAAATACAGGTGTGATGTATCGTATGTATACATCATTTCTAAAATCCATAGAATGCTTGTATGCTTTACATATGTTACACAGAGCCATTGCTGACGGTTTGTGTCAACATCGCCTCTTTTCCCTTACTGAGAAGCAAATATTTTGTCGTTTGCAAGTTAAAGCACCATCTCGTCTAGAAAGACATGTGGTTTTGTTCTCAGTAAACCACAAGCCTCCGAGGCCCCGTTCACGCTGTGAGATTTGAAAATAGTTTTTCCGCGCGATTTTCATATTTGCAACGTCTCGCGATAACGTCGCGCAAATTCCGCGGTTTTGCGTGATTTTGCAACACACCACCAATGGAAATCACAAAATGCAAAAAAAGGGTCATGTACCAGCGACATGTTACAGCGACATGCGACATGGCGCAACGTTGCGCTGTAAGATGTGAACAGCTCCATTGAAATATATTGGAGATGCTACATAGCGCGATATCGCGTCAAAATCCGTACAATAAATTGCACAGTGTGAACGGGGCCTAAGAAAACACAGTCAGGGTTATTCAGAGAGTAGGGATGTGCGTTTCGGGTTTCGGAATTTTCAAGAAATTTCGTGCATTCGGATTCGACCGATTTTCCGAAAATTTTCGGATTCGAAAACGGCAGATCCGAACAAATTTCCGAGCCGAAACGAAAACTTTTCGGACTTCTCGAATGGACTAGAAATGTGTAAAATCAAAGATCATTTAGTTCCATTCGTGATTTCGGCTCCATTCCTGATTTCGGTTCCATTTCAGTAATTTCGGACAACGTATTTTTTGGTTATATCGCTGATTCTGTAATTTTCTCAATGGATAATCTTAATGTATCCTTCCCAGGAAACCAGAGAAATCTCAATGTATCCTTCTTGTAAAACCAGAGAAATCTCAATGTATCCTTCCTGGAAAACCAGAGAAATCTCAATGTATCCTTCCCAGGAAACCAGAGAAATCTCAATGTATCCTTCTTGTAAAACCAGAGAAATCTCAATGTATCCTTCCTGGAAAACCAGAGAATTTTCAATGTATCCTTCCCGGGAAACCAGAGAAATCTCAATGTATCCTTCTTGTAAAACCGGAGAAATCTCAATGTATCCTTCCTGGAAAACCAGAGAATTTTCAATGTATCCTTCCCGGGAAACCAGAGAAATCTCAATGTATCCTTCTTGTAAAACCAGAGAAATCTCACTGTATCCTTCCCGGGAAACTAGATAAATCTCAATGTATCCTTCTTGTAAAACATGAGAAATCTCAATGTATCCTTCTTGTAAAACCAGAGAAATCTCAATGTATCCTTCCTGGAAAACCAGAGAAATCTCAATGTATCCTTCCGGGAAACCAGAGAAATCTCAATGTATCCTTCTTGTAAAACCAGAGAAGTCTCAATGTATCCTTCCTGGAAAACCAGAGAAATCTCAATGTATCCTTCCCGGGAAACCAGAGAAATCTCAATGTATCCTTCTTGTAAAACCAGAGAAGTCTCAATGTATCCTTCCTGGAAAACCAGAGAAATCTCAATGTATCCTTCCCGGGAAACCAGAGAAATCTCAATGTATCCTTCTTGTAAAACCAGAGAAATCTCAATGTATCCTTCTTGTAAAACCAGAGAAATCTCAATGTATCCTTCTTGTAAAACATGAGAAATCTCAATGTATCCTTCTTGTGAAACCAGAGAAATCTCAATGTATCCTTCTTGTAAAACATGAGAAATCTCAATGTATCCTTCTTGCAAAACATGAGAAATCTCAATGTATCCTTCTAAAACAAGAGAAATCTCAATGGCAGAATTATCGTATCGAAAGAATTATCGTATCGACAGAAATATCGGATCCGAAAAACTATTAGTTTACATCAAAACGAATAGACACTTTGAAACGAGGAGAACAGATTTCCGAAAAACACGAAAATTTCCGAAATCACGAAAAAAAAGTCGATACGAAAAACGAAATGAAATGAACCGAACCGAAATGGAAATCGGCCGAAACAAGCCAAAACGAAAATTTACAAAATCCGGACGAACTGAATCGAACCGAAAAAAAATCGGTGCACAAGTCTATCAGAGAGAGGTGAAAACCAGGAGAATGGCTGGAGAAGTGAAAATTCTAGCTCAAAATAGCCGATTTGGAAAGTGAGATAAATGGGAGACTTTTTCTGGTTTGGCTATTTTGACCTAGAATTTTCACTTCTCCAGTCATTCTCGTGGTTTTCACCTCTCTCTGAATAACCCTGAGTGTTCTTCAATCTTTTCTGCAATGTGTAAAATAAATCTAACATATAATAAAAATAATCATGTTTCAGATTGTTCTACTCATTAGGAATTTTATGTATTTTTTTTAGTTACTATCTACATTAAGATTTTGCAAACTGTGTTTCTAATGATTTGATAGGCTGTGCAAACCAGAAGGTCCAGACCCACCAATACAGGAAAAATATGTCACAAATGGGGACATGTCCAGTAAGGGACAGATGAACAAGGCTTCCTAGTATTAGGGAATAAATCATAATGTTTTGGGGTTGGGAAATGAGTTAAATTGTGGCCTTGACATTATTATTATTGTCATCATTTATATAGCGCCAACAGTTTCCACAGCGCTTTACAATAACCAAAGGGAGCAAAATAAAGGTAAACGGACATATGGTGGAAACACTAGCAGGGTTATTCAAAGAGATTCGAAAAGTCACCGCACGTTCGGTGACTTTTCGTTCTCTTCAATTCGGTTCCTTTTGCAGATCCCCTTTCGGTGACCCTGCGGTGTATTCAGCAAACACCACAGGGTCCCCGAATTGCAGGGAAAAGCTAGCGCAAACCCGCCAAAAACTAACGCAAAACCCAGCGAATGCACGCCGAAAACCCTCAAAACATCTGGATTAACCTGCTGAAAACCACGGAAAAAGCCGAGCAGGAGCCGATCGCACGCAGTGAAGCTGCCGGCCCGGAAAAAGCCGACACCGCAGACAGAGTGAAGTGAATAAATTAGGAAAACAGTTTGCATGAATGTTTGAAAATTGAAACACTGTTTGCAAAGAAACTACTGAGCGAAAATGTCTGAAATTTACATATGAGGTCCAGGGAATGATAATAAAAAGGGCTGTTACAGAAAAAATAAGTAAACTTAAATAAAAAAAATTTAAAAATCGGACTTTTAAAAAAAATAAAAAATCTATAAATAAAGAGACTCTTTACTGCATAATTTTATAATGAACGGTTTATTAGATATTGAATTAAAACGGGAATATTTTTAACATTGAAGCCTATGGGATTCTCCTGAATAAACTTGCCGAATTAAACCACCGAATGGCAGGGCGTTTCGGGAACCTTTCACTGCTGGTTTGTGTTCTCTGAATAGATGAAGCTGTGCTTTTTCATGGGGTTTTCACTGCCCTCGAACAGGCACCGAATGTTCAGGGAATTCGCCAGGATTTGGCGAATTGCCTGCTCTCTGGATAGCCGAATGGCCGAGAAAGGTAACCGAACACTGATTTTCAGCGTTCGGTTACCTTTCTCAAGCAATTCGGTCCTCTTTGAATAACCCTGTAGATGTAGAGGACCCTGCTCATAGGAAATTACAGTCTAGAGGGATTGGGGTTTGAGGAAGACAAGGGGAATTTTACTGGACTGCAGGATCACTGGTGCCAGTGGTTTGGGAATGGTGGGGCCAAGATAGGAGCAGCTTCAATCATGTGTGAATAGGTGAGCAGAGGGATGAGTTGCATCAGTGATGTAGTGCGCTGATCTGAAGAGATGTGTTTTGAGTGATTTCTTGAGGGCCTGGAGATTAGGGGAGAGTTTGAAAGGGCGAGGCAAGTCATTCCACAGGACCAGAGCTGCCCTTGAGAAGTCTTGGAGGCGAGAGTTGGCCTTGTGGGTTTAGACAGAGGTCAGGCAGAGATCGCCAGCCGATCAGAGTTGTCTAGATGGGACATGTGACATTACCTTCCCCTTGTTGGCTGTTCTTCACGGAGGGGAAGGAAAGTTTTTGCTCTTGCTAGAGCCCTTGTGGCCCACAAAATAAAAACAAGATCATGTAACATTTTTGCCTTTCAGCCCTTCTACACCAGGTTGAAGAATTCAGCCATTGCCCAGACTTGTAGGGTTGGGTCTCCTCCACTCATGTCTTATAATGTTTTAGCTCAATGGTGCCATTACAGAGAGGACATACCCATATGCAAATCAGACACTATCTCCCAGAAAGGACGTCCAGAACTGAAATGCCAAGGAAGTCATCTCTGCAGTTGAGGAACCGCAGCCCTGGCCATCGTTTTTGTGGGAGGCAAGTAACTGCACTCCCCTTTGGACTTTAAGTGTTGAGTTTAACCTCCCTGACAGTATTACCGAGTGTGGCTCGGGGTTAAATTTCAGTACCAAAAACGGTAACCCCGATCCACACGCGGGCTGGTACCAGTGGCGTCACTAGGGTTGGTGTCACCTGGTGCGGTAACTTATGGTGTCACCCCCCCACAGTTTTACGGTTTTTTTTTTTAACTACTCTTACTCATAAATCAGTACTCCCATATAACACTGAATACTCATACATGGCGCACATTACTGTGAGGTTTATTGCTGTGGAGCTCGGTGTGATACGCTCACACACAAATTTTGCCGAACTGCCAGCAAGTACGGTGCCTGTTCGAAGGCAGTGAAAGTCCCCATAGAGAAGTAATGGTTAATCTATTCAGAGACACCGAACAGCAGAAAAATGTCCTGATGTACGGTGTTTTCATTTGGCAGGTTTATTAATGCATACACCATAGCTTTCAATGTTAAAAATATTCCTGCTTTTATCCAATATCTAATAAACCGTTTATTCCTTTAATCTGTAGTAAAAAGTCTCTTTATTTATTTAGTTTTTTTAGTATCTTTGAGGTATTTTTTAAAAAAAAAAATTAGAATTCCTTTTTTTTCTAATAGCGTTTTCTCTTTTTTCGGTAACAGACCTTTTTATTATCATTCATAGGATCTTATATGTTAATTCCAGACATTTTCGTTAAGTAGTGTTTTTTTTAAACCAGTGGGCGACGGGTTTTGTTGTGGCATTCGGTGGCTGATTCCCTGCACTTCAGGGACCCTGCGGTGAATTCACCGGGGAAATATGATTCCCCAAAGTGCGGGGAACAACAGAACACTGAAATGTCTGCGTCATTTCGGTGCTCTGTGAATATCCCCTTTAGTGGTGTGGTTTTTTTTGCCGCCCCCTGGAATGTGCCAGCCTAGGCATTGCCTTCCCATGATATACTTGAAAATGAGAGAAATCTCAATGTGTCTTTCCTGGTAAAATATTTTTATGCAAAAAAAATAAAAAAAATGTTTAGGGTGTCATCCTAAGGGGTGGTGTCAACCAGTGTGGGCCACACCCCTCCCCTTGTGATGCCACTGGCTGGTACATATCTTATTGCTGCATTCCCTCGATGTCCTCCCGCAGTCTCCTCTGGCCGATCGCGGCGTCCTGTTTCCGGGTTCCTTTCCCTGCGAGCGCCACGACGCAGAGGGACGGGACCCGGCGAGAGATACAAAAAAATTTTTTAAATGAAAATTACAAAAAAAATTTACCTCTTTGACATTAAAAATAATGTCATGATCAGACGGCCAGGGAGGTTAATTAGTAATTTATATCTGTGTACATAAAGCTAATTAAATTTAATAGCTTTCTGTAAGAGTCCCAGATAACATATTAGTCTCAACCCAGTTTCACAAAAGTAGTATGCATTGAAACAGAAAGCTGCCCATGAGCAGATGGGATGACTAACGCAAGATGCTATGGAGTAATTACAGGTTGAATGAATGGTAAAATAAACTTTATTTCCACAAACCCAAATATATAAAGGATAACATTTTTACACTACCGCTTACATAAACTGTATCTAGATTACTTGTGCATTACAAACAAGACCACTTTATAAAAAACATGCTGTTTTTTTTTCTTTGTCTGAAGTAATTGCATCTAAAACGGAAACAATAATTTGTTTTTTATCTTCTGTTTCCATCTTCTGCATTTTTACCTTGATGCTGCATTTACCAAGATCTGTGCAAAAGCTTTTCTTTACTACTCTTGTTTATTTAATCTACAGTATTTAATGAGGTGGGAAGGAGAATGTTTGTTGAAGGAGGTCTATTGTTCTCTAGGCTAACAAAGATAAGATATGACAGTTGAATGAGATACGACAGGGAGTTTAAAAGACTTCGGGCTACATTACATACTGGGTGCTAACGTTAGCGCTCACCTGAGTAAGCGTTAACGTTAGCCCTGGTAGCCAATCCAAATTACAATCTAAACGCTAACGGGTTAAGTAACCTGTTAGTGTTTGGTGCCTTGCGCTTTTCAGTGCGAGGTCACTGTACTTTGCGCTCCCTATACTTAACATGGGGAGCGCAAAGTGTTAGGCTGGGGTCAGACGAGCGTAGTGTTCACGTCCGTGATTGCGCCTAAAAGTACGTCAGTGATAGCATGACAGAAAGCCCATTGGAGCCTGACACATGAAGTACATCTGCTGAACTGCGGACGCACAACGGCCGCGGCCCACGGACACAAGGCAGGCAAGAACGTACAACCCCTAGAAAGGCTGCACTTAGTGCGATGCGTCCGCCTAGCGGCCTGTGTGCGTGAGGTGGAGACGTCAGACGCACCTGTTCTGCGGCCTACATCACGTCCAGACTCCAGAACTTTCCTGGCGTGGCTGGAGTATATCCTGGAGGCTGGAAAGTATATCCTGGACACTGGAGAGTGGACGCTGCAGGTGACATGGACGTCGAGAGGATGATCACCGAAGTGGGGGAGCACCCCGAATTGTGGGACACAGCCAGCCAACAATATAAGGTAGGCTTGTGCACCGATTTTTTTTTCGGTTCGATTCGGTTCGGTTCGTTCGGATTTTGTAAATTTTCGTTTCGACTCGTTTCGGCCAATTTCCGTTTCGGTTCGTTAAACCGTGACACGAAACACGTGTTTTAACATTTTCCAAAAATCCAAGTGGGGGGGTAACCGTGACACTAATATCATTCTACTGTTTTGCAGCACATGAAGTCATAGCGAAATGGAGGACGGTCAGGGACAATTACACCAGGGTCCTCAAAAAAGATGCGGAAGCGGCACGCTCAGGATCAGCGGCGAGGAGGGGCTGCAGCTATATTTATGCTGAGCGGCTGTCATTCCTGCGATGGACCCTCGAACCAAGACCTATGGTGGGCAGCATGGATGTCCCATCCACATCTGGGGCACAGCAACACGTGCAACCATGTGCTTCTGCCACCTGCTTGGAACATACGGAACAGGCCGGAGCAGACTCGCAGTTGAAGGAGGAGACCGCTGCCCAGGAGCCGCCTACTGCAAGAGCTGACACCACCAGGCCGGCCCACAAAAGGAGAAGGTCACCGGGTACTGAATTTGAGCATGCCATGGTGACATTCATGGATGCTCACCATCCAGCACCACCACCACCTCCACGCTGCAGGTTCTGGGACGACAATGACATGACTTTCCATCATTCGTGTCTCCCCATGTTGCACCAGATCAGCCTGGCTCAGAAGATGGTGTACCGACGGAGAACATTGGACACCATCCACAGCATCTTGAGCCAGCCTCCAGTACCGCCTGTGCCTCGCAGTGCACAATATGCTGGTGGTTATTACTGGCAGCCGGAGCCTCCACACCAACCCATATCCCCTGGTGACAGGTCACAACCTCCCTATCAGTCTGAGTACAACCGAGGTTACATGCCCGGTCCTTATGACGAATATGCTCCTAATTATGATGATTTGTAGTTATTTTCCTGGTCATGCACTTGTTTTATGCTCTGCATTGTTGTTTGCCACATGCTCGTGGACTCTTTAGTTAATGTATGATTGATGGTATGTTCAGTAGCATGTGGTGTGTTGTTCATGTTATTTTGATTAGCATTACCAATTCTTGTGGATAAAACATTTATGTTGCTGTCACTGTTGTCGGTGTCATTCATTATTGAGTATGTGTGATATTATGCAATGTGTGTGGGTATGCTTGTGCGAATGGACTGGTGGGCATATCACAACACACAGACAATGGGGGCTCTGGACATCGAGCACATCCGTCAAAAAATAACGCGCGTAAAAAAGACACACATTAACGTTGCGTGCAGAAATCAGTGTGCGGACTGTTTTTTCACGCGATTCAGCCAATCAGAATTAAGAACCACAATTGTCTCCCGTTAAGTTTTTGCGCCTGCCAAAGTATGTCTGAGTATATATGCTGGAGCAATAATAAAAACACGCACAACCTCTCAATTTTATTGTTTGGGTATGTGTAGAATGTGTAACTATACTGTGCTGTATTTTTATTTTCGGGCTGGTGTATTTGGGTTCAGCCAGGATGTTCAGATTTGCCATTAACACCAGCTTTTAAAAGACGTTAAAATTATGCGCGCAAACGCTGTGCGTTAAATTTTGCGCATAGATTGTAATACCATCCGCGTACCTGCGCACAAACGCATTTGCGCTCACAATGTTAAGTATAGGACGCGCAAAGTACAGTACGCTCGCAAAGGGTTTGTGAAGGTCCACATTAGACGTTAATGCGCCTTTTTTTGCGCAGACATTGTAATAAGACGTTCAGTGCAAAGGGTTTTTTCCCCTCGCGTTAATGCCTTTTTGCGCACGCGTTAACGTTTGTGCGCAGAATGTAATAGAGTCCTTGTAATCTACCCCCGGTGATGTCCTTTGAATACATCCCACAAAATACCATAATGTGAGTTGGTGACTGACCCATTCACGCCATGCTATGAGGAGCAAGTGATGGAAAGATACTGGGGGGGGGGGAGTTTACAACACAAAATATCACACAATGGATGCACCCAGTGACACAAATAAAGGAAAATATTTTCTTAACAAACAAGATAGAAACAAAACACATTAAAGATATCAGCAACATCAAATAAACACAATAAGGGCATTTCTGTTTTTTGGTGGTAGGCTACTAGTGACCCTTTACGGGGAAATGGTTAAACAAACATTACAGGAACTGCTTTCCACAAACAAATAAAATAGTGTAATAATAATAATGTATCAATATTTTTTTTTAAAGAAAAAACATTATTAGTATTACAGTATTGAATAACTGATATTTCATGGAAAGAAAACATTAAATACATCTCCCAGACACCATACCCCTTTATGTAAGCGTTTTTGAACGTGCTAAAAGCAATTAGTCTGTTTGAATCTACATTGATCATCACTTAGGCATGTAGCTGACATGAGTGCTTCAAGATTATTAACGAGCTGGAATGCCACAAGAAGCTGGTGACTTACAATGGAAAATATCTGTCATCGCCAAGCTCCTCTAACACATCAAGCTAGCTCCATGGAAATCTCGCTGTGTGCAATCGGGGGTACATTTTTTGCATTTTATTTAAAAAAACCTCTGAAAATGTCTTATTTTTCCCACAGTAAATTTTCAAATCAAACCCAAAGTCACAATTATGTAATTTTTACCTATTCTTCAGAGGTATTCTGTGCAAAGTGGTATGAGTGGGCCATCAGAACCGGTCTTTATTTATAGACTGAACAAGGGACCTGACATATATCTCAGTAACTGACAGCTGAGGTTTCCATTGGCAACTACCCTCCACAAATATCCCAATCCAGACTGTAAGCTTCTATGAGCAGGGCCCTCTCATCTTCGTTCCTATGTTTGTTTAACCCCCTTCACTACCAAAAAACATTGTCAGAAACCAATAAAATAATTTTAAATTAATTATACAGTAAGAAATATTTGGCCATATTCCCAGTGTACTTCTTACTGTAATAAACCTATTTGGCCAGTAGATGGCACCACCTGCTGCCAAATTGAGTTACAGCTGCAGTTCGGTTTGTTTTTCCCCTGTATCAGCTTGCTGAATGTCCGATGTCAGGACATTCTTCAGCCGATTTTACAGTTGTAGCTCTTTGGGCATTATGCCCACAGGGCTATAACTTTGGGGGCACCTTCTGCAGCCCAAAAGCAAACAAAATTTGTTTGCTGCTAACTAATTTCATTTGCTTTTGGGCTGCAGATCTGCAGATCGAAATATCTCAATATAGGACACCGGTTGCTGCCTTTGAGCCTGAGATATCTCGATCTGAGTAGTAATTGTGTCTTGTTCCCTTTGGTTATTGTACAGCGCTGTGGAAACTGCCGGCACTATATAAATTATGATAATAATAAGGATAACAATAATAATCTTAAAATAAGTATTCATGGGGACCGAGGAGAGAACTGAGCAGACGCTTCCCCCTTTTGTATTACAGCAGGGTTGGGCAACCTTGGTCCTCCATATCCTTTGGAACTACATTTCTCATGAGGCTCATCCAACCTGATGAGTGGCTGAGAATCATGGGAGATGTAGTTCTAAAACATCTGGAGCACCAAGGTTGCTGACTCCTGCTCTACAGTATACTCTATCCAATCAGTGCAAGGAAAAACTCACTCTCAAATCTCCTCCATTTATGAATCACGGAGAAGTAAACACTTAACACTCCCCCCTCCACCTGCTAAAAACAGATTTCATTAAAAAAAGTGAATTCATTTTTCCATGGAATGTGCCTGGTACATGTGTGGGTTGAGAAGAGAGTGGCGCTGTCAATTACAGAAATCATGGATATTATTATTATTATTATTGTCATTATTTATATAGCGCCAACAGTTTCCTCAGCGCTTTACAATAACCAAAAAGGGAACGAGATACAGATAAACGGACATATGATGAAAACAAGAGGTGTAGAGGGCCCTGCTAATAGGAGTTTACAATCTAGAGGGATTAGGGTTAAGGAAGGTCAGGAGAGTTTTACTGTACAGCAGTGCCAGTGGCAGTGCCATAAGGCTGGGTTCACACCTCAGCGTTTTTCATAATACGCGCGTTTTTGAAGAGCATGTTTGGGCGTTTTACAGCGATCAGGAACGCACTGTAAAACGCCCAGTCATTCAGGAATGGTGGGGCTATAGAAACAGCTTCAATCATGTGTGAGTAGGTGAGCAGAGGGAGGAGTTGGATCAGTGATATGGTACGCTAATCTGAAGAGATGAGGTTCTGAGGGATTTCTTGAAGGCCTGAAGGTCAGGGGAGAGTTTCATAGAAACATAGAACATAGAAAAATATCGGCAGATAAGAACCTTTCGGCCCATCTAGTCTGCCCAATTACATGGATACTTTACCTGGATTTATGTTATGTTTAGGATAGCCTTATGCCTTGCCTATCCCATGCTTGCTTAAATTCAATTACTGTTTTGGCCTCTACCACTTCAACTGGAAGACTGTTCCATGTATCCACCACCCTCTCAGTAAAATAATGCTTCTTGATGTTACTTTTAAACCTTTGCCCCTCTAATCTAAGACTATGTCCTCTTGTTTTGCTACTTTGTTTCCTTTTAAATATACTCCCTTCCTCTACCTTGTGGATTCCCTTTACGTATTTAAATGTTTCTATCTTATCTCCTCTGTCTCGTCTTTTTTCCAAGCTGTACATAGAAACATAGGGTGAGACAAGTCATTCCACAGGACCGGAGCTGCTCTTGAGAAGTCTTGGAGGCGAGAGTTGGCCGTGCGCATCTAGATAGATGACAGGTGGAGATCGCCTACTGACCAGAGTTGTCTAGACGGGACATGCTTGTGGAGTAACAAAGACATGTAGGGAGGAGTTGACATGTAGGGAGGAGTTTACATGTAGGGAGGGGTTGACATATCTAGTTCTCACTTTATCTCGGTCATTTTATTACGTGACTAAACCTCGGAAAGCGCAATGAGAGCGTGAATGCATAATAAGGCATTAAACTGTTTTCTTTCCACACTTCATTCTCATTCTTTAGATGCGTTCTCCCATATGTGTTCCTGTCTCTTTTGATAGCTCTTCTGTAGGTTTCAGATATTCCATTATTACCTCTTACTTGGAGAGGAATTTAAATATCTTTAGTGTCATGGCCGACGTCCAAGCTCATGGCAGCGCTGGTCTAGTGATTCATCTTTATAAGGTGTAAACGAAATGAACAATAAATGGGACATCAGATACTCTCTTTGTAGATTGGGAGAATAAAAGTCAAA
Source organism: Leptobrachium leishanense (assembly GCA_009667805.1). NCBI lineage: Eukaryota > Metazoa > Chordata > Amphibia > Anura > Megophryidae > Leptobrachium > Leptobrachium leishanense. The sequence goes on along the minus strand of CM019063.1, from coordinate 517,266,144 downwards.
AGATTGTTCTGCACCACAAACAGTGCCGGAATAACATTGGAGCTATTGGAGCAGCTGCTACAGGTCCATGCCCCATAAGCCCAGAGAAAGGATAACTCGGTGCTCTCTCGTTCCCCTTTCTCCAGGGAGTCTAATTCCCCGACCCGGCGGTGAGATCAGCATTCACTGCAGGGTCTCGAAGCGCAGGGAAAATCCACCAAACGGATCCGAAAAATCAAGCAAGTTCAGTGTTTTATACATACAGGGTTATTCAAGAGATTCGAAAAGTCACTGCACGTTCGGTGACTTTTCGTTCTCTTCAATTCGGTACGATTTGGCAATCCCATTTTAGCAACCCTGCGGTTTATTCAGCAAGCACCACAGGGTCCCCGAATTGCAGGGAAAAGACACCGCAAACCCACCGACAACTCACCACAAAACCTGGAGAATGCACTCCGAAAACCCGCAGAAACATCTGGATTAACCCTGCCGAACACGCCAAAAAAACTCGAGCAGGAGCCGATCACCCGCAGCGCAGCCGCCGGAAAAATCCGACACTGCAGACGTTTGGAGTGAATAAATTAGAAAAACAGTATGCATGAATGTTTGAAAAGTGAAACGCTGTTTGCAAAGAAACTACTGAGCGAAAATGTCTGAAATTTACATATAAGGTCCAATGAATGATAATAAAGAGGGCTGTTACAGAAAAAATAAGTAAACTTAAAAAAAAAAATTGGAAATTGTTTTTTTAAAAAAAAAAATGAAAAATGCTTAAAATATCCTAAAAAATCTATAAATAAAGAGACTCTTTACTGCAGAATATTATAATCAACGGTTTATTAGATACTAGGTGGAAAGCCTGCCCAGAGGGCAGTCTATTGTTGCTGTCGCCAGGTCAGAATTCAAGTCCACATAGTTTCTTTCCAATGTCCTATCCAAGAGTATCTCTCTATATAAATACGTTTGTAACGCGTCCATCGCCATCCCATCCGCAACAGGAGGGCCGACTGAGCAGCTGTGATGGGTGCGCACACAGCTGACAGCACATTACAAAGGAATTTATATATTAGAGTAGGATCCTCTTCCCTCTTAGATTGTAAGCTCACGGGAACCAGACCCTCAGATTGTAAACCTGTGGGACCCCTCAGATTGTAAACTCGTGGGACCCCTTAGATTGTAAGATCATGTGGCCCCTAAGATTGTAAGCTCATGTGGCCCCTTAGATTGTAAGCTCATGGGGCCCCTTAGATTGTGTTGGGCTTGGGCGGGCATTTTTTTTGTAGCGTATACATTATGCGTATATTTAATGGCACGTGGTATGCATGGCATGGCAGGCTGGTATTTAGGCACACTGGTATTATGAGACATTGGTATTATGGCTGGCAGACTGACTTTATGGCCGGCAGACTGGCATTGTGCATGGCAGACTGGCATTGTCCATGGCAGACTGGCATTGTGCATGGCAGACTGGCATTGTGCATGGCAGACTGGTAATATGGCTGGCAGACTGGTAATATGGCTGGCAGACTGGTATTGTGCATGGCAGACTGGTATTGTGCATGGCAGACTGGTAATATGGCTGGCGAACTGGTAATATGGCTGGCGAACTGGTAATATGGCTGGCAGACTGGTAATATGTCTAGCATACTGGTATTGTGCATGGCAGACTGGTAATATGGCTGGCGAACTGGTATTGTGCATGGCAGACTGGTAATATGGCTGCCGGACTGGTAATATGGCTGCCGAACTGGTAATATGGCTGGCAGACTGGTAATATGGCTGGCAGACTGGTAATATGGCTGGCAGACTGGTTTTATGGCTGGCAGACTGGTTTTGTGCATGGCAGACTGGTAATATGGCTGGGAACTGGTATTGTGCATGGCAGACTGGTAATATGGCTGCCGGACTGGTAATATGGCTGCCGAACTGGTAATATGGCTGGCAGACTGGTAATATGGCTGGCAGACTGGTTTTATGGCTGGCAGACTGGTTTTGTGCATGGCAGACTGGTAATATGGCTGGGAACTGGTATTGTGCATGGCAGACTGGTAATGTGCATTGCAGACTGGTAATATGGCTGGCAGACTGGTAATATGGCTGGCAGACTGGTAATATGTCTAGCATACTGGTATTGTGCATGGCAGACTGGTAATATGGCTGGCGAACTGGTATTGTGCATGGCAGACTGGTAATATGGCTGCCGGACTGGTAATATGGCTGCCGAACTGGTAATATGGCTGGCAGACTGGTAATATGGCTGGCAGACTGGTAATATGGCTGGCAGACTGGTTTTATGGCTGGCAGACTGGTTTTATGGCTGGCAGACTGGTTTTGTGCATGGCAGACTGGTAATATGGCTGGGAACTGGTATTGTGCATGGCAGGCATGGCAGACTGGTATTGTGCATAGCAGACTGGTATTGTGGCATGGCAGACTGGTAATATGGCTGGCAGACTGGTAATATGGCTGGGAACTGGTATTGTACATGGCAGACTGGTAATATGCATGGCAGACTGGTATTGTGCATGGCAGACTGGTATTGTGCATGGTAGACTGGTATTGTGCATGGCAGACTGGTAATATGCATGGCAGACTGGTAATGTGCATGGCAGGCTGGTATTGTGCATGGCAGACTGGTAATATGCATGGCAGACTGGTAATGTGCATGGCAGACTGGTAATATGGCTGGGAACTGGTATTGTGCATAGCAGACTGGTATTGTGCATGGCAGACTGGTAATATGCATGGCAGACTGGTATTGTGCATGGCAGACTGGTATTGTGCATGGCAGACTGGTATTTTGCATGGCAGACTGGTATTGTGCATGGCAGACTGGTAATATGCATGGCAGACTGGTATTGTGCATGGCAGACTGGTATTTTGCATGGCAGACTGGTATTGTGCATGGCAGACTGGTATTTTGCATGGCAGACTGGTATTGTGCATGGCAGGCATGGCAGACTGGTAATATGGCAGGCCGGGCACGGAGGAGATGCAGGCTGGGCGCGGAGGAGATGGAGGCCGGCAAGGAGGAGATGCAGGCCGGGCGCAGAGGAGATGGAGGCCGGCAAGGAGGAGATGGAGGCCGGCAAGGAGGAGATGCAGAAAACAAATCCGATCCATTGGAGAGGCGCTGTGCTGTGCACCTCTCCAATGGATCGGATTTGTTTTGTCCCTTCGCACGCCGGCTGTGCGCGTGCCACCGATTTTTTTTTCGGTTTGATTTTTCGGATTTTTAAACTTTTCGATTCGGCTCGTTTCGACCAATTTCTGTTTCGATTCGGTTCGGCTCGACTCGTTTTTCGTGTACATATTTTTTCGGAATATCGACCATTTTTCGTATTTTCGTGTCACTTTGCTCGTTTTTTGTATCGACTTTTCGTAATTTCGGACATTTTCGTTTTTCGGAACTATACATGTTTTCGGAATATCAACCGTTTTTCGTATTTTCGTGTCACTTTGCTCGTTTTTTATATCGACTTTTCATAACTTCGAAAATTTTCGTTTTTTCAGAACGTCTGTTCTCCTCGTTTCAAAGCAATAAATTTCGATTTGATACATTTCAAGTCCATTCGAAAATTCCGAAAATATTTCGTTTCGGCTCGGAAAACTTTTCGGATCTGCCATTTTCGGATTTAAAAATTTTCGGAAATTCGGCCGCATCCGAAAACACGAATCGGGAAATTTCGTGAAAATTCCGAAATCCCGAAACGCACATCCCTAATGCGCGCGCAGCCAACCGCCGCAGGTTGCGCGCGCATGCGCAGTAGGGTTTTGGCGACGGACACGCCAGCCCTTATTGTTTTATAGGATAGATTGAATTAAAACGGGAATATTTTTAGCATTGAAGCCTATGGAATTCGCCTGAATAAACCTAACGAGTGAAACACCCAAATGGCAGGGCAATTTGGCAACTTTTCACTGCTGGCTTTTGCTCTCTGAATAGCTGAAGCATTGCTTCTCTATGGGCATCCACTGCCCTCGAACAGGCACCGTATGTGCAGGCAATTCTCCAGGATTTGGCGAATTGCCTGCTCACTGGATAGCCAAATGGGCAAGAAGGGCAGTCTTCCCTTTCGGCAGCCATTCGGATCTCTTTGAATAACTCTGATAGTCATATTATTCATAAAACCCCATCCACCAAAAACACAGGCGAAAATTTTAATTTTTTTTCACTTTTGGTTAAAATTGTGTATTTTCTCAGAAAAATGCAGGTTTCCATATAATTTTTGTAATTTTTTTTAACAAGAGTGTCCCATAGAATTTATAACCACAAAGGTTTGGTTGATAAAATGTGAAAGAATAGTTTTACACACTGTGAATGAATGAAATCTGAATGGAAATTTCCTCACACAGTATCTGCCTGGTTAGATATACCCGTATCTGCGTTATTAAATAACCTAAAATATGTTTTCATTTCACTAAATTCCAGACAAAAAGCCACCAAAATCTTCATCTCCAGGCCCATAGAGATCTTAATCCGCACTGACCACAGATGTAATATAAAGTTTGGAGAACCCCAAAATAATGGTGACACCAAGTACACAAACCATTAAGAATCCTAATTTTCTCATGTATTTAAATGTGTTGGAATGGCACATTTTAAAGCGACACTAGCATTTACATAAACTGTAACTAGATTACTTGTGCAATACAAATAAAACCAAATTATAAAATATATGCTGCTATTTTTTTCTTTCTTCGAAGTAATTGTATGTATAAAGGAAAAATAAAGTTAGATTTTTATCTTCTGTTCCATTTTGTGGATTTTTCCCCATAATACAACATTTACCAAAATCTGTGCAAACACTTTACAGCTGTGCTTTATCTTGAACAGTATTTAACAGTCAATGGGGTGTAGGAGGGAATGTTTTGATAAGGCTGCAGGGGGCTATTGCTACCATAAGAGATGGCAGCTGAATGAGATAAAACAGGGAGCTTAGAAAACTTCAAATCTACCCCCTGATGATGTCCTCTGAATATATCCCACACAATACAACAATGTAAGACAGTTTCCTTGACTACAGACCCATTCACTCTATTCTATGGCCAATGTCACACAGTGAGGAACAAGTGATGTAAAGATAGGGTGCCAGACAAAATCCCTACAACCAGGTTCCCTAATGCCAACATCCCGACTGCCACCTTCCAGACAGAACAAGTGCCGGACATACCATGTTCCCTACACAGACAACTCCCTGACGGCCAGCTTCCAGACATCCAAAATCCCAATGGCTAACCCTAATACTAACACCCTAACCCTAAGGGAGTTAGCCTTAGGCTTGGGGTTATGGTTAAGTTTAGGGAGTTAGGGTTAGGGCTATGTTTAGGGAGTTAGGGTTAGGGCTAAGTTTATGGAGTTAGGGTTAGGGCTAAGTTTAGGGAGTTAGGGTTAGGGCTAGGTTTAGGGAGTTAGTGTTAGGTCTAGGGATTTAGTTAATGTTAGGTCTAGGGAGTTAGTGTTAGGTCTAGGGAGTTAGTTAATGTTAGGTCTAGGGAGTTAGTGTTAGGTCTAGGGAGTTAGTGTTAGGTCTAGGGAGTTAGTGTTAGGTCTAGGGAGTTAGTGTTAGGTCTAGGGAGTTAGTGTTAGGTCTAGGGATTTAGTTAATGTTAGGTCTAGGGAGTTAGTGTTAGGTCTAGGGAGTTAGTTAATGTTAGGTCTAGGGAGTTAGTTAATGTTAGGTCTAGGGAGTTAGTTAATGTTAGGTCTAGGGAGTTAGTGTTAGGTCTAGGGAGTTAGTGTTAGGTCTAGGGAGTTAGTGTTAGGTCTAGGGAGTTAGTGTTAGGTCTAGGGAGTTAGTGTTAGGGCTAGGTTTAGGGGTGAGGGCTAGGTTTAGGGAGTTAGGGTAAGGGGGTTAGATTTAGGGGTTAGAGTAAGGGGGTTAAGGAGTTAGGAGGTTAGGTTTAAACTTAGGGAGTTAGGGTTATAGGGTTAGGGTAGCCACTCGGATTTTGGATGTCTGGAAGTTGTCCGTAAGGGAGTTGTCTGTGTAGGGAACTTGGTATGTCCGGCACTTGTTCTGTCTGGAAATTGGCCATCAGGATGTTGTCATTAGGGAACTTGGTTGCAGTGATTTTGAAAAAAACCTGTAAAGCTACTGTGTGGAGAGCAGTTTAAAACACAAAATATCACAATATGGAAACACCCAGTGACACATATAGAATAAAACTAAATAAACAAGAGAAAAACAAAGTACATGTAAGATATCAGCAAAATAAAATAAACAAAATTAATCATTTCATTTTTTGGTGGTAGTGGCCTTCAAAGTAGCAATAGAAGTGCTGTTTTTTAAAGATAACCTGTAGTGGACAGATTAATTGTCCTGGTGATGTCCCATCAGGGAACGGTTATCACGTTGATCATAGAGAGGTCATGTAAGCCGCAACTTACCTGGTTCCAGTGCCAAGTGCCAACGAATCGCAATTTGTCCTAAATTCCGTTAATTCGTATTTCGGAATTACTTCAGAAATACGAAATGATTTCATACGAATCGCAAGAGAAACAAAACAAATTTATACATAACAAATCAATTTGTTACAATGTTTCACCCAGCACCACGTCTCGGTCAATTGGCCGAGGTGCTGAATCAGCACCACAGACCGCAAAATATGGTGCCGTTCGGTGCAGATTCCTCTATGGGATAAATGGTCGAACTGCTCCAAATGTGTTTTAGCGCTGTGTAATATATTTGCGCTATATAACGTATAATAATAAAATAAATAATAAATCAGTTGGCCTCCTGTGGTGTTGAATTAGAATTAGCGATACAGTTACTTTAGGGATAGGGTTAGGATTAGTGCTAGGGCTACTATTTGCTTGGTTTTAGAGCTAAGTCAACGTGTCAGCATTACAATAGAGAGTCAACAACACAGCACTGTGTGACAACCCTTTCCCACTGACACAGGTGTGTGCACGTCTGAAAAGGTTGTTTCGTTTCATTTCATTTAAAAAAAATTTAATCCGAAACAGAATTCATTTTACTGCCAATTCGTTTTCATTATTTCATTACGTTATTTCGGATCGATTCATTATTTTGCTTCATTATTTCATTTCATTATTTTGGATCACTAAAAAAAAACAATAAATCCTGCTCGATTACTGTTAGATTAGGGTTAACTCTTTTTTTTTGCTGTGCATATGTTTATTTAGTATAGATAGAATTCAGTTTTACATTAAACGCCTTCAAATGTAGCAAAAATCAGCTTGTGCCCAATATACAGCGAGTTCCAATAACTCGCTAGCACTTCTGGAAGACTGAAAGAAGTAAAGAACATTGAGCAGGCTGTGTGCTGCTTTGTTTGTGGAATGTCAATGTCCTATTAGATTTTCAGATGCATTCAGAAATATTATGAGGTCAAAAAGTCTGCCAAGCAACATCTGCTTGTTTTTTCCAGTATATTAACTTTTAAACCATAATCATGTCCTTAGGAAGGTCACTGGGGCCTTCCCCCAGTTGCTGTCTCAACTTTCAGTTGTGGCTCTAGTGCCTCTAGAGACACTAGGATCTGCTTATATGCTGACTGTTATTGTTTCAGTCTTTCTCAAAACAAAGAACTCAATGAAAAAAAAAATTGTAATCATTATCATCTTTAGATTCCACATTTTCAGCAGCACTTTATAATGAAACGCTTGGAAGTTAGACGACAAAAATACCAAAATTAAAGGAGCATTCTAATATTTGATCCCTTTCCTGGTTTTGCACCCCTTCCTGTCTTAAGTGCTTCATCGCAGGACCTATTTAACACTTGCACTGCAGAGAGCTCCAAGAGGATGTGTGTCCCAAGTGAGATAATCGCATAGTAGCAGGCATTAGGTTAGGAAGGATATGACCTGCCAACATGGAGTATAATAGTGTGTGACAGTGTGATTACGGGCAGTGTGGTAGACCACAGGTTCATCAGCAGGCAGATGAAAGACTCACCTTTTCCCCTATAGGGTTAACAGACAGTCAATGCCTAATTAGGACTGCCCTGCCCTTTATAGGAAATGTGGTTCCCTCTGAAAGGCCAGTGTTAGTGCAGAAGGAAAGGAAGCATAATCCTAAACCGAAAAGGAAGGTACATTATATTTTGCTTTTACAGATTGGTAAGCGGCCTAGCCATCCAACATGTCAGATAGGTATTCTGAAATGTTTAGTTAGCCTCCGCGTCAAGGAGTAGGCATTTGTTTTGTATTTGTTTATATTTCTGTTTATCGTGTTCCCCGCAATGGCTGAACAATAAAGTGAAGCAGAAGCACTGATCTCTGTGTCCAGTGGCTATACCACAAGTGTTGTGCAGATTTATGCAATATATGAGCATATTTTTACCAAACCCCCCATTGTTTTGCCTGAGTCAGGTGCTTTAAAAAGATAAAGCTATATTAAAGTGGTGTGCTCTGAATTTGGAATGATGTATGTGTGTGTGTATATATATATAAATATACACAAACACACATACAGACAGGTTGAGCACCCCTAATCTGGAATGCTTCGGACCCTGAGCATTTTGGATACTTCTGGATTTCGGAATCCGAAGTTGAAGAGGAGGGAGGAGAGCCACATTACTCTTCCTACTGAAGCACCAGCATGTACACACGCTGGAAGACACCGCACAGTGCTTTTCGAATGACATGCTTATATCCAAGGAATATTACATGCATGATAGGGGAAAAAAAGTGGAAATGGAAACACTATCGGGACTTTGTGTAAAATATTAAAAACCCTTTGTATTATCAAATCATTATTTTATCAAGAAGGTAATCTCATAAAACGATTTATATTGATGGTGTATTAAAAGCACTCTTTAGGGGGGCGTGGCAAGCCATCGACAGGAGCGGATATTCTTTAATAGAGCTCCGATTCATCTTCTCACTTCGGGTGAATCTTCCTCCTTCTTAATGGTAGCAGAGAGCTCAGTGATAAAATCAGGATCCAGGCTGCAGACTCTAAGGACATGTACAGTATATAAGGTGACAGCAGGAGAAAGCAAAGGAGGACACCAGCTGAAGAAGCCATCCGGCGAAACGCGTTCTGGGTGGCGTTGTATGAAGAGCATGTTGCAGTAAAAGGGGTCAATGGGCCCCTAAAATACATTAAGAACCATAAGGCAGTTCCACCTATAGACGGATGTGGGCTTAACATATTCCTTCTGGGATACACCTCTTATACAGGGTGGACTAAAGAACAAGGAATAAGAAAGCACTTACAATGGACATGCACTGTGTATGATTTCCCACTCACTAAGCTAAGGCTAACTGGCGCTGAAATGCGATCCACTATACTTTGTATGTGTTAATATTGTGTCCGTTGCAGTATGATAATGTAATTAGATACACTATATTGCCAAAAGTATTCGCTCACCCATCCAAATAATCAGAATCAGGTGTTCCAATCACTTCCATGGCCACAGGTATATAAAATCAAGCACCTAGGCATGCAGACTGTTTTTACTAACATTTGTGAAAGAATGGATCGCTCTCAGAAGCTCAGTGAATTAAAGCGTGGAACTGTGATAGGATGCCACCTGTGAAACAAATCCAGTCGTGAAATTTCCTCGCTCCTAAATATTCCACAGTCAACTGTCAGCTGTATTTGAAGAACGTGGAAGTATTTGGGAACGACAGCAACTCAGCCACGAAGTGGTAGGCCACGTAAACTGACGGAGCGGGGTCAGCAGATGCTGAGGCACATAGTGCGAAGAGGTCGCCAACTCTCTGCAGAGTCAATCGCTACAGACATCCAAACTTCATGTGGCCTTCACATTAGCTCAAGAACAGTGCGCAGAGAGCTTCATGGAATGGGTTTCCATGGCCGAGCAGCTGCATCCAAGCCATAGATCACCAAGTGCAATGCTAAGAGTCGGGTGCAGTGGTGTAAAGCACGCCGCCACTGGACTCTAGAGCAGTGGAGATGCATTCTCTGGAGTGACGAATCGCACTTCTCCATCTGGCAATCTGATGGACGAGTCTGGGTTTGGCGGTTGCCAGGAGAACGGTACTTGTCTGACTGCATTGTGCCAAGTGTAAAGTTTGGTGGAGGGGGAATTATCGTGTGGTGTTGTCTTTCAGGAGTTGGGCCTGGCCCCTTAGTTCCAGTGAAAGGAACTCTGAATGCTTCAGCATACCAAGACATTTTGGACAATTCCATTCTCCCAATTTTGTGGGAACAGTTTGGAGCTGGCCTATTCCTCTTCCAACATGACTGTGCACCAGTGCACAAAGCAAGGTCCATAAAGACATGGATGACAGAGTCTGGTGGGGATGAACTTGACTGGCCTGCACAGAGTCCTGACCTCAACCCGATAGAACACCTTTGGGATGAATTAGAGCGGAGACTTAGAGCCAGTCCTTCTTGTCCAACATCAGAGTGTGACCTCACAAATGGGCTTCTGGAAGAATGGGCAAAAATTCCCATAAACACACTCCTAAACCTTGTGGACAGCCTTCCCAGAAGAGTTGAAGCTGTTATAGCTGCAAAGGGTGGACCGACGTCATATTGAACCCTATAGATTAGGAATGGGATGTCACTTAAGTTCATTTGCTCTAAACCTGCAATTCTGCCCAATGTCCTGTTCAACGAACCTTAACTTTTATTCCCCCCTACAAACTCCCCCCTAAGTTCCTGGACAACTTCAACCCAATGTGATGCTATTTGCAATCTTGATTTCTCTTTCAGCACACACCCCAAACTCAGTCAGGGTTTGTAGCAGGCCCTTGCAGAGAGCAGCTCATTACCCTCATCCAGCTGGACTTTGCGATCAATCTGACAACAGCCAATAAAATCACTAACACACCCGACGATCCACCGCCAACCAGCCAGACAGCCGCTGCAAACCCACTGGTCAGCTGCCAAATGCAGCCGCTGAGCCGCCAAACACAGTGCCGACCAGCCACAGAAAAAAGCTGACAAGTCGTCGGAGGGGTTAAAAAAAACAACAAACGATTGAAAGCACCAAATTTGAAATGCTGTTTGCAAAAAAACTGCTGGAGGTCCTATGAATAATAATAAAAAAAGGTCTGTTACAGAGAAAAGAAAGAAACGTTATTTTAAAAAAAAAATCATCAGAAAAAAAATCCTGAAAAACACATAAAAAATCTTTAATACACTAAAGAGACTTTTTCTGCAGATTAAAAGAATAAACGGTTTAAGGTAGATAGTGGCTAAAAACGGGAATATTTTTAACATTGAAGCCTATGGGATTCGCCTGATTAAAAACCTGCTGAATGAAAACATCGAACAGCAGGGCATTACACTGACATTTCTCTGCTGTTCGGTGTCTCTGAATAGATTAATCACTACTTCTATATGGGGGATTTCACTGCCAACGAACAGCACCGTTTTTCAATGGCAATTCTTTTTTTTTGAGAAAGTATTTTACCAGAAAGAATACATTGAGATTTCTCTTGTTTTCAAGTATGTCCTGGGTGGCGAGTATGTACCGTTAGGGGTCTTGCCCAAGGACACTTACTGGAGAGTAGGGATGAGCTGTTCGGTTCGATCGGTTCAGAGTTCGATTCAAACATTGGCCATTCGAAAGTTCGCGAATTTCGAACCTTTTGGGATGTTCGCCAAAAGTTGGAAAAAAACTAAAGAGACTCTTTACTGCAGAATATTATAAGCAATGATTTATTAGATATTGAATTAAAACGGGAATATTTTTAACATTGAAGCCTATGGGATAAAACATTCTTGTTGCTAAAACATCAGGCAGACGAGGCCCTCTAATCAGGCACTGTAGAGGGCAGCCCGCCAGAGCCTCCCTCCCAAGGACCCTTTGAGGAGCATGTGGCCACAGGATGACAGAGCTGCGACTGTGCGGGCTGACCAGTCGGGTGCATGTGGCAGAGAGGTTGTGCAGGGACTCCAGGGAGGGAGCCACGGCAGACCCCCCTTCCCCACAACCAAGATCCAGGGAACCCCCACTGACCACCAGGCTAAGGTAAGGCGACACATTTTTAAAAAAAATTACATCCGAGGACATTTTTAAATCTCCAGCTGAGGAAGCCATTAATGGCGAAATACGTCCTGGTAGATATTAACTGTTTGTTTCAAACTATTAAATGTTTTTATCTTAATTTGATTGCGGTCTGTCTTTTTGATCCGGAAAAAAGAAGGTTTGGGGAACTCCTTATGATTCCCTCTGCGAATTGTGATGGAGCCAATAGAGGCTTGTGAGTTGGTACTTGGCTTCTTCTTTAAATTCCTAAATTGTCTGTGTTTATTGCACCAAGAGATGCTTTTTGGTCTTATTAATCCCTACTGCAGTACCACAGCGGTGACGCCGGAGAAACTATCTGAGGGGATTTTCACCTGAATTTAAGTCCCTGCCTGCTGTAATCCTTAGAGCCGGTTGTAGGCTCCTTCAAATGTGAGTTGAATATGAATAAGACTTTTTTCTGTTTCTGTCGCTGATGTACTGCGCAATCCTGGTCTTCTCTTTTATTTTTTCTACAGTACATGTTCCACCCTCTACACCATAAAGAAGCACATTGTCTGAATAACGAAGATCATTGTATTTGGGGACATATCTCTGTGCCTTTCCACTTTCTTATGGGCTTAGGCCCATTTAGCGCTGTGTTGTGTTATCCGTATCCAATAGACTGCAGAGTGAACGCGCTGCAATATGCCCCAAAGAATCTCCTGTACTTCTTTGGGCGTAGGACGTTTTACAGCACGTTCCTGCGCACTGTAAAACGCCCAGGTATGAACGGGTCCCATAGCAAATAAGGGAATTTCCCTGTTTATGCGTTTTACAGCGTGCAGGAACGCGCTGTAAAACGCTTAGGTGTGAACCGGGCCTTAAGGTGCTGCCCGGCAGTGTGAGGATTCATATGCTGCATTCATTATTCTTCTTACAAATTTGGTTACTTAACCCGTTTGCGTTTGGATTGTAATATTGTGACATCCAGGGCCCCGGGTGGCGATCGAGGGGGACCCAGATGCATGGTGCCGCCAGCTGGCCGAATGCCAGGAGCTTCGGCGGCACCTGGCGCAGCTGTGAGTGATCAGGGGCAGGGCGCGGCGTGATGACGCAGGACTGGTGTGCGCCAATTCTCACCATATACAGTAGCGCAGTACTAGTGCCTAAACGTTGTTGAGCTGGTTTTGTTATAACAACTACTCTCGCTCTGTGCCCCTGTCTCGTATATTCTGCTGCTTGTTACTGCTGGTGCGCTTCCATCCTGCCATATACTATAGCACAGTAATATCTGGGTGCACTGACACTGACGCGTGTACCAGATTCATATCATTGTAATATTTGACGGCAGGGTCCACCCCTGCACTCTTCCACAATACCACAGAGGGGTTACGGTGTGAAGGCACTTGCTGCCACCAAAGGCAAAATATTTGGGTGCACTGACGCCTGTACCAGATTCATATCATTTTAATATTTGGCCGCAGGGTCCAACCCTGCACTCTTCCACAATACCACAGAGGGGTTATGTTGTGAAGGCACTTGCTGCCACCAAAGGCACAATATTTGGGTGCACTGCCACTGACTCCTATACCAGATTCATATCATTTTAATATTGAACCGCACGGTCCACCGCTGCACTCTTCCACAATACCACAGAGGGGTTACGGTGTGAAGGCACTTGCTGCCACCAAAGGCACAATATTTGGGTGCACTGCCACTGACGCCTTTACCAGATTCACATCATTTTAATATTGGACCGCAGGGTCCACCGCTGCACTCTTCCACAATACCACAGAGGGGTTACGGTGTGAAGGCACTTGCTGCCACCGAAGGCAAAATATTTGAGTGCACTGATGCCTGTACCAGATTCATATCATTTTAATATTTGACCGCAGGGTCCAACCCTGCACTCTTCCACAATACCACAGAGGGGTTACGGTGTGACGGCACTGTTGCCGACACTAAAGGCCCAATTTTAAAGCACCTATTGTTACTTTCATCCAAAGCCTGCATAAGTTTCACCATAATTTAGCCAAAAAAAATCACTAAACTTGTTCTGCGTGTCCTAAAATGTCTCCTCTTTTCATACAGGCTGCCGCCCCAAGCAGTTGTTTATGAATAGATTAAAGGAAAACCATTTACCGTCATTTGAAATGTCATTTTTTTTGTTTTTAAATGCTTCTATACATCCTACAAATCCGCCACTTCACGGGCAGGTTATGGGGACCTCCTAGGCACGATATTTGAAGGAATTTTTCGTATTTATTCTTAACCTTTATTTCATGGAAAACTCACTGTTCCTTTAAAAACGTTTTTTTTTAAAACTTTTTGTCCTTGTTTCCTGTCCCCCAGGGCACTACCCGGACCCCATACACCTTCTATGACAAATATCTTGCATATATGTCCTCCTGGAGGGCACTCTAAAAATCGAAAGTTCGAATCCCATTGACTTGCATTGAGTTCAAGTTCGTGTTCGCGTTCGAACACGAACTTTTGAAATTGTTCGAGTTCGAATGCGAACCAAACACGGGGGTGTTCGGCTCATTACTACTGGAGAAGTGCTCTTGCCGGGATTCAAACCTGTGTCTCCATGGTCTCCACAGTCATAGAGCAGTGATGTTACCTCTACTCCACCCAGCCAAAATTTGGCAAACTGCATGCTTTCTGAATAGAGAATGGCCACAAAATTGCACCATACGGGGAAATTCACTGTACGGTGCCATATTGGGGCCAGATTATCTCTTTCTGAATAACCCTGTATGTGTGAACAGAACACAGACCGTATATATATATATAAATAGCTATAGGTCAGTGGTATTAGACTTGGATTCCATTTCTACTTGTTGTTAGGTCCAAATCCTTTAACCCCTTCCCGACTGCTGACGTACCATGTACGTCACGCCCACGGGTCTCCCTTAGACCCGCGGACGTACATGGTATATCAGCGAGCTCCTAACCTCCCTCCTGCCGATACTTAACTCCCTCGCCAGCTCCCGTGGCGTCTATGCTTGCTGGATGCCTGCCCTGCCGTTTCATTCGACAGGTTTAATCAGGCGAATCCCATAGGCTTCAATGTTAAAAATATTCCCATTTTAATTCAAATTCTAATAAACCGTTGATTATAATATTCTGCTGTATAAAGTCTCTTTATTTATAGATTTTTTAGGATCTTTTAGGGATTTATTAGCAAAAAAATTCTGTTTCTTTTTTTAAATCGTTTTTTCTTTTTTCTGTAACAGCTCTTTTTATTATCATTCATTGGATCTTATATGTAAATTTCAGACATTTTCGTTCTGTAGTTTCTTAGCAAACAGCGTTTCACTTTTCAAACATTGAAGCGTACTGTTTTTTTTTTGTTCACTCCATTCGTCTGCGTGTCGGCTTTTTTCGGCGGCTGCTCTGCACTGTGATCGGCGGCTGCTCGGATTTCTCCGTTGTGTTCGAAGGGGTTACTTCAGATTTTTTGCGGGTTTCAGTGTGCGTTTGCTGGGTTTTACGGTGAGTGTTCGTCAGGTTTACGGCGGCTTTCCCCTGCACTGCAACGGCCCTGTGGTGCTTGCTGAATAAACTGCAGGGACACCAAAATGGGATCGCTAAATCGCACCAAATTGAAGAGAACAAAAAGTCTCCGAAAGTGCAGTGACTTTTCAATTCTCTTTGAATAACCCTGATGTTTTTTTAAATTTATTTTTATATTGTCTGGGGGGGGGGTGGTTTAGTTAAATAGGACCTAGGCTGTAATCTAAAAATAATCAGCATAAAACGGTCATAATGAGCTCAGCGCCCATAGGTGAACTGGCTCAGCAGTGAAGGGGTTAAAAAGCAAAACCATGTAAAAATTGGGTATTTCTAATCTCAGGACAAATTTGTTTTTGTTTTTACCATTTTTTACCATTTTTTTATAGTAAATTATATGATATGATGGAAATAATGGTATTTTTAGAAAGTCCATTTAATGGCGTGAAAAACGGTGTATAATATGTGTGGGTTGCATAAACAAGTAAGAGGAAAATTTGACCTAAACACTAACAGCGTAGAAACGTAAAAACAGCAGCGGGCACTAAAGGACAGATTTGCGTAAAACTGCCCGGTCACTATGGGGTTAATTAATATTTATGACTAAGCCACTGCAACTTCCACCTCGACTGGTTAATATCATGCTTATACTTTTGATTTCTTTTTAACCTTTCACTTTCCATGTTTTACAAGAATGTGTGATCTCATCCAAAGTTAAGACCTCGAATTAAATCGAGGCCTAAGTTACATATATATATATATATATAAAATATATATATATATTGTGACGTTTGGGGGCCCACAGAGCACGTGCACAATGTCTTTCACAAACAAAACAGCTTTATTCACCCTTTCAGGGCAGTCAAAAAGGCAACATAATAAGTACACACTTGAGTTCAGCGAAATTAAAGCAAAGTCCTGATCTTCAGCACAAATAAACAGAAAAATAATGGTGGCTCACCAACGCTTTAACCAGTCCCAAACCTGGGGAATCCTTTCCCCAGTATGTAGAAGCCTCTCCAGCAAGGCACAGCACGTCTCCTGCTTTTGGAACACACACACAGCTTCCACTGATTACTTTCCTTTTTCCTAAACTCTCCCACAATCCGTCTGGGAGTTGCTGGCTTTAAAACTCTTCCTGGACAGGAAGATTAACCCTGTGGTTGCACTTAAAGGGACCACAACCCAAATAGGGGTGAAACATATTGTCCATCCAGGACCCAGCCCTGCCGATCTCTACATATCCCCCCCCCTGTCTCAACGCGGAGGTGTTTGAGGCAACAGTAGACAGCCCACAATGCATCCGGGACAGGGCATCAGCATTTTGGTGCTGTTTCCCCAGCCTGTGTTCCACCACAAAGTTAAACTCCTGGAGAGACAAGAACCACCTGGTTACCCTGGCATTAGCATGGCGGTGCTGCCTCATCCAGGTCAATGGGGCATGGTCAGACACTAAACGGAACCTCCTGCCCAACAGGAAGTATCTCAAAGAATCCAAGGCCCACTTTATGGCCAAGCCCTCTCTTTCCACCACAGCATAGTTTTTCTCCGCTGCCGTCAGTTTCCTACTAAGAAAAACCACGGGGTGCTCTTCCCCATTGACTTCTTGGGATAGCACAGCCCCCAAACCGTCACTTGAGGCATCCGTCTGTACAATGAACTCCCTCATGAAATCAGGGACTACCAGCACTGGGTGCTGACACAATGCATTTTTACGCTTCTCGAAGGCATCTTCAGCATTGGCATTCCATTGAATCATCACTGACTTCCTACCTTTCGTCAGGTCAGTCAGTGGTGCAGCAATAGAGGCAAAATTGGGGACAAACCGCCGGTAATACCCCACTATACCCAGAAAAGCACGAACCTGCTTTTTCGTGAGGGGGCGTGGCCAGTTCTGGATAGCCTCTGTTAAATTGTGGATTTACCAGACCCCTGCCTACGACATATCCCAGGTACTTAGCTTCCTCCATCCCTACCGCACTTTTCTCAGGGTTAACAGTAAAGCCCGCTTTCCTCAAACCGTCCAAAACCGTCTGAACCCAGGGAAGATGGGACTCCCAATCTGGACTGAAGATGACAATGTCATCCAGGTAGACCGAGGTATATCTCAGGTAGGGGCGGAGCACCCTATCCATCACTCGTTGGAAGGTGGCCGGGGCTGAGTGTAACCCAAAAGGCATCCGCTTATAATGAAAATGACCCTCTGGAGTGGAAAAAGCAGTCTTTTCCCTGGCTCCCTTAGTCAGGGGTATCTGCCAGTATCCCTTAGTAAGGTCCAGGGTAGTGATATAACGGGCCGGACCCAATTTCTCTATTAATTCATCCACCCTTGGCATGGGATATGTGTCAAATTTTGACACCTAGTTAAGTTTCCTGAAGTCATTGCAGAATCGCAGAGTGCCGTTGGGCTTCGGTACCAACACGATTGGGCTCGACCATTCACTCTGTGACTCCTCAATGACATCAAGCTGAAGCATTTTCTTAACCTCTTCAGAAACAGCCTTTCTATGGGCTTCTGGGATGTGGTACGGCTTTACCCGAACATTTACATGGGGTTCCGTCACAATATCATGTTTAATCCCGGACGCGTGTCCCGGTAGTCCTGAAAACATGCCTTTGTTTCTTTGCAGAAACTCCTTAACTTCTTGGGTTTGGGATTTGGACAGGGTGGCAGCAATGTGTACTGCGTCAACACCATCAGACACTATACCCATCCCAACCATGGCGGACACATCCTCTCGGTCTCTCCAGGGTTTTAACAAATTTATGTGGTAGATCTGGTATGGTTTTCTTTTCCCAGGCTGATGCACTCGGTAGTTTACTTCCCCTACTTTTTCAACCACCTCATATGGTCCCTGCCACTTGGCTAGGAACTGACTTTCCACCGTGGGTATAAGTACTGCTACCCGGTCCCCAACCTGAAATTGCCGCAGCTTGGCTGACCGGTTGTACACCCTTTTCTGGGCCTCCTGAGCTTTCTGCAAATGTTCCTGTACCAAAGGCATCACTTAGGAAATTCTCTCTCTCATCTGAGAGATATGTTCAATGAGCGATTTGTGTGGAGAGAACTCACTTTCCCATGTCTCCTTCACCAAATCTAGAAATCCCCGGGGTCTGCGACCATACACCAGCTCAAAAGGTGAGAACCCTGTGGAGGCCTGAGGAACCTCTCAAATAGCAAACAGCAGTGCGGGAAGCAAATGTTCCCAGTCTCTTCCATCTCTCTGCACAACCCTTTTAAGCATCATTTTCAGAGTCTTGTTAAATCTTTCTACCAGACCATCTGTCTGAGGGTGATAAACAGATATTCGCAACTGCTTGATTTGGAACAACTTGCACACATCTGCCATCACCCGGGACATAAATGGGGTTCCCTGGTCCGTCAAAATTTCCCTTGGCAGGCCAGTTCTCGAAAACATAAAAAACAACTCCCGCGCAATGGCCTTTGATGTAGGGTTTTTTAAAGGAACCGCCTCTGGATACCTTGTGGCATAATCAAGAACCACCAGGATATATCGGTGTCCCCGAGCAGACCTCTCTAAGGGACCCACTATATCCATAGCGATGCGCTCAAAGGGCACCTCAATTATTGGCAGAGGCACCAAGGGGTTCCTATAATGGGGTGCTGGGGCAGTTAACTGGCAAACAGGGCAGGAGGAACAGTACCTCTTAACCGCGGCACCGATCCCAGGCTAGTAAAACCGGTCCGTTATCCGGGCCTCGGTTTTCTCAGCTCCCAGGTGACCACCTAGGGCATAATTGTGAGCCAGATCCAGCACCATTCTCTGGTAGGGCTGGGGTACTAGTAATTGTTCCACAATTTGTCCCCGAATTTCTGATACATGGTAGAACAGATTATTATTGACCGCAAAGTGAGGAAACCTTTTCTCTGCATCTGGTGCTTGAGGTACCCCATTGACAACAGTTACCTGTTCGCGAGCATTTATCAACATCGGGTCACCCATTTGAGCCCTGCCAAATGCACGTCTGGACACATCTAAGTCAGGGTGTACAGGATAAGAAGAACCCTCCCACTCATCCACCCCAAGTGTAATATCTACAGGGGATAATTCCTCTTCATCCTCTCCTACCATAACCGGCACAGGAGAGGATTCCCCCTCCTTGCGTGTCAACTCAGGTTGAGGAGCTAGGACACTCACATCAGTTACAACATTCTCATTTTGAACACATTTGAGCAACTCCTCATCAACAGTGTCCACAGTCATGTTTGGTGGGGGTGACCCTGAATTGTTCCCCATTTCGATGGGCAGTTCAATTTGTGCCAAGCACCATAGTTCAGCAAACAAGGGGCGGTCCCGTCCCACAATCACATCATGTATCAGAGTACTCACCACCCCGACCTCTTGGGGACCGAAGTATTCCTGGTGGAAATGGTGACAGGGATCAGCGGATACTCCCAAGTATCCCCATGGATACAGACAACCTGGAGGGTTCTTTGTACTGGACCGAGCCTTCCGATTACCCGGGCATGCACCAGGGTGACCATACTCCCAGAGTCCAGGAGAGCTTTGGCTGGGCGGTGATTCACCCACACAGTACATTCAAACTGACCCCCCTCTAGGTCAAGGTGGGTAGTGCACGTTGTGAGGGTGTAGAAGGACACTCTCCGAGCGGATCCACACTCCATGGACTCCTCCTGTAGCAGACACTGCGCCCGGGTATGGCCCCAGGCGCGACACCTCCATCACTGTATATCGCCAGCAGTACGAGTAGTGACAGGCCTCTGCAGAACCGAGGAAGATGATTTTGGGGTGCTGGTTCCCGGGTCCAGTGATGCTTCTTTCCGAGGAACTGAAGCAGGCCTCACAGGCGGTGGCAAGACTGGTCCTCGACGACTGGTTGGTCTGAGCAGGTCCTCCACCACGGTGTATCTCTCCACCATCTTGACTACCAGTGCTGCAGTCTTGGGGTCCCCATGGCTGACCCAGCGCTGTAGATCCTTTGGTAGAGACCTCAGGTAGTGGTCCATCACAACCCTTTTGACCATTTGCTCTCTAGTCTCTGGTCTCTGGCTGCAACCACTTTTTAACCAGCTGTCCTAAGTCATGCATCTGGGACCGGGGTGGCTGGTCAGGGCAGTACTTCCAGCAGTGAACACGTTGAGCCCGGACAGCAACAGTTACCCCAAGGCGGGCCAGAACCTCAGCTTTCAGCCGGTCATAATTCTTTGCATCTTCTAGGGGCAGGTCAAAATATGCCTTTTGAGGGTCTCCTGTCAGAAATGGGGCAATGAGACCGGCCCATTGGTCTTGGGGCCACCCCTCTCTCTCAGCAGTCCTTTCAAACGTGGTGAGAAATGCTTCCACATCATCACTGGGAGACAGCTTTTGCAGGAAGTGACTGGCCCTTATGAAGACATGGTTACCAGCAGCGACCACTGCTTGATCACGTCCAGGTGCAAGTTGCTGCATGGCCTCCCGCAGGGCAGTGATCTGCGTCTGTGTGGCTACTTGCTGTGCTGCAAGTTGTGCAGCCAGCAAATGGGTGCTTTCTTGTTGGGCAGCAACAGCCTGTGCCAGGGCTTGTTGCTGCTGAGCCATCGCCTCTTCATGGAGAGTCTGGGCCTGCACATTGACAAAGACCATCTGCTTAATGAGCTCCTCCATAGCTGTGGACTTCAGTGCAGCCTTAGCCCAGGACATGCAATCAGAACACTGTCCTTTTTAAAATGTCAGTTTTTTTGTTCTTTTTCACAAAAATTCCTCTTGCTTGGCATGTGAGGGGTAGCAAATTGCCCGCATTCGAAACACCAGTTGTGACGTTTGGGGGCCCACAGAGCACGTGCACAATGTCTTTCACAAACAAAACAGCTTTATTCACCCTTTCAGGGCAGTCAAAAAGGCAACATAATAAGTACACGCTTGGGTTCAGCGAAATTAAAGCAAAGTCCTGATCTTCAGCACAAATAAACAGAAAAATAATGGTGGCTCACCAACGCTTTAACCAGTCCCAAACCTGGGGAATCCTTTCCCCAGTATGTAGAAGCCTCTTCAGCAAGGCACAGCACGTCTCCTGCTTTTGGAACACACACAGCTGCCACTAATTACTTTCCTTTTTCCTAAACTCTCCCACAATCCTGTCTGGGAGTTGCTGGCTTTAAACCTCTTCCTGGACAGGAAGATTAACCCTGTGGTTGCACTTAAAGGGACCACAACCCAAATAGGGGTGAAACATATTGTCCATCCAGGACCCAGCCCTGCCGACCTCTACAATATATATACATTATACCATCATATATACTGATACATCTAAAACAGAGTGTAAATTAAATGACATCAACTCTTAAAGGTAGGGATGATATTATTAGGAGGGTCTATCTCATATTATCCATTACCATCAGCATAGAAGCACACGATATACCATGAAGATTTCTATTTAACCCGAGCTGAGATTTATATACGCTGTCCGGCTCTAAAATATGTCACCACACACCGTACAAGCTTGTTATGATCTGGTGTTGCGTCAGTTGGTCAGGTCTAAGTTTGGCAACGTTATGTGCCCAAAATAATTAGGTCATGTGACTCCCTGAATATACTGAATGAGCAGGCTTTTCCATCAATGTGTTTTTTCTTCCCTGATAGCACAACGGGCATATTCCAAGATGGCAATGCCAGGATTCATCGGGCTCAAATTGTGCAAGAGTGGTTCAGGGAGCATGAGACATCATTTTCACACATGGATTGGCCACCACACAGTCCAGACCTTAACCCCTATTGAGAATCTTTGTGATAATGTGCTGGAGAAGACTTTAAGCAGCGCTGTGACTCTCCCATCATCAATACAAGGTCTTGGCCACAAATTAATGCGACTCTGGACGCAAATAAATGCTGTGACATTGCATGAGCTTATCGAAACGATGCCATGGTGTATGCGCGACGCAATCACAGTAGGAGTTGACACAACCATATAGAGCGTGTGACTTTTTTTTGACCAGGCATTGTATAATTCAACCATTTGCCTTTAAATTTAAGACCTTCCTCGCACCATCTTTTCCTCCAACATATTACTCCTGTTTCTGTCTTTTTTCCTTCATACTTTATTTTTTAATATATATACCTGTCACAAATGGTAATTTGACAGAACTCAAACAAAAAATGAATAAATCAAATACAACCTTGAAAGATTGGTACAGCGCGGCGTGGAACTAGCTCACCAAACAGCATCTTGCATGGATACGTATGAGAACTTGTTACGAGTGAACCCAGGGAAAACATCTAAGAATAGGTTAGTGGCTGCCGACATGTAGATAAATGACTTATACATACATGACCTTTATAAACATAGTTTGTAATATATATGCATGTGCAATGCCAAATGGAAAATATTCCCAGCTGTAGCTCATAAAGTGCAATAAAATACAGCAACAACAAACCGATGTTTGAAGGGACATTGTCATCAATATTTATTTACTGAGCCTTGTGTAATGACCGTGTTTACCGATCCCCGCGCGCTGGAAAACACATAGGTCAAAATAATAACTTTGCAAGTATTTATAGGTTCTTGACAATCTCACTCTTTGTTTTCTGCTCACAATGACTTTTTTTCCTCTATTATTCATGATGCTAAAAATGCGTGTGTTGGGAGATTTCACATCCTGATTTGTATTTCCCAGCAGACATTCTCCTGGAGATATATATCTGTTGACTTTATGTAGGACTGATGTGGTGCGATTGCGCAATCACCTATGATAACCATGACACTTACAAACAACGGTGTGCTCTGCTAATACTCCAGTCTCCATGGCAACATGAAAGGAAGGGGACCAACTATAGGCTGACCTGATTAGCTCAAAAGCATGAGGGTAACTAGACCTCAGTGGGGAAAAGTCTGTGCTTTTTGACCTCCTCTTTACACACACACACACTTGAGGGGTTATTCAATAAGAGCCGAACTTGCTCCAGAATTGCAACGAACGGTGAATTTCATGGCAGTTCGTCCATTCAGAAAGCAGACAATTCAACAAATATTGGTGAATTGGAAGGGAAACATGGTGCACTTTAGAGATGTGCATTCGTTTCGTAAAAATTCGGAATTTGGAACTAAATTTGATAATTCGTATTAGGAAGTACTTCCGAAAAACGAATCGATATGATACGAATTCGAAACGAAACGGTATATAACAAGTTTATTTTATTTTACGCCGTGTCATCATCATAAAAGAAAAATTTGAATAACTGATATCAACTATTGAATTTGAAATGAACTATCAAATTGATATCAACTATCGAATTGATCTTAACTTACAATACAAGTAATAGTCAGCAAAGGACTTAATGAAACAAATTGAATTTGTCTCACCGTTTAATTTGACTCAGCTTAAAATGTAACCCTAGCTTTTCTTTTAACAGCAAAATTTCATTAATTGGGGTTTTATCTGCTGATCCAAAATTCGAATTGATATCAACTATCGAATTGATATATGAAATTCGAATCGATTTGAAATTTCAAATTGATCTGAAATTATTTACGAAATTCCGAAAACAAAATTATTAAAAAAACGTAACAAAACTAAACTAAGCTAAACAAATTTTTCAGCCATGCATATCCCTAGTGCACTTCGCCCAGATCGCCACAATTCGGCAACAGCAAAATTCTCCCATACAGAAGTAATGGTTAACCCCATAGGGACCAGGCAGTTTTACTATTCTCAGTCCGGAAGTACCCACTGCCGTTTTCACATTTCTGCGCTGTTTGTGTTTAGCTCTAAATTTTCCTCTTACTCGTTTCATGGCACCCACACACATATTATATATTGTTTTTCTTGCCATTAAATGGACTTTCTAAAGATACCATTATTTTCATCATATCCTATAGTTAACTATAAAAAAAGATTTTGAAATCTGATTGAAAAAAACCTTCACTTTTTCGAACTTTGACCCCCAAAATCTACGCCAGCCAAAAAAGACCCCGGCTAAATAGTTTCAAAAATTTTGTCCTGAGTTTAGAAATGCCCAAGGTTTACTTGTTTTTGCTTTTTAACACTGTCACTCCTGAGCTCATTTTGACTGGTTTATGCTCATCATGTTTAAATGCGATTTGAAGTCCTATTTTATTATATGACCTAGACAAAATTAAAAAAAAACATTTTTTAAACTCTTCACTGCGGGAGACGTGTGGGGGCCATAATGAGGATTCCCCACTATATACGGAGGACATTCCCCACACGTCATCCGCTAAGGGGGCTCTACCTCCTAATACTTACTTTCCCCTCTGGGGTCCCGTGATGGTCTGTCTTTTTTGAAGTCAGACGCTGCTTTTATACCCCCTCCCAGTGCACTGACATCATTGTGATGATGTCAGTTTCAGGTGCCCCCCAGCAAAGCCGGGAGAGTGCCTTAAAGGAGGTGGGGTCCTTTGGACCCCTCTCCCTGTTAAAACATAACAATAAACAAATCAAATGAGTTTTCCTATTTATAATTACCATAATTGGAATTCCAAAAAACCTTTGCAAGTTCCTTCTCAAATAAGAAAATGAAGACAGACACGCGCACGTTATAGCGGAGACATTAAAATCAGCTACACACAATGTACAGCTTTCATGTTATGTCTGACTTATTCTTTGTTAGAGAGACCAATTTATTAGCTTTCAAACACCCAATAAGAGCGTTCGTTTTCTGCCCCAAACAGGAATGTGATATAACAGCCAATCAGTATACAGATATATTACATCATCAAAGTTGACCAATCCCACAAGCACTTAAAACATAAAGATGTTTTTTCTGGCTTACAACTTTTCGCACACTTTTTCTGTCCTTGTAACGATAACAAAGGATCTTCACTTTACCAGGATATGGTCTGGATTCAAATCAACATTCCTAAAGCCTGGGTCGGATGCCATAAAAAGGAGGGGAAAAGCGGGGGGGGGCTACAGCCAATCTGTATTAGAACATGCTACTCAAACTAATATATATTAACTTAAGGTACGTATTTGAATTACAGGATATTTAGATTCATACAGGAAATTAAAAATATCTATCAATTCTTTCACTACCTCCCGATCAGGAGGCGATATTAGTAAAAGAGAAGCACTGCCAGATTCAGATTGCACTTTGTTTATTAGAAAGGCGGCACAACACAAAACAGATAGGCCTGGTTACAACACCATTATGTTGATGTTCGGAAGCTGGAAGAAAGCCGAGTAAGACATACATAATAAATCCCTGTTCGTCTACTTCCATTAGAAATCTCTAAAAAAGTTGGGTTTGACAACAAAATAGAGAAATTTACTCATAACAATGAAACCGCTTCATATGACTGATTTGAAGCTGCCAAGAGTAAAATCATGGTCATGAATGTCTAGTGGGCTCCTCCATACTGACCATTGGGCAAGCCTATTGGGAAACGATGGCCATAGACCAATTGCCAACTGGGGAGGCCAAAGGACCTAGCCAACACTGTGGAATGCCATGCTCCGTCTCAGTGGTACAACTAGGCTGTGTCTAGCAATTGAGGTTTTCTGATATCCTTGCATACATTTTTTTAAGCTATAATTGATCTAGGACGCTGATCATGTATTATAATAAAATACGCAGAAATAAAAGCAACCCCAGTGCACTCTTATATTATAATCCATTTGCAAGGTTGTATAAAGAACTATGGTATGTTTCAAAGTTTATTCTTCAACGTACTCACCGAATGTCATCAGGAAATTATGTAATGATTTACTTTTGAGCTGTTTTTCCCGTTACCTGCTATTTCCAAGCGTTTACAAACCAATTACTCAATTTATAGGGGTTTACATAAAATTCTAAACCATCTTCCAACTAGATTATAGCAGGAAGAAGAGGCCTCTGGGTAGGTTATTATAATCTCTTTGGTTGCGTGAGATTCAATAAACAGACTATTATTTTACATTTAACTTGCATTTTATTTTTATTTTCCTGGAAACTTTTATTAAATAAATTATGTTTAAAAGAAATACACGAATCAAAGTATATTTAAACAGCACATCTGATTTTTATGTTGAGAAAATGTTTCTTTCTAAACCCATTAATCCTTTACCCACCTTTCCAAGTGTGTTCTAAAATGCTCTTCTGTGTATTTCCTATCGCAATGCCAAGTGGATGGGAGCGTTGGGTTCGTGCAGCAATCCACAATGCATTTTATTGCTTTGCTATCTGTTTAATAAAGTGCAAATAGAAGCTATTAGCAAAAATATTTTTTTTTAGAACTGGATTGCATAATATGTCGTGACTTGTTAATCAGCCAGGGATGCAAACACAAAAACTCAATCCATAAATCTAAAATACAGCCTACAAAGAATCACATTCCTCAATAGAAAACTGTTGCACAATCAAGCAGCACAGCATGCTCTTTGATTTCTTTTTATAGTGTTGAATTTAAGACTGATTTACATGGTACCCTCCAATGAATTAGTATATAATGAATACCATCAGTATTTGCCTAGAAGCCTATATATAGTTGAATCAATAGGGGAGAATATCATTACCCCAAGTATCGCCTTATACTAGTCGACATCCATTTGTTCTTAATTTATTCATTTGTGTTTGTAATTTTTATAAGGAACTAATGGTTTTAAGAATAATAATAAAGGTTATATTTATTATTTATTATTGTCAGGCCCGCAAATTACTGGCCTTAGTATCATTAAAATACAGCCTCTTTCCAAAAATTACACAGAAATTTGATTTAACTCATACAGCAAGTGACTACTTGAGAAAGGATTCTGCCTTGGCGTCGGGTTTAAACTTGAATGTACATTTATGGAAATATTTTATTAAAAAAGTAAATAAATAAAAAAACTCTCGTCCGGCGCACTTCGGTGATTTCAATTCTCTGACCCTGCGGTGAATTCAGCATTTACTGCAGGGTCCCCGACACTCCCTGAACGGGATCCGCTGAACAGCCAGTTGAACGTCACCGAAAATAGCCGATCAGCCTCAAAACGGGTGAAAATAAAATAAACGGAACTCTATTTAAAAAAAAGTGTTTAAAATGATAAAAATGCATGGAAATAATAAAAAAAGGTTCTATAAAAGTATTTAAATGGTCGGTTACAGAATCAATTTTTTTTAAAAGAAAACAAATCAAAACTGACGCAAAAAAAATTAAAAAAAGCCTTAAAGATGTTAAATCAAATAAATCAAAAGACTTTTTGATGCAAATGAAAATAAATGGTTGAATAAACACGCAAATATTTTTTAACACTGAATCCTACGGGATTCACCTGTTTATACCTGTCAAACTGAAGCACTGAAAATTAGGTCATTGCGCCAACATGTCGGTGCAGTTTGTGCGTTCTCTTAATAGATTAATCATTACTTCTCTATGGTACAATTTCACTGCCGCTGAATACCACCGAATTGCTGCGATGTGCACTGCATTTCGCTGGCAATTCACCAATATTTGGCAAATTGACAGCTTTTTGAATAGCCGAACTGATACCAAATTGCACTGTACGGTGAAATTCACCGGTTGGAGCAATTCGGTGGCAAGCTTGGCTCTTATTGAATAACCCTTTATGAAAATTGCATTTCATGCAGAACTTGTGTACGTTTGCGTACTTTGCAGGAAGATGGATTGGTTCTACATGTCAGGCGTCGTGTGCATTTCGGAGGTGAGCCCAGCAGGTGGCGACACAGAAGGGAGGCCAGACAGGATATAAAGCAAATAATATAGGTTTAATGAAAACACAAGGGCAAGATAGGAACCAACTGAGGCAGCAGGAAGGAACCAACTGATGCAGCTGGAAGGAACTAACTGAGGCAGCAGGAAGGAACTAACTGAGGCAGCAGGAAGGAACTAACAGAGCCAGGCTGTGCAATACAAGCATATCAGCAGACTCCCATGGGTGGGGCATGACACTACGGGCCAAATTACATTCCTGGCGGTAAAACGGGGGTGCTAGGGAGAAAAAACTGTGCCCGCAGTTTTTCCCCTAGCGTGCCCATTTTACTGCTAGATTACAATGCAGGCGCTAAAAAAGCTGCCTGCATTGGTTGCGGGCAGTAATCCCCGGGATGCGCGCGTCAATGCTAAGCGCAGCTGCACGCATCCTCTCAATGAAGTCCATAGGACTCCATTGAGCCAGACGCCAGCGGTCACATGACCTCCAGGATCTCACCTCTCGAGATCCGGCCGGTCAGCGTAGTGATACGCAGGGGGAGACTGCTCCCTGCTCCTGCTGGACTGAGGAGGCAGACAGAGCAGTGGTCCTCGCCGCAAGATAGGAGGTGAGTATACGATTAACGGATTCTGCAGAAGCGGAATCCGTTAACACCAAGTCCTAGCTCTGGTTAACTTTTTTGTTAACCGCGGCCAGACGTTACTCAGCGTTAGGACTTTGTAATCCTAACGCTGATTAACACTTTGCGCTCCCCATGTTAAGTATAGGGAGCGCAAAGTACAATAACCTCGCGCTGAAAATTGCAAAATTCCAAACGCTAACGGGAAACTTAACCGTCAGCGTTTGGATTGTAATATGCGGAAAATACTTGGGCTAACGTTAATGCTCAAGCAGGTGAGCGCTAACGTTAGCACTAAGTATGTAATTTGGCCCTACATGTGCAAGCACAGCACCAGTCCTTGGTTGTTGTCTCCTAGAGCACTCGCAGTTGTGAGCGTTCAGAAACAGGATGATGTCAGCACACAAAGCTCTATCTCAAACTGGAAATGGGATTTTAAATCAAAGTTGTAGAGAACATCATGCCTCCAGTGACAAGAGTAACGCTGTAAAAATCTGCATACTCCAGGGGTTTGAATCACTTTATACAGCTTGAGCATCCATTATATGAAGCTTAGGGCCAAAAGGGTTTTGGGTTCTTTGATAGGTTAATGAGATATCTCGGGGACGGTGAACAAATCTAAATACAAAATCCATGTATGTTCCATATACATCTTATACACACACAGGGTTATTCAGAGAAAGGTGAAACTCTGGAGAACTTTTGAAGAAGTGAAAATTCTAGGTCAAAATAGCCAAACCAGAAAAATTCCCCCATTTATCTCACTTTCCAAATTAGCTATTTTGACCTAGAATTTTTACTTCTCCAAAAGTTCTCCAGAGTTTCACATTTCTCTGAATAACCCTGATAGTCTGACTGACATTTATACGATAGTTCTAAATCATTTTGTCTCCCGTCACATGAGGTCAGGGGTTGGATTGTCTACTTTTGGTGTAAATGTCGGTGCTCCTAAGGGATATTCAACCTGTAACTGTAATGTCAATTTTGATGAACTTTGTGCAGAATAAGAATAAACCAAGAAATTTAGAATAAACGGTTTACAAGGAGAATGATTCCAGCTTAAGTATCCTGCCCTACTTTATTTTCAAGTTCATTCCAATCAGACATAATTCAGTTCGGCGAAGATGTCTGCAAGTCATTTTGCTACTTTTTAGATGAGCTGCCACCATCGCGCCCAATATATTCCGATGATTTTCTGTCTTTCCTTCTGTTTTAGCACCGCGTGGCATGTGTTTCCGATGGGTTCTCATGTAACATATTCTATTTAGCATTCTCATCTTCCATTCTTAATCCTTTTCTGGGAATGGTTCCTTCCATGTTTCAGCCCTCTGGCTTTGTACAACACAGCTTTTTTCTGCTCTTGTTAAAATATACATCTGGGATTCAGCTTAAAACGCACACGGACTTCATATTTCTGGCAGTTTTGCCGTTTCTGACATTCAAGAGGATACACAGAAAAAGAAAAATATTATTAACCTATGGAAGGGCAGGCATGCAGGTTTCCATACCTACACTCAGGCAGTCAACCAACAAATCAGGGGTCAGGCTAAAGCCCAGTAGGCGTTACCTGGTGACCAAACAATGGAAAATGTAGTCCAATAGCGAGGTACAGTATCGTGATCCAAAAACGAAGGTCAGGCAATCCAAAGGGTGGTCCAAGCCCCAATGGGTCAGAATTGGGAATCAAGCCAAAAGTTCTGGTAGCCAGATAGACAAAGTAGGTGAGCACTGGATAGGTACAGAGGGAGCATGACTATCGAACATAATCAACCTAGGGAAGTGGGATTAAATAGGGAGCCAAGGGGAAATTTCACCCATGACCCTCTTCTGCCTCCACCTACCCATGCCTCCCATGGGCCAGAGGGGAGCGGTTTCCCTAGCAGCTCCATCCTTACACATAGAGGACCCACAGGCATGTCCCACCAGCCAAGTACCCTGGTGGGGCTCAACCAGAACCAAAGGGGGACATGCCCCCCAACTCTGAAGCCGCTGGACTTGGACCTTGCACCTTGCTATCCCTGCAGGAGCACAGCCAGGAATGCCACAGCACGAGATGAAACATAGAAACATAGAAACATAGAAAAATGTCGGCAGATAAGAACCTTTCGGCCCATCTAGTCTGCCCAATTACATGGATACTTTACTTGGATTTATCTTTTGTTTAGGATAGCCTTATGCCTATCCCATGCTTGCTTAAATTCAAATTCATGAAAAGCCGGGTGCCTCACCACAGACAACAGGACTCAGCTGTTGATCCTACAACTCTGAAAACAGTGCAAGAAGCTTCAAGCTGTCCCATGCCATAGATACAAGTGGTGTGCAGAGGGACGCCCACCGGTGAGTTTCGACCATTCTGGTTATAATACATATTTTTGTCAGGACCTTTGAATTTAATTAACATTTTTTGCAGGGGTTATTAGCATTTATAAACGATATTAATGCATTCCCATTCTTGTTTTCAATTGTCCAAACGACATATAAAAAGCTTGAACATGTAGAATATTTTTGAAGTATGGATACTACATGCATACCACGTTACAGCTAATCATTATATTCCTAAACGGATTTGCAGTTTGAATATCAGTTTTTTATATTCTGTCGATTTAGCATGTTATTAATATACAATATGTTGTTAACAATAATGCAAAGTGCATAATATATAAATAAATCAGTCTAGAGTAGTGATAACGAACCTTTTTGAGGTTGAGTGCTCAAACTGGATCATTAAGCTTATGCTTCACAAAGTGCCAACCCTGTAATAAGTACAATTAGACTCAGATCACTGAACCTATGCCTACACACCCCAATAATATAACTATATGTGTGTCTGCACACCCCTATTATATACCTATACGCAGGGCCGGTGCTAGACTATTTTGCGCCCTAGGCAAGACCAGCTACTTGCACCCCCCCAAAAAAAGATGGATATAACATATTGCCACCATCTCACATGGATATATTGCCCCAGCTCTCACATGGGTATATTTGCCCCAGCTCTCACATGGGTATATTTGCCCCCAGCTCTCACAAGGATATATTGCCCCCAGATTAGCTCACACATGGATATATTGCCCCAGACCAGATCACACATGGATATATTGCCCCAGCAGCTCACACATGGATATATTGCCCCATCAGCTCACACATGGATATATTGCCCCAGACCAGCTTACACATGGATATATTGCCCCAGACCAGCTCACACATGGCTATATTTGCCCCCAGCTCATATGGGTATATTTGCCCCAGCTCACACATGGTTATATTTGCCCCCAGCTCATATGGGTATATTTGCCCCCAGCTCATATGGGTATATTTGCCCAAGCTCATATTGGTATATTTGCCCCCAGCTCATTTGGTTATATTTGCCGCCCAGCTCATATGGGTATATTTGCCCCAGCTCATATGTGTATATTTGCCCCCCAGCTCATATGGGTATATTTGCCCCAGATCATATGGGTATATTTGCCCCCAGCTCATATGGGTATATTTGCCCCCAGCTCATACATGGTTATATTTGCCCCCAGCTCATATGGGTATATTTGCCCCAGCTCATATGGTTACATTTGCCCCAGCTCACATGGTTATATTTGCCCCCAGCTCACACATGATTATATTTGCCCCAGCTCATATGGTTATATTTGCCCCCAGATCATATGGGTATATTTGCCCCAGCTCATATGGGTATATTTTCCCCCAGCTCTCACCTCCTGTCTGCTCCCCCTGAGAAGATCCTGTAGGCGGCTGAGTGCTTTTCCCTCCTACATGCCGTCGCCTGCATGAATATTTGCCGCTCACCAGGGGTTCTATGCACCAGGCAGCCGCGATCTCGCGAGATCGCGGCTGGCTAGTTTATAGAACGCCAGGTGAGCGGCAGATATTCATGCAGGCAGCCGCAAGTAGTAGGCTAAAGCACGCATCCACCTGCAGGATCTTTTTGGATGCCCCCTGAACTGGATGCCTGGGGCCACCACTCTGCAGGCCGCTGCGCGCTTGATCATGTAAGACAGCTCGCGGTGGCGGTCCATGCTGAGGGGGCGGGGTTATCCCCGCTTCCCTAACTCTCTATTGGACAGCCACCGCGAGCTGTCTTCCATGATCACGCTGCGCCCAGAGCAAGCACGCAGCGTGATAGATCAGAGTGACAGCGGCCGGCAGAGAGACCATCACACCTTTGGTCTTGGCTGCACCCCAGGCGGCACTGCACTCTAGGCAGGCGCCTAGCTCACCTAGCGGCAGCGCCGTCCCTGCCTATACGTGCCCACACACACACCCCTGACATGTACCTATACATGCACCTACACATTCCTATTATATACCTATATGTGCACCCACACACCCCTATTATATACCTATACGTGCACCCACACACCCCTTTTATATACCTATATGTGCGTGCGGTTACACAGCCCTATTATATACCAATATGTGCGCCTATGCACCCCTATAATGTACCTATATGTGCACCCACACACCCCTATTATATACCTATACGTGCACCCACACACTCCTATTATATACCTATACGTGTACCCACACACCCCTATTATATACCTATATGTGCGTGCGGTTACACAGCCCTATTATATACCTACAGTATATGTGCGGCTGCACAGTCCAGAGTCCAGAGTCCAGAGATCCAGGGGTCCAAATGACCCCTTCACTACCAAGTGATTTTTGTTGGAATAAATGTTAACATAACATTTATTTGAAACAAGGGATCTGAAGTTAACAAATAAATATAGGGTGAGATAGACGTTTCGCACAGAAACTGTTCTTTTAAGGTAGTTAAAAAATTTAAATAATGTTAATATGCTCATTTTAATTTTTTTATGTATCTGTTAATACTTTACAGAAATATTGTTGACATGTAAGGTTCTGAGCTCTAGATGGTATCCCATTCTTGTCATACAGGCAGAAAGAACCTTTGTGATAGATACAGTAACTGTGATACATAGAAATAATAAAAAAATATTCAGATCTCCTGCTTATAGGGGTTTTTAGCGATCATAATGAGATTATTAGCTGCAACTTCCAAAAAATACCAACAGAATATAAAAATATTATCTGTATGTGACATAATGTCTGTGTATGGAAATTACAGTAACACCTTGTATCTACAGGGATTTACAGTCATTATAACCCCCTGAATCTTATCCCTGTACAGCAGTGAGTGAACCCTGAGCTCTCCCAGTATTCTCACCCCTCCCTGGCTGCCGTAATGCAGCAGGAATTTATTTGAACTTTTGTTACAGTGAGGACTGGGGTATCTTTGCAGATGGTTTTATGTCTTTCCAGGGTGCTTGGAGAGTTGTAAAACAAAGGATTTTGTTTTTTCCACATGGGACACACTAATCCTGCTTTAAAAATGTGTAAAAATTGTCTTTTGATATGCTAATGAGTGCTTTTCAATGCATTGCAATGCAAAATCAAGATAACTTGATTTCGGGTGTGAAGGGGTTAGCGTCTCCCTATCACCAGCTCAGTTATGAGTTATATATGTCCAAAGGACCCCTAAATTTTCTCTATACCTCTGCTGGAGTTAAGCGGACTTTCCATCGCATTGATGTTGGTGGATTAGCATGAGTCCTCAGCCTGGACTGACTTGGTGCAGTCGATAGCCACCAGGAGATGGACCTCCCCATTGCAGGAGCAGCGGAAAGGTAAGCGGCTTCAACGTTGTATCTGACATGTTGTTAGCAATCCAACGGGAATTCCAAAGAAGTGTGGGACACCTGAATTCAGGCACTAAAACTCTTTAAGCCCCCCTACTCCGATAACCATTCAACCCTTCCCACCATTTACTTTCATAACAACGTCTTTTACCAGGATTACCAAATCATCCATGGTTTCCATAATGGATAAAACTTCTACAGGTTACGATGGAATAGGGCCCATGCTCTGCTTTCTAACAGTATGCCAAGCCTGTCTCATCTATTGTTACTGTTAACTCTACTCCCTTTACACTGTATGGTTCTGGATTATTCCTCCCTCCTAATGATTCAATTACGTTATTCAGTCCATTTTCAACAAAACAAAAAGGGATAACTAAAATCTAGTAAAAAGCGCGACTCGCAGTCTTTCCATTAACCTACACTCAGATGCTACAGGACAGAAGAAGAGAACAAGAGACGCTTGAAGTTAATGTGACACCTGGACCAAATGACATCATGAATTGTGATGTAGTAACTGCTTGGCTACTATCGAAATGTTAAGGACTCTCTTTTACCTGGAGAAGAGCCACTGGTTAAAAACCAGATGTTCTCTTTATACATTAAAAGAAGAGTTTTTTCTCTCCTGGAAAGTATTATAAATGTTGGTTTGCCGTCCACTTTGGGGGAAAAAAACTGCAAAGGTGCATAAAGGATAATTTCGAGTCACTGTTAAAGCAATTTACTTATTAAAAACAGTTTAGTAGAACCTGTCATGTTTCAGACAATTTTGTTTGACGGGAAATCACATTATATCAATGCAACACTTGTGCATTTGCTCTCCATTAACCCCTTCACTGCTGAGCGGTTTCGCCTCTTGTTTTTTACTTTTAACATGGTCATGTTTGGTATCATTGGAACGGCCATGCTCTGGCCTTTCCAATGATACTGAACATTAACCTCTAGCTTCCACCGTTCGGGACATAGTGAGATCAAAAAATGAGCAGATGACTGACAGGGCGAAGT
Source organism: Leptobrachium leishanense (assembly GCA_009667805.1). Classification (NCBI taxonomy): domain Eukaryota; kingdom Metazoa; phylum Chordata; class Amphibia; order Anura; family Megophryidae; genus Leptobrachium; species Leptobrachium leishanense. The sequence goes on along the minus strand of CM019063.1, from coordinate 517,230,848 downwards.
GGTCAGGGCAGGATGTACCTGCTAATATGAGAGTAGATGTAGGCAGGGGCGCGGTTATGAAACAGGAGGTGCGGGAGGTGAGGTGAATGATCTTAGCACAGGCATTGATTACAGACTGCAGATGGAGAATCTGGGACCTCTTAAAGTTAGGCCAGTGAGAAGGAAATTACAATAATCAAGGCGGGAGATAATAAGAGCTTGGATGAGCATTTTACTAAAGTCTTCATTAAGACAGGGACGGACGCGTGCAATGTTTTTAGGTGGAAGTAGCAGGATTTGGTGAGTGACTGAATGTAAGGAGTGAAGGAGAGATCAAAGTTGAAGAGGACTCCGAGGCAACGATCCTGTAAAACACATTTACATTCACTTTCTTCCATACATCACCAAAAGCATTTGTGAGATGTCCTAATTTAAAACGAAATTTGGCTTAATTTCTGTATTTTTGTATAACAAACCAGCCCGTAAGTTCACTAAGGTTTGACATCTACAGTACCTCTTAAACTGACCAGTTACCAAACCATGAACCTGCTACTAGGAGTAGGAACCGTCTGAGGAAACCAAAATTTACACCATATCTTTAACATAACCCCATTATAGAAAGAAGTCGTTTTTCTTCGGCGAGACATCAATTACTGCAAATGTTTCCCTTGACCTTTTGACTGAATACGTGGCACCACAACTACATGACCTTCCACCAACCATCATTTTCCAGCTAGATGGTGCACCACCACATAGGGGACTGCATGTTCGTGGGTTCCTAAATTAATCATTTCCAGAGCAGTGAATTGGAAGGGGTGGCCCAATTCCCTGGCCACCTCGTTCATCAGATATCACTCCCCTCCACTTCTTTCTATGGGGTTATGTTAAAGATATGGGGCCCTATTAGATTCTTAATGCAAAAACGCACGCAGAAATCGTCAATTTTTGCGCGAAGCGTTAAACGCTAACGCGCGTAAAACAACGCCGGTATAACAATCCTCACGCATTTTTACATCCGTCAAAAAATAACGCGCATAATACGGACGCACAAAAACGCGCACGCATTAACGTTGCATGCAGAAATCGGTGTGCAGACTGTTTTTTTCATGCGATTCAGCCAATCAGAATTAAGAACCACAATTGTCTCACGTTAAGTTTTTGCACCTGTCAAAGTCAATCTGCACATATATGCTGCATCAATAATAAAAAGCACGCACAACTTCTCCATTTTATTGGTTTGGGTATGTGTAGAATGTGTAACTATACTGTGCTGCGTATTTTTTTTTGGGCTGGTGTATTTGGATTCGGTCAGGTTGATAGAGTTTGCCATTAACACCGACTTTTAGGAGTTGCTAAAATTATGCGCGCAAAGGCTGTGCGTTACAAACTGCGCATAGATTGTAATACCATCCGCGTACCAGCGCACAAACGCATTTGCGCTCACAATGATAAGTATAGGACGCACAAAGTACAGTAAGCTCACGCAGCGTTCACGCAGGTTCACCCGCGGTATATGTATACGCGTGTTTGTTGTGCTGCCATTGTAATACGACGTTCAGAGCAAAGGGTTTTGCCCCTCGCGTTAATGCGTTTTTGCGCTAATAATGTAATAGGGCCCATGGTGTATGGAACAAAGGTACGGGACATCACTAATCTAAAGCAGAGGATCACTGAGGCCATTGTCACCATTGATGAGGGTGTGCTACAGCCAACATGGCAAGAAATCCAGTACCGTCTTGATGTGCTTCGGCAACTAATGGTGCCCATATAGAGGTGTATTAAATGAGGCAAAAAAAACGTAAACATATACGTCTCATTTTGTAATAATTTTCACTTATCTGTCTTTTCATTTGCCTTCTGTAATAAACTTTTGAAATTGTAAAGAGACTTTATGGACATCCTGTATGTATATATACAGTATGTATATATATAATATATATAAGGGTTGTGGTGGAGGACAAAAAGTGAGATAAAAAGCCTCCACACTGTAATAAGTGTGTTTATTATTGCAGAAGCCACTTGCACATCACAGCAATTCGATGAATTGCATCCCTGAGCTCCTGTGCCACATTCCCCATATGCAGCAAAGAATTCTGGGTAGGATATGCAAATGACATCTGTCTCACTTTTATGCATCCTTGATCTGTTACAGAACCCTCCCCCAAGCATCCACTGCAACTGGTCATCATGCCTAGCTCCTGCTGATGAGGGTCCAAAAAACACGAAACAGCGCTGTCCTAGGAGTGGCTTTGACCAGTTGCATAACCTTATCTCTGCTAGAAAGCCACAGTGGATGCTACTCTGGGATGCAATTCATCGAATTGCTGTGATGTGCAAGTGGCTTCTGCAATAATAAACACACTGTATATATATACACATATATATATATACCACTGCGTTTCCTAGAGGAAGAAGTATGAGCCATCTCCTGTGAAAAGGAAGGTGGAAGAACATAAGCTTTTGAGGAATCTAATTGCTTTTGGTAAACAGTAATAAATATTTACATTGTTGCATGGGAACAGTCTAGTGATGGAGGTCATTTATGTAGCGCAGGAAATCCATTTTTTATAGATCATAATGATGTTAATTACATTTAGGATTAAAGAACGTATCCAAAGGATATGTGATCGTTTAGACTCCTATTTACAATTATATATAATTAAAATCAATAGGATATTAACAGAGGGTTCTTCATTCCGCTAACGCGCGTTTACACGGTGAATTAAACACTTCATAAGGAACATATTATCAGATAAGCACAGGGGTAAATAGAGAAAAAGCCGAAGCTGAGAAACGTCTCCTGTGCAGGAGCAGTGGCAGCTGTCTCCGTTTTCTGCTTTGCTAACAAAGCTTGTTGTGTTTTATTGCAGGAGAAAAACGGATAACATTCAAAAGGGCCAAATTATCACCAATGAAAACATGTTTCACAGCGGTCGAGAAGCAACACCTTGTAAGTGTTACATGAACCAAATAAGGGGGAATATAATGGGTTATTCATAAACCGCTGATGGTCAATCATGTTCAGGGGTCAGCTATTACATAGTAAGAAGAAAGAGGACCGGGCACTCAGGATGGACCATGAAGTCACATTGTTGCATTGATGACATAACAACCATTCAGGTGAAAAGGGATCGTGCCTGAGCCAAAACGCTGTGATGGCATCAGTGCAATAAAGCGACTTCATGGTCCATCCAGAGTGCCCTGTCCTTCGATGTGATGATGGGGGGTTTGAGCCACCCAGTCTGTGTGGCACCAGTGACTTGGACCTTTCGGTAGGTGATTGCTATCCACCTTTTTGTTTTGGATATTCGGCAACTATACCAAACAAGACACAAGCTTTGCTTGCAGCTACAATGTTGAAGCTGTTTACTGTAAATTGACGTCTACGTTACCTTATAATTTGAGCCTCCCTAGCAGAGACCGAGTTATTCCAGCGAAGCCCTGAAGTAAGGAGATGTTTCTTTTGTAAAATCACGTAATACCTCCCTGTAACCTCACTAAAAAATCCCATACTTATCATGGGTCTCGATGGAGAGTGCGGCGCAATCCAACGCCTGCGACCAGCGGTAGAGTGGGAACATATAGTTCCCAGTGTTCAGAGCCACCCCTAGCATTTATGGGGCCCTAGAGAAGAAAATTGTGTGGGCCCCTGGCCATGCATTTCATGCATTTAACACCACACCTCAATATACGGCTACACCACCTTTTTTCATATGCAGATACACACACTGACCCCCCCCCACACACACTGATCTTCACATATAGACACCCATTCCTCCATAAACGTAGAAACATAGAATATGTCGGCAGATAAGAACCTTTCGGCCCAGTTACATTCTTCACACAAAAACGCACGCGCAATGCGTGAATTCTTGCGCGAAGCGTTAAATGTTAACGCGCGTAAAACAATACTGGTATTACAATCCTCGCGCATTTTTTTCATCCGTCAAAAAATAACGCGTGTAAAACGGACGCGCAAAAACACGCGCACAGAAACGTTGCGCGCAGAAATCAGTGTGCAGACTGTTTTTTCACACGATTCAGCCAATCGGAATTAAGAACCACAATTATCTCACGTAAAGTTTTTGCGCCTGTCAAAGTCAATCTGCGCATATATGCTGCAGCAATAATAAAAACACGCACAACTTCTCCATTTTATTGTTTGGGTATGTGTAGAATGTGTAACTATACTTTGCTGCGTATTTTTTTTCGGGCTGGTGTATTTGGTTTCGGCCAGGTTGATAGAATTTGCCATTAACACCAGCGTTTAGGAGTTGCTAAAATTATGCGCATAAAGGCTGTGCGTTACAAACTGCGCATAGATTGTAATACCATCCGCATACCAGCGCACAAACGCATTTGCTCTCACAATGTTAAGTATAGGATGCGCGAAGTACAGTAAGCTCGTGCAACGTTCGCACAGGTTCTCCCGCGGTAGACGTATATGCGCGTTTTTTGCACTGACATTGTAATACGACGTTCAGCGCAAAGGGTTTTGCCCCTCGCGTTAATGCGTTTTTGTGCGCGCGCTGACGTTTGCGCGAAGAATGTAATAGGGCCCCTAGTCTGCCCAGTTATATGGATACTTTCCCTGGATTTAGCCTTTATTTAGGATAGCCTTATGCCTATCCCATGCCGGCTTAAACTCAATCACCGTGTTGGCCTCTACCACTTCTACTGGAAGCCTGTTCCATGTATCCACCACCCTCTCAGTAAAATAATACAAACCAATGTTACTTTTAAACCTTTGCCCCTCTAATCTAAGACTATAGGAGTTATTCAAAGAGCACCGAAATGTCGCCGACATGCTTTCTCGTATCCACGCACTTCGAGGAATCAAATTCCACGACCCTGCGGTGTATTCGGCATTCACCACAGGGTCCCTGAAGTGTGCGAAAAAGCTGCCGCAAACCCGCCAATTGAAAAATGATCGGATCCGATAATTTTGGCGATTTTGCAGTGGTTTTTTTAGAGAAAAAATTAATAAATAAATCGGCAGATGTTTTCGGATCTGATCCGATTGAAAGTGTCAAAATTGAAATGCTGTTTGCAAAAAAAACTACTGAAAATGTCTGGAATTAACATATAAGGTCCTATGAATGATAATTAAAAGGTCTGACTGCTACACAAAAAAAGAGAAAAGGCTATTATAAAAAACAGACAAAAAATTATTGCAGAAAAAAATCGCAAAAAATGCCTAACAGATCCTAAATAAATAAATAGAGACTTTTTGCTGCAGATTAAAAGAATAAACGGTTTATTAGATGTTGAATGAAAACAGGAATATTTTTAACATTGAAGCCTATGGGATTCGCCTGATTAAACCTGCCGAATGAAACTACCGAACGTCAAGGCATTTCACTGATATTTCACTGCTGTTCGGTGTCTGTGAATAGATTAACCATTGCTTCTCGATTGGGGATTTCACTGCCGTCGAACAGGCACCGTATTTTGCTTTCAATTTGCAAAATTTGGCGAACTGCCTGCTCTCTAAATAGCCGAATGGCCCCAAAATTGCACCGTATGGGGAAATTCATTCATAGGTCGGTGCAATTTTGGGGCCAGATCGTATCTCTGTGAATAACCCCTTATGTCCTCTTGTTTTGCTACTTTGTTTTAAATACACTCCCTTCCTCTATCTTGTTTTTTTTTTTTAATTTAAAGTTTTTATTTTCAAACAAAGGGTCACAGATCGACCATCAAAGTTGGCCTCGCAGGGCCATATAGACATAGAAGACACACCAGTATGTATAAGCATTCAGCAGAAGTGTATCAGAAAAGAAACAATAAACATCCCCAAATAGTGGGGGGGGGGTCTCTTCTAAACAAAAAGGAAATGAGGGAGTTTGTCAGTAGGAGACATTACATCAGCAGAGCAATAATAGCAATAAAAATAAGTCCACTTCAATAAAGAACCTCTGATAACAGAAAACTATAACAAAACATGGGAGGGGACAAGCAGGTGACACTGATCTCATACTGGCAACGATGCGAGAGGAGGATAGAACAAGGGGAAGAGAGAAAAAAAAAGAGGGGAATTAAAGAAGGAACGGCAGAGGCCAAGATCGTGATGTTCCTGGCTCGCTCCCGGAGGAGGCCGTGGAAGGATGATGTCACAAGGCCAAGGGGCCCGAGGGCCAAGAATGGCAATCAGAGCCATGGTATTTGCCATCATGGCGCACCCCGGAGCCACCCAATACAATGTCAAAGAAAAAAAAGGGGGGGAGAAGGGTACATCATCGCCGGTAGAGTCAGTGACGGTAAAGAGACCAAATGTCTCAAGTGCCAGCTTTAACATCTGAGGGGGGAAGTTGGGGGGAAGTGTACCTGTTTAAATCACAAGGAAGAGGTGAAAGGAAAATATGGCGGGACGAGGGGGGGAGCAGGATATGCACAGCGAGAATTGGGGCGTAGAGTGGGGGGGACAGAGAATGTCAAACAGGTTCCAACAATAAGGCATGGGGCTCGTGCGACGTCGCCACAAGACCCAGTCGGAGCAGAATAGCATGTGCCTCTTCCAGGGTCGATGCCGAATGGATTTTGCCATCTGAGGACACGTTAAGAGAACCAGCGGATCCCCATCTGTAACGGACTCCATGTTGGCAGAGCACAGTGGTAACCTCCCTGTAGCATCGTCTGCCCGCGAGTGTCAGGAATGGCAAGTCCCTAAAGAGGGTGAGGTGGGTGGAGGCACAGGTAACTGCGTAAGTGGGGCCGGCAGCTGCGAGAAGATGAGTGTGAGTGGTCACATCTCTGGTCACGATGATTACATCTCGGGGGGCTACCACCGGGGTGGAGGCAGCCTTCCTAATACGCACTGCAGACAGGACCAATGAGCCCGCAGAGTCCCCACAGTCTGGGAGAAGATGTGCCACCAGACCTGTAACATAGCCGAGAAGCCCCTCACTGGAGACCGACTCAGGGATCCCCCGCAGACGCAAATTACGACGTCGGTGTCGAGCCTCGAGGGACATCACAACCGAGCCCAGCCGGGTGACCTGTTTCTGCAGCTCTGCAATTCGGGTGTCTGCAGTCGCTTGCGCCGACTCCGTCTCTAGCGTGCGGTGGTGAACAGTGTCGATCCGTGACTGCAGAGTCTCCGTAGCAGAGCGTACCTACTGCAGGTCTTGACGCCAGAGGGTACGAAATTCATCCATCACCTTATAGAGGTCCACAGCAGTAAGAGGAGGGACAGGCTGCTGCAGTTCCAGAGTCCCCTCAACTGGGGTGGAGGGCAGTGGCAGGTCGCTCTCGTGTGGTACTTCTGAAGGGGTAGTAGCAGTGCCGCAACGGATCTTCGCTCTCCCATCACTCCCCACACCTAGTGACAAGCGGATATCAGGGAGACGAGGGTCCGCTGTCTCATCACTGGTCTTCGTTTTCTTCCCCATGTAGGCTGGTAGTCAGACTGCGAGGCAGGAAAGGAGACGGGGATCAAGCTGCAGGCCGCAAGATGGCCACCGCCGGCGGGAAAAATGTCCGAAGTTGGTCAGAAAACGGCAAGAGCAGGAAACCAAAGGCACCGGCGGAAACCCAGGTTCAAGCACTTTGAGGCCGAGGTCAGATGGTCCAAATCAAGCTGTCAATTCAGCCACAAACACCTGATTATCGGGCAGAGTGGCACGGAGCTCAGCAGGAAGCGACCAGTCACCTCGGCGTCCAGACATGCCCCCCATTCCTCTATCTTGTTGATTCCCTTTACGTATTTAAATGTTTCTATCATGTATCCTCTGTCTCGTCTTTCTTCCAAGCTATATATGTTCAGATCATTAAGCCTTTCCTTGGTAACTTTTCTTCTTCAAGCTGTACAGCATTTTAGTAGTCCTTCTCTGAACTCTAAGGTATCTATATCCTTCTGGAGATATGGTCTCTAGTGCTGCACACAATACTCTGAGTGAGGTCTCACCAGTGCTCTGTACAGCGACATGAGTACTTCCCTCTATCTACTGCTAATACCTCTCCCTACACAACCAAGCATTCTGCCAGCATGTCCAAACATTCTGCCAGCATTTCCAAGCATTCTGCCAGCATTTCCTGCTGCTCTATTACATTGTCTACTTACCCTCAGATCCTCTGCAATAATAACCCCTAAATTCCAACCCTCAGATGTATCAAATATTATATATTCAGCCCTTGGGGTTTTACACCCTCCTATGTGCATTATCTTGCACTTATCCACATTAAAACTCAATTGCAGCAGCTCTGACCATTTTTTTGTTTACCTAAATCATTTGCCACAGACACCCCCTCTCCCTCTCATCTTCAGATAGACACCCCCTCTCATCCTCAGACACCCCCTCTCAACTTCATGCACCCCCTCTCCCTTTCATCTTCAGACAGACACTCCCTCTCATCCTCAGACACCCTCTCTCCCTCTCATCCTCAGTAGGGATGAGCCGAACACTCCCGTGTTCGGTTCGCATTCGACCCCGAACAATTACAAAAGTTCGAGTTCGAACGCAAACACGAACCTCGAAAGTTTGAATTTTAGAGTGCCCTCCAAGAGGGCATATATGCAAGGTATTTGCCATAAAAGGTGTATGGGGGTCTGGATAGTGCCCTGGGGGACAGGAAACAAGAAAAAAAGTAAAAAAAAACGTTTTTAAAGGAACAGTGAGTTTTCCATGAAATAAGGGTTAAAAATAAAAATGAAAAATTCCTTCAAATATCGTGCCTAGGAGGTCCCCATAACCTGCCCGTGAAGTGGCGGATTTTTTGGATGTATAGAAACATTTAAAAACAAAAAAATTACATTTCAAATGACGGTAAATGTTTTTCCTTTAATCTTTTCATAAACAACTGCTTGGGGCGGCAGTCTGTATGAAAAGAGGAGACATTTTAGGACACGCTCGACAAGTTTAGTGATTTTTTTGGCTAAATTATGGTGAAACTTATGCAGGCTTTGGATGAAAGTAACAATAGGTGCTTTAAAATTGGGCTTTTAGTGTCGGCAACAGTGCCGTCATACTGTAACCCCTCTGTGGTATTGTGGCAGGGTGCAGGGTTGGACCCTGCGGTCCAATATTAAAATATGAATCTGGTAATATAGGGGTCAGTGGCAGTGCACCTAAATATTTTGCCTTTGGTGGCAGCAAGTGCCTTCACACTGTAACCCCTCTGTGGTATTGTGGAAGAGTGCAGTGTTGGAGGTTTTAGTAATGCAGAAGAGATCCCCGATCTATTCAGTTACATCAGCAGCTATAACAAAACCGGGTCAGCAATGTTTAGGCACTTGTACTGCGCTACTGTATATGGTGAGAATCGGCGCACACCAGTAGCAACAGGAAGCAAACAGAACAGGCAGAGAATGCACAGAGAGAATAGTCAAATGGCAGGCAAAGTTGGCAACAGATTGGGTCCTCAGAACAAGCAGGGTCAGTAAAAAGTATACAAACTGATTTGGTAAGCTAGCGATGCGGGAATAAAGGCTGAGACACACTGAGCGTGTAGCGACGCAAAGCGTAGCGAAGCGAATAGAAGCAAACATTTTGCAGGCTTGACTTCACTCCGCTCCGCCTCGCAGCGTGTCTACACTACATTATGATTTCTTCTCACCGCACTGGACAGGAATCCACTAACTAAATTAAAATGTACACACAAAACCATTTTATTTTCACAAAGCACATGTTATATAGGCAAAAAAAGTTTCTACTGAATAAAATACATCAAAAATTACTGTTGATTTAATAGGAATAGTATAAGAATATAAAAAAAAGGTAACCCCTGATCATATATATTATAGAGACATGGAGCGCCGTGTATAGAGTAGGGATGCATTGATACCACCAGGGCCGGCGCTAGTGTAAGGCGGCAAAGGCGGCCAGCTTACTGTCCTGGCTTGCTGTCAGTGTGAGGGGCGGAAAAATTCTGTTTTTAAAATGCCGGAAGCGGAGCTATGAATGATCTTCAGACATCAACCAGGGGCCCAGCCGCGCACGCTCAAACCAATGCAGTGTGCCTGCCTCAGTCCCACATTCTAAACATGAGCAGGCACAATGCATAATTTGGCACCGCCCCCCTCACGTGACACGCATAGCCAGGGCACGCAGCAGCAGAAAAGCCTGGAGGACAAACCCCAAAGCTTCCACTGTAGTGTGAAGGAGGACTGGGCAGAGAGGCCAAGAGAAGATTTTTAAAAGATTTGAATAAAATGAGGGAGTGTGTGTGTGTGTGTGTGTAATGTTCTGCTCGGGGGGGTGTAATGTTCTGCTAGGGGGGTAATGTTTTGCTGGGGGGGTGTAATGTTCTGCTGGGGGGGTGTAATGTTCTGCTAGGGGGGTAATGTTTTGCTGGGGGGGTGTAATGTTCTGCTGGGGGGGTGTAATGTTCTGCTGGGGAGGTGTGTTTGTAATGTTCTGCTAGGGAGGTGTGTGTGTAATGTTCTGCTGGGTGTGTGTGTGTGTGTAATGTTCTGCTGGGTGTGTGTGTGTGTAATGTTCTGCTGGGGGGTTTGATTAAAATGATATCGGTATATTACTGTGAGGTTTATTGCTGTGGAGCTCTGTGATACGCTCATACACACTTCACATTAGGGTTGTGCACCGATTTTTTTTTCGGTTCGATTCGGTTCGATTTGTTCGGATGTTTAAACTTTTCGATTCGGCTCGTTTCGACCGATTTCTGTTTCGATTCGGTTCGGTTCGGATCGTTTTTCGTGTACTTTTTTTCGGAATATCGACCATTTTTCGTGTTTTCGGGTCACTTTGCTCGTTTTTTGTATCGACTTTTCGGAAATTTCAGAAATTTCGTTTTTTCGGAACGTCTGTTCTCCTCGTTTCAAAGTGTCTACGATAATTCTGGCGATTCTATCGTGTTTTTTTTATTAAATAAAGATCCTTTTTTTCTTATGAATAATTGAATATACATTTCACAACTTTATTTAATCATATTAAAATGATAAATTTCGATTTGACACATTTCAAGTCCATTCGAAAATTCCGAAAGTTTTTCGTTTCGGCTCGGAAAACTTTTCGGATCTGCCATTTTCGGATCTAAAAATTTTCGGAAAATCGGCCACATCCGAAAACACGAATCGGGAAATTTCGTGAAAATTACGAAATTCCGAAACCCGAAACGCACATCCCTACTGCCCATTACTGTGAGGTTTATTGCTGTGGAGCTCTGTGATACGCTCATACACAGCGCACATTACTGTGAGTTTTATTGCTGTGGAGCTCTGTCATACGCAATATGAAATGAATTTAAGGGGGGAGGGGTGAAAGTAATTGAAAGGGGAGAAATTAATTAAGGGGGAGTGAATTGAATTAGAGGACGAGGACCCTGCTGCCAGTCTGCTTCTGGAGACCTGGAGTCAGACAGTGGACCACAGCAACAGAGTGAGAGTGGTAGGTAGCAGGATCACAGGGAAACACTGGGAGTGGCAGGCAGTTTGAAATATGTGGGTATATTGACACAGTAAGACAAGGGGGCACCACCAGGCCACATTGCAAATTTGTGCAGTGCCTGGTGCCCCTCCTATGCCACACACATTGCCAAAGGAGGGGACCACACACTCTGGCCCTGTGGCACAGGAGGGGCACCAGGCACAGCATAGATTGGCAATGCGTGAGGACACAAAACACTCCCGATTGGCATGGCACAGATTGGGTGGAGGGGGGCACCAAAACGCAACTTCACCTGAGTAAACAAAAATGCTTGCACCGGCCCTGGATAGTGGATACCACACATTGACATATACGTATATATCAACACGCAGACCTATATATACAGTTGTGTTCAAAATTATTCAACCCCCACTGAAATTGAGTGTTTTGGCCAGTTTGACATTGATTTTGATCATTCAGTCATCTTGCTTACAATTAAATCAAAGAGGCACGTGTAGGTCAGACAAATATAACATAACATTTATAATGAAATAACCACAAATGTCTTTTCTGTGCTCACATCATTATCAGTTTTATTCAACCCCCAAGTGACATTCAATCTTAGTACTTAGTACAACATCCTTTTACAGTTATAACAGCTTTTAGGCTGGGGTCAGACCAGCGCACTTTTAACGTGCGTTCTGGCACACATAATTACGGCCGCACTAGCAGCAGATGACGGGCAATTACGGCCAATATACGATGTACGGGCGCACAAAAGTCCGGCCGTGCAACGCAAGTGGAATTTGAACGCATTTTTCTGAAAACGCTGAACCGCTAGTACTGACGTACTGACTGCGCAGCTGCGGCATAGCAGATGTCAGACGATGCTAATGTCCAGCCTACATAACGTCCAGACGCAAAAAGAGTTTTATTGACGATCCGTACAAAATCACGCTCGAAAATGCACGTCGTCTGACCGTTTTTGCGCATTCCGTGAGAAAAAAAAAACGCCAATGCGTTCGGACGCACTTTTTCACGTTCGCGGGGAAAAATGCTTTCGTCTGACCCTAACCTTAAACGTGAAGCATACAGTGGCAAGAAAAAGTATGTGAACCCTTTGGGATTATGTGGAGTTTTGCATGAATTGGTCATAAAATGTGCTCTGATCTTCATCTAAGTCGCAAAAATTTGAAAAACACTGTCTGCTTAAAATAATACAACACAAACATTCTATGTTTTCATGTGTTTATTGAAGATAACATGTAAACATTCACAGTTCAGGGTGGAAAAAGTATGTGAACCCCTAGCCTAATGACTTCTCCAAGAGCTAATTGGAGCCAGGAGTGAGCCAACCTTGAGTCCAATCAGTGTGATATTATTGGATGTGTTGCTGAAAGCTGTCCTGCCCTTTAAAAACACACACCAGTTTTGGGTTTACTGGTTTCAAGAAGCACTGCCTGATGTGAACCATGCCTCGCAGAAAAGAGCTCTCAGAAGACCTACGATCAAGAATTGTTGACTTGCACAAAGCTGGAAAGGGTTACTAAAGTGTCTCCAAAAGCCTTGATGTTCATGTGCCCACGGTAAGACAGACTGTCTACAAATGGAGAAAGTTCAGCACTGTTGCTACTCTCCCTAGGCGTGGTCGTCCTGTAAAGATGACTGCAAAAGCACAGCACAGAATGCTTAATGAGGTAAAGAAGAATCCTAAAGTGTCAGCTACAGAATTACAGAAATCTTTGGCACATGCTAACATTTTTGTTGACACTTCTACAATAAGGAAAACACTAAACAAGAATGGAGTACATGGAAGGACACTACGGAGGAAGCCATTGCTGTCCAAAATAGAATATTGCAGCACGTTTGAAGTTTGCAAAAGAGCACCTGGATGCTCCACAGCACTACTGGCAAAATATTCTGTGGACAGATGAAACCAAAATTGAGTTTTTTGGAAAAAACACACAACACTATGTGTGGAGAAAAAAAGGCACGGCACACCAACATCAAAACCTCATCCCCACTGTAAAACATGGCGGAGGGAGCATCATGGTTTGGGGCTGCTTTGCTGCCTCAGGGCCTGGACGGATTGTTGTCATTGATGGAAAAATGAATTCCAGAGTTTATCAAGACATTTTACAGGAAAACGTAAGACCATCTGTCCGCCAACTGAAGCTCCGCAGAGGATGGGTGATGCAACAGGACAATGACCCAAAGCATACAAGTAATTCAACAAACAAATGGCTTCAACAAAACAAAATAGGCCTTCTGGAGTGGCCCAGTCAGAGTCCTGACCTCAACCTGATTAAAATGCTGTGGCATGACCTTAAGAGAGCGATTCACACCAGACATCCCAAGAATATTGCTACACTGAAACAGTTTTGTGAAGAGGAGTGGTCCAAAATTACTCCAGATCGTTGTGCAGGTCTGATCTGCAACTACAGAAAACGTTTGGTTGAGGTTATTGCTGCCAAAGGAGGGTCAACCAGTTATTAAGTCCAAAGGTTCACATACTTTTTCCACCCTGCACTGTGAATGTTTACATGTTCTGTTCAATAAAAACATAAAAACATATAATGTTTGTGTTGTATTATTTTAAGCAGACTGTGCTTTTCAAATTGTTGTGACTTAGATTAAGATCAGAGCACAGTTTATGACCAATTCATGCAAAACTCCACGTAATCCCAAAGGGTTCACATACTTTTTCTTGCCACTGTAGCTTGACACAAGTGTCTTGCAGCGATCTACGGGTATCTTCGCCCATTCGTCATGGGCAAAAGCCTCCAGTTCAGTCACATTCTTAGGCTTGCGCACTGCAACTGCTTTCTTTAAGTCCCACTAGAGGTTCTCAATCGGATTTAAGTCAGGTGACTGCGATGCCAACTCCAAAATGTCCCAGCCTTTAATCTGCAACCATGCTCTAGTGGACTTGGAGGTATGCTTGGGATCATTGTCCTGTTGAAAGGTCCAACGTCTCCCAAGCCTCAGGTTTGTGACAGACTGCATCACATTGTCATCCAATATCTCCTGGTACTGAAGAGAATTCATGGTACCTTGCACACGCTGAAGCTTCCCTTTAACTGCAGAAGCAAAACAGCCCCAAAGCATGATTGACCCCCCGCCATGCTTCACAGTAGGCAAGGTGTTCTTTTCTTCATAGGCCTTGTTCTTCCTCCTCCAAACATAGCGTTGATCCATGGGCCCAAACAGTTCTAATTTTGTTTCATCAGTCCACAGAACACTATCCCAAAACTTCTGTGGTTTGTCCACATGACTTTTGGCATACTGCAGTCGACTCTTCTTATTCTTTGGAGACGCCCGGGAGTTCTGGCATGGAGGCCTTCATTACGCAGTGTGCGCTGTATTGTCTGAGCTGAAACTTCAGTACCCACATCTGACAAATCTTTTCTCAGTTCCTCAGCAGTCACATGGGGACTTTTCTCCACTCTACGCTTCAGGTAGCGCACAGCAGTCGAAGTCAGCATCTTCTTTCTGCCACGACCAGGTAGCGTTTCAACAGTGCCCTTTGCCTTGAATTTGCGAATGATGCTTCCTATGGTCTCTCTTGGTATGTTTAACAGCTTTGCAATCTTCTTATAGCCATTGCCCTTCCTGTGAAGAGTAATCTCCTCTTCTCTTGTCTTCCTGGACCATTCTCTTGACTTCACCATGTTTGTAACCACACCAGAAAAAGTCTAGAAGGAGCTGAGTATCACAGTCATTTTAAAGCTGCCTAATTGGTGCTTATTATGCTTTATTGCTGCTCCGTGACATCCACAGGTGTTTTCAATACCTGATTGAAAACACTTGAATGAACCTCTGTTCTTCAGAGTGGTAGTCTTTAAGGGGTTGAATAATTGTGTCAATGTTTTACAAAACCAATTGATGTCATTTTAGTTGCATATGGTTCTTTAAAAAGTCCTTGTAGGATTTCATTCTGAATACAATTACAAATGTACACTAAATTCCCTAAAACCCTTTACAGCATTGGGGGTTGAATAATTTTGAACACAACTGTACGTATATATCAACACGCAGATATATATATATATACACCCACCCACAGACCTCAGACCATATATACACATACGCACATGGGGGGTGGCATGTGGACAATCTCAACTAAATGCACCCCCCCTCCCCATTTGGCTGATCCCTCGTGAAGAAATGTTGAACCCGACAGAGCAGAGAATATATATATATTATTCTCTGCTCTATCGGGTTCAACATTTCTTCTGGAGGGATCAGCCAAATGGGGGGGGGGGAATTAGTTGCCAAAATGTGTGTGTAATACAAGTCTGGATATATATATTTGTAAGAATATAGATATATATCTTGTCTATATATATATATACCATACCTGCCCTTACCTTCCACTATAAATTTGCTAAAAATATACACACAAAATAAACAAACCACTGCCTGAGACCCCGCGCAGCCCACATGCCACCCCCCTCTACCTGGCTGAATGTATCTAATATATATAATTAAATACATTCAGCCAGGTAGAGAAAGAAAAAAAAGTTTTATTTTATGTTCTCGGGGACATTTAAAAATGTCCTCGGATTATATTTTTATTAGAAATGTGTCACTTTACCTTAGCCTGGTGGTCAGTAGGGGCTCCCTTGATCCTGGTTGTGGGGGGGTCTGCCGTGGCCGCAGGTGCAGTGGCTCCCTCCCTGCACTGCCTGTCTCTGCCACAAGCACCCGGACGGCTAGCCTGCACAGTCGCAGCTCTGTCATTTGGCGGCCGCATGCTCCTCAATGCTCCTCAAGGGGATCCTTGGGAGGCCCCTGCAGGCTGCCCTCTACAGTGCCTGATTAGAGGGCCGTGTCTGCCTGATGTTTTAGTAACAAGAATGTTTTATCCCATAGGCTTCAATGTTAAAAATATTCCCGTTTTAATTCAATATCTAATAAACTGTTGCTTATAATATTCTGTAGTAAAGAGTCTCTTTTCTTCTAGATTTTTTAGTATTTTTTAAGAATTCTTTATACTTTTTTAATTTTATTTTTTTTTCGAACTTTTGGCTAACGTCCCAAAAAGTTTGAAGTTCGCGAACTTTCGAACGGCCGATGTTCGATGCGAATTCCGAACAGATCGAACCAAACAGCTCATCCCGAATCCTCAGACACCCCCTCTCCCTCTCATCCTCAAACATCTCCTCTCCCTCTCATCCTCAAACACCCCCTCTCCCTCTCATCCTCAGATACCCCCTCTCCCTCTCATCCTCAACCACACAAGGGGGGCTCAGAGTTCGGCAGGTGGGGAGGTCCATGCTGGGCACCGGTTCTTTGCATTTACACAGCAGGTGTTGGCAGTGGCACAGGACTCCCCCAAAGTTCTGGGCCCAAGACGCGTGCTCTGCTCGATGCTCCTAAAGGGCAGGCCTACAAGTGTTCTTCCAGAGCTGCTTCCGTGGCCCCTGCACCATCGAGCTCTTCCAAGGCTAGCGCAGGGACACGGTGAGTTCCATGGAGTCCTGTGGACTCCAGGGGCCAAAAACTGCGAACAGCACTGCTGCTAGTGTGTGCCTGGGGTTCTCAATTATTCCTTTGTCAGCCACAAATACAGCGACTGGGTCGGAATGAGCTCGGTAACAGGGAGCCGATAAGGGAAATCAGCACACACCATTTTTCTGCCTTACCAGCCCCCTGTTACTGGTTTGGGTGGAATCTGGCCCAATATCTGATGATATAATGCCCCATGCGCCATCTTTGCGCGTGATGCTTATACGGCTTTATTTTTGCTGGATACACAACTTTCAACACATGTAATTTATTACGGGCACATCACGCGGGTTCGTTTTCGCATTTTCCTTGTATTTTATTTTGTAAGATGAATGTGAATGTTTTAGTAATTTGTGCAAATTATTCCTTGGCTTTTTGTCAATAGTCGACAGACAAAGAATCGTGAGCCATTTCGCTGTCTTTTTTAATTAAAGCGCAGTGTAGTCAAAACTTAAACTGGAAAAAATGAGTAAAATCTTAATCGCTTAAATCGTGCTCATAAAACCTAAATACTGGTTGGTGAAAATTCAGAATAATTGTTATGGTAGGTAACACAACTCGCTGTAATGAAAAATTGCACTCATATTTTTAAAAAGGGTTTTGGGAAATTTCTCGCTCAGTTATAACTTTGGAGTTCATGTATCTAATCATTTAGCAAGTGTGGGAAGTCAAGAAGTTCTTTTGCAAGTAAACTATGTAAATTGTGTCTCGATACATGGGATTATTGATTAATAAATTTAATGACTTTACAGATTTCAGCAGGGATCTCAAATTCTGTTCCCCGCTTTGATGTTTCAGAACTACAACTCCCATGATTCTCTGGCTATCCTTTGCATTCAAGGAATTCTGGGATTCTTAGGCCATAAACATCTGGGGCCCTATTACATTCTTAACGCAAAAATGCACGCTAAACGCGTGTTTTTTTGCATGAAGAGTTAAACGTTAACGCACGAAAATCACCGCTGGAATTACATTCCTCGTGCATTTTTTCATCCGTCGGGAAATTGCGCTCATAAAACCGACGCGCAAAAATGAGTGCAAAGTACCGATGCGTGCAGAAATCAGTGAGCGCAATGTAATTTTTAAGGCGAGTCCGTCATTTTGTACGGACTTTGCACAACAGACACATGTTCTGATGGAAGAGAAGGTAGTGGCCGTCATTTTTGACGGATCTAGTAAAAGAAACGTGACGTTCTCCGTTGTGAATCCGCAGTTTGGTACGGTCAGGTTGTTACAATTTGCCGTTACCACCAGCTTTTCAAAGAAGTTAAAATTATGCGTGCAAACGTTGTCCGTTAAATTTTACGCTAAGATTGTAATACCATGCGCGAACCAGCGCACAAACGCATTTGTGCTCACAATGTTAAGTATAGGATGCGCGCACTAAATTGCACTCACAAAGGGTTCGTGCGGGGTCACTGGCATTAGATGTTAACGCGCATTTTGTGCGCGAACGTCGACGTTCAGCTCAAAGGGTTTTGCCCCTCGCGTTAATGTGTTTTTGTGCGCGAAGAATGTAATGGGGCCCCTGGTTGGGTCAGGGTTTGAGATGCCTGTTTTAGAGGTAAACTGGCTCACACACACAACTCAATCTGAAAAATTATAAATATACAGATACAATAGTTTTTTTTTACAATAATATAAACTTTGATTTCTCCCAGGCCATTGCCACGCTGTGGAACTCTCTTCCCCAATCTGTCGCCTACAAAGGTTTAAATGTTGCCATAAAAAAACAACATATTTAGAGAAGCTTACCAACTGCCTACACATTAAGCCATATGTTTTAGCTATTCTCCAATCCACTATATGGTATTGCCCTCACTTGACAACAAAACTACAAAGAATTTACTTTTCTCTCCACTCAATTCCCTTTCGATTGCAAGCTTGTAAGGGAGCAGGGCCCTCGCTACCCATGTTAGCTTTAACCCTTTCGCTGCTGAGGCATTTCCCGCCTCTGTGCTGAGGTCATTTTTACCGGTTTGCTCATCATGTTTAACCACTTCGCTGCGGAGGACGCGCTCAGTCCTGCCGCAGGAAGGGTTGGGTGCGGAAGACGCGCTGAGCGCGTCCTCCCGAAGCAGCCTGCGATCGGCCGGATTCCGGCCAATCACTGTGCCCCCCGGTGCGGGCTGACATCTTGGATGTCAGCCAGTCAATCCGGGACCGCCGCGGGCACAATAGATGTCATCGCGGTGGTGCGTGTGCGGAGGAGGCGCCTGAAAGGGAGGGGGGGGGTCCTTCGGAACTCTCTCCCGATCGCGGGGGTCCTGAGCTTAATGGCAGGCACCGTTTGGAAGGGCACAGCCTGCCCTTCCAAACGGTGGCTGTCATTAACCCCTGGGGAGCCGGATCACGAATCGGCGCTGAAAAGCGCCGGTTCGTGATCCTTTCCCGGAGCTGGCTGACATCTTGGATGTCGGCCAAGCCTCCGGGAACTCCCCCTGAGGACTGGCGTCATCGTGCATAGAACGATGACGCTAGTCCTGGAGTTAACCCCTAGCTGCCACCAATGGTGGAGATAGGAGGTTCCAATGAACCCCCTATCTCCCGATCCGTGGCAGCTAGGGGTTAAAGAGCATGGCCGTTCCAACGATACCAAACACGACTGTGAAAAAAGTTTTTAAATAAAAGTTAAAAATAAAAAGTAAAAAAATTATTTAAGAAAAATTAAAAAATAAAAAAAAAATAAGGTTTTTTTCTTTTTTTTGGTTTGTTAATGCAGCAATATTGTTCCCATTTCAATTATAATGTGAACAATGATGCTGCACTAACGATTTTTGTATGCGGTGCGTTTGTTAAAAATCACGTAATTTTCCCCAAAATAAATGTAACGAGACCCCATTTCTAATTTTTTTAACAAGCGCACCCCATACAAAATATAACCGCAATTGCTTGCATGTTAAAATGTGAAAAAAAACCAGTTTACACGTTGTAAATTATTGAAAATTCATATTTTATTGCATTTTTTGTTATAATATACAGACAGGTCATGACGTATACATATAATAATGACATATTATGAATCTGCCGAGTCTGACGGAAAGAACGATATATAATATGTCTGGGTCATATACTAAAATAAGCCTTCAAAACACGTTTAAACATGATGAGCGAAAGCGGTAAAAATGACCTCAGCACAGAGGCGGGAAATGCCTCAGCAGCGAAAGGGTTAAACGTGTTTTGAAGGCTTATTTTAGTATATGACCCAGACATATTATATATCGTTCTTTCCGTCAGACTCGGTAGATTCATAATATGTCATTATTATATGTATACGTCATGACCTGTCTGTATATTATAACAAAAAATGCAATAAAATATGAATTTTCAATAATTTACAATGTGTAAAGTGTTTTTTTTTCACATTTTAACATGCGAGCAATTGCGGTTATATTTTGTATGGGGTGCGCTTGTTAAAAAAATTAGAGATGGGGTCTCGTTACATTTTTTTTTGGGGAAAATTACGCGATTTTTAACAAACGCACCGCATACAAAAATCGTTAGTGCAACATCATTGTTCACATTATAATTGAAATGGGAACAATATTGCTGCATTAACGAACCAAAAAAAAGAAATTTTTTTTTTTTTTTTTTTTATAATTTTTTTTTAAAATATATATATTTTTTATTTTTATTTTAAAAATTTTTTACAAACTTTTTTCATAGTCATGTTTGGTATTGTTGGAACGGCCATGCTCTGGCCGATCCAACAATATCAAACATTAACCCCTAACTGTCACGGATCGGGAGAATGGGGGTTCTTTGGAACCCCCTATCTCCACCATTGGTGGCAGTTAGGGGTTAACTCCAGGGCTGGCGTCATCGTGCTATGCACGATGACGCCAGTCCTCAGGGGGCATTCCCGGAAGCTTGGCCGACATCCAAGATGTCGGCCAGCTCCGGGAAAGGATCACAAACCGGCACTTCTCGGCGCCGATTCGTGATCCAGCCCCCATGGGGTTAATTCCAGGTACCGTTAGGAAGGGCAGGCTGTGCCCTTCCAAATGGTGCCTGGATTAACCCCCTGCACGCTGGCGATCGGGAGGGAGAGAGGTCCGAAGGACCTCCCCTCCTCCCTTTCAGGTGCCTCCTCCGCACATGCAGGGGGGGGCTGAATTAGATGTCATCGCGCTGCCGCGATGACATCTAATTAGGCCGGCGGCGGTTCCGGGTGCTGGGCTGACATTGAGAATGTCAACCCGCCCCGGGGGGGCACAGCGATCGGCCGGAACCCGGCCGATCGCTGGCTCCAAAGGGAGGACGCACTCAGCGCGTCCTCCGCAAGGAACGCTACCTGCGGGTGGACGCGCTGAGCGCGTCCTCCGCAGCGAAGGGGTTAAAGTACACAAATCGTACACAAAACAACTTTAGCTTATTTGAAAGATCTCCCAAATCTACCACTACATTGTGTTAGCCAAACTGCTGACAGATGGATAGTTTTTTTCTAAAAAGAATTTAGAAGAAATCTTCCTGAGCTTCCTGTTTGCTGTCAGTGCTGCGGCATGCCGCATGATGTGTTTCCTGGGGAGGGGTTTATGGTTCTTGCAGCAGGAGACACTCCCCCCAGAGCTGCCATCTATCTGATCTCAAAATCGCTATAAAGTAGTGGTTCCCAACCGTGGTCCTCAAGTACCTACAACAGGCCAGGTTTGCAGGATATGTGAGGCACAGCACAGGTGATATGATTTGCTGCTCAGTGATTGCAGGATTCAGTCTGCATTTCCTCAAGGTAATCTTTAAAACCTGGCCTGTTGGGGGTACTTGAGGAATGCGGTTGGGAACCACTGCTATAGAGCATTGCCGCTGCCTTTTGATAAGACATGAGCTGCTCTGCCTCCCTCTATCAAGCTTTATCCTCAGGTAAGGTCAAACTATTTCCACTTCCCTACAGTATCGTGATCCCCCTGCCTGTTCCAGGTAAATAAATGTTACTTTTTGTGAGTTTATATACAGTTGTGTTCAAAATTATTCAACCCCCAATGCTGTAAAGAGTTTTAGGGAATTTAGTGTACATTTGTAATTGTATTCAGAATGAAATCCTACAAGGACTTTTTAAAGAACCATATGCAACTAAAATGACATCAATTGGTTTTGTAATACAGTAGTAAATGTTTCTTTTGTGAATTCTTCATTGACACAATTATTCAACCCCTTAAAGACTACCACTCTGAAGAACAGAGGTTCATTCAAGTGTTTTCAATCAGGTATTGAAAACACCTGTGGATGTCACGGAGCAGCAATAAAGCATAATAAGCACCAATTAGGCAGCTTTAAAATGACTGTGTTACTCAGCTCCTTCTAGACATTTACTGGTGTGGTTACAAACATGGTGAAGTCAAGAGAATGGTCCAGGAAGACAAGAGAAGAGGTGATTACTCTTCACAGGAAGGGCAATGGCTATAAGAAGATTGCAAAGATGTTAAACATACCAAGAGAGACCATAGGAAGCATCATTCGCAAATTCAAGGCAAAGGGCACTGTTGAAACGCTACCTGGTCGTGGCAGAAAGAAGATGCTGACTTCGACTGCTGTGCGCTACCTGAAGCGTAGAGTGGAGAAAAGTCCCCGTGTGACTGCTGAGGAACTGAGAAAAGATTTGTCAGATGTGGGTACTGAAGTTTCAGCTCAGACAATACAGTGCACTGCACACTGCGTAATGAAGGCCTCCATGCCAGAACTCCCAGGCGCACCCCCTTTGCTGTCTCCAAATCATAAGAAGAGTCGACTGCAGTATGCCAAAAGTCATGTGGACAAACCACAGAAGTTTTGGGATAGTGTTCTGTGGACTGATGAAACAAAATTAGAACTGTTTGGGCCCATGGATCAATGCTATGTTTGGAGGAGGAAGAACAAGGCCTATGAAGAAAAGAACACCTTGCCTACTGTGAAGCATGGCGGGGGGTCAATCATGCTTTGGGGCTGTTTTGCTTCTGCAGGTACAGGGAAGCTTCAGCGTGTGCAAGGTACCATGAATTCTCTTCAGTACCAGGAGATATTGGATGACAATGTGATGCAGTCCGTCACAAACCTGAGGCTTGGGAGACGTTGGACCTTTCAACAGGACAATGATCCCAAGCATACCTCCAAGTCCACTAGAGCATGGTTGCAGATTAAAGGCTGGAACATTTTGGAGTGGCCATCGCAGTCACCTGACTTAAATCCGATTGAGAACCGCTGGTGGGACTTAAAGAAAGCAGTTGCAGTGCGCAAGCCTAAGAATGTGACTGAACTGGAGGCTTTTGCCCATGACGAATGGGCGAAGATACCCGTAGATCGCTGCAAGACACTTGTGTCAAGCTATGCTTCACGTTTAAAAGCTGTTATAACTGTAAAAGGATGTTGTACTAAGATTGAATGTCACTTGGGGGTTGAATAAAACTGATAATGATGTGAGCACAGAAAAGACATTTGTGGTTATTTCATTATAAATGTTATGTTATATTTGTCTGACCTACACGTGCCTCTTTGATTTAATTGTAAGCAAGATGACTGAATGATCAAAATCAATGTCAAACTGGCCAAAACACTCAATTTCAGTGGTGGTTGAATAATTTTGAACACAACTGTATATAAATATATATATATTATATGTATGTGTCTATTTGCACTGCAGCTTAGCAGTCGGATATGAAGGGGAAAAAATCTCCTGAGCTGTGAGAGAATATTTAAATTATCCTATGCTGTCTGAACGCCCCTCTGAGCGCTCCTGGCTGAACACTGAGCTAGCAACCACTCAGCTTTAGGAAAGGGTGACTCCCACAAGCAGATAAAGATGGCCGTCTCCAAGAAAAGTCAGGTTAAGAACTAAAAAAACTCACAAAACTCCATTGGAAGCTGTAAAAATAAAAATAGTTACAAGTTAAATTAAGTTACAATAAAATACCTATCTAAATTCTTAACATTAGACGGCGGATACACTTTAACGGCAAGATTAGAATAGTATTAGGAGCCACTACTTTTTAACAATTTTACCTCCTCATAGCACTGGGTCTGGGTATTAAAACTCTCCATATTGTTTCAATACGGAATGACAACACACATTATTGTTTTGATAGTGTTTTACCTACCTGCCTGCCCCTATTGTATCATTCCATCAAGCCAAGTATAAACCTGAAGAGGTGAATAATAAGTGTTTACACATTTGTTTGCAACCCGAGTAACGCAAGCTAAAACCTATTCAGTTTGCATCGGTTTACCTTATTCTGTATAGGAAATATTTCCAAATAAACATATTGCAGTCATGGAGCGCCACAAAGTTACACTAAATGTGGAAATATCCTCCGAACCAGTTTTTATTATAACCGTTAGCGCTTTTTCCATTTGTTATTGTCTCTGCAGATGTTGGCAATTTCGTTATGTCAACAAGATGACAGAAATGCAAACACACCCCGCGTACGCATGGTAAATGATACAAAACAGAGTCTAAATGGCCTTTAGCATTTGTATATTCTATCAGTCACCCCCACTTCTAGGGATCATCAGTAGATCCAGACATTCCACCTGTTTCCCTTATTAATTAAACAATGAGACTAATTGGGGGGAAATATTTGACTATGCTTTCTTCTTTATCTGTTCAATTCAATAAATAAGAATTTTGCGTGACCTATTCTTGACACGATGATGTGGTCAGTCCATCAAGATACAAATACTTTTGTCTTCCACACTGAAAAGACGATGCCTAGACTAGTCTTTCTTCGTACTTCATTACCAGGATTGACTCGATCTCCAAGAGCTTCTGCAGCGGCCGCGAGGTCGAGTTACATCAATAGAAACATAGAAACATAGAAAAATGTCGGCAGATAAGAACCTTTCGGCCCATCTAGTCTGCCCAATTATATGGATACTTGACCTGAATTTATCTTTTGTTTAGGATAGCCTTATGCCTATCCCATGCTTGCTTAAATTCAATTACTGTTTTGGCCTCCACCACTTCTACTGGAAGACTGTTCCATGTATCCACCACCCGCTCAGTAAAATAATGCTTCCTGATGTTACTTTTAAACCTTTGCCCCTCTAATCTAAGACTATGTCCTCTTGTTTTGCTATTTTGTTTCCTTTTAAATATACTCCCTTCCTCTACCTTGTGGATTCCCTTTACGTATTTAAATGTTTCTATCATATCTCCTCTGTCTCGTCTTTTTTCCAAGCTGTACATGTTAAGATCATTAAGCCTTTCTTGGTAACTTTTCTCCTTCAAGCCGTACACCATTTTAGTAGCCCTTCTCTGAACTCTCTCTAAGATGTCTATATCCTTCTGGAGATACGGTCTCCAGTACTGCACACAGTACTCCAAGTGAGGTCTCACCAGTGCTCTGTACAGTGGCATGAGCACTTCCCTTTTCCTACTGCTAATACCTCTCCCTACACAACCAAGCATTCTGCTAGCATTTCCTGCTGCTCTATTACATTGACTACTTACCCTTAGATCCTCTGAAATAATGACCCCTAAATCCCTTTCCTCAGATGTTGAGGTTAAGACTGTATCAAATATTCTATATTCAGCCCTTGGGTTTTTACGTCCCAGGTGCATTATCTTGCACTTATCCACATTAAAACTCAATTGCCACAACTCCGACCATTTTTTTAGTTTACCTAAATCATTTGTCATTTGGCTGATCCCTCCAGGAACGTCAACCATGTTGCAAATTTTTGTGTCATCAGCAAAAAGACATACTTTTCCATTAATACCTTCTGCAATATCACTAATAAAAATATTAAAGAGAATGGGTCCAAGTACTGACCCCTGAGGTACCCCACTGGTAACAAGACCTTGCGCCGAATAAACTCCATTTACCACAACCCTCTGTTGTCTGTCACTCAGCCACTGCCTAATCCATTCAACAATATTGGAATCCAAGCTCAAAGATTGCAATTTATTGATAAGCCTTCTATGTGGAACAGTATCAAAAGCCTTACTGAAATCTAAATAAGCAATGTCTACTGCACCACCTGTGTCTATTATTTTTGTTACCCAATCAAAAAAATCAATAAGATTAGTTTGGCATGATCTCCCTGAGGTAAACCCATGTTGTTTCTGATCTGGTCATATCCTGGAAGAGTTCAAATGATTTTTGTTTATTGCAAACAAAATTTGTTAGCAAATGGTTCTGGATTGTGCACCTAAAGATTCAGCACGTCGGACATGACAGCCGAGGTGCTGAAGCTATTTGAACAGCTGGGAATTCTGTTTCTGAAACATGGAGCCCCAGCCTGCAGCACACTGTTTGGCCAGCAGATGGCGCCATATGAACCCAACTCAAAGATATATGCCAAACAGCGAACGTTATGCTACAAGCCAACCAGAAGGTGACCCTGCTATTATTTTGATAGTGAGTAGGGATGAGCTGTTCGGTTCGATCGGTTTGGAGTTCGATTCGAACATCGCCTGTTCGCATGGTCGCGAACTATGAACATTTCCGCGTGTTCGCCCACAATGCACCACAATGGACTTTTCCACTGGCCTGAAGCTTGTAATTGACTACAGCCTTGCACCTGACCACAGGTCAGGTGCAAGACAGGTGCAAGACTATGCCAATCACGGCTCAGAGTCCTGATTGGGCAAATTTTGCCCAATCATGGGCTCACAGAGCTAAGTCCCGCAGCACACTATAAAAGGCTTCACACAGCCCCAGCACGTGTTTTTTGAGAGGAGATTGTTAGTGTGTGTTCTCACTGCCACCAGTCTGCCAGCTATTGGGGGGGACTCATTTCTACAAAATATCTGGGAATTGTTCTAACCTTTGTGTTCTCACTGCCACCAACTGGGGCTTGAGGTGGTCTACTTTTAAGTGGGCTATTTTCAAGTGGAGTTAAAAACAGGAATTCTACCTGTACTGGTCTGGTTTGTATCTTTAGAGGGAGAGAAACCTCTTGTTTATTTGTCAATTTAATTTCTCTTTTTGGTTTTGTTTTCTGCTGTTTTTTTGTTTTTTTTCTGTTGTACTTTTTGGTTGTTTTTTTTCCCTGGGTGGCTGGTGACTTGTTAATTGGGGGCGTGTAGCCTGTCAGGTGATTTCACTTGTATGGCTACATAATCTCAATGGCAGCTCACTGAGCTTGCTCACAGGGGCTTGAGGTGGTCTACTTTTTAAGTGGGCTATTTTCAAGTGGAGTTAAAAACAGGAGTTTAAATAACAGGTATCAATTGTTGTTTATATATTTGTTATCTTGTTTTGGGTATGAGTGTTAGCAAGCTTGAAGGTTTGACCCAGTGCATATCCTGCTGCATGTACAGTTGTGTTCAAAATTATTCAACCCCCAATGCTGTAAAGGGTTTTAGGGAATTTAGTGTACATTTGTAATTGTATTCAGAATGAAATTCTACAAGGACTTTTTAAAGAACCATATGCAACTAAAATGACATCAATTGGTTTTGTAATACAGTAGTAAATGTTTCTTTTGTGAATTCTTCATTGACACAATTATTCAACCCCTTAAAGACTACCACTCTGAAGAACAGAGGTTCATTCAAGTGTTTTCAATCAGGTATTGAAAACACCTGTGGATGTCACGGAGCAGCAATAAAGCATAATAAGCACCAATTAGGCAGCTTTAAAATGACTGTGATACTCAGATCCTTCTAGACATTTACTGGTGTGGTTACAAACATGGTGAAGTCAAGAGAATGGTCCAGGAAGACAAGAGAAGAGGTGATTACTCTTCACAGGAAGGGCAATGGCTATAAGAAGATTGCAAAGATGTTAAACATACCAAGAGAGACCATAGGAAGCATCATTCGCAAATTCAAGGCAAAGGGCACTGTTGAAACGCTACCTGGTCGTGGCAGAAAGAAGATGCTGACTTCGACTGCTGTGCGCTACCTGAAGCGTAGAGTGGAGAAAAGTCCCCGTTTGACTGCTGAGGAACTGAGAAAAGATTTGTCAGATGTGGGTACTGAAGTTTCAGCTCAGACAATACGGCGCACACTGTGTAATGAAGGCCTCCATGCCAGAACTCCCAGGCGCACCCCCTTGCTGTCTCCAAAGAATAAGAAGAGTCGACTGCAGTATGCCAAAAGTCATGTGGACAAACCACAGAAGTTTTGGGATAGTGTTCTGTGGACTGATGAAACAAAATTAGAACTGTTTGGGCCCATGGATCAACGCTATGTTTGGAGGAGGAAGAACAAGGCCTATGAAGAAAAGAACACCTTGCCTACTGTGAAGCATGGCGGGGGGGTCAATCATGCTTTGGGGCTGTTTTGCTTCTGCAGGTACAGGGAAGCTTCAGCATGTGCAAGGTACCATGAATTCTCTTCAGTACCAGGAGATATTGGATGACAATGTGATGCAGTCCGTCACAAACCTGAGGCTTGGGAGACGTTGGACCTTTCAAAAGGACAATGATCCCAAGCATACCTCCAAGTCCACTAGCGCATGGTTGCAGATTAAAGGCTTGAACATTTTGGAGTGGCCATCGCAGTCACCTGACTTAAATCCGATTGAGAACCTCTGGTGGGACTTAAAGAAAGCAGTTGCAGTGCGCAAGCCTAAGAATGCGACTGAACTGGAGTCTTTTGCCCATGACGAATGGGCGAAGATACCCGTAGATCGCTGCAAGACACTTGTGTCAAGCTATGCTTCACGTTTAAAAGCTGTTATAACTGTAAAAGGATGTTGTACTAAGTACTAAGATTGAATGTCACTTGGGGGTTGAATAAAACTGATAATGATGTGAGCACAGAAAAGACATTTGTGGTTATTTCATTATAAATGTTATGTTATGTTTGTCTGACCTACACGTGCCTCTTTGATTTAATTGTAAGCAAGATGACTGAATGATCAAAATCAATGTCAAACTGGCCAAAACACTCAATTTCAGTGGGGGTTGAATAATTTTGAACACAACTGTATGCATGTCTGGAGGAATCCTTCCAGGGTCCATATCTCTGTAGCAAGTGTGAACGTGTAGCTCTTCTGGAAGCTCATATTGGAGATCTGGAAGGGCAAATCGTAACACTGAGGCAGATTGACAATCTTGAAAGGAGCCTGCTTCTCACGGAGCAAAGTATAGTTGAGGAATCTAGGGGTGTGGGAGGAGTGGAGTTAACCGGGGAACAGGTTGGTAGCTGGGTGTCAGTGACACGTGGTAGCAGGGGGGGAGGGAGGAGGAAAAGGTTGGCTAGTCCTGATCTTGCGCACACCAACAGATTTGCCCCCTTGAGCGAAGATGTTGGGTGCAGCAGCTCAGGTGTAGCAGTACTGGAGGCTGCTCCCTCTAACAGCCGGGGGATCAGCCCACCAAGTAAGGGAGGGATAAAGAAAGCAAGTAAGCCTAGACAGGTTGTGGTGGTAGGGGACTCTATTATTAAGAGAGTAGACAGGGTAATCTGTCGCGCTGATCGCCTTAACCGGACAGTTTGCTGTCTGCCGGGTGCCCGTGTTAGGCATGTGGTTGACAGAGTTGATAGATTATTGGGAGGGGCTGGAGATGACCCAGCTGTCATGGTCCATATTGGTACCAATGACAAAGTAAGCGGAAGATGGAAGGACCTGAAGAATGATTTCAGGGAATTAGGAAGTAAATTGAAGAAGAGGTCCTCCAAGGTAGTATTTTCTGAGATCCTACCTGTGCCACGTGCTACAGTGGAAAGGCAGCGGGAGATTAGGGAGGTCAATGCGTGGCTTAAAGCTTGGTGCAGGAAGGAGGGCTTTGGGTTTTTAGAGCACTGGGCTCATTTTGCACTGGGGTACAATCTGTATAGTTGTGATAGATTGCACCTGAATGGAAGAGGGTCTGCTGTGCTAGGGGAGAGGATGGTTAAAAGGTTGGAGGAGACTTTAAACTAGTGGAAGGGGGGGAGGGATACAGTATTTTACAAAATGGAGACAGAACAGATAGCAGAAGGGTTTCAGTTCAGACTAAGGGGGTGGAGTCGGGGGGATGGGTAATGTCAGAACAGTGGAGGCATGTAATGTAAAGTCGCATTCAGCATGTGTGGGTAGAGACAACATTAAATGTATGCTTGCTAATGCAAGGAGCCTCAATAACAAGATGGGGGAACTAGAGGTAATAGCATACACTAAGCAATACGACATTATAGGAATAACAGAAACGTGGTGGGACGAAACGCATGACTGGGCTGTAAACTTAAACGGTTATACATTGTTTAGAAAGGATAGGAAACATAAGAAAGGGGGTGGAGTGTGTTTATATGTAAATCAGGATTTAAAGCCTAATATTACACAACTGGAAAGCGATGAGGGAAATGTGGAATCCTTATAGGTAAATATTTCGTTGGGGAATAAACAGGGAAGTCAATTATTGGTTGGCATATGCTATAAACCACCTAATATAGATAATGATGAGGAAGAACAACTGTTAGAGCAAATTAGGAAGGCTGCACATCATGGTAGCACTTTAATTATTGGAGATTTTAATTACCCGGACATTAATTGGGATAGTGGGACTAGTAATTCAGCAAAGGGAATCCGGTTCCTGAACATTTTAAATGATACCTTCATGTCACAACTGGTAGAAACACCAACTAGAGAGGATAACTGTCTGGACCTGGTTATAACAAATAATGTGGATCTTTTCTCAAATATTAATGTAAAGGAACAGTTGGGAAACAGCGACCATAACATGGTGACTTTTGAATTAAACTCAAAAAAACACATTCATAAGGGGCATGCTAAAATATATAATTTTAAAAAGGCCAACTTTATTAAAATAAAGGAAGCTCTCAATGTCATTGACTGGCAGAAACTCTTTCACGGGAAAAACACGGAGGATAAGTGGAATATCTTTAAACTAACACTAGAAAAGTACACGTCACAATATATTCCACTGGTTAATAAATATAAAAGAAACAGACTGAAACCAATGTGGCTTAGTAGGAAGGTAACTAAGGAAATGAAAAATAAAAAGAAGGCATTTAAAGCTTTTAAATTTGATAAATCTGAGGCATCCTATAAAGCATATAGGGCAGCCAATAAAGCATGTAAAAATGCGATTAGATGGGCTAAACTAGAAAATGAAAAAGAAATAGCCAAAGAGAGCAAGACCAACCCTAAAAGATTCTTTAGGTACATAAATTCTAAAAAACCCAAGAGTGAAAATGTAGGTTCACTAAAATCTGAGTCAGGGCTATTGTTAACTGAAGATCAGGATAAGGCAGAAATTTTAAATGATTATTTTTCTTCAGTATTTATCAAAGAGAAACCTATAACAGGAGACATGAAATTCATTAATAAAAACTTACTAATACAAAGTGACTGGTTGACTCAGGACAAGGTTTTACACAAATTAAACAATGTGAATGTTAATAAAGCCCCAGGGCCAGATGGAATTCACCCGCGAGTACTAAGAGAGCTATGTGTTGAAATATGTAAACCTCTGTTCTTAATCTTTCAAGATTCTTTTCTTTCAGGAATAGTACCAGAGGATTGGAGAAAAGCTGACGTGGTCCCTATATTTAAGAAAGGTTTAAAATTTGTGCCTGGGAATTATAGACCTGTGAGCTTAACATCTGTGGCTGGGAAAGTATTTGAGGGGTTATTAAGGGATAGTATTCAGGAATTTATTGGGAGGTATAATGTAATTGGCAAAAATCAGCATGGTTTCATGAAACACAGATCATGTCAGACTAACCTAATTACGTTCTATGAGGAAGTAAGTAGAAGTATAGATCAGGGGGTCGCAGTGGATGTGATTTACTTAGATTTTGCCAAAGCTTTCGACACAGTTCCACACAAAAGGTTACTATTTAAATTAAGAAAAAATGGTCTAGATGAAAATACTTGTTCTTGGATAGAAAACTGGATAAAAGATAGGGTACAGAGAGTGGTCATAAATGGTACATTTTCAAGATGGACACCAGTGGTAAGTGGTGTCCCTCAGGGGTCTGTTATAGGACCAATACTATTCAATTTATTTATAAATGACCTTGAGATAGGCATTGAAAGTCATGTATCAGTGTTTGCAGATGACACAAAGCTAGGAAAAGTAATACAATGTGAGCAGGATGTTACTTCGCTGCAGAGGGATTTAGATAGATTGGGGGACTGGGCACTTAAATGGCAGATGAAATTTAATCTAGATAAATGCAAAGTTATGCACTTTGGAGTGAAGAACACACAAGCAATTTATACCCTAAATGGTACGGAGTTAGGGAAATCCAAGCAGGAGAAGGATTTGGGAATAATCATAGACTTCAAACTAAGTAACAATGTGCAATGTCAAACAGCAGCCGCCAAGGCCAGCAAAGTACTGGCATGCATTAAAAGGGGAGTTCACTCACGGGATGAAAACATAATTTTGCCTCTGTATAAATCAATGGTCAGGCTGCACCTTGAATATGCCGTGCAATTTTGGGCACCTGTCTTAAAAAAAGATATTATATTGCTAGAAAAAGTGCAGAGACGGGCAACTAAATTAATAAGGGGAATGGAAGGGTTAAGTTATGAGGAAAGACTAACAAGCTTAAACCTGTTTAGTTTAGAGAAAAGGCACCTTAGAGGGGATCTGATAACCTTATATAAATATATACGGGGCCATTATCAACCATTGTCTGATAACCTATTCATTAACAGGACTATACATAGGACAAGGGGTCATCCATTTAGACTGAAAGAAAGAAAATTTAGCTTAAAGCATAGGAAGGGTTATTTTACGGTGAGAACAATAAAGCTGTGGAATTCTCTGCCTGTTGAGGTGGTTGGGTCAGAGTCTGTACAGACTTTTAAAAAACGACTGGATGACTTCCTGCAGACACAGAATATTAAGGGTTATAATATTTAATATATGGGTAAAAGCTTCTTGATCCAAGGAGAAATCTGACTGCCATTCTGGGGTCAAGAAGGAATTTTTTCCCAGTATGTTGCATATTTCAGACTGGGTTTTTTGCCTTCTTTTGGATCCACAGCAGTAGGTTATGTGGGAGAGGCTGAACCCGATGGACGCATGTCTTTTTTCAGCCTATATATATAACTATGTAACTGTTTTGGGGGTCAGTCATTTATACAAAATATCTGGGAATTGTGGTAATCTGTGTGTTCTCACTGCCACCAGCAATTTTGGGGGTCAGTGATTTATACAAAATATCAGGGAATTGTTCTAATCTTTTGGATATGTGCACAGCACAAAATTTCGTTTTGATTAGTCCTAAAATGCAATTTATTTAGTTGCTAAAGAAATTCGTTTTCAGTTCTTTAGTATGAAAACTAATTTCATTCATCCGAAAACTAGTGGATATAATTACTATTGTAGTGGCTCCTCAGAGGGCTGAGATCGCTGCTTGTTACAGTATCTCTCACTCTCAGCACAATGTGGGCCATATTACATAGTTGGTGCTAACTTAACCAGAGCTGTTGTAAACTTCCCAGAGCCATTATAGCCTATGGAGGTTTTCAGTTTACAACAGCTCTGGTTAAGTTAGCACCAACATTGTAATACTGCCCCGTGTCAGGCAAAGCTGTTACAGTAACTGACTGCTGCTCATCACAGCGCTCAGAGTTTCAGTAAAACTAGTAAGTAATATTTTTATATATAAGAGGTTAGAACAATATTGTTTCCTTGTTTTACTGAAACTCTGAGCGCTGTTACAGTCAGTTACTGTAAAAGCTGAGCCTGATACATTGTACTGAGAGATAATGTAACAAGCAGTCGATCTCAGCACTCACAGCCACTGGATTTAAAGGGCTAAATAAAAAGGCTCCTCTCTGTTTAATGTTTAGAACATCCTCCTGCATTAATTAATACCCCTCTCTGTATAATGTATACAACATCCACCTGCATTAATTAATACCTCTCTCTGTATAATATATAGAACACATCCTCCTGCATTAATTAATGCCCCTCTCTGTATAGAACATCCTACTGCATTGGCATGTGGAGGGTGCAGAACTTCGGATGTTGCGATGTTGTGCTCTTCATTGCTGGTCTCCTTCACTCATCAATGTAATATCACAAAAAGGACTGAAACTAAAATGTAGTGCATTTTATTTTAGTTTCTTTCGTTTTTTGTACTGAGCAGTTTCGTTTCTCTTGAGTCATACGAAAACTAAATTATCCCAAAATTCGGACTAAATCGTTTTAGTACTAAAACGAATGCACATGTCTATAATCTTTGTGTTCTCACTGCCAGCAGCAATTGTGGGGGTCTCATTTATACAAAATATCTGGGAATTGTTGTAATCTTTGTTTTCTCACTGCCACCAACTATTTTGGGGGTCAGTCATTTAAACAAAATATCTGGGAATTGTGGTAATCTGTGTGTTCTCACTGCCACTAGCAATTTTGGGGGTCAGTCATTTATACAAAATATCTGAGAATTGTTGTAATCTTTGTGTTCTCACTGCCATCAGCAATTGTGGGGGTCTCATTTCTACAAAATATCTGGGAATTGTTGTAATCTTTGTGTTCTCACTGCCACCAGCAATTTTGGGGGTCAGTCATTTCTACAAAATATCTGGGAATTGTTCTAATTTTTGTGTTCTCACTGCCACCAACTATTTTGAGGGTCGGTTATTTATACAAAATATCTGGGAATTGTTGTAATCTTTGTGTTCTCACTGCCACCAGCAATTGTGGGGGTACTCATTTCTACAAAATATCTGGGAATTGTTCTAATCTCTGTGTTCTTACTGCCACCCATCAGGGAGTCTCACTGATTTATAGGAGGTTTCTGGGAATTGTAATATGTGTCTTCTCACTGCCAGCTATCAGGGGGTCCCACATACTTCTAGCAGATTTCTGCGAATTGTAATCTGTGTCTTGTCACTGTTGCCAACTATCAGGGGGTCCTATCAGGGGGTCTCATTGACTTGTAGGTGGTTTCTGGGAATTGTAATTTGTGTCTTGTCACTGCCACCCATCAGGGGATCTCACTGAGTTTAAGGAGGTTTCTGGGAATTGTAATCTGTGTCTTGTCACTGGCTGCCAGCTATCAGGGTGTCTCACGGAGTTATACCAGAGTTCTGGAAATCTTTAATCTTTATACCAGAGTTGAATCAGAGTTCTATCTGCATATCTCCAATTTTTATATCAGAGTTGAATCAGAGTTCTGTATATCTTTAATCTATATATCATTCACCATGTCAGAAAGACCAAAAAGGACAGGCAGACGCTCCCAGACACAGATAAGAGGGCAAACAGCCTCTGTGTCAGGAGGCTGTGCCTCTGGTCATCGTGGACGTGGTGCATCCTCTGCAGGGGCACGCTTGTCCTTTCTAACTGGTGCTGGCCGTCTTAAGCAGCAGCAACATACAGAGGATTTGGTGGATTGGCTAACCAGGCCATCCTCATCCTCCCAGTCCTCTGCCAGCCAGGCTTGTAGTGCTTTACAGTCCACCTCAGCTGCCAAAGCATCTAATGCAGCCTCCATGTCCACAGCTACTCCTGCCGTAGCCTCACTATCACACACGGAGGAGTCAGCTGAATTGTTTGACTACAATCACAGTGACATGCTGCTTGAGGATGCGCAGCAACTACAGTGCTCTGATTCAATCTCTGAGGTTGAGGAAGGGAGTATAATCAACCAAGAGGAAGGGGGTGCCAGTGATGACACACAAACTGGCACTCATGTTGCCCCAGCAGCTGCAGCATACTGCCAAGTTGGCTCCAACTTGACAAGGAGATAGGGGGTGATGACAATGATGATGAGGTCACGGACTCCACCTGGGTGCCTGATCGAACAGAGGAGTCAAGTGAGGAGAAGGAGGAGGAGGCACAACAAACACAAGACACAACATCCTCTATGACCAAGGCATCAGATGTCAGAGCTGCTCAGTCGCAGAGCGCTGTTGTCTCAAAGCACACATCCAGGAACTTTGCTGTCTGGGAGTTCTTTAAGAAATGTGCAGCAGACCACACTGTTGCTATTTGTAATCTATGTCAGATGAGGCTCAAGCGTGGGAAAGACACCAGACGCTTGGGTACCACGTGCTTGAGGCGACATATGACCACCTGCCACGCATCCCGTTGGCGCAACACTTTGCGTAGGTCCTCCTCACCTGTCTCTACCCCCACTATATGTCCTGCCATGTCATTGACTCCAACCTCCACTGACAGGGATGATGCTACAGTAATGGATGTACCAGCTCCTTCCTCAGAATGTGACAGCATCCCAACCATCCCCAAGCACAGCGTCTAAATGCCAGCTTAGCAAAATGACTTGCAGCTGCTGCCTTTCCAGCTGGTGGACTCTGTTTCCTTCCGTGAATTTTCAGGAATGTGCTGTACCACAGTGGCAGGTTCCAAAACGCCATTACTTTTCACGGAAGGCCATTCCAGCACTATACCAGCACGTGGAAGACAATGTTATGGAGTCATTGGGAAAGGCAGTCAGCAGCAAGGTGCATGTGACTTTAGACATGTGGTCCAGCAAGCATAGACAGGGCCTTTACATTTCCTTCACGTCACACTGGGTAACTCTGATTGCAGCTGGGAGGGATCCAAGATGGGGCTCTGTGCTGGAGCTTGTTCATCCACCACGCCTCCAGAAATCTGCTTGTATGAGGTCTGTCTGCTCCACCACCACCTCTCCCTCTTCCTCCTCCTCCTCTTCCTTCTCTGTCTCTGGCAAAGTGGCAGTTAAATCGAGTTTAAGTGGCAGGGGCTACGCAATGGCTCAAGCAAAAAGATGCCATACTGTGCTTGAGCTGGTTTGTTTAGGGGACAGGAGCCACACCGGGCCAGAAATTCTGTCAGCTCTGCAGGGGCAGGTGCAGAGATGGTTAACACCATGACAGCTTCAGCTGGGAATGGTCGTCTGTGATAATGGCAGGAACATTCTCTCCACCCTACGCCAGGGTAAGTTGACACATGTACCATGCCTAGCACACGTCCTAAATCTGGTGGTACAGCGTTTCCTAACCAGGTACCCAGGGCTGGCAGAGCTTCTCAGCCAGGCCAGAAAAGTCTGCAGCCACTTCAGACGGTCATTCCCAGCAAGTGTTCGCATGGCAGAAATTCAAAGAGAATTCCACCTTCCCACAAACCGTCTGATCTGTGACATGCCCACCAGGTGGAACTCGATTTTAGCAATGCGACAGCATCTGCACAAGCAGCAGAGGGCCATCAACGAGTACCTGTGTGAGTATGGCACAAGGACAGGTTCAGGTCAACTTGTTTTTTTTCCCCCTGCAGTGGCTGATGATCAAGGATGCATGCACTGTACTGTCACCATTTGAGGAGGCAACGAGGATGGTGAGCAGGGACAGTGCATGCATCATTGACACAATTCCTTTAGTGTTCCTGCTGGAGCACACTCTGCGGAGAATTATAGATGTGGCTCTAGAGGCAGAGCAGCGGAAGGAAGAGGAGACTTTCCCTAGCTCTCAAGGCCCCAGTCTTTCCGCAGACAGCATTCCAGCAGGTCCTTCTCAGATCAGACAGGCGGAGGATGAGGAGGAATATTTAAGTAGTGGGGGCATTGAAGGTGGGGGTTCCTCAAGGGAGGATTTTGCGTGCCCGGGAACCCAAGGACTAGTACGTGGCTGGGAGGATGAAGTGCATGATGGGTTCATCCTCATTGACCAGGAAGACTCGGAAGCTAATGCCACCTCCAACCTACGCTGCATGGGCTGCCTTATCCTGCAAAGCCTGGTAAAGGACCCTAGGATTCGTGCTATCAAGGAGAGGGATCATTACTGGTTGGCAAGCCTTCTTGATCCACGATGCAAGGGTAAAGTTGCAGAGCTCATCCTGCCCCCACAGAGGGAGCACATGATGAAGAAACTTGAGGACGCTCTAAAGTGACACTTGTGTAACACCTTTCCAGGCACTGGTAGGTTACCAAGTGATGACACACATGCTTCTGAGGCTATGGATGATCAGAGGAATAGTGGTGAAGGCCAGGGCCGCTTGACTGATGCCTTTTTAAATTTTTTTAGTCCACGACGCCCAGGGACGTCAAATGTAGGCACCCATTGCCAGCGTCTTGACCGTATGATGCAGGACTACCTAGGGGCAAGGGGAGACCTGGATACCTTTCCAGCAGATGATCCACTGGCTTGCTGGGTGTTGAGATTGGATCACTGGCCAGATCTTAGCCAATATGCTATGCAGCTACTAGGTTGCCCTTCATCCAGCATGCTTTCTGAAAGGAAGGAAAGGAAGGTTCAGTGCCGCTGGAGGTTTTGTCACAGACAAAAGAGTGCGTCTGTCCACCGACACTGTAGACCAGCTGACATATATAAAAATTAATCAGTCCTGGATCAGCAGCTATCAATCCCCTGATGCTGACATAACGGAATAGATCGGGGATCTCTTCTGCATTCACAAAACCTCCACCACTGAACTCTTCCACAATACCACAAAGGGGTTACGGTGTTAAGGCACTTGCTGCCACCAAAGGCACAATATTTGGGTGCACTGACGCCTGTAGCAGATTTATATAATTTTAAATTTTTGGACCGCAGGGTCCAACCCTGCACTCTTCCACAATACCACAGAGGGGTTACGGTGTGACGGCACCGTTGCCGACACTAAAGGCCCAATTTTAAAGCACCTATTGTTACTTTCATCCAAAGCCCGCATAAGTTTCACCATAATTTAGCCAAAAAATCACTAAACTTGTTCTGCGTGTCCTAAAAGGTCTCCTCTTTTAATACAGACTGCCGCCCCAAGCAGTTGTTTATGAATAGATTAAAGGAAAAACGTTTACCGTCATTTGAAACGTAATTTTTTTGGTTTTAAATGTTTCTATACATCCTACAAATCCGCCACTTCACGGGCAGGTTATGGGGACCTCCTAGGCATGATATTTGAAGGAATTTTTCCTTTTTATTTTTAACCCTTAGTTTGTGGAAAACTCACTGTCCCTTTAAAAAACTTTTTTTTTTAAACTTTTTGTCCTTGTTTCCTGTCCCCCAGGGCACTACCTGGACCCCCATACATTCCTGTGAAATGTCTTGAAGTAAAATGACCCCTCCCCCTTCTCTTCTCTCTTCAAAAAACGATGTATGCAAGCTCCGAGCAGGTGTGCAGTTTTTGAAATCACTCCCTGTGTGTGTGTTTCATTTCTGCATCCTAATATTGATCAAGATGCCACCAACGGGGGATCCAAGATACCAGCAGCCGCACAGCCTAGACAAAGTTCACCAAACATAGATGTTTTGAATCGGGGAGGGTTGAGGTTCCTATGTAACAATAGGGTCGATTTCCCGCTGTATCATGCAAACAGTATGAGAATTTTCTGTAGTTGTTGCACAGCAGATTCATACTGTATGGCCAACATAACATGCATTCCATAAAACCGCTGGTTCCTGAAGATGGGTTTATGGAAAAGCACCTGGTATTGAATGGTTTAAGGAATTTGGGCAGATAGGTCTTCGACACTCTATGCATGGGTTAAACAAAGTCATTTATAGAAGCAATCCATCCAGCCAAAAAGGACCTGAGAACGCT
Source organism: Leptobrachium leishanense (assembly GCA_009667805.1). Taxonomy (NCBI): domain Eukaryota; kingdom Metazoa; phylum Chordata; class Amphibia; order Anura; family Megophryidae; genus Leptobrachium; species Leptobrachium leishanense. Next base: position 517,191,684 of record CM019063.1, on the reverse strand, counting down.
TGAGTCCCAAGATTGCGGTAATGAATAATAATTGGTAAATTTCCGCTTCTCAGTCAACCTATGCGCAGCGATGAGACCAAAAGTTTAATTAAGAGCGTGCAGTTAATAAATGTTTGAGGACCACTGATTCCTTTATTAATATTAAAAGCTCTAAGGGTATAAATCTTCCAACGAACTCGTTATATCTCAACATAAAATCATTTAATTAAAATAACTGAGACACACACAATCATTTGGAGATTTAATTCCCACCCACCCCCACCCCCTGCCAGTGAGGACATTTAATTTCAGGGGGGGTTATTAAAATCATATTTTATTATTGAATTAATATTGAATAATTACAAAAACACAAAAATCCTGACTCAGGCTCTAGCCCTACTGTGGTTGGGTGGCAGCAAGAGCTATCAGCATGCAGTCCCAATTCGTGCATAAAACATACAAAACAAATTGCCTCCTGCGTTTTGACCCTCATATACCCACGTTAAACCAAAAACACAGATTTTTAGTTTATTTGAATGGCCATTTAAGGGCTCCATTACATACAGAAAGCTTAGCTTACTGTAGCATTCGGGTGAGTACGTGTTAACGCCAGGATAAGTTACTTTAACGCATAACCCCCTTCCCTGTATTAACTCCCTAACACTAAACCCCTAAAAAATCAGTTTGCATGAGCTTGCGCTAGTTTACTGTACTTTGTGCCTCCTATACTTAACATGGGCAGCGCAATCAGTAATTAGTGTTAGGATAAGTAAGGTATTACAAAGTGCAAACGCTAATTACCGCACCGATGTGTTAACCAAAATGTTTGTGACATCTAGAAGCTGGTGCTAATGTATTCTGCTTTTGCAGATTCGTTTAACACCCCCTAAAACCACCCAATAAATCTGATACTCACCTCTCATCCTGCGTAGAGAACGGTGGACCAATCCACTGCTTCTCCTGGCCGCGAGCAGAGTGAGAAGACGAACAAATAGTCCCCAGTCTCCCCGTGCGTCGCTGTGCGATTTCGCGAGATCACACAGAGCTCGTGGCCTGGCAGTGCAACCCTCCAGGGATTCCTATGGACTCCAGGAGGTGATACTTGCGGGGGCGTGGAAGCTCTACCATGAGTTTCATTGAGGGTAGCGCTATGTTTTGGGGCAAGGTACCGGCTGGGTGGAGTAGAGGTAATGTCACTGCTCTGCATGGAGAGAGCCTGTGGAGTTATGGGCTCGATCCCAGCGAGCAACCTCTCCAGTAAGGCTAGGGTCAGACTGAGGCAGTGCGAACGCGCGTTCTGGCGCACATAATCACGGCCGCACTAGCAGCAAATGACAGGCAATGACGGCCAATATACGAAGTACGGTCGCACAAAAGTCCGGCCGCGCAACGCAAGTGGAAAATGAACGCATTTTTCGAGAACGTTAAACCGCTGGTACTGACGTACAGAGTGCGCTGCGGCCGCATAGCAGCGTGTGTGCGTGATTAGGAGACGTCAGACGCTGCTAGTGTGCGGCCAACATAACGTTCAAACAGCCGGATTTCCCTAGACTTCTTTCACCCCATCGTCATGAAATACGTCCAGAATTGCGCATCGTCTGACCACTTAAGCGTATTCCGTGAAAAAATGCGTGCGCACGCATCGACGTACATTTTGACGGTGGCCGCAGAAAATGCGCTCATCTGTCCCTAGCCTTAGTGTCCTTGGCAAGACACCTAACAGTGCATACTCACCACCCAGGACATACTTGAAAACAAGAGAAATCTTAATGTATCCTTCCTGGTAAAATCCTTTCTCAAAAAAAAAAAAAAAAGTGCTGAAGTCCCCATTTCAAAGTTAAGGTGGGGGATAGGGCCCTAAGTTTAAGCCCAAGTGCCAGTGTCAAGACAAACCGCCTCAGGTGCGTCTTAACCTGATGCCAGTCAGGGCCAGCTAAAGAGTATCATGAGCCTGGTGCTGAGGAGTTTGTGGGCCTTTTTATAGAAATAAAATGAAAAAGTCAGACCCCACTCTTAAACCCCTCCTGACGCACTGAAGTCATTCCGCCAACGTGATGATGTCAGTTTCAGGTCATTCGGACCCCTCTCCCTCCCGATCGGGAGAGGTTAGAGAAAAAAAGAGAAGAGTCGCTGGAAAGGTCACAGTCTGACCTTTCCAGCCATACCTCTCTTTAACTGCTTATGTGCCAGTCTGTGCCCGATCGTGGACTTCTCCCAGAGGTGGCTGAGCTCATGGATGTCAGCCAAGCCTCTGGGGTATCCCCCAGTCCACTGAAGTCATCGTGCATGTGCACGATGATGTCAGGGAATTAACAATAAATTCTAAAATGATTAAATCCTACAATAAATCATGACCTCAAATCGCGTTTAAACACGAACACAAAACTGTAAAGATGAGCTCAGCACACAAGGTGAAATGGCTCAGCAGTGAAAGGGTTAAACATGACAGGCACAAAATGGTGAAAATGAGCTCAGCTCACGTGGGTAACATGGCTCAGCAGCAAAGAGGTTAAAAGATTCTCTGCAGAGCCCCTTCTCCGGGGCAGGGCACATACTCTTTCAATAAAAACTTTACATTTACCAACTTTTTATGGGAAAACTAACCTTAATGGTGTCTGGTACTGATCTGGTTGCCTGGGGGCTGGGGCACAATGGTGGACAGGCTGGGCTGGCAGTGCAGCATGCCTGCTTCTATGCAAGCAATCCTCTTCGTGCCGGTGGCCTGGGCTGGCGCGCTGTGTGGGCAGGGCAGGTGACTCTGCTGTTTGCCACAGAGGACGAGGCAGGTTGCGCACGGCAGACGAGGAAACACAATGCAGGCTGAGCGGATTCATGGTACCCACGCCCACATTCCCCATATGTATACCCCTCAACCAGCCTGGCAAAAAGCACCTCCTCCAGCCAAATGCCAGTTGGCTTTTTCACACGTGGAATGAGGGAGGAGATGCAGGTGGAAGAGCCTAATTATCAAAATTTATAAATTCAGCCATACAAGTTGCGTCGTTCTGTCACTCTAGGCTAGGCTTGTGCACCGATTTTTTTTTCGGTTCGATTCGGTTCGATTTTTCGGATTTTTAAACTTTTCGATTCGGTTCGTTTCGACCGATTTCGGTTTCGATTCGATTCGGTTCGGCCCGTTTTTCGGGTACATTTTTTTTTCGGAATTTCAACCATTTTTCATATTTTCGTGTCACTGTACTCGGTTTTTGTATCGACTTTTCGTAATTTCGGAAATTTTCGTTTTTCGGAATTGCACATTTTTCGGAATATCGACCATTTTTCGTATTTTTCGTGTCATTTTGCCCGTTTTTTGTATCGACTTTTTGTTTTTTCGAAAAAGTTTCGTTTTTCCGAAAATTTTCGTTTTTACCAAATTTTCATTTTTTCGGAAAATTTTCGTTTTTCGGAAAATTTTCGTTTTTCGGAACATCTGTTCTCCTTGTTTGACACATTTCAAGTCCATTCGAAAAATCCGAAAATATTTCGTTTCGGCTCGGAAAACATTTCGGATCTGAAATTTTCGGATCTAAAATTTTTCGGAAATTCGGCCGCATCCGAAAACACGAATCGGGAAATTTCGTGAAAATTCCGAAATTCCGAAACCCGAAACGCACATCCCTACTCTAGGCACCTTTTTAATTTTTCCAGTGTTTTTTTCTTTGTTGAGGAGGGAAAATGCCTTGCCCGTTGGCTGCTTTGTGATCTCTTGCCCGTTGGCTGCTTTTTGATCTCTTGCCCGTTGGCTGCTTTTTGATCTCTTGCCCGTTGGCTGCTTTGTGATCTCTTGCCCGTTGGCTGCTTTGTGATCCCTTGCCCATTGGCTGCTTTGTGATCTCTTGCCCGTTGGCTGCTTTTTGATCTCTTGCCCGTTGGCTGCTTTGTGATCTCTTGCCCGTTGGCTGCTTTGTGATCCCTTGCCCGTTGGCTACTCTGTGATCCCTTGCCCGCTTTGTGATTTGTGATCCCTTGGCCGTTTGCTGCTTTTTTATCACCTTGTGCAATTTGTGTTTTTAATGCATTTGGCGTGTAAACTTCAAATTTTTATATTATTGTATTCATAATTATAATATTTTATTACTATTTAACTATGTGTTTGTATGTCTGTTTGGTTACAGGTTTGAAAAGTTTTTTGAAAAATAAATAAAACGTGTTTTATTTTTGGTGTGTTTTTTATTAATGCAGCAATATTGTTCCCATTCAATTTCAATTATGATGTGAACAATGATGCTGCACTAATGATTTTTTGCTAAAAATCACGTAATTCCCCCAAAAAAATGTAACGAGTAATTTTTTTAACAAGCACAAGCCATAGAAAATATACCCGCGAAGGCTCGCATGATAAAAATGTGAAAAAAAACACACACTATAGATAATTGAAAATTCTAATTTTATTTCATTTTTTTGTTATAATATTCAGGCAGGATATGACGTATACATATAATTATGATATATTATGAATCTACGGAGTGTGCCGGAAAGAACGACGATATCTAATATGTCTGGATCATAAAATAAAACATGGGGGGGCGTGGCTGGCCGGGCAGAGGACAAGACGTGCTTTGTGTGAGCTCTGCAGGAATTGGCTGAAAAAAGGGGATTTTTGTCTGTATTTACCTGTGGCCTCCCTCTATTGAGTACCCCTGTCGGGCTGGCCATCGGGTAGCAAACTCCAGAGCTCGTTCTGACCCTCCCCTCCGGAGACAAGCTGAGAAAAAGGCCTCTGTTCCTCGCCTGGCACGGCTTGTTGTCAGACATTTTGAGGTCTGGGCTCCAGCCTGGGCTCCGGATGCTGTGTGCCAAGGAGATTGAGGGCCCCCATCTTGCGGCTGCGGCGGCTGACCCTATTGCGGAGAAGGTGGAGGAGGGCGAGCACAGGTGGCAGCTGACTCGTCCATCTTCCGCCGAGAACCTGGGAGCCATGCTGGACGGTTTTGAGGCCTACTTGGACCAGCTGCCTGGAGGCGACGAGGCCCCGCTTACGCGGAGTACATGGCGCCGACTGATGGCCGTGCTGAGGATAGGGCTGCAACCTGAGACTTCGGCTGGAGCGGTGCCGGGAGTTGCTTCCCCCGCCGGCCGCATGGAGGATCTTCCTGCGGTGGAGGACAGAGTGCCGCGAGAGCCGATTGCACGCGGTACGGAGCGACAACTGTTGGCGGCGATGGAGGTTGGTCAACGGAGTGTGGCCTCGGAGGGGGTGACCCCGGCGGATGGGGCCTCTATGGGCTGCAGCGGTACTGCTTCCGTAGCAGCGCTCCTGGAGCAGTGGGGCAGCGAAGAGGTGCATACAGAGGAGACCCTTGGGGTAACAGATAACGCTGTGCAGTACCCTCAGCCTCTACTCACGTCAATCCTGCTGAACTCGCGACGGATCTCTGGTAGGCGGTCTATCTGCGGGCTGAAGCGCCTTGCTGAGCCCCGTGATGTGGGGGAATTGGTCCGGTGGTTTGATGCAGCCTGCACCGTCCATGTAAAACCTCGCTATGATGGATCTGCCCACGCGGCCTCCGCGTTCGACACAGGCTGATCTTTTATTTTCTAGTCGACCTGTCCCTACTCATGCAAACATCTCCTTCTACTCTGATGACTCTTATTTTGATTCTCCCCCCCTTGCTGTGTTTTGCTTTTAGTGTTTTATTTGCTGTATCCGAGGACTTTTTGACTCTAGCGAAGATACGATGCCGATCTGTCATATTTTTCTTTTCTTTTCTTTTTTTATGACCCCATTATTTAGGGACACTGATGACTCTTTTGCTATAGTTCCCTGGCCGGGGCTTATTTTGATTGTGTTCCCCCTCCCCCCCTCCTCTACTTGAGACACCGATGTTTCCCTGTGAGAACCCACCCCCTTTACGCTTTATGTGTTTATGATGCCTATTTGGCCCTGCGAGGCCTGTTTTGCCAGTTGATGCATTATTCTTGCGTGAAAAATAAAAAACTTATAAAATAAAAAAAAATATAATAAAACATGGCTTCAAATCGCGTTTAAACATGATAAGCAAAAGCGGTAAAAATGAGCTCAGCACACAGGCGTGAAATGGCTCAGCAGCGAAGGGGTTAAACAAAGACACAGGAAACCTAAATGGTGCATCTCAGGAGAAGTCTTTTTCATTGGATGTCTCGGTTAAGACAGGGAGTATTTTTTATTGGATGCCTCCGTAGTCAATCAAAAAAACGCGCGTACGACGCCAGGTAAAACGTCCGACATAAACGCACGTACAACGTGCATATGAGAAACGCCTAGGTGTAAACCCAGCCTTAGTGCAGCATCACTGTTCACTTTATAATTGTAAAGTGAGCAATAGTGCTGCATTAGAAAAAGGAAAATATATATTTTTTAATTTATTTTTAAATTAACTTGGTCATGTTTTTAGTATTACTGGAAAGGTCGTGTTCTGACCTCTCCAGTGATACCTCATATGTCCTTGTAAATAAGTTTAAAATGTAATTTGTTTAAATTTTTTTTTTTTTACAGAGCAAGCCGTCCCCTTGTAGCAGACACCTGCAGGCACATGCCTACTCTGCCTAATTTTAAATCAAGCCCTGAACATATATACAGCAGTCTATATAAAGATGAGTAATATATGTGTCTATCTTGTATACAGACACTCAGAAATTCTATACCTCTACATATCCATTAGAATATATTGAGATACAACAAATTTTTTTCCTTTACCTTCTGTTATTTCTGCTTTTATTAAATCTCAAAATGGTTGTTTTTGTTTTACACGGATCACTTTGGAAATAATGTAAATTCAAAACGCAATTCTCAGAAAATAAAACAAAAGAGAATTGCTCCCGCGCGTTAATACGACCAGAGGAGCCCGGGTATCTAATTAAACCTGAGTTCTTGATTATATTAAACCACATGTTATTTGCTTGCGTGCATCCATTGTGGAAACCTTTCCAGTGACTTATTTGAGCATCGACAACGATGTATTCCACCATGCATAAAGCAATAAAACACGAAGCATAAATCACTGGGAAACACTGCGTCTGCTGTATTCAGCAAGTCACTGGCGTGTTTCAATGCTGATCAGCTAACGTGTACTGACATCCATAATGTACAACATAAAGCTCCATTCTTAACTAGCTTACCAAGCAAGACAGAGAGCTTTGTCAGTGAAAAACAGGGCATCGCTCAAGCTTATTCCGAGGGATCTACTCCGTAAAGATCACGCAGAGGTTCTGTGGTTTGACAAATAATCATGGCTGCCATCAGAAATCATGGGGGACCTTACTGTACCACTAGTCAGGGCCCCCCTTCCCTCAGCTGCTCATTTTGGGAAACTAATTAAAAATAAATCATTTTGCCTCCTCTTCTGCTTATCTTATTCTCCAGGAAGTGGGCTAAATCCCTGGTGGTCCAACAAGGGAATAAAAAGTGTTCCTTAGTGGGGGAGCGTTCACTCTGCATCTCTGCCTGGTGCAGACCATACTAATCGCTCCTTCAGTGATTAAAGTTTCTCTTACTGGACCTTGAAGCCGTGGCCCACCTGGAAATTTGTTGGCATCTAGGAGGGCCGGTCCTGGATTGTATGGAGTGGCCGTTACATCTGTCGCACTTAGACAAGTTGCGCAGGATTTTGTCATGGGTCAGGAGCCATTGTACCCTGTCTTAGAACTGACATAGCGTCAAACCCCAAGACTTTTATTTTCCTGGCAAAAACCCCAAAAGACACAGACATTTGCTTTGGGAAAGACTTTATGTTCATTTATATTGTGTGGTTTTAAATGTATTGTACATTGCTTGGTTTTAGTTTAAATGTAGTGTAAATTGCTTAGCTTTAGTTTTAAATATACTTATATTTCTTTATGTAAATGTGAACTTGGAGATGTGGTTTTTTTTTAAAGATGCAACCTACAGCTAGTTTCAAATGCTTTCTTTTTGTGTAGCAGGTAAACCAGTTTGAGTAACGTGTGATTGTGCAAGAAGGTTTCTAATTTATCTGTTTACATGTCTGAGAGGTTGGGAGTCACTATTGTCTCAGCCACCCACTATCTGATTTCCTTAACAATAGATTATGTAAATGATGTGTGATATGAAGGCTAAGGAATGTTTATTGCAAATATCTACCTGACCTAATGTAATTAGAGTTTTAGTAAGTCAAGGTTCATTATTTGGTTTATGCAAATGATCACTGTTGGACCTGTGCATAAATAGTGGCATTTTTGTTCATTAAAAGTCAGATTTCTGTTTGAACATACAGCTTGTCTGGTGTCTCATTCAGGGTACCCACGATCACCCTAAGAAGGCTCAGAGCGGCCTTCTGGAAATTCAAAGAGGCTCCAAGGCAGAGGATCCGACCAAGCAGGTCTGGAGCTGCGGATCAGGCTGCTCGAGGCACTGAGCTCCGAGCAACTCAGCGGCCGGGCTGATCAGTAAGGGGGTGTCTGGAGAGCCAGGACAGGTGGAAGAAGTGGGGTTCCCGTCACATACCCCTAAACATAACACATGATGTTACCTCATCCCCCCCTCATGGCAGCCCTGAATTTAATAGAATTGCATGTCAGGAACCAGTGTGGTTTTTCTTTCTTTGGAAAAGTCCCTGATGAGGTCCACACATTGTTATTTGGACAAAATGCGTTGGAATTTTATGCATACCTTTTATATTCTTAACTATCCCAATAAAATCCTATCTGCAACCAAGCAGTCACCATCGTCTTTCTGATCAGCACGGAGAGCTATTGGAAGGACATCTCCAGACCCGGGGCAGTGGTATAGTTGATGTGCTTTCTAAACTATGCTATTCTGTGAGTGAGGTTCATAGGGGGCCAATCTACCTTCCAGAGTCTGTTATACTGTACCATTGTGGTTTTTATGTTTATGTTTCCTAAGTCTACCCTATTTCTTGTTTTGGATCATTGGTTGACGTCCTAGGAGAGGACATAGCGTCCTAGGAGTAGTATATTGTATCAACTCCACTTTTTCACCAATCACCTTTGTGTTTTCAGTGTAATAACCTATTTGGCAGGGAGATGTTGCTATCTGCTGGCCAAATGGAGTTACTTCAGTTCTTAGCTCCATGCAGGATCAGCTGAGGAGCTGTCAGAGACATTTCCCAGCTGGTTTTAGCTTGTGTTAGCACCTCGGGTGTCATGTCCAATGTGCTGAAACTTTGGGGGGCACCTTCTGGAGCCCAAACAGAAACCATCTTTGTTTACAACAAACTTATTTAATTTGCAATGATATAGCTTAGTCCTCGATTGTGTTAACATGATCTCAGACTGCTGTGTCGTGTATATATGATCTCGCTAGTGAAGGGGTTAATGATGGGCTCATGCTAGGTGAAGGTGGTGCTCAATGGAAGCTAAATAATTTAAAACTCACGCTAAAACATACAACCCAAAACTGAAGGACACAGACTGTCATCTCCACATTATTACCCCATGGACCTTCACCAAAACGGTTATGGGTCATTTCTAAATACCAAATTCAATATTGGTTAAAAAAAGCTAGAAAAAAGGAGGACTGGTGGCTTTAGTCGTTTACTGGAGGAGATCTTTTTTTATCTAATCATTTATTTGTGCTTTAGCCTGATGTAAGCCGTAGTACTTTTTATTTTATATGTCTTTAGCGATTTAATGAGTCATGATTTAATTCACCAAGAATTTCTAAGCAAGTAAAGCTCAGTGCACAAATTTATAGACGACCCATGACCTGAAGATTAAGCTCTTCTCTGGTCTGGCAAGAGAACCGCTGATTATTTAGTCCAACTGAAACAGTTATTTCCAATGAGGTATTCATCTAAAGAGGATGAGTTTATTTACAAATTTACAAAATGGTATTTTAGGAACAATTAAATAGACAATAAAAAAGTAATTAAAATTTACCTAGTTTTAAACTTAAAATTAAGTACACAGGTTAACCTTAGCGAAAAAAAAGAAAATGAAGAAGTAGAAGAACAAAACCTAATACCATTACCATGTACAATTTCCTTTTTGCCATCGATGGCAGACTTACCATGGGTACCTCCTACCCTTGAATTAAAAGGACAAGAATCAACAGCAATGTATGGGAGACCCTCCAGTCTCCCTCCATTTGTCTTTTTCCCTTTGCTGTTTTAAAGGATGGCCCTTGTTAGGTCCATATTGGTTTTTTTTAGCTATTTTTTATGTCACGTATGTGGATATTTTTCATAGTATTGCACCAGAATGGTGGATCCCATGGCTGCGGAGACCATCATGGTAGCAGCAGTTTGCTGTTGGGCACCCTTTTATGCTGGGCAAAGTGGCCTTATACATTCCATCATGGTAGCAGCAGTTTGCTGTTGGACACCATTTTATTCTGGGCAAAGTGGCCCTACACATTCCCCTTGCTCCAATGAGCTTTAAGCTTTAAGCTTTGAGTTAATATGATTTTCAGAGCGCCGCAGTGAGTGATCCTCGTGGTACCGTTGTTCCATTAATCCATTTTTACATTTCAGGGACTTGAGGTTGTAGACAGAGGACTCTTTCACAGTTTCCATGAAGGCATAGTGGAGTTGTATACTTTACCTTAGTTTTTGACTAAATTTGTTTCATCATCCATGTCCATCAGGATGTGGTCCTTCCATGTCCGTCAGGATATGGTACTAACCCTCATGGTGTCACAACCATTTGTCTCATGGGTTTATCCCAAAATATGTAAGCCCTGAAGGCAAAATCAGATGCAGATGGTGTGCACCAGACTCAAGTGAACACCGACCTCACTGCTGGTTGACCACCCTGTGGCAGGAGCTAGTCAGTCATGTGATTGGAGCCTTCTGCTACAGAGACAGAATGGCCAGAGCAGGGAGGAGGTGAGAGCCTGGAGCACTGGGTGAGCTGCACAGGCGCGCGCCCAGGCACATCCTAATGTTTAGTCATTTCTAACTAAAAATGGGTGCACACCCTAGTGAAATGTGCATGCCATTGGTGAGCTGCCAAAGGCAATACGACTTGCGCTCTACTTCAAAATTCACGCTCTAAATATGCCACACAACCAACCTGAATCACCCAGAGCAAATTGGCCAAGAGAGTTGGACAAAATAGATCAAACATTTAAAAGCCATTATTATTACACTATAACAGGGCTCAGTGAAATATTGCATTGAGTGGTTTGTACATTCTGGACCTTGTCTGATGTTTTCAACATTATCTACTCAGAGCTAAACCTTGGTAGGAGTCTGCCATTAGAGTGTGTGAAACAGGTGATGCCTCACCAAATCCAACAGGCGATCTTATCACATGGCCAATAATAGGTGATGAAGATATCTGATGCTAGTGACATCATACTCACATTCAAAAAGAAGATCGTAATATGCAATGTGGGGTAACACTCCCACATGTCTTCAGAGAACTGGTGTAACGTTGGGGGCTTCCAGCCTTTCCGGTGTGCTTGACGGCAGCATGTCTGATGCTGCTCGCTCACCAACGCCCGGTTTAAATTGAAACAGGCAGGGAGGTGGCTGCATGAGGCGCGGCTTGAGAGGGGGGCGCGGTCTGGTGAAGGTCTTTTAAAAACCAACAATTCCTTCTAAGCAGTGCCAGATCGTGGTTATCCATACCTGAGCTCCTTGTACCTGAATGCTCTCATGATTTAACCTGTTATTGACCTCTGCTTGTTTTCTGACTATTCTGCCTTCCGTTGCCCTAGACTATTTCCTTGTACTACGCTTCTGCACTGATATCGACCCAGCTATTCCATTTGACTATTCTATACTCTGAATTCTTGATTCTGGCTCGTCTGACTACCCCCGTGTTGCTGACCTGGTTTTGTATTACGACATTGTCTTTGATTAACTCTTTCTGTCTAGCTAGTATACATATACCTGGCCAATTTGTAAGGACCAGACAGTTAAGGATTCCTTTACGGCTACCCTGTTGGTAGTTTTTGGCTCTGTGGAGTGTTGGGCTTTAAGGACTGCGTGGTGGGATCCGGGAACCGTGACATTACAATCTGGCCAAAATGAATCCCGCAGACTTAACACAGCATTTGAGTAACTTTGTATCCAGACAGGACGAGCAGGACTATAGGATGGACCAGTTTGCTCTCACCTTACAAACTATCCTGACTCGTACGGCTCACCTGGAACAGGCTGGGGTTGCACCTCCGCCTGCTATACCTGTGTCCCCTGTTGTTCAGACATCCCAGGTACACATGACCGCTCCTATGAGGTTTGACGGTACTCCCACAGAGTGCCGGGGATTTTTGGTCCAGGTGGATATTCATTTTAAAATAAATCCACAAATGTTTATCACTGACATAGCCAAAGTGGGGTTCATTATTAACCATCTGTCTGGCAGAGCGTTGACATAGGCGAATCCTTTATGGGAGGCAGAGAAGCCTATCGTACTGAATTATAAAGAATTCATAGCTGAGTTAAAACGTACTTTTAATCCTACCAGAAAGGCCAAGGTAACTGGCAAATCCTTGTTCCGCACACGTCAAGGGAACAGGACTATGTCTGATTATGCTATAGAATTTAAAACGTTGGTTTCTGATGTGAACTGGACTAATGAGGCTCTGGTTCTGGCTTTTATGGACGGGTTATCGGAGTCATTGATGCATGAGTTGGCCCGTCGTAAATTATCTGAGGTGTTGAGTGAATTTATAGATTATTGTATAGATCTGGATGATCAGATAAGGGACAGAAGAACTCCAAGAGAGAAACCTAAGAGACCGTTATCAAGGTTGGCTCCTGTCTTTCAGGCACCACCAAGAGAGTTATCCCCTCCCTCTGAGCCTATGCAACTAGGCCATACTAGGCTTACAGAGGAAGAGAGAACAAGGCGTCTTCGTGAGGGATCGTGCCTGTATTGTGGTTTAAAAGGACATTTACGACTTCAATGTCCCACTCGCCCTAGAATGCATGATAAGTCGGAAAACTACCGTACCTAAGGCAGCTGAGGAGACAGGCCTTGGGTGTGACGTTCGTGTCTCCTGTCAAAGACACTAGACTCTTGTTACCAGTATCCGTGGCTTGGGAGACCAAGACCACGCATACTACCGCTTTTGTTGACTCTGGGGCTGCTGGTAATTTCATTGATGTTGAATACGCTTCCTCCATTTCTCTCCCTCTGGTTGTAAGAGAGACACCCTTGGCCGTCGAAGCCATAGACGGTAGGCTGTTATCCTGCCCCAGAATTACTCACGATACTGTTACAGTAGTTCTTACCACTGGTCTCTTGCATAAAGAAGAGATCATATTTCAGGTTATCCGTTCACCTTCCAATCCTGTTGTGCTTGGTTTCCCTTGGTTGGTGGAACATAATCCTATTATTCAGTGGGCGGGGGGTTTGTGTGGCTGGGCGCAGAACTTGGTTCTCTACAAAAGGTACATAGATGATCTGTTTTTCATCTGGAAGGAGTTTGAAGGGTTTTCATGATGCATTAAATCAGAATAGCTGGGGAATTAAATTGGATCTCCAATCCAGTAAGGATGCAATTCATTTCCTTGATCTCACTTTGTACGTCGAAGAAGGTACCTTAAAATCGAAAACTTACTTCAAACCAGTGGACGTGAACAACTATATCGATTCTACGAGTTGTCATGCCTCAGCATGGCTTAGAAGTGTCCCAAAGAGTCAATTTACGAGATTAAGGAGAAACTGTACAGAAAAAGAGGTTTTTGAAGTTCAAGCAAATAGAATGCTGGGTGATTTCCGACAAAAAGGATACAGAGAGGAGGTCCTACTTGACACATTGAAAAATGTTCAAGGAAAGGACAGAAAAACTCTTATCCAGTATAAGAAACAAAAAGAAAAAGATAACTTTTCTATCTCGTTCATTTATGATTTTAATAGTCAAACCCGAGCGATTAACACATCGATTAGAAAATACTGGCATATTCTTAAGAAAGATCCAGAACTTCAAGTAATTTTGGAAGATAAACCAAAGATTATAAATAGGGGTGCTTGAACAGTTAAACAACAAATCGTTAGAAGTCAAACTTGTCATAATATAGATAGCACAAGGGGTTTCGAAATGATGCAGATTAAAGAAGGTTTCTATCGGTGTGGTTCTTGTTCAGCCTGTAAGAAATTGAAATTGGGGAAAAAGTTTATTCCTACTTTTGATTATCTGAACAAAGTGTTCATAAAAAGTACCGTTATTGAACCGTTTTGGCTCCAAAACCACCTTTCCAAGATTTCTACTAAACTTTATTGAACACAAAACAGACATAACCATACATTTAAAACCATAAAAGTGAATACTGAGGCGATATTCTTACAATCTAATATCGTTGGGATATCTCTATAAAGAGTGGTGTGCGGACAGTTGGAACCGTACTTCAATGGGTTAAGAGAATAATTCCTGATCCGTTCTAATAGACGTGTGGTACCATATGATTAGGTCTACCGCTAAACCACAGAATAATTTTATGTGTGGAGTCAAAGGCCCAATTCCCGAATAGTTTTGCCGTGTGTATATATTTTATTTATTTCTTAACGGACCAAAAATGGAACCATGTATAATCTACTTATAAGATGTTACAAGGATGACACTAATTCATCATTAGACATATATTGTCTTTCAAGTTAATGACGTCCCCATCTCAGAATGGCCTCTCCCTCAAGGCCTCAAAGCCATACAGAGGTTTCTGGGGTTTTCCAACTATTATAGGAGATTTATCAAGAATTATTCTGCTGTAGCTTCTCCTATCATTAATATGACACGTAAAGGCCTGAAGAACCAGGTCTGGTCTTCACAATCCAAACAGGCATTCAAAGCTCTCAAACAGGCTTTCACTTCCGCTCCCGTGTTACGGCATCCTGATCCCAGAATTCCATTTGTTCTTGAGGTTGATGCTTCCGAGATAGGCATTGGGGCTGTCCTATCTCATGGAGAGTCTCCAGGGAAGCCTCTAAATCCTTGTGGGTTCTTTTCAAGAAAATTATCACCAGCAGAATGCAATTATGATATCAGTAATAGAGAATTGCTTGCTATTGTGTCTGCCCTGTCAGAGTGGAGACATTTGTTGGAAGGTACTCTTGAACCTTTGTTGATAATCACTGATCATAAGAACCTTACATACATCGGGGATGCTAGACGTCTGAACTCGAGACAGGCCAGGTGGTCATTACTACTGTCTCGGTTTAATTTTGTGTTGGCTTACAGACCAGGTGACCGCAATGTAAAGGCTGATGCCTTATCTCGTCAATATGACCCGTATGAATCAAATACACAAGACCACTATCCTATAGTTCCTCCTTAACGTATTGTGGCTTCCATGGTCTTGTCTGTTTCCTCACCTTTTCTGGAACGCCTCCAAGCAGCTCGAATGGGGGCTCCACCTAACAAGCCTCCTGATATGCTGCTTGTGCCTGAAAAGGAAAGACAAGAATTACTCATAATGTTTCATGATTCTGTAGCGCTCACTCCCCTCGGGTTAGTCTCACCGCACTAGGGAATAACTATACACCAGCACTGTTGTGGATTTTTATAGATTATATTCTTTACTGATCCCAATAAAGCAGCATATATAACGTAGATATGGTATTTAAACGACAGGATTTCGTAACGAGGGAAAAACACGCGGCGGCAAAAGAAAAGATTAACCCCCTCAGTTCTGGAGTGTAAGTCCCGTGAATAATAGCTCAAAAATGTGTATGTGTATTGTCTCGGGTACCCGGGTACTGTATTCAACTTGCCAGTGAATGAAACAAACAATCTTCGACTAGTCACGTTGGGGCCCTGTGGATTTAAACAATACTGTAGCGTGCGTTTCTTATTTTTGGAACTGCGGCCTGGGAGGCCTCTCACTCATCCGATAAAGACAAACTGTCCAGCACCCGATCAAGGATCTTCTCCCGCCGTGCACTGGGACTCTGTGCCACTGGATCCGCTCCCTGCTTGTCAAATCTCCGCAACAGGAACAACGATCCACCGCCTGCACTCGCAATCGATCAGCGCGGTCTCCTCACTCGGGGTCCAGCCGGAACCAGATTTCCATCCAGACCTCTCAGCGCTGCGTAGGTAGGTCTCAGCAGAGTCACCGTCCCAATCTCCAGCACCAGTGAGGCAGCGCCTGTACTCTGGCCTGGTCACGATCCTTGACAGTTTTCACGTGCATCCTCCACCTTTCACCGCTCAGCTCACTCTGCCTCTCCCCTGCACGAGGCTGCTGATGTCTTTCCTCTTCCTACACCACCCACTTCCTGTACTCACGCAAAGCATGATAGAAATTGTAATTCAGTGTTTGTCCAGCATAGTCCATTATGTCTCTATCTCCCTCTGGTGGTCATAATAATTAAATGCAGCAAAACACAGTCTTTAAAGCAGCGCTACAATTCAAAACAAGCAGGTCATCCTGGTATTACTAAGACTCTTACCAGTATCTCCAGACAGTTCTGGTGGCCCACCATGCGAAAGGACATACGTCTGTTTGTTTTGACTTGTCAAGTCTGTGCCAGAAGCAAAACCAGTAAAACCTTGCCTGTCGGTCTATTGCAGCCGTTACCCATTCCTAATAGGCCTTGGTCTTATCTATCCATGGATTTTATTGTGGACTTGCCGAAGTCCAAGGGTCATACTGTGGTTCTGACAGTTGTAGACCGCTTCTCCAAAATGGCTCATTTTATTCCTTTACCTAAGCTTCCTACAGCCAAAGAACTGGCGGTCATCTTTGCTAGAGAGATTGAACGAATACATGGGGTTCCGTCTGAAATAGTCTCTGACAGAGGAGCTCAGTTCGACTCTCGTTTCTGGAGGGATTTCTGTGCGGAGATGGGGGTGCGATTGGCCTTCCTTCAGCATATCATCCACAAACCAATGGGCAGCAGAGAGGGCAAATCAGGGTCTCGAGCAGTACATACGTTGCTCTACCACACAACAACAAGACAATTAGTCGGAGTTGTTGCCCTGGGCTGAGTATGCACGTAATAACGCCGTTAACGAGACCACTGGCACTCTCCTTTTTCTGCTATCTATGTTTTTTTCCCTCCGGCTCTACCGCTTCAGTTTGATGAACAGGCCATCCCGGCTCTCAATGAACATCTCACACAACTACAGGATATTTGGAGACAGATTCGCAAAAACATGGAGCGCAATGTTGCTGTCCAGAAACGCAAGGCTGACAGGCATAGGTTACAAGCTCCTTCCTACAATGTGGGGGATAGAGTTTGGTTGTCTAGGAATGTGAAGTTGCGGGTGCCTTCTATGAAAATGGCACCTCGGTTTATTGGTCCATACAAGATCATTCGCCGCGTTAACCCTGTGGTTTATGCTCTTGCCCTTCCTAGACATCTTCGCTTGCACAACGTCTTCCACACCTCCGTACTGAAGCCTTTGTTGTGTAACAGGTACACGCGGGTCGTTCCTCCTCCTCCTCCTGTTCAGGATGATGGAGAGACGGAGTATGAGGTTAGGAAAGTTCTGGATTCTAGGCTGTTCAGGGGTGCTCTGCAGTACCTGGTCGATTGGGTGGGTTATGGTCCGGAGGACCGGTCCTGGATTCCGGCTTCCAACATGTCTGCCTCTAGATTGGTCAGGGCGTTCCATGCCTCACACCCCGATTGCCCTGGTGGTCGTCCTGCCACTCGCCCTGGTGGTCATCCTGCCACTTGTCCTGTTGGTCGTCCAGTGGCCTCCCGTGGAGAGGGGGTACTGTAACGTGGGGGGCTTCCAGCCTTTCCGGTGTGCTTGACGGCAGCATGTCTGATGCTGCTCGCTCACCAACACCCGGTTTAAATTGAAACAGGCAGGAAGGTGGCTGCATGAGGCGCGGCTTGAGAGGGGGGCGCAGTCTGGTGAAGGTCTTTTAAAAACCAACAGTTCCTTCTAAGCAGTGCCAGATCGTGGTTATCCATACCTGAGCTACTTGTACCTGAATGCTCTCATGATTTAACCTGTTATTGACCTCTGCTTGTTTTCTGACTATTCTGCCTTCCGTTGCCCTAGACTATTTCCTTGTACTACGCTTCTGCACTGATATCGACCCGGCTATTCCATTTGACTATTCTATACTCTGTATTCTTGATTCTGGCTCGTCTGACTACCCCCGTGTTGCTGACCTGGTTTTGTATTACGACATTGTCTTTGATTAACTCTTTCTGTCTAGCTAGTATACTGTACATATACCTGGCCAATTTTTAAGGACCAGACAGTTAGGGATTCCTTTACGGCTACCCTGTTGGTAGTTTTTGGCTCTGTGGAGTGTTGGGCTTTAAGGACTGCGTGGTGGGATCCGGGAACCGTGACAACAGGTTGATCATCTTTGAGTCCAGGATGCAGGTAGAAATGGCATCTGTCATCCATGACATATGTAAAGACTGTAGGCCGGAGTTGCTGGAGGGGTTAGTTACCCACTTAAATACTTATGTAAGGATCCTGATCCATGCAGGGCAGCACCCTTCCAATCCTGCACTTCGTGTCAGTCCTGTGTTCCAGCAGCTAAATAGTTAATGCACCAAAACACACACTCACACACTCCAGGTCATCTGACCTCTCTGTTAATAAAAGTGCCACACCCCTTCTGTTCTGGGCTTAAACATTAGTTGTATCTGCTCTCAGTAAGAGAGAACCTATGTTGTGGCTTTCCTGTGGTTTCATGAAAACCAAACCCTGCCGTGCTACCAACCCTTCCGTGTGTGTTTCCAGACCCTCCGGTATCCTGTGTATTCAAGACCCTGCTGTCCCAGTCTGTTTCTTAATTTTCCCCTGCACCAAGTTTATTTGTTTTTGCTGCCTCCAGCAGAAACCTCACCCCTCACCGCAGACCCCTTGTTTTGGCATCACCGCATCCCGGGCTCAGAATCCTGCATTTTCTGTACCACCCCGGTACAGTACCTGACAACTCACCTCAATCCCTGGAGGGTACAACGTCCTTATCAGCTGTAAACATCTCCTCCCACCCTCCCTCTTTTTTCAGCCAACCAGTTACATACCTTTTGCGTTGGTTCCAGGCACATATTCAACCGACTTTCTTACCATTAAACCCCAACCACTACTGTGTATTAAATTAGGTTAGGTATCATCAAAAATAGGGGTGGGGTAGCCAACCAAGTATTATACGATCTGTTAAAGCAATATATTGGTCAAATTAACACAATTACAAGTTTAACCCCTTAACATGAGAGGCAGAAGGGCCTAAATACTGTGGGACGGCATAGCACGCCCCGCGACTCTCCAGAAACTTCCCAGGCCTGGTTCCATTCCATGTGGCCGATCGCCGCAATTGGATGCAGGCAGGGCTGCCTGAACGTGAGCAGCCCGCCTGCAGCCGATTGTGGTGACTGGTCACCGGTAAGGAAGGCGGAGCAGAGGAGTAGCCTGAGAGCCGAGGGGCGTGCTATGCTACCCCACAGCGTTCAGTCCCGCCCGGCGGCATTAAGGGGTTAAGAAAAATCCACTTTGTCTGTGAGGAGAGAAATAGTAACACAGACACCGATAGCAGAGAAACGGGGAAAAGAATAAAGGTAAACGGGAACGAAAAGTAACATTATGCGGATGCTTAATCCATAATCGGCAAATCATACACAGGCATGGTTAAAGCAGGATATTTCATGGCACTGTCACTAGAAAAACTGAACAACTTTTACGCCATATTTATATGTCAGTTTTAGAATAATCTATTCTACATGTGAATCCTGTGCTTCTTTCCCTCGTTTGGAGGCATTTACTTTTGCTGTTTCATTTATTCCTTTTACACATGTTGGATTTAGCAGAGTTGAGTAACAGAGTTTCCTGGATTTACAATCTGTTAAAACATTTCTATTGCTCGAATGGTACAGAACACGATTTGGGAATGATATTAACCTCAGGCACATGGGAGAGAATTCGGATAAATTTGTTCCTCTGTTCCAATATTTACCAAAGGGGATGCTTAGAGCAAGAAAACAGAAAGCGTACTTTCCAGAGAATGATGGAAATCTTTATCCTAGGGTGCAGTGAAACCAATTTAAAATGCAGACGTGCAACAAATATAAGGATCTTAGAAATAAAACTGAATAACTATGTCTGAAGAGTGGAAATTAAATAGGAACTAAAATGGTTTGTCATTAACCCCTTCACTACAAAGTTATTTCCCATAAAACCATTGGCAGGACCCATTGGTAATGGAAAGGGATTTTCCATAAAACCAACACAGTAAAAATATACAGAAACGTCTCAACTGTATATGGTCACTGTAGATAAGCCCTATTTGAAAGGCAGAGGCTCCCTCTGCTGGCCAAAAAATGCTACCACATTGACATTACAGCTTGGGTTCCGCGTTTCCTTCAAATAAAAAAACGATCTAAAAACTTTTCAAAGAATTACAACAAACCAGCTTTCACGCTCGACGTGTTTAAACTTTTACGGGCGTGTTTTGGAGCCCATGAATTTCGTTTGAAATAAACAAAATTCCTTCGCATTGCTCCAGAAAAAGACCAGATCGAGTATACTCGAACTAGAGCTCCTGCAGGAGCTTTTGAAGCTTGAGTATATTCCATCTTCGTAGTGAAGGGGTTAAAAATATATGCGTAAGAACGTTTGGATTTTGAGATAAAACTTTCACAGTTTTATTATCTTTTCTGCCCTCATGCATCTGGGTTAAAAAGAATTGCTAGTGGAATAGGACCGAGCATTAACATTCAAGCTTTTAACATCCCTTCTAGTAAATGCTAACGGCTCCTCTCCTATCCCAGCCAAGCCACAAATTTCTGTTTCCCCTCGGCTCTTATGGGTGCCTGATGTACATTTGTGCTTCCTATACTTTGTATATACTTACAGGAAGCACACATGTTGAAGCAGATCGAGAAGATCAACCAATTCCAAAAGCAACAGATACTGGTAAAAATAAACAATTCAGAAGAAATCAGCTGTCAATCCAATGCACTGATTTGAAGAGCAATTCTCAGTACCCCAATGGGGAAAAAAATGGAAGTGGATCTTTAAACTCTCTTCAAAGCAATCAAGGTTTGTTTGGATACAAGTACAGAGGCAGTGCTAATATATATTCGTAAGGTAGAAATGTCAAGATTGGTGCATTGACTGCATGGCCATTGAAGATGTAAAGGCAGTCTGAAAAACAGGGATAAGATTCAGGGGGTTATATTTGCTGAAAATCCCTGTACAGTACAGATACAAGGTGTTACTGTAACTTCCATACAAAGGCATTATGCAGCACATACAGATACAAGGTGTTACTGTAATTGCCATACACAGGCATTATGCAGCACATGCAGAAACAAGGTGTTGCTGTAATTTCCATACACAGGCATTATACAGCACATACAGATACAAGGTGTTACTGTAACTGCCATACACAGGCATTATGCAGCACATACAGATACAACGTGTTACTGTAATTGTCATACACAGACATTATGCATCACATACAGATACAAGGTGTTACTGTAATTGCCATACACAGGCATTAGGCAGCACATACAGATACAATGTGTTACTGTAATTACCATACACAGGCATTATGCAGCACATACAGATACAAAGTGTTACTGTAACTTCCATACAAAGGCATTATGCAGCACATACAGATACAAGGTGTTACTGTAATTGCCATACAAAGGCATTATGCAGCACATACAGATACAAGGTGTTACTGTAATTGCCATACACAGGCATTATGCAGCACATACAGATATTATCCCTTTATTCTATTGGTATTTCCCGGAAGCTCTATATACATTTTGGCCTGTATGCTGTTACACAGACCCCATTAGAAAGTGTGCTAGCTAGGGTTTAGAACCTTTCTTCCCAGGAATCGTACGATAAAGGATAAATGAAAACATGAAAAGTTAAAGATGAGTGTAACAGATCTCTGTACCTCAACAGGGTCACATCTGCCAAAGCCGCTTCCTTGCAGGACCCCCCATGCTTTCCCCAGCAGACTCCCGTGCCTTCCCCCAGTCCTTAGACGAAGCTCAAGGACCGGGACACATAGAGCCTGCTGGCATCCCATAGAAATAATATGAAGCTGTAGATCTGAGTTCTTTCAGGGTTAGAACGGAACTTGTTTTAATCAGGGACACACACATACATCTATATGGTCACACATTATTATTATTATTATTATTATTATTATTCTTTATTTATAAAGCGCCAGCATATTCCGCAGCGCTGTACAATAGGCACAGTATAGACAGGGTTACAATACATTGAACAACATTTGACAAACAGTACAGGAGGAGATGAGGGCCCTATTCCCGTAGGAACTCACAATCTGGGAGGGTTGGGGTTGGAAACAGGAGGAGAGGACTGCAAGGTGAGAGTGATTGATGGTTGCGTCAGTGAGTTGGGCGGTAGGCTTCCCTAAATAGGAACGTTTTAAGGGAGCGTTTGAAGGAAGAGAAGTTAGGGGAAAGTCTGACAGTACGAGGGAGAGCGTTCCAGAGAGTGGGGGCTGCGCGTGAGAAATCCTGCAGTCTATCATGGGAAGAGGTGATGCGGGGAGAACCTAGGCGCAGGTCACTGTTTGACCTTAGGGAGCGGGCTGGGGTGTATCTGGTGATTAGTGAGGACAGGTAGTGGGGAGCTGAGTTAGTGAGGATTTTGTAGGTTAGGATAAGGATTTTGAACTTAATTCTGCAGTGGATGGGGAGCCAGTGAAGGGACTCGCAGAGGGGAGCGGCAGAGACAGAGCGGCGGGTGAGTTGAATTAGCTTGACGGAGGCGTTCAGGATGGATTGTAGGGGGGAGAGGCGGGACAGAGGGAGGCCAGATAAGAGATTATTGCAATAGTCGAGTCGGGAGATTACCAGGGCG
The DNA here is from genome assembly GCA_009667805.1 of Leptobrachium leishanense. Classification (NCBI taxonomy): domain Eukaryota; kingdom Metazoa; phylum Chordata; class Amphibia; order Anura; family Megophryidae; genus Leptobrachium; species Leptobrachium leishanense. The sequence continues at coordinate 517,169,036 of CM019063.1, read as the reverse complement.
TGTATGAGTTGTTTTGTGGTGACAGCTGTTTTGTGGTCATTTACATACACAAACCCCCTCTATAAACCGCTGGGGGACCTAATTACACTGAAAAATATAATTTTGAAAACATTTGCCTGTTGGAAGGTGAAAAATAATTAGATTAGGGAAAGTAAAAATCAAACATTACTTAACATTTTTAATGAGGCAGGACAATGGGAATCGGGATAACAGATTACAGTCAGCAGATTAACAACCTATTCAAACAGAAATACGTAAACACATTCTTGACAGGGTAAACTTGGACGTTAATCCTTTAAATAAATAACAGATAGACAATAACATTCTTGCATATTCACAGATTCACACAAACCTTCTGCACATTAGAGGACAATGAAAATAATAAAGAACCTCAGAACAGTACCCCAAACCCATCTCCATGCCCACACACCCATAATCCAAATGATGCACCTCATAATGAGTAAATTCATATGATTTCAATCTTTATATCAGAATAACAATGTGTTTGCATACTTGCTACTTTACCCTACATTTAAGTGTGAGTTTAACGTCCCATGTTTCAAATACATGCTATTATACTATTTTTTTTAACAATAAGTGCTTGGTACGGGAAGTTAATTTCACATAATATTCATTTAATTTTTTAATACAGAAAACATGCATTCTGCTTAAGATGCGCCAGGGGAAAAACTAAAGGGTCCTGTAGATCATGCTGATTGTATTTCATGTCACTCGGGGCACTTAATCTGCCATTAGTATGAAGATACAATATATACCGTTGTGTGTGCATAGTACATATAAAAGCAGAAGGGTTGTTGCTGTTTGGAGAACATTTATTTTCAAGCTTTCGGGAGGAGAGTTAATTTCCTGTCTTTAATGTTAATGGAAGATAAGCCAAAAGAAACAAGCAGTAAAAGGTTTGGAAGCCTTGGTTTGAGACATGGGTCAGGGATTAAATTATTAGATTTAATCCAAAAGAAAATAACAAAGAAAAAGTCAAACATGGGAAGATAGAAAGGAACAATTCAGTTTTTTCAAAAGATTGTGTCTTCTTCCAAACGAATAGCATAACATGGGATGGTGCAACGATTACAATGGAGTTTGTGCCCACTTTTACCCCCTTGACACCCAAAATCTAGTTATCTCGATTTTGCATTCTAATGAATTGAAAAGCACTCATTAGCCATTCAAAAGACCATTTTCACACATTTTTAAAGCAGGATTAGTGTGTCCACTGTAGAGAAACAAAATCATTTGTTTTATGTCTCTCCCAGCACCCTGGAGAGACATAAAACCATTTGCAAATAGCAACCCTAAACCTCACTTTAACAAAAAGTTCAAATAGATTACTACTGCATTACAGCAGCCAGGGAGAGGGCAGAATACACAGAGAGCTGTGGGTGCCACTGACTGCAGTACAGGGATAAAATTCAGGGGATTATAATGTTTGAAGAACCCTGTACAGTGCAGATACAAGGTGTTACTGTAATCTCCATATACAGGCAATTATGTCACATACAGATATTATTTTTATATTCCAGGGCTCAAAATTTCAGGTCCCGAGTTACTAGCCAGGCCTTAAGAGTTACTCGCCACCAGTTGCCCCATCTAACCCTGCCCTGCCCTTAACCCAACCCCTAAACACACCTCTTAAATTGTCATATGAAGTGACACTTATTGTCAGGCACGCTCACGTACCTGAGGGTGGACGAACGGTTAGCCCTAAGTGAAAACAGGAGCCTCGAGTTCGTAGGAGAGAAACCAGTCCTTGTAGTGGCTGGGTTAACACAAATAATGAGGGCTGCCCTGTACTCAGGCCAACACCAACCAAGGGTACGTAACGGCTGTGCCGGTAAAGCAAGATAGAGTCACAATGCGGTACCAGTCCTTATAGTGGCTGGGTTTCGCACAAACAGGAGGTGAACCTATAAGGCAGGGACACAAGGAGGACAGGAACCAGTCCTTAGAGTGGCTGGTGTAAACGCTGGTAAGCCAGGAACGTATATCAGAAAGCAAAGGGTATAGGCGAAAACAGAGTCGAGTAACAAGCCGGGTCAAGGGGTATAGAGGTACACAAGTCGAGAGAGATAGCCAGGTCATACACAGTAAGTCAAATAGTGAAATAAACGAGCACTTAAGGGTCAGACAGGCAAAACCACGAAAGGGCACTGAGGAATGGGAAAAGCAAGTTTAAATTTGGTGCCTTGCCTGCTGATTGGTCCTTCGCGGTCACATGGAGATTGGTGACGTCGCGCCGCCGGGAGGGCTAAATCCGGAACTGCCGGCGGCGCGCGCGCCTACAGGACTCTGAGAGGACGCCGACCCCGGAGCCGGGAAGAAGGATGCCGGGTCGGCGGCCCGGCGGGACGCCGAGCCGGCGGCGCCCGCCGAGCCCTGACAGCACCCCCGCCTTGAGGAATGCCCACCGGGCGGCTGGGAGCCGGGCGATCGGGAAAACGACGATGAAAGGCGGAGACCAATCGAGGAGCATGAACGTCACGTGACGAAACCCATGTGCGATCCGCGGGACCATAGCCAGTCCAATGAACCAAATACTGCAACCGATTGCGGACATAACGGGAATCCAAGATGGACTCAACCTCATACTCGGGAGTCCCATCAACCACCACAGGGGGAGGAGGGGAGTCAGGGCGAGTAAAACGGTTGCAGGAGAGCGGCTTCAATAAAGAGACATGAAAGGAGTTGGGAATACGCAAAGAGACAGGCAATTGCAGTGCGTATACTACGGGATTGATACATCGGAGTATTTTATACGGACCGATAAAACGAGGCGCGAATTTCATAGACGGAACCTTCAGACGAATGTGGCGTGTGCTGAGCCAAACCCTGTCACCCACATGGTACACTGGTGGAGGTCTGCGCCTCCGATCAGCCGCCCGCTTCTGGCTCAAGGAAGCGGATTCTAGATTCAACCTGGTCTTCTCCCAAATAACCCGGAGCCTATCTAGGTGTTCCTCCAGGGCAGGAATGTTCTGGGGGGAGAACGAGGATGGAAAAATAGTGGGATGCATACCCGTGACTATTTCGAAAGGAGAATATTTTGTCGACTGTGATGTGGCGTTGTTATACGCAAATTCTGCCCATGGTAACAGAGTAACCCAATCATCCTGTGCGTCAGAAATAAAACACCTTAAATAAGTCTCAAGCGTTTGTTTGGTTCTTTCGGCTAAACCGTTTGTTTGCGGGTGATACGCGGACGAAAAGGACAGTTTGACGCCCAACTGGTGACAGAAGCCTCTCCAGAACTTAGAGATAAACTGAGAACCCCGATCCGAGACGAGAACATTAGGAACACCATGTAATCTGAATATTTCTTTAGTGAAAATCAGTACTAGCTCGCTGGAGGAGGGGAGCTTCTTTAACGGAATAAAATGTGCCATTTTAGAGAAGCGATCGACAACCACAAAAATCACAGTATGACCAAGTGAAGGGGTTAGTTCCACTAGGAAGTCCATAGCTAAATGAGACCAAGGGCGCTCAGGGATCGGTAGGGGTTGGAGGAGGCCAGCAGGACAAAGGCGGGAGGATTTGGAACGGGTACAAACAAAACAGGTGGTTACGTAATCTTTTACATCCTTGGTAAGTGTCGGCCACCAAAGGTGTCGTTTAATCAAGTCAAGAGTTTTATTTACCCCAAAATGTCCAGCGAATTTGGATTCGTGAAAGAGCTGTAAAGCAGTGGGTACCTCTACAGAAGGAACGAATAGCTTATTCTGTGGTTTAGACGGGGGAGCCAGAGCCTGTTTAGAGAGTAAGAGGTTCCAGAAAGGAGACTCGACTCGTGTACTCAGAGAGGCTAAAATTTTCTTTTCGGGAACTATGGGCACAGGTACAGACACTGGAGTTGCTAGGGGTTCATATTGTCTGGAGAGTGCGTCGGCCTTAACATTTTTAGACCCGGGTCTGTACGTAATGAGGAAGTCAAATCTGGTGAGAAAAAGGGCCCATCGAGCTTGTCTAGGGTTCAACCTTTTAGCCTCGGACAGGTAAATCAAATTTTTGTGGTCAGTGAGAATGGAAAACGGACAGGTGGAGCCCTCCAAGAGATGGCGCCATTCCTTAAGGCCAAAATAATGGCTAACAATTCCCTGTCCCCAATGTCATAACGGGCCTCGGTAGGGGACAATTTCCTAGAATAAAAACCACAGGGTTGCATAGGCTTGTCATCAGCTGGACGTTGGGACAAGACGGCTCCTACCCCGGTTTCTGATGCGTCAACCTCTAAAACGAAGGGTCTATTGGGATCAGGGTGGTGTAGAATGGGAGCAGTGGAAAAGGCCTCCTTTAACCGTTCGAAAGCCTCCAGGGCACTGGAGGACCAATTCTGAGTGTCACCTCCCTTTCTCGTCAATGCTGTAATGGGTGCAATAATGGACGAAAAGCCCTTGATAAACCGTCTATAGTAATTGGAGAAGCCAATAAACCTTTGAATGGCCTTGAGGCCCTTGGGAAGAGGCCAGTGACTGATGGCCTCCAGTTTTTTGGGATCCATCATGAAACCAGAGGAGGATATAACATAACCAAAAACTGTACCTGTTGGACATCGAATAGGCATTTTTCTAGCTTGCAGTAGAGGCCGTTGGCCAAGAGCTTAGATAAGACGAGTCGTACATGTACGTGGTGGGTGTTCAGATCAGGGGAATGTATTAACACATCATCAAGGTAAACCACGACAAAACAAGGGGTGTACTCTCGTAACACATCATTAATAAACGCCTGAAACACTGCTGGAGCGTTACATAAACCGAAGGGCATAACCAAGTACTCGTAATGCCCTAACCTGGTGTTAAACGCAGTCTTCCACTCATCCCCGTGTTTGATTCTTATTAAATTGTACGCTCCTCTGAGATCCAGTTTCGAAAAGATTTTGGAATGTTTCAGGCGGTCAAACAGCTCGGGGATGAGTGGAATGGGGTAGGCATTTTTAACGGTGATCTTGTTCAACCCTCGAAAATCGATACAGGGTCTAAGATCACCCTCCTTTTTCTGCACAAAGAAAAACCCTGCCCCAGCGGGTGAGGAGGAAGGACGAATAAACCCTTGTTAAGGGAATCTTTAATGTACTCCTCCAAAACCTTATGTTCTTTCACGGACAAAGGATAGACAGCCCCTTTAGGAGGCATGGTACCAGGAAGAAGGTCGATGGCACAATCGTAAGAACGATGGGGGGGTAATCTATCGGCCTCTCTTTTGTCAAACACAGGTGCCAAGTCCGAGTAGGGGACAGGAATGGAAGTCGTCAGAGGAGGGGCCGTGGGCAAATTCAAGACATTAATGGATAGTGGAATCTCAATACAAGAAGCCATACAATCATTATCCCACTTCGCGATCTGACGAGCTCGCCAGTCAATAACAGGGTTATGGCGGGTTAACCAGGGGTAACCCAGTACGATAGGATAGGAAGGGACGAAATAGCATGGAAGAACATACTTTCTTTATGACACAGTCCTATCCCACAGTAATATTGCGAGATTCAAACAAAACAAAAGGGGTTTCGAGAGGTCTGCCATCGATGGCCTGTACACGTAATGGGGTTTCCTTTTCAACCAGGGGTATGGCATGTTTGCGAGCAAAATTTATGTCAATAAAGTTATCGGCAGCACCAGAGTCTACTAAGGCATAGAGTTGTACCGGGTTACGGGAACTCTCCCAGGATAGAGTAACCGGAACCCGGAGTCTATTTTCCAGTTTGGGGGACGAAGGAAAAGCGCCTAAGAGCTGTCCCCTAGAGGCACTTAGGCATGAGAGTTTCCCGCTGGACCCTGGGGGCGTTTGGAACAGCCTTTAAGGAAATGACCCCCAAACCACAGTACAGGCATAAACCCTCACGTCGTCTGCGTTGTTTTTCACTATCAGGGATCTTGGTGCTATCTAATTGCATGGGTTCGGGGGGTGAATGAGACTCGGGAAGCAAAGGTACAGAAAACCGGGGAGGCTGCCTAACCGGTGGTCTTTTAGACCTCTCCTTAGTAAGTCGACGATGGCGAAGGCGTTCATCGATAAAGGACAGGTAAGTAATCAAGTCTTCCAGGTCCCCTGGGAGATCTCTGGCCGCTATCTCATCTTGCAACTCATCGTTCAGACCCTCAGAAAACACGGCTATCAAAGCCTCATTGTTCCAGTTCAATTCAGAAGCCAATGATCTAAACTCCAGAGCGTATTCACCCAGTGATCTCGCACCCTGGCGCAAGCGTAACAAGGATTTTGCGGCATTGGTTTTACGCCCGGGAGGGTCAAACACCCTACGAAAGGCCGACATAAAGTCACGATAATTATAGACAATCGGTTTATCGGTATCCCAAAGAGGGTTAGCCCAACTCAACGCTTTGTCGGTAAGATGGTTGATGACAAAAGCGATTTTGGCACGATCTGTAGGGTAAGACCACGGGGTTAATTCGAAATGAATGGAAATCTGGTTCAGAAAACCTCGACAGGCGGTAGGATCGCCCCCATAACGTACTGGAGGTAGCAAGTTAGGGTACGAGGTGGGCACAGAGAACGGTTCGGAAGGGAGAGGATTCACGGGAGGGGAAACCTCTACCTGGGTAGGGGGGGTACGGGTGAGCAGCGTTTGGAGGGCCTGGGCGAACTGATCAAGACGGTGATCTTGCTCCTCCAAACGGCTTTCTAGACCAGAGAATTGCTGAGCGGTCCCTGCAAGGTCCATGGCCCTTTCGTGATGTCAGGCACGCTCACGTACCTGAGGGTGGACGAACGGTTAGCCCTAAGTGAAAACAGGAGCCTCGAGTTCGTAGGAGAGAAACCAGTCCTTGTAGTGGCTGGGTTAACACAAATAATGAGGGCTGCCCTGTACTCAGGCCAACACCAACCAAGGGTACGTAACGGCTGTGCCGGTAAAGCAAGATAGAGTCACAATGCGGTACCAGTCCTTATAGTGGCTGGGTTTCGCACAAACAGGAGGTGAACCTATAAGGCAGGGACACAAGGAGGACAGGAACCAGTCCTTAGAGTGGCTGGTGTAAACGCTGGTAAGCCAGGAACGTATTTCAGAAAGCAATAGGGTATAGGCGAAAACAGAGTCGAGTAACAAGCCGGGTCAAGGGGTATAGAGGTACACAAGTCGAGAGAGATAGCCAGGTCATACACAGTAAGTCAAATAGAGTGAAATAAACGAGCACTTAAGGGTCAGACAGGCAAAACCACGAAAGGGCACTGAGGAATGGGAAAAGCAAGTTTAAATTTGGTGCCTTGCCTGCTGATTGGTCCTTCGCGGTCACATGGAGATTGGTGACGTCGCGCCGCCGGGAGGGCTAAATCCGGAACTGCCGGCGGCGCGCGCGCCTACAGGACTCTGAGAGGACGCCGACCCCGGAGCCGGGAAGAAGGATGCCGGGTCGGCGGCCCGGCGGGACGCCGAGCCGGCGGCGCCCGCCGAGCCCTGACACTTATGTTTTATTCAGAATAAAGCAAACAAAATATTAAGTATAACTGCTCAACTTTTAATAAACTTAGTGCATTTTTTCATATCCACAATCACTCCACATACATGTATACCCAGACACATCAGACCCCAGATACATGTATACCCAGACACATGCATACCCAGACACATCAGACCCCAGATACGTGCATACTCAGACAAATCAGACACAAGATACATGTATACACAGACATCAGGCACACAGGGTGCGGGGAGAAGAGCAGCCTCCTTACCTGATCGAGAGGAGCTGGGTCAGGGTGCATTGGGGGGCAGTGGAGCTGAGAGAGGGTATGTGCAGAGGAGTACTTGGGGTATTTGAGCTCAGCACACCTGCTGACAGGGGGAGGCCCTGGTACAGAGAGAAAGACAAGCAACCACACACATTAAGACACACACAACACAACAATGCACACTGACAACAGCAAAACACAGACTTATACTGACACACACAGACACATAGAGAGGGGCGAGGGTGAGAGTTGAGCCCTGGGCAGGTTTGTACACTGTGCTTCAGGCCCCTCTACAGGGCACAATGCAGGGAGCTCACTCAGCTTGGCTGCTGCTCCTGTGCTCTGTGGGGCTCTGGATACGCACGTAACAGTAGCTGGTGCAGGGGGCATGCAGGGTGACTGGGCTGAGGAGATGCCAGCCAGTGCATTGTGAGGGAGGGCAGTGGGTGCATCTCAATGTGGGTGGGGGCACAGTGTTTCTCACTACAAGGACAAATCCTCTGCTGGGAGCCAACACCTTCCTCTGCTGTCTGTGCCAGGAGTCCCAGCTACTTTCTGAGACTGTGAGAACGAGAGCATCTCTACATTCTCTGCAACATCACGCCACTCGCCTGTTGTTCATCTCTCAGGTTGCTGGCAAGCTGAGTGATTTGGCAGAGAATGTAGAGGGGGAGTCGTCATCAGTGACAGACTAGCCCCACATGAAACTATGGCAATCCGGCTGGATTGTCTCGACTCCTGCCGCGTGCGAACATGCGCTTGACCAGGCGGGGTCCGGCATAAAAAAAACACGGCCGGCACTGGAAAATGCAGCGCAGGCAGCACAAAATAACTTATCGTGCTGCCTGCATCTTCATTCCCACTCGCCATCACACAATTTCCACTCGCCAAATGTGAGCAGACGAGTGGAAGTTTTGCGGCCGGTTATATTCTATTGGTATTTTTTGGAAATTGCATCTGTAATAATCTCATTATGATCACTACAAATCCCCATATTATTTACCTTTATCACAGTTACTGTATCTAAAAAAAGGATTTTTTTCTGCCTGTATGATAATAATACAGACCCTTTTTGAAATTGTGTAAGATAAAGGACACAATCTAGAGCTCAGAACCTTTCATTCCAACAATATTTCTGTAATGAAGCAATGCAGTTTCCACAAAACACCAAATAGAATATAGATTTAATATTTTTATGTGCATGCATAATGTCTGTATATGTGAACACACATAGAAACATAGAAACATAGAAAATGTTGACAGATAAGAACCTTTCGGCCCATCTAGTCTGCCCAATTACATGGATACTTTACCTGGATTTATCTTTTGTTTAGGATAGCCTTATGTCTATCCCATGCTTGCTTAAATTGAATTACTGTTTTGGCCTCTACCACTTCTACTGGAAGACTGTTCCATGTATCCACCACCCTCTCAGTAAAATAATGCTTCCTGATGTTACTTTTAAACCTTTGCCTCTCTAATCTAAGGCTAGGGTCAGACGAACGCATTTTTCACGTTGCCCGTGAAAAAGTGCATTCGAACGAACGTACGTATTTTTTCCCGGAATACGCGATAGCGGTCATACGATGCGCCGTTTCATCCGTGATTTTGTACGGATCATCAATAAAACACTTTTTGTGTCTGGACGTTATGTTAGCCGGACATTAGCAGCGTCTGACTTCTCCTAATCACACACACACGCTGCTATGCGGCCGCAGCGCACTCTGTACGTCAGTAGTAGCGGTTTGACGTTCTCGAAAAAATGCGTTCGTTGGCCACTTGCGTTGCACGGACGAACTTTCGTGCGGCCGTTCGTCGTATGTTCCCCGGCATTGGACATCATTTGCTGCTAGCACGGCCGTGATTTCGTGCGGCTAAACGCACGTGAAAAATGCGTTCGTCTGACCCTAGCCTAAGACTATGTCCTCTTGTTTTGCTACTTTGTTTCCTTTTAAATATACTCCCTTCCTCTACCTTGTGGATTCCCTTTACGTATTTAAATGTTTCTATCATATCTCCTCTGTCTCGTCTTTTTTCCAAGCTGTACATGTTAAGATCATTAAGCCTTTCCTGGTAACTTTTCTCCTTCAAGCCGTACACCATTTTAGTAGCCCTTCTCTGAACTCTCTCTAAGATGTCTATATCCTTCTGGAGATACGGTCTCCAGTACTGCACACAGTACTCCAAGTGAGGTCTCACCAGTGCTCTGTACAGTGGCATGAGCACTTCCCTTTTCCTACTGCTAATACCTCTCCCTACACAACCAAGCATTCTGCTAGCATTTCCTGCTGCTCTATTACATTGACTACTTACCATTAGATCCTCTGAAATAATAACCCCTAAATCCCATCCCTCAGATGTATCAAATATTCTATATTCAGCCCTTGGGTTTTTACGTCCCAGGTGCATTATCTTGCACTTATCCACATTAAAACTCAATTGCCACAGCTCCCACCATTTTTTTAGTTTACCTAAATCATTTGTCATTTGGCTGATCCCTCCAGGAACGTCAACCCTGTTGCAAATCTTTGTGTCATCAGCAAAAATACATACTTTTCCATTAATACCTTCTGCAATATTTACTGTGCTCTTTCCCCACAAGCCATGGGTCAAGTCGAGTGGGAAGGCAGTTCCTAAACTATTTTTCCCAGAAGCAACAGAGTTCCCTTTATGGCCCACACACCGAGAGACTTTAATTCAGTTCCAATAATATGCTGCCTTACTAAATCACCCGACATATATTATATGTATTACAATTATAAGGATTCAATAAAACCCAGCCTATCACTAGGTTAAAAATTTATATCATATTTTCATGTGTAGTGGGGAGTTAAGCACAACATGTCAATGGTTATTTATTTATTTGCAAAGTATTTTCCCAGGAAGGATACATTGAGATTTCTCTCGTTTTCAAGTATGTCCTGGGTTCAAGAAACATTGAGTTTTTACAGTCGTTACAGAAATACATTAATTGATTAAATAATTAATTGAGGGGCAGAAATCATGGAGAGTTCCTGCACTTATTACCGTATTTTTCGCTCCATAAGACGCACCTGACCATAAGACGCACCTAGTTTTTAGAGGAGTAAAACAGGAAAATAAATATTCTGAAATCAAATAGTGTGATAATGCATATTGCCCCAGCTCCTCTCATGGATATACTGCCCCAGCTCATGGATACTGTCCCCCAGCTCATGGATATGCCCCCCAGTTTATGGATATGCCCCCCAGTTTATGGATATGCCCCCCAGCTTATGGATATGCCCCCCAGCTCATGGATATATGCCCCCCAGCTCATGGATATGCCCCAGCTCATGGATGTGCCCCAGCACATGGATTTGCCCCTCAACTTATGGATATGCCCCATCACATGGATAATGCCCCAGCTCATGGATATTGCCCCAGCACATGGATATTGCCCCAGCACATGGATTTTGCCCCAGCACATGGATATGCCCCAGCACATGGATATTGCCCCAGCACATGGATATTGCCCCAGCTCATGGATATGCCCCAGCTCACTCATGGATATGCCCCAGCTCACTCATGGATATGCCCCAGCAGCTCATGGATATGCCCCAGCTCACTCATGGATATGCCCCAGCTCACTCATGGATATGCCCCAGCAGCTCATGGATATGCCTCAGCTTACCTGCCGCCGCCGCTGCCGCTGCTGCGTTACGCTCCCTCTGAGCGTGCGTCTGGCGGCAGGAAGCTTGGGCACTCGCCTGGGGAGCCACGTGGCTCCCCCAGGCGAGTGCCCAAGCTCCTTTCCGCCGGATGCACGCTCAGAGGGAGCCTAACGCGGCGGCGGCAGGTGAGCTGAGGCATATCATGGGGCATTCGCTCCATAAGACGCACTCCCTTTTCCCCCCACTTTTTGGGGGGAGAAAAGTGCGTCTTATGGAGCGAAAAATACGGTATATTTTTTTTAGGACTAGACCCCTGACCACAAGTCAATCCCTGCATCTCATCATCGTTGTAGAAGGTGGACTTCAATCCTAGCATTCTATTAAAGGACATTCCACTCTTTATAGTTTTAAAGTGGTCAGGATGTGAGGAATGCCCCTCCCCCCCCCCGATCTGGCAGATACTATGGGTGAAGTGGAGGAGTTTTAGAATTTTCCGGCTGCTGGTCACCAGATCGGTCACTAGTGACATCAGCACGCCGCATGATAACATTATTCTCTGAGACCAATTGCTGTAGTAAGAGCCTTCAGAAAGGGGCAGCCGATGAATCGGATATGCACATTCCCACACGACTCCGATCCATCGTTCTGCGCAGGCGCCGTGGAACTTGCGTTTGTAAAATGTGCAAGTCTAGCAGCGGCGCACAATTTGCGGCACCTACGCAATAAAAATTGACCAGAAGAGCTTCAGGGACTTCTGGGTTTAGTAGTGCCTGAGCCAAAGAAGAGGAGCTGCGGGCAGTGAGGGAGAAAAGGTGAGTGGTGAGTAAAATCACCCAAAAAGGAAAAAAAAAAACAGGGCAGAGGCTGTCAGCAGGATCCACCAATTACTTAAGACAGAAAAAGAGAACTCTATCTATTGGCTCTATTCCATAGCTGGCACCAATGTCTGTGCCTCAATATGAAAGCCAGGGGTAGGCAACCTTTCTCTGCCTGAGGGCCGGATGCAACATCTGTGAATGCATGGAGGGCCGCATTCACCTACAAAGCTAATAGATGATGATAATATTGTAATAACGCAACACATGGATATATTGCTCCAGCTCATATGGATATATTGCCCCCAGCTCAAATGAATATATTGCCCCCAGCTCACATGGATATATTGCCCCAGCTCATACGGATATATTGCCCCAGCTCACACATGGATATATTGCCCCAGCTCACATGGATATATTGCCCCAGCTCACATGGAAATATTGCCCCAGCTCATATGGAAATATTGCCCCAGCTCACATGGATATATTGCCCCAGCTCATATGGAAATATTGCCCCAGCTCACATGGATATATTGCCCCCAGCTCACATGGAAATATTGCCCCCAGCTCACACATGGATATATTGCCCAAGCTCATATGGAAATATTGCCCCCAGCTCATACGGATATATTGCCCCCAGCTCACACATGGATATATTGCCCCAGCTCACATGGATATATTGCCCCAGCTCATACGGATATATTGCCCCAGCTCACACATGGATATATTGCCCCAGCTCACATGGATATATTGCCCCAGCTCACATGGAAATATTGCCCCAGCTCATATGGAAATATTGCCCCAGCTCACATGGATATATTGCCCCCAGCTCACATGGAAATATTGCCCCCAGCTCACACATGGATATATTGCCAAGCTCATATGGAAATATTGCCCCAGCTCATACGGATATATTGCCCCAGCTCACACATGGATATATTGCCCCAGCTCACATGGATATATTGCCCCAGCTCATATGGAAATATTGCCCCAGCTCATATGGAAATATTGCCCCCAGTTCATATGGATATATTGCCCCAGCTCATATGGAAATATTGCCCCTAGCTCACACATGGATTATTGCCCAAGCTCATATGGAAATATTGCCCCAGCTCACATGGATATATTGCCCCCAGCTCACATGGAAATATTGCCCCAGCTCACACATGGATATATTGCCCAAGCTCATATGGAAATATTGCCCCAGCTCATACGGATATATTGCCCCCAGCTCACACATGGATATATTGCCCCAGCTCACATGGATATATTGCCCCAGCTCATACGGATATATTGCCCCAGCTCACACATGGATATATTGCCCCAGCTCACATGGATATATTGCCCCAGCTCACATGGAAATATTGCCCCAGCTCATATGGAAATATTGCCCCAGCTCACATGGATATATTGCCCCCAGCTCACATGGAAATATTGCCCCCAGCTCACACATGGATATATTGCCCAAGCTCATATGGAAATATTGCCCCCAGCTCATACGGATATATTGCCCCCAGCTCACACATGGATATATTGCCCCAGCTCACATGGATATATTGCCCCAGCTCATATGGAAATATTGCCCCAGCTCATATGGAAATATTGCCCCCAGTTCATATGGATATATTGCCCCAGCTCATATGGAAATATTGCCCCTAGCTCACACATGGATATATTTCCCCAGCTCATATGGAAATATTGAACCAGCTCACACATGGCTATATTGCCCCAGCTCATATGGAAATATTGCCCCCAGCTCATATGGAAATATTACCCCCAGCTCATATGGAAATATTACCCCCAGCTCATATGGAAATATTGCCCCCAGCTCATATGGAAATATTACCCCCAGCTCATATGGAAATATTACCCCCAGCTCATATGGAAATATTGCCCCCAGCTCATATGGAAATATTGCCCCAGCTCATATGGATATATTGTCCCAGCTCATATGGAAATATTGCCAAAGCTCATATTGAAATATTGCCCCAGCTCACCTCCTCCGTCGTCTCCAACTCGTCATTGCCGGCAGCCGCATGCTTGTCCTCCTTCGAGCGGCCGCCAGCATAAAGCTCTGCCGCTCGCTGCCTGAGTGGGATCTATCCACCAGCCAGCCGCGATCCAGCGAGATCGCGGCTGGCTGGTGGATAGATCCCACCCACGCAGCGAGCGGCAGAGCTTTATGCTGGCGACTGCTTGTAGGACGATAGCAACGCAGCCGCCGGCAAGGTTTCGGTGATATTTATCGCGGGCCGGGGGTCTGTGATTTTATCACAGACACCCGCGGGCCTCAACATCAGGGGCAGCGGGCCGTATACGGCCCACGGGCCGTAGGTTGCCGACCCCTGATGTAAGCGATAGCTCCAAGATAAGTGTGTAAATTACATTCCTGACGCTACCCGTTACTAATCTGTTAGCGCATTGTTTTTGTGCCAGCTTACTGTACTTTGCACATCCTATACTTTACATGGGGAGCGCAATCATTAATTAGTATTTCGATATGTATTGTTTTACAAAGTGCTAGTGCTAATTAACGCAGGGATGAGGACAGTCATATTTTACCACCTCCTAATAGCTGGCGCTACATGATTTGGCATAAAACCCCAAATAAATCCAATACTCACCTCTCATACCGCGGCGGGAACGGTGGCCCAATCCACCGCTTCTTCTCACCAGGAGCAGAGTGAGACTGGAAACAAATAGTTCTGCGGTGCTGCGTGATCTCGAGAGAGCTGTGGGAGTTCTAAGAACTCCAGGGGTGATACTCGTGGTGGCACTACCACCAGTATCCCAGTGGTTAGCACTTTCTCCGAGGCGAGGTGCTCAGCTAGCAATATCGAGGTAACATGGGGCCATCCCCATGTTACCTCAATATTGTCGCCATGTTAGCGCAAACTAGGGAATTGTGCCCTATCAGGGTTATTCAAAGAGAATCGAAAAGTCACCGCACGTTCGGTGACTTTTTGTTCTCTTCAATTCGGTGTGATTTGGCGATCCCATTTCAGCAACCCTGCGGTGTATTCAGCAAGCACCACTGGGCCGCCATAATGCAGGGAAAAGCCGCCGCACACCCGACGAAAACTCACCGCAAAACCCAGCGAACGCACACCGAAACCCACAAAAACATCTGGATTAACCCCGCTGAACACGCCGGAGAAACCCGAGCAGGAGCCGATCACAGCGCAGAGCAGCCGCCGGAAAAACCCGACACCGCAGACGAATGGAGTTAAAAAAAAAAACAGTACGCTTGAAGGTTTGAAAAGTGAAACGCTGTTTGCAAAGAAACTACAGAACGAAAATGTCTGAAATTTACATATAAAATCCAATGAATGATAATAAAAAGGCTGTTGCAGAAAAAAAGGATAAAAAACGGAAAAATTTTTTGCCTAAAAGAGCCTAAAAAATCTAAAAATAAAGAGACTTTTTACTGCAGAATATTATAATAAACGGTTTATTAGATATTGAATTAAAATGGCAATATTTTTAACACTGAAGCCTATGGGATTCGCCTGAATAAACCTGTCGAATTAAACCACCGAATGGCAGGGCATTTCAGCAACTTTTCTCAGCTGTTTTGTGTTCTCTGAATAGACGAAGCTATGGGGATTTCACTGCCCTCGAACAGGCAACGAACAGGCACCATATGTGCAGGCAATTCGCCAACATTTGGCGAACTGCGTGCTCTTTGAATAGCCGAATGGCCAGGAGAGGTAACCGTACGCTGAATTTCACTGTTCGGTTACCTTTATGCCACAATTCGGATCTCTTTGAATAACCCTGTATGTGTTCCTTAAATATTTCAAGTGGACATGACCAAGGCATAATTTTTAAAAGATGCCCGGTTGATGACCTTTTGTTTATTCATTAACATATATTTCCAGAGACAATATTGCATTATTCACCTCCTAAGTGCTGCAAATGACTGGTTTGTGTTGGAAGAGAGATTTTGTATGAGAATGGTTTATGAAAAATCAACAGAACAAAAAAAACCTAACGACTAAAGCGTTAAAACACAAGGAAGCCAAGAGCGGAGCGAACTCAAATCCCCGGATTCCATTTACATGCAAATGAGAACTGCAAATCTACTTTTTTTAAAATGTGTGTTCTCCCAAACAATAATAAAAAGCAGGTATTGTTATTCATACAAACAAATCACAACCTGGCTGAGTAATGAAATGTAATACAGGCAAGGGAGGAAGATTTCTGCGCATTTATATTAAACAATATGGCATGCAAACTCTCCTGCGCAATCTATATGCACCCGAGGGCAGGAGAAATAAATTTAAAAATTGGATCGCAGAAGCACTTGGGAAAAGAAAAGATATACATATTAATGCTATGATAACAATAATATCTGTACTCTCAATTTCCTTGTTCTGTAAAGGTCTTACAATTTAACCTCTTCATCGCAGGTGCCATGTTACAGATACATCGTAATTGTAGGTAGGGATGAGCCAAACTCAAAAGTTTGAGTTCGAGCTCGAACACGAACCGAACTCAATGGGACTCGAAAGTTCGAATTTTAGAGTGCCCTCCAAGAGGGCATATATGCAAGATATTTGCTATAAAAGATGTATGGGGGTCCGGGTAGTGCCCTGGGGGACAGGAAACAAGGAGAAAAAGTTTTTAAAAAAAGTTTTTAAAGGAACAGGGAGTTTTCCATGAAATAAGGGTTAAAAATAAAGACAAAAAATTCCTTCAAATATCGTGCCTATGAGGTCCCCATAACCTGCCTGTGAAGTGGCGGATTTGTAGGACATACAGAAGCATTTAAAAACAAAAAAATGACATTTCAAATGGCGGTAAACGGTTTTCCTTTAATCTATTCATAAACAACTGCTTGGGGCGGCAGTCTGTATGAAAGAGACGTTTTAGGACACGCAGAACAAGTTTAGTGATTTTTTGGCAAAATTATGGTGAAACTTATGCAGGGTTTGGATGAAAGTAACAATAGGTGCTTTAAAATTGGGCCTTTAGTGTCGGCAACAGTGCCGTCACACCGTAACCCCTCTGTGGTATTGTGGAAGAGTGCAGGGTTGGACCCTGCGGTCCAATATTAAAATTATATAAATCTGGTAATATAGGTGTCAGTGTCAGTGCAGCCAAATATTGTGCCTTTGGTGGCAGCAAGTGCCTTCACACCATAACCCTTTTGTGGTATTGAGGATAGGGATGAGCCGAACACCCCCGTGTTTGGTTCGCATTCGAATTCGAACAATTTCAAAAGTTCGAGTTCGAACAAGAACCGAACACAATGCAAGTCAATGGGACTCAAATTTTTTTTTTTTTTTTTACAAACTTTTTCACTTTCGTGTTTGGTATCGTTGGAACGGCCATGCTCTGGCCGATCCAACAATACCAAACTTTAACCCCTAGCTGCCACGGATCGGGAGATAGGGAGTTCATTGGAACTCCCTATCTCCACCATTGGTGGCAGCTAGGGATTAACTCCAGGACTGGCGTCATCGTGCTATGCACGATAACGCCAGTCCTCAGGGGGAGTTCCCGGAGGCTTGGCCGACATCCAAGATGTCGGCCAGCTCCGGGAAAGGATCACAAACCGGCGCTTTTCAGCGCCGATTCGTGATCCGGCTCCCCAGGGGTTAATGCCAGGTACCATTTGGAAGGGCAGGCTGTGCCCTTCCAAATGGTGCCTGGGTTAACCCCCGCAACGCCACCGATCGGGAGGGAGAGAGGTCCGAAGGACCTCCCCCCCTCCCTTTCAGGCGCCTCCTCCGCACATGCGGGGGGGCGCCTGAATTAGGTGTCATCGCGCCCCCGCAATGACACCTAATTAGCCCGGCGGCGGTTCCGGATGCTGGGCTGACATCGAGGATGTCAGCCCGCACGGGGGGGCCAGCGATCGGCCGGAACCGGCCGAACGCTGACCCCAAAGGTTGGACACGCTCAGCGCGTCCACCGCATGGAACGTGACATGCGGTTGGACGCGCTGAGCGCGTCCACCGCAGCGAAGTGGTTAAAGGAACAGTGAGTTTTCCATGAGATAAAGGTTAAAAAAATAAAAAAAAATTCCTTCAAATATCGTGATATAAATTATATGAATCTGGTACAGGCGTCAGTGCAGCCAAATATTGTGCCTTTGGTGGCAGCAATTGCCTTCACACCGTAACCCTTTTGTGGTATTGTGGGTTGGACCCTGCGGTCCAAACAATTGGTAATATAGGCGTCAGTGTCAGTGCAGCCAAATATTGTGCCTTTGGTGGCAGCAAGTGCCTTCACACCATAACCCTTTTGTGGTATTGTGGAAGAGTGCAGTGGTGGAGGTTTTGTGAATGCAGAAGAGATCCCCGATCTATTCCGTTACGTCAGCATCAGGGGATTGATAGCTGCTGATCCAGGACTGATTCATTTTTATAAATGTCAGCCAGTCTACATAGAAACATAGAAAATGTTGGCAGATAAGAAGCCCATCTAGTCTGCCCAATTACATGGATAGATACTTTACTTGGATTTATCTTTTGTTTAGGATAGCCTTATGCCTATCCCATGCCTGCTTAAATTCAATCACTGTTTTGGCCTCTACCACTTCTACTGGAAGGCTGTTCCATGTATCCACCACCCTCTCAGTAAAATAATGCTTCCTGATGTTACTTTTAAACCTTTGCCCCTCTAATCTAAGACTATGTCCTCTTGTTTTGCTACTTTGTTTCCTTTTAAATATACTCCCTTCCTCTACCTTGTGGATTCCCTTTACGTATTTAAATGTTTCTATCATATCTCCTGTCTCGTCTTTTTTCCAAGCTATACATGTTAAGATCATTAAGCCTTTCCTGGTAACTTTTCTCCTTCAAGCCGTACACCATTTTAGTAGCCTTTCTCTGAACTCTCTCTAAGATGTCTATATCCTTCTGGAGATACGGTCTCCAGTACTGCACATGGTACTCCAAGTGAGGTCTCACCAGTGCTCTGTACAGTGGCATGAGCACTTCCCTTTTCCTACAGCTAATACCTCTCCCTACACAACCAAGCATTCTGCTAGCATTTCCTGCTGCTCTTTTACATTGACTACTTACCCTTAGATCCTCTGCAATAATAACCCCTAAATCCCATCCCTCAGATGTTGAGGTTAGGACTGTATCAAATATTCTATATTCAGCCCCTGGGTTTTTACGCCCCAGGTGCATTATCTTGCACTTATCCACATTAACCTCCCTGCCGGTATTCCCGAGTGTGACTCGGGGTTAAATTTCACTACCACTAACGATAACCACGAGCCACACTCGGGCTGGATGCATACTCACCTCCTCCTGGCTCCCTCGCTGTCCCCCGCAGTGTGATCGCGGCGAGCTGCTTCCTGGAAGGCTCCCTGCGAGTCACATGGTGCAAGGGGGCTGGACCGCAGCAAATTTCATTCATAATAAACACTGAATACAAAATGCAATGTTTATGAACGGCCACTAGGTGGCAGTACAGGATAAGAAATAGACCATACATCGTCTCACCCTTGTTCTCAGACAGATTTCAGTGTTTTTTGTTGTATTTTATTGAATATCATTTATTTGCATTATTTTGAATAATTATTTTTGGGATAATAAATTATTATGTCGTGTTTCAAACTTTATCGGACTCCGTGTATTTACTATTTTTTTAAATTAATTAATTTATTTATTTATAAAGGATTTTACCAATAAGGACTCTTGATTTCACGGATTTCAGTGCGTGATTCCTAATTATTACAGGCTAACTATGTACAAAAACACGTTCCCTTTAAAAAAAAATTGAGATGCTTTTAGACACAAAATTTTGAAAAAATTAGACCGCCAGGGAGGTTAAAACTCAATTGCCACAGCTCCGACCATTTTTTTAGTTTACCTATATCATTTGTCATTTGGCTGATCCCTCCAGGAACGTCAACCCTGTTGCAAATCTTTGTGTCATCAGCAAAAAGACATACTTTTCCATTAATACCTTCTGCAATATCACTAATAAAAATATTAAAGAGAATGGGTCCAAGTACTGAACCCTGAGGTACCCCACTGGTAACAAGACCTTGTGCCGAATAAACTCCATTTACCACAACCCTCTGTTGCCTGTCACTCAGCCACTGCCTAATCCATTCAACAATATTGGAATCCAAGCTCAAAGATTGCAATTTATTGATAAGCCTTCTATGCGGAACAGTATCAAAAGCCTTACTGAAATCTAAATAAGCAATGTATACTGCACCACCTTTGTCTATTATTTTTGTTACCCAATCAAAAAAGTCAATAAGATTAGTTTGGCATGATCTCCCTGAGGTAAACCCATGTTGTTTCTGATCTTGTAATCTATGTGTTTTTAGATGTTCAACAATCCTTTCCTTTAACATGGTTTCCATTAATTTCCCCACTACTGAAGTAAGACTAACTGGCCTATTGTTCCGCAATTCCTCCCTACTACCCTTCTTGTAAATGGGCACAACATTTGCTAATTTCCAGTCTTCTGGGACGACTCCCGTTAATAAGGATTGGTTAAATAAATCTGTTAACGGTTTTGCTATTACACCACTGAGCTCTTTGAATAATTTAGGGTGGATCCCATCAGGCCCCATTGACTTATTTGTCTTTACTTTAGACAGCTGCTGTAGAACCTCCTCCTCTGTAAACTCATATGTAAATGTCTCTTTAGTGTTTCCTCCTAACTGAGGTCCCTTTCCTTCCTTTTCTTCTGCAAAGACTGAACAAAAATATTCATTGAGGCAGTCAGTGAGACTTTTATCCTCTTCTACATACCTTCCTTCCTTTGTTTTTAATCTAACTAATCCTTGTTTTACTTTTCTCTTTTATGTATCTAAAAAATGTTTTGTCCCCCTTTTTTACTGACTGAGCTATTTTCTCTTCTGCGTGTGCTTTGGAAGCTCTTATAAATTCACAGAGTCGGTGGACAGACACACTCTTTTGTCTGTGACAAAACCTCCAGCGGCACTGAACGTCCTTTCAGAAAGCACACTGGATGAAGGGAAACCTAGTAGCTGCATAGCATATTGGCTAAATTCTGGCCAGTGATCCAATCTCAACACCCAGTAAGCCAGTGGATCATCTGCTGGAAAGGTATCCAGGTCAGCACTTGCCCCTAGGTAGTCCTGCACCATATGGTGAAGATGCTGGCCTACATTTGCCTACACTTGACATCCCTGGGAGTCGTGGACAAAAAAATTTAAAAAGGCATCAGTCAAGGCCTTCACTGCTCTTCCTCTGATTCTCCGCAGCCTCAGAAGCACCTGTGTCATCACTTGGTAACCTACCAGTGCCTGGAAAGGTGTTACACAAGTGTCGCTTTAGAGCGTCCTCAAGTTGTTTCATCCTGTCCTCCCTCTGTGTGGGCAGGATGAGCTCTGCAACTTTACCCTTGTATCGTGGATCAAGAAGGCTTGCCAACCAGTAATGATCCCTCTCCTTGATAGCATGAATCCTGGGGTCCTTTAGTAGGCTTTGCAGGATAAGGGAGCCCATGCAGTTTAGGTTGGAGGTGGCATTAGCTTCCGAGTCTTCCTGGTCAATGAGGATGACCCCATCGTGCACTTCCTCCTCCCAGCCACGTACTAGTCCTTGGATTTCTGGGCACACAAAACCCTCCCTTGAGGAATCCCCACCTTCAATGCCCCCACTACTTAAATATTTCTCCTCCTCCTCCTGTCTGATCTGAGGAGGACCCGTTGGAATGCTGTCTGCGGAAAGACTGAGGCCTTGAGAGCTAGGGAAGGCCTCCTCTTCCTCCCGCTGCTCTGCCTCTAGAGCCACATCTATAATTCCCCGCAGAGTGCGCTCCAGCAGGAACACTAAAGGAACTGTGTCACTGATGCATGCACTGTCCCTGTTCACCATCCTCGTTGCCTCCTCAAATGGTGACAGTACAGTGCAAAACAAGTTGATCTGAACCTGTCCTTGTGCCATACTCACACAGGTACTCATTGATGGCCCTCTGCTGCTTGTGCAGATGCCCACCAGGTGGAACTCGACATTAGCAATGCTGAAGCATGTCATAGATCAGACGGTTTGTGGGAAGGTGGAATTCTCTTTGAATTTCTGCCAGGCAAACACTTGCTGGGAATGACCATCTGAAGAGGCTGCAGACTTTTCTGGCCTGGCTGAGAAGCTGTGCCAGCCCTGGGTAGCTGGTTAGGAATCGCTGTACCACCAGATTTAGGACGTGTGCTAGGCATGGTACATGCGTCAACTTACCCAGGCATAGGGTGGAGAGAAGGTTGCTGCCATTATCACAGACGACCATTCCCAACTGAAGCAGAGCTGACAGAATTTCTGGCCCAGTGTGGCTCCTGTCCCCTAAACAAACCAGCTCAAGCACAGTATGGCATCTTTTTGCTTGAGCCATTGCATAGCCCCTGTCACGCGTCGGTTTAACTGCCACTTCACCAGAGACAGAGAAGGAGGAGGAGGAGGGAGAGGTGGTGGTGGAGCAGACAGACCTCATACAAGCAGCTTTCTGGAGGCGTGGTGGATGAACAAGCTCAAGCACAGAGCCCCGTCTTGGATCCCTCCCAGCTGCAATCAGAGTTACCCAGTGTGCCGTGAAGGAAATGTAACGGCCTGTCCATGCTTGCTGGACCACGTGTCTAAAGTCACATGCATCTTGCTGCTGACTGCCTTCCCAATGACTCCATAACATTGTCTTCCACGTGCTGGTATAGTGCTGGACTGGCCTTCCATGAAAAGTAAACCACTACAAGCCTGGCTGGCAGAGGACTGGGAGGATGAGGATGGCCTGGTTAGCCAATCCACCAAATCCTCTGTATGTTGCTGCTGCTTAAAACGGCCAGCACCAGTTAGAAAGGACAAGTGTGCCCCTGCAGAGGATGCACCACGTCCACGATGACCAGAGGCACAGCCTCCTGACACAGAGGCTGCTTGCCCTCTTATCTGTGTCTGGGAGCGTCTGCCTGTCCTTTTTGGTCTTTCTGACATGGTGAGTGTTATATAGATTAAACATATACAGAACTCTGATTCAACTCTGTTATAAAAATTGGAGATATGCTGCAGAACTCTGATTCAACTCTGGTATAAAGATTAAAGATTTCCAGAACTCTGGTATAACTCAGTGAGACACCCTGATAGCTGGCAACCAGTGACAAGACACAGATTACAATTCCCAGAAACCTCCTATAAATCTGTGAGACCCCCTGATGGGTGGCAGTGACAAGACACATATTACAATTGCCAGGAACCTCCTATAAATCAGTGAGCCCCCCTGATGGGTGGCAGTGACAAGACACAGATTGCAATTACCAGGAACCTCCTATAAATCAGTGAGACCCCCTGATGGGTGGCAGTGACCAAGACACAAATTTCAATTCCCAGGAACCTCCTATAAATCATTGAGCCCCCCTGATGGGTGGCAGTGTGACAAGACACGGATTACAATTCGCAGAAATCTGCTAAAAGTATGTGACACCCCCTGATAGCTGTCAGTGACTGAGAAGACACGGATTACAATTCACAGAAATTTTATGGAATTATGTGACACCCCCTGATAGCTGATTGTCACTGACTGAGAAGACACACTTTCCACCACCAATTCCCAGATATCTGCAACAAGTGAGCCCCCCCAAATTGCTGCTGTCACTGACTGAGAAGACACACTTTCCACAATTCCCAACCGAACAGCTTATCCCTAATTGTAGGTTGCAGAAGGTCTGTTATTATTGGTGATCCAAAACTGTGAACTATACTGGGACTGGCTTAGAGAGAGAAAGAGGGAGAAAGAGGGAGAAAGAAAGAGGGAGAAAGAAAGAGGGAGAAAGAAAAAGAAAGATAGGAGAAAGAAAGAGAGAGAGAAAGAGGGAGAAAGGAAGAGAGAAAGGAATAGAGAAAGGAAGGGAGAAAGAAAGAGAAAGACAGAAAGAGAGAGAGAAAGAAAGAAAAATAAAAAGAGAATTGAAAGAAAAAGAAAAAGCGAGAAAGAGGAGAAAGAAAGAGGGAGAAAGAAAGAGGGAGAAAGAAAAAGAAAGATAGGAGAAAGAAAGAGAGAGAGAAAGAGGGAGAAAGGAAGAGAGAAAGGAATAGAGAAAGGAAGGGAGAAAGAAAGAGAGAGAGAAAGAGGGAGAAAGAAAAAGAAAGATAGGAGAAAGAAAGAGAGAAGAAAGAAAGAGAAAAAGAGAGAAGAAAGAGAAGAAAGAGAAGAAAGAAAGAAGAAAGAAAGAGAGAAGAAAGAAAAAGCGAGAAAGAGGGAGAAAGAGAATGAAATAAAGACTCTAGAGAAGAGGGAATGAAAGAAAAAGACAGGGAGAAAGAGAGAAGAAAGAAAGAGAGCAGAAGAAAGAGAAGAAAGAGAAGAAAGACAGCAGAAGAAAGAAGAAAGACAGCAGAAGAAAGAGAAGAAAAAAAGAAAGAAATAAGGAAACACAGCAGAAGAAAGACAGCAGAAGGAAGAGAAGAAAGACAGCAGAAGAAAGAGAAGAAAGACAGCAGAAGAAAGAAGAAAAAACGAAAGAGAGAAGAAAGACAGCAGAAGAAAGAAGAAAGAAAGAGAGAAGAAAGACAGCAGAAGAAAGAGAAGAAAGAAAGAAAGAAAGAAAGAAGAAAGAAAGGAAAAAGAGAAGACAGAGAAAGAGAGAGAAGAAATGAAGAGAAAAAGAGAGAAGAAAGAAAGAGAAAAAGAGAGAAGAAAGAAAGAGAAAAAGAGGAAGAAGGAACGAAAATGTGACAGAAAAGGGGGGAAAGAAGAGGTCTTCGAGAAAGAGAGAGAAGAGAGAATGAAATAAAGAGGGGAAAGATTGAGAGATGGAGAGTGAAAGAGAGAGAAAGTGAAGTAGGGGGCCCCATCACCTACCCAGACCAACCCAAATGGGACACCGGCCCAAAATAAATATTCAATCTGGGATTCTGCAAGCACCTCCTCCAAGTCCATCGGAGCACTAGACATGTGCACAGCACAAAATTTCGTTTTGAACTAATGGATTAGTCCTAAAATGCAATTTAGTTGCTAAAGAAATTCGTTTTCAGTTCTTTAGTATGAAAACTAATTTCATTCATCCGAAAACCAGTGGATACAATTACTATTGTAGTGGCTCCTCAGAGGGCTGAGATCGCTGCTTGTTACATTATCTCTCACTCTCAGCACAATGTGGGCCATATTACATAGTTGGTGCTAACTTAACCAGAGCTGTTGTAAACTTCCCAGAGCCATTATAGCCTATGGAGGTTTTCAGTTTACAACAGCTCTGGTTAAGTTAGCACCAACATTGTAATACTGCCCCGTGTCAGGCAAAGCTGTTACAGTAACTGACTGCTGCTCATCACAGCGCTCAGAGTTTCAGTAAAACTAGTAAATAATATTTTTATATATAAGAGGTTAGAACAATATTGTTTCCTTGTTTTACTGAAACTCTGAGCGCTGTTACAGTCAGTTACTGTAACAGCTGAGCCTGAAACATTGTACTGAGAGATAATGTAACAAGCAGCCGATCTCAGCGCTCACAGCCACTGGATTTAAAGGGCTAAAAAACGCTCCTCTCTATATAATGTTTATAACATCCTCCTGCATTAATTAATACTCCTCTCTGTATAATATATAGAACATCCTCCTGAATTAATTAATGTCCCTCTCGGTATAGAACATCCTCCTCAATTTATACCTTTCTCTGTATAATGTATATAACATCCTCCTGCATTAATACCCCTCTCTGTATAATGTATAGAACATCCTCCTGCATTAATTAATGCCCCTCTCTGTATAGAACATCCTACTGCATTGGCATGTGGAGGGTGCAGAACTTCAGATGTTGCGCTCTTTATTACTGGTCTCCTTCACTCATCAATGTAATATCACAAAAATGTGAACTAAAATGTAGTGCATTTTATTTTAGTTTCTTTTGTTTTTTGTACTGAGCAGTTTCGTTTCTCTTGAGTCATACGAAAACTAAATTATCCCAAAATTCGGACTAAATCGTTTTAGTACTAAAACGAATGCACATGTCTACGGAACACCTCTAACAATGCTTGCCGGGCCGAGCTGGGCAGACTCCCCTTACTTCTTGCAGTACAGAAGAGGGTGCTATCATACTGGGATCACCTAAACATCAGCAGCCCCAACTCATACCACCATAAAGCCCTACTGGCCAACAAGGACTAACCCAACCCAAACCATGGGGGCTGCTGCAACAACTCATATCCACCCTGATCATCCAAAGCCCCCATGAATGCAACCTGAAAAAATATCAAATAAAGGTCCTAATTAATGATTCCAGGGAAAATTATATCATAGAATGGAGACATGATATAGCAAACTCCCAGAAACTCACCATTTACCCATCCTTACATAGGGAATACAAACCGGCCCCATACCTGGAGGTACTACAAGACCCCAAGGACAGACAGATCCTGAGTCGGTACAGACTGAGCGCCCACAGCCTGGAAAATGAAACAGGGCGGCATAGACAGACCTACAAGCCCAGGGAGAATAGACTGTGCCAGCATTGTGACCAGGGGCCCTGGAAGATGAGGTCCACTTCCTCCTACATTGCCCCAAGTATTCAGCACTGAGGGAAACTCACTTCCAGAGACTCTCCGCTCTCATCCCGGACTTCACCTTTATAGAAGAGACGAGGAAACTCCACATCATACTGGGAGAAGAGGAGCCGGTGGAGAAAATAACTGCTCAATACGTCGCAGAATGTCACAGACTGAGAGGAACATGAGAGATCCCGGATTTATAAATCCCCAACACGGACTCGCCCCCTTCACATTATCCCTTACCCCTGATAATGTCCATGGACTTGCCCATTCCCCACCATATATGTCCCACTACCCCCCATCCACCCCATATAACCTCCCCATATGCTTTGGCAATGCTAAAATTTATTTGGTCCTGTCAATAAAGCTTATTTGAATTGAATTGAATAAGAGAAAGAGAGAGAAAGAGAAAAAGAGAAAGAAAGAGAAAGAAAATGAAAATGTGACAGAAAAGGAGGGGGAAAGAAAAAGTCTTTGAGAAAGAGAGAGAAGTGGAGAGGAGGAAGAGAGCGGAAGAAAAATAAAAGTGTGTTAAAGAGGAGAAGGTGAGAGAAAAAGAGAGAGAGGGAGGAAGAGTGATAAAGAAAAACAGTGAGAGTGAAAAAGAGGGAGAAAGGAAAATTGAGTGTGAGAGAAGGGGAAAAGAGAAAAGAAAAAGAAACGCAATATTCCAGTATGTATGCTGAGCCGAGACATGGCTATTGGAAACTCGTTTTTCTTTCTATTTGCTTGTCTTTTTTCAGGTTTTCGGAGCGCTCCATTACCCCCAGGTTACCTTATTTCTGAAGTCTATTATATTATAAAACCACTTCATTCACAGATATGTTATGGTTTTAGTAAAGTGGTTGTATATTTTTGTGTGTATTTATACTTTTATGCATACCTTCACTGTCATTTCTAATTACTGACACCGTTTGGGTGTATATAGGAGGCATGGATACATTTGTATATTTGTCAGCTGAATCGTTGCACTATATTTATTAATTTATAGAGGATTTTACCAGGAAGGATACATTGAGATTTCTCTCGTTTTCAAGTACGTCCTGGATTCCAGAACATTAAAATGTTACAGTTGTTACAGAAATACAAGGTAATACAATGCAAGATATTAAAAACAAAACAAATATACAGATTAACAGAAAATAAATATGTAGGAAATAGTCATTATGTTACATATTTACATGTGCATTCTGTATATAGTCACTATGTTACATGTTTACATGTGCATTCTGTATATAGTCACTATGTTACATGTTTACAGGTGCATTCTGTATATAGTCACTATGTTACATGTTTACAGGTGCATTCTGTATATAGTCACTATGTTACATGTTTACATGTGCATTCTGTATATAGTCACTATGTTACATGTTTACAGGTGCATTCTGTATATAGTCACTATGTTACATGTTTACAGGTGCATTCCGTATTGAGGTATGTTAATAGGGAGCTCTTAAGGGACTTTAGACTGGGGGAAGATTTGATGGCGCCTGGGAGGTTATTCCATAACTGCGGTGCTCTGTAGGAAAATGAGGATCGAGACACTTTCTTTTTGTATTGTGGTATTGCAAGTAAGGTGCTGTTCCTGGATCGGAGGTTATAGGATGAGTGAAATGCTGGGGGAAGCAGTCTATTCAGGTAGGGTGGCAGCTTCCCAGAAAAGCTCTTAAACACCAGGTTGGAAAGGTGAAATGTGCATTTAGTCTCCAGCGACGGCCAGTTTAGCTCTTTTAACATGTCACAATGGTGGGTCATGTAGTTACATTGTAGCGCAAAGCGGCAGCATGAGTTATACAATGTGGTAAGTTTCTGAAGGTGTGTTTGCGGGGCGGCTGCATACACTCCATCTCCGTATTCAATAGCTTGCATAAGCATCTGTTGTACAATCTGCTTTCTTGCCGCGGGGTTCAGGCAGGATTTGTTTCTGTACAGGGCACCTAGTTTGGGGTAAAGTTTAGATGAGAGTTTTTCGATGTGGGGGCCAAAGGATAGATTTGGGTCTAACCACATACCTAGAAATTTGAGAGAAGTGACTCTGGTCAGCGTGCCATTTGATTTTGTCCCAACACATAGATGGGGATTTTGCAATTTGTGTAGTTTAGGTGCTGTTCCAAAGAGCATCGTTACAGTTTTGTCAGTATTTAAGAAATGTTTGTTGTGTTTGATCCACTTTTCTACCTCTGTGAATTGTTTTTGCAGCACGGCCTCCAGCTGCGGGAGATTTGGTTTGCTGGTATAGATTACAGTGTCGTCTGCGTACATGTGTACAGTTGAGGCTTTGTAGACGTTGGGCAGATCATTTATGAATATTGTAAATAGCAGGGGGCCAAGTATCGAGCCTTGGGGTACACCGTACGTGACTGGGAGGGGGAGGGAGGAGCTGTCAGAAATGGATACATATTGCGACCAATCAGATACATATGATTGAAACCAGGTTAGTGTGCGATCACCAATACCGGAGTTTTTAAGTTTTTTTAACAAGATGCCATGGTCTACTGTGTCAAAGGCCTTGGCAAAATCAAGGAAGATGGCTCCAGTTAGGTTTCCTTGTTCCATCCCAGCCTGGATATCATTGCAGACTTTTAAAAGGGCGGTTGTAGTTGAGTGATTTGGACGAAAGCCGGATTGATCTGGGGTTAAGTAGTTATTGATAATAATATTGATAATAATGACGTAATTGTGTGTAGACGCATTTTTCCTATATCTCCTGAATCAAGGTGCCTTTTTGAAGTCAGATGGTGCCCAGTTCCCTAATTTTACCAGAAAACAGTGGCCACTTCCAGCACGTGCTGTGATGGGATGTGCTCAACATAAGAGGAGGGACGATTCCTGAAACTCTCATTAATTTCCATTCATTCAAGATCTATAACAAAAACTTTGGGCTTGGGTCTACTTTAATCACTCTGAGGGTTATTCAGAAAGCTTCAAAAATTCTGTGAAATGTCAGCGCTTTCTCGTGCGGTGCACTCTCGTGCGGTGCGGTGCGCTTTCAGTTCGCTGACCCTGTGGTGAATTCAGTATTCGCCGCAGGATCCTCGAAGTGTATTGAAAGGGAGCTGCCGAACAAACCACTGAACGACGCTGAATAACGGTGAACGCTGCCAAACTCACCGCTGAATGCCACCGAACTGGTAAAAAAATAATTATTTTTTTTATTTATTATTATTATTATTATTATTTTATAAAGCGCCAGCATATTCCGCAGCGCTGTACAATAAGCACAGTACAGACAGGGTTACAATACATTGAACAACATTTGACAAACAGTACAGGAGGAGACGAGGGCCCTATTCCCGTAGGAACTCACAATCTAGGAGGGTTGGGGTTGGAAACAGGAGGAGAGGACTGTAAGGTGAGAGTGATTGATGGTTGCGTCAGTGAGTTGGGTGGTAGGCTTCCCTAAATAGGAATGTTTTCAGGGAGCGTTTGAAGGAAGAGAAGTTAGGGGAAAGTCTGACAGCACGAGGGAGAGCGTTCCAGAGAGTGGGGGCTGCGCGTGAGAAATATTGCAGTCTATCATGGGAAGAGGTGATGCGGGGAGAAGCTAGGCGCAGGTCACAGTTTGACCTTAGGGAGTGGGCTGGGGTGTATTTGGTGATTAGTGAGGACAGGTAGTGGGGCGCTGAGTTAGTGAGGGTTTTGTAGGTAAGGATAAGGATTTTGAACTTAATTCTGCAGTGGATGGGGAGCCAGTGAAGGGACTCGCAGAGGGGAGCGGCAGAGACAGAGCGGCGGGTGAGGTGAATTAGCCTGGCGGAGGCGTTCAGGATGGATTGTAGGGTGGAGAGGCGGGACAGAGCTAGGCCAGATAAGAGATTATTGCAATAGTCGAGTCGGGAGATTACCAGGGCGTGTATGAGTTGTTTTGTGGTGACAGCGGTAAGAAATGGCCGAATTCTGGAAATATTACGCAGTTGGTATCGGCAGGAGGAGGAAAGAGACTTGATGTGGGGGATGAAGGAAAGAGCAGAGTCCAGTGTAACTCCAAGACAGCGAACTTGGTTTGATGGGGAGATGGTGATACCCTCCACCGTGATAGAGAAGTCAGGAGGTGGGGAGGCATTAGAGGGAGGAATAAGTAGGAGCTCAGTCTTTGACATGTTGATCTTTAGGTGGTGGGAGGCCATCCAGGAGGAGATGCCAGATAAACAGTCACTGACTTTTGAAAGGACAGGGGGAGAGAGATCAGGGGTAGAGAGGTAGATCTGAGTGTCATCAGCGTAGAGGTGGTAATTAAAGCCAAAGCTGTTGATGATTTTGCCCAGGGAGGAGGTGTAGATGGAAAAGAGCAGAGGACCAAGGACAGAGCCTTGAGGTACACCAACAGATAGAGGCAATGAAGAGGAGGAGTTACCAGCAAAGGACACACAGAAGGACCTGTTGGATAAATAGGAGTCAACCCAAGCAAGTGCAGTGTCACCGAGACCCAGAGAGTTGAGGGTCTGTAGAAGGAGGGGGTGGTCAACAGTGTCAAAAGCAGCCGAGAGGTCAAGCAGGATGAGAATAGAATAGTGGCCGTGTTTTTTAGCAGTTAGGAGGTCGTTGGTGACTTTGGTGAGGGCAGTTTCAGTTGAGTGTAGCGGACGGAAGCCAGATTGCAGGGGGTCAAGTAGGGAATTGGAGGACAGGAAGAGGGAGAGGCGGTTGAACTCTGCTATTCTTTAAAAGTCGTTTAATGCAATAAAAATGCATAAAAGTGTGTGGAAATAATAAAAAGGTCCTATAAAAAAAAATAAAAGGTCTGTTACAGAATTTAAAAAAAACTCCTTTAAAGACAATTGGGATTCAAAAATGTTGCCTGAAAAAATACTTAAAAATAGCCCAAAAATTCCAAAAAAAATCTAAAAATAAATGGCTTTTTGCTGCAAATGAAAGAAATTAGCTGTTGAATAAAAATAAAATAAAAACAATAATATCCTGAATCCGCCTGGGATTCGCCTGTTTAAATCTGTTGAACTGAAACACCGAAAATCAAAGCATTTCACTGACATTTTGGCGTTTTGTGAATAGATCAACCATTACTTCTCTATGGGGAATTTCACTGCCGCCGAATCTTCCCAAATTGTGACAAAATGCATCGTATTTTGCCGGCAGTTCGCCAGTATTTGGTGAATTGACAGCTTTTTGAATAGAGAAACTGCCACCAAATTGCACCATACCGTGAAATTCACCACAGTGCAATTCGGTGGCAAGTTCGGCTCTTGTTTAATATCCCTTAATATATTTTGGCCTAAAACCCTGCCTATGTCTCCAGCATCAGTATCAAGGCAGCCATCAGGGGGTGACAGCCCATGATATGTTCAGGGGCCCAGAGGTTCTAGCCCTGTGCAGTTTATCTACAAATGTAAGGGCCCCTCCATGCCACCCAGGACTGGTTCACCAAGACACCAACAAATATCCCGGTGGGCCGTGGCATCTGGAGCCGGTAAGAGCACTCTGACTCATCACTGAAGGAGTGATTGGTATGGTCTGCAGCAAGTAGAGGTGCAAACCAGACGCTCTCTTACCAGGGGACACTTTTTATCCCCTTGCTGGAGAAGAGGAGCCAAAATGATGGAAGGCGGGCCCCGACCAATGATTAAGTAAGGGGTCCCAAGAATTCTGATGGCAGCCCTGATCAGTATCGACGTAGTCACTCAGATGTAAGCAAACCTAAATTCTATAGGGGTTATTCAGAGAGCACCGAAATGTCGCCGATATTTCGGTGCTTTCTCGTTCCCCCTGCTTCCCTGCATTTCGGGGAATCAAAGTTCCCCACCCTGCGTTGAATTCAGCATTAACCGCAGGGTCCCCGAAGTGCAGGGAAAACCACCGAACACCAGCCGGAATCGCCACAAAAACCACGCCGACCACGTCGGAAAAAGCCGGAGAGCCGTCGAACACAGCGCAGATCAGCCACTGGAAAAAGCCAACATGCTGACGGAGTAAAAAAAAACAAAAAAACGGACGATTGAAAGTTTGAAAATTTAAACGCTGTTTGCAAAAAAACTACTCAACAAAAATGTCTGGAATTAACACATAAGATCCTATGAATGATAATAAAAAAGTCTGTTACAGAAAAAAAAGAAAAACCGCTATTAAAAAAATAAACATAAAAAAATTTGCCCATTAATTTCGGAAAAATGCCTAAAAGATCCTCAAAAAAAATATCAATAAATAAAGAGACTTTTTTACTGCAGATTAAAATAATAAATGGTTTATTAGATATTGGGTAACAACTGGATTATTTTTGACATTGAAGTCTATGGGATTCGCCTGAATAAACCTGCCGAATGATAACACCAAACATCAGGAGATTTCGGCGACTTTTCTCTGCTGTTCGGTGTCTCTGAATAGATTAACCATTGCTTCTCTATGGGGGATTTCACTGCCGTCGAACAGGCACCATAATGGCTGGCAGTTCGCCAAAATTTGATGAACTACCTGCTCTCTGAGTAGCCGAATGGCCCCGAAATGTCACCGTATGGGGAAATTTCCTGTTCGGTGACATTTCAGGGCCAGACCGGTGCTCTCTGACTAACCCTGTAGGTCAAGGGGCATCAAAAAATATAATCGCATGCCTTGATATTAATCTGAACCAAATGGAGCGTCTCGATTCCATTTGATTTATTATACGTGTCCTCTGCACCAGGAATTTAATGGATTCTAGAGGAAAATAGGAATAAACTAAATGAAATAAGGGAAAATATAGTTTACATACACAATGGCAGCATTTTGCACGCTTCTTGGAAGAGGCCTTCGGGGAATCTTCTCTTTCGTAATGATAATTGGGGGGAGCGGTTATATAGGAGGCTATTTTTGTGCTCGTGCATATCATACGTGCCCCTCGCCTCATTCTTCCCTTCCATTTTATGAGTTCTTTCCACACCGCTACAGAATTTCATTGAGGGCATACATCAGTAAATAATTAGCGTTAAAGACGTTGCTGTCGGTTCCTGTAAACCATCCGATGATTGCGGATTGTGTAAGGTTCTCAGCAATGCATCACATAAAGCCGTGCTTTGACTGCCGCACGAAAACCTCCCGAAAGGTCTCCTGGAGGACTTTTACCAGTTTATATGTGCAGGTCGCCACCTGTGCGCTTCCATATCCAGGGACGAGCAGTGATTATTGCTTTATGAGTGTCGCATTGGCAGACGACTGGATTACATTTTTGATAGTTATCCGTCATGGCCTGTCATTAACCCCTTAACGTCGCGAGGCGTTCTATGCTGTAATAGCTGGTGGCAGGCTTAAACTATGCATGGCGGCACACCCCGTCGCTTTCTGGTCCTCCTCCAGCCCTCATCCTTTCCTTTTAGGGGGGCCTGCCTGAACTCAGGCAGTCCTACAGCAGCCAATTACGGAGATCGGCACACAGGAAAGGGAGGGAAGGACAGGAAAGGGAGGGAAGGACAGAAAGTTGTGGGCCATGCTATGCCGCCCTGCGGAGCTCCGGCGTTAAAGAGTTACACAAATTATCAATTTCATTTATTATTATTAAAAGCTATGATTGCAGCAAGTCATTGTGTACACCCACAAAGAGGGGCATTAACGGGAAACTAACTAAACCATTCTTTAATGCAGTGGTTCCCAACTGTGGTCCTCAAGTACCCCCAACAGGCCAAGAGTTGAGGATCACCTTGGGGAAATGCAGACTGAATTCTGCAATCAATGATCAGCAAATCGTATCACCTGTGCTGTGCTTCACATATCTGCAAACCTGACCTGTTGGGGGTACTTGAGGACCGCGGTTGGGAACCACTGCTTTAAACTCCCTGGCGGTCTTTTTTTAAAAAAATTTGCTGGTCAAAAAGCGCTCTATTTTTTTTTTTGCCCACCCTAGCGGGATCCTGAGTGTGGCTCGGGGTTAAATTCCTATGCTGGAAGCGGTAACCGCGAGCAGCACTCAGGATGCCGCTGGATACATCTCCTGTCCCTGCGCTCCCTCAATGTCCCCGCAGTCTCCTCTGGTGATCGCAACCCTCATACTTCCTGGTTCCTTCCTCATGAGAAGGAATCCAGGAAGTAAAATGCCGCGATCGCCAGAGGAGACTGCAGAGATCAGCGAGGGAGCGCAGGGAGAGGTGATGTATACAGCCCGAGTGTGTCTCGGGGTTACCGCTCTCAGCAGTGAAATTTAACCCCGAGACACACTCAGGATAACCGTCAGGGAGGTTAATAGATGTTAGGTTGATTATTCGTTATTGATGCAAGTGTCAGTTGTGTTATCCCCTTCACTACCACAATCCAGATATCCTGTTCTTCAAAAGCACCATCAAGTGCCCAACGATTGCGATAATTTGATCTGGCCTTTTCTCTGAAGGAATGCAAACACAGTTTGTTAAATTAATTTGCATTTGATGGGATCTGGAAAATGTCCTTAAAGTTCCAGTACATCAGCCATGACAGCCGATGTGCTGGAACATAAAGGGCCGGTACCACCAAAAAATGAAATGTCCTTATTGTGTTTATTTTATGTTGTTGTTATCTTACATGTGCTTTGTTTTTCGCTTATATGTTAAGAAAATATTTTATTCTATATGTGTCACTGGGTGCATCAATGGTGTTATCTTTTGTGTTGTAAACTGCCCCCCCCCAGTATCTTTCCATCACTTGCTCCTCACTGTGTGGCTTTGGCCATAGAATGGAGTGAATGGGTCAATCACGCACTCAAATCATTGTATTGTGTGGGATGTATTCAAAGGACATTACCAGGGGTAGATTAGAAGTCTTGTAAACTCCCTTTCTTATCTCATTCAGCTGCCAGCTCTTATCTCGAGTAACATGCAGAATACATTAGCCCCGTGCAGCCTTATCTAAACATTCCCTCCTCCACCCCACTGACTGTTAAATACTGTAGAATCTAAACTACAGCAGTAAAGTAAAACTTTTGCACAGATGTTGGTAAACGTTGCTTCATGTGAAAATCCACAAAATGGAAACAGGAGATAAAAGATCCTAACTTTATTTTTCCTTTTTACATGCAATTACTTCAAACAAAGAAAAATAAACAGCAGCATTTGTTTTAAAATGTGTTTTTTTTGTGATGCACAAATAATCTAGTTACAGTTTATGTAAGTGGTAGTGGTCCTTTGAGGCTAGGGTCAGACGAAAGCATTTTTCCCCGCAAACGTGAAAAAGTGCGTCCGAACGCATTGACATATTTTTTCAAGGAATGCGCAAAAACGGTCAGACGACGCGCATTTTCGGGCGTGATTTTGTACGGATCGTCAATAAAACTCTTTTTGCGTCTGGACGTTATGTAGGCCGGACATTAGCAGCGTCTGACATCTCCTAATCACGCACACACGCCGCTATGCCGCAGCTGTGCACTCTGTACGTCAGTACTAGCGGTTCTGCGTTCTCAGAAAAATGCATTCAAATTCCACTTGCGTTGCACGGCCGGACTTTTGTGCGGCCGTACATCGTATATTGGCCGTCATTGCCCGTCATCTGCTGCTAGTGCGGCTGTAATTATGTGCGCCAGAACGCATGTTAAAAGTGCGCTGGTCTGACCCCAGCCTAAACTGCGACGATTTCCAAGACTCCTTCAGAGACTTCAGGCAGTCATAACTGCATTACCACACTTAAACAGCTGAGGGAGCCCCCCGCTTGTCAGATACTGCATACCGCCTCTATATGCACTGCATTAGTATTACAGTGCATGCAGATTGTGTGTGTGTTGGTGTGAGTTTGTGTGTACAGGTTGAGCAACCCTTATTTCAGAATCCAGGAGAATTCAATGTCGGGGGCAGGGGAATGCAGTATGAGAGCCATGATCCACTTCCCGATGCAGTGCCAGCGTGTATACATGCTGGGATACACTGAGAAGCCCTTTTTGGGGGACATGCTGCACAGAGCTGTGCAGCATGTAACACGCAGGAACTGCACAGACCCTCTGAGAAATCCACGTGTTAGCAACTCTAAAAACATATTACGCTTTGTCACAAATCCTGTAAATAAGCTAAACTGCAGGAACAGGAATTACCTCATTTATGGACGCATGTGAAGTGTCCTAAAGATATAAGTGCAGGAACCAATATTTCTGCCCCACCGATTAACCAAGTCATCTTGCACTAAACATACCACCCACACTCTAATTTGGTATTAATGTGATGATATAAAGGAGGAGTTTTATTGAAAACACACAATAAACAATATTTATTATGACAGAACATTGAACCATATGATATGACCAACACCGAAATAAAAGCCTTATAGTGTGTGGGGTAAATGGGAAGTCCGTTCCCTCTGCTAAAAAAGTAGATAAACTGCGTTCCCAGGTGTTCCTGCTCGACTTGACCCCTGAGCATCCCTCCCTCAGTTCTGTACCCGGATGCTGCTGGGAGTTAATTATATTATTCATTAATCCAGAGGGTAAAATCTCTCGCAGCATCATTCTCATGGACGTCACCCGTCATATACTCACTCACGTGAAGGGATAAAAAGAGATGAACCTCTGCGTTTGAGAACAAGAATAAGGAATTAGTGGTGGCTCTTTAGCACCGTAAGCTGGCAGGCATGTGAGCTCCTATTTATTGACCATGAGATACTGACATAATTAAATCCAGGAGCGGGGAAACATAATAACCTTCTGAGGAGATTTCCACTGGCGGAATATTGATTAAAGGAGCCGTGTAATGAATCGGGAGCTTTTCTAAATGCATCGGTCGCTGCTATCTGCAATTGTTTCATAATTAGAGAAACCTAGGAGGATTTGTACGTTTTAATTACATGCATTATTAATAACACACTCCGTATAACGCACCCTGTCGAAGAATTCCATGGTAGGGTTTTCCTCATAATGTTCCTGTGATGACAAACCTGACTCAATGTGGATATGTAGGGAATACGTAGAGATGTACAGAATCAGATGTATCATATTTTCCATTTCCTGTGATTATGGGGCCCGAGCTGCATGGTAGCTTACTAACCCTTCATGCCAAGGGCATATTTAGGGTATATGCCATCAACGGCGTGCGCGGAACTGGTGCCCGCTTGGTTGATCACCCCTACTTTCCACCTTTCTAGTTTTCATCCGTGCCAGGACTGTCAAACTCCTGCCCCCCAGGTGTTGCTGAACAACAATTCCCATGATCCCCTAGCAATCTATAACATTCAAATAATTCTGGGAATTGTCGGCCATCAATATCTGGGGCGGCGGAGTTTGAGATCCCTGATCTTCGCTTTTCAGGGTTTTCTCTTTCGGTTCAGGGTAAATAACAGTTAATCGTTTCTAAATAATAAACGCGTTATGTCTGCACCCCCTAAATCAGACGTCAGCAACCCTGATCCACCAGACATTTCGGAACTACATCCCCCACGAGGCTCAGCCAACCCAATGAGTGTCTGATAATCATAGGAGATGTAGTTCCAAAACATCTGGAGGGAAAAGGTCGCCCTAAAATATGGGCTGCACACACCTAGGTGCACATTGGTCATGGTGCTGCTCTGCCACGTGGTCTGACTTGTGAATCATGAAAATAATTCATAGAAAGTGGTTTTCGAGGAAAAAAAACAAAAAACACTCCTGCCAGTGGTTTAATGGAAATCACTTAGTTGTGAAGGGGTTAAAAATCACAACTTTTCTGAATTCAATAAAGTGAATATTTCACCTTTCATGAGCCCATCGTACAAAATGAAGGCCAGGTATTGCAACCCTAATAAGAACGAGTCTATGTTAGAGACATGCAAGACCTGAAGCATGTGTCTGCAATTAAAGAGCTTTACAAGAGAGGTTTTCTGGTTGAAGGGGACGACGTATGGGAATTCCCCATGCTTGGAAGACTTTTAGAAAGAAGGAAAAGAAAGAGCGGGAAGCTGTGATTAAGAAACTAGTAAACCGCCGTTACACAAAGCCAGATGTGGCTTCACGAAGACGTCACTGCCCGAGTCCGGACTGACACACCTCATGGAATCCATTACTATTAGGAAATGTATAAACAATATGACAGTGTTGGGAAAAATTGAATTAAAGCTGGTGTTTTCTGGGAGGCTACCACCCTACCTGAATAGGCTGCTTCCCCTAGCATTTCCCTCATCCTATAACCTCCGATCCAGGACCTGCACCTTACTTACAATACCTCAATACAAAAAGAAAGTGTCTCGATCCTCATTTTCCTACAGAGCACCGCAATTATGGAATAACCTCCCAGACGCCATCAAATCTTCCCCCAGTCTAAAGTCACTTAAGAGATCTCTATTAGTATACCTCGATACAGAATGCACCTGTAAACATGTAAGATAGTGAGTGACTATATACAGAATGCACCTATAAACAAACATGTAACATATTGACTATATACAGAATGCACCTGTAAACATGTAACATAGTGACTATATACAGAATGCACCTGTAAACATGTAACAGTGACTATATACAGAATGCACCTGTAAACATGTAACATAGGGACTATACACAGAATGCACCTGTAAACATGTAACATAGTGACTATATACAGAATGCACCTGTAAACATATAACATAGTGACTATATACAGAATGCACCAATAAACATAGTGACTATATACAGAATGCACCTGTAAACATTTAACATAGTGACTATATACAGAATGCACCTGTAAGATAGTGAGTGACTATATACAGAATGCACCTGTAAACATGTAACACAGTGACTATATACAGAATGCACCTATAAACAAACATGTAACATATTGACTATATACAGAATGCACCTGTAAACATGTAACATAGTGACTATATACAGAATGCACCTGTAAACATGTAACATAGTGACTATATACAGAATGCACCTGTAAACATGTAACATAGTGACTATATACAGAATACACCTGTAAACATGTAACAGTGACTATATACAGAATGCACCTGTAAACATGTAACATAGTGACTATACACAGAATGCACCTGTAAACATGTAACATAGTGACTATATACAGAATGCACCTGTAAACATATAACATAGTGACTATATACAGAATGCACCAATAAACATAGTGACTATATACAGCATGCACCTGTAAACATTTAACATAGTGACTATATACAGAATGCACCTGTAAACATGTAACACAGTGACTATATACAGAATGCACCTATAAACAAACATGTAACATATTGACTATATACAGAATGCACCTGTAAACATGTAATATAGTGACTATATACAGAATGCACCTGTAAACATGTAACATAGTGACTATATACAGAATGCACCTGTAAACATGTAACGTTTTGAATATATACAGAATGCTCCTGTAAACATGTAACATACAGGGTTATTCAGAGAGCGTGAAAAGCAGGAGAATGACTAGAGAATGACTGGAGAATGGAAAATTCTAGGTCAAAATAGCCAAACCAGAAAAATTCTCCCTTTCATCTCACTTTCCAAATCGGCTATTTTGACCTAGAATTTTTCATTCTTGTCATTCTCCAGTCATTCTCCTGCTTTTCATGCTCTCTGAATAACCGTGATAGTGTAGAGATTTCCTACATATTTATTTTCTGTATTAATCTGTATATTTGTGTTTTTAGTATCTTGCATTTTATTACTTTGAATTGTTACAGTTGTTAAAGAAATACAATGTTCTTGAACACAGAACATACTTGGAAACAAGAGAAATCTCAATGTATCCTTCCTGGTATAATACTTTATAAATAAAATAAATAATACTCTCTGACCTGCACCCAGGGGCCAGTTTATTAGGGGCCATATTACATTCTCTGCGCAAATGCGCTCGCGCAGCGCAATTTCTTTTACGCACAGTGTGCAGCGTTATCGCGTGAAAATTAACGTGATATTCGGATCCGAACGCATTTTCTCATCCGTCAAAAAATAACATTAGTAAAAAAAGCGCAAAACAAAGTGCAATACGCGCGCAGTAACGTTGTGCATGTAAATCAGTGCGCGGACTGTTTTTTTTGCAGTATTCAGCCAATCAGAATTAAGAACCTTAATTGACATCAATTCACCTTAATTGACTCACTAATGTTTTTGCGCCTGTCAAAATAAATCTGAGTATACATGCTGCAGCAATAAAAAAAATATGCACGAATTCACAATTTTATTGTTTGGGTATGTGTAGAATGTGTAACTATACTGTGCTGTATTTTTTTTTCATGCTGGTGTATTTGGTTTCGACCAGAATGTTCAGATTTGCAGTTAACACCAAGTTTTCAAAGACGTTAAAATTATGCGCGCAAACGTCGTTCGTAGGAAGTTGCGCATCTATTGAAATACCATCCGCTTAACGCATTTTCGCTAACAATGTTAAGTATAGGACGCGCACAGTTCATCACGCTCGCGCAGGTCCATCCGCGTTAAACGATAACGCGCATCGTTTGCGCAAATGTTGAGATACGACGTTCTGCGCAAATGGTTTTGTCCTCGCGCAAATGCTAATTTGCGTGCGCGCAAAACCGATGCGCGAGGAATGCAATATGGCCCTAGGTGTATCCATTTGTTAACGTAATTGATGTTCGTCCATCGTATTCGAAGAGGACCTTGACATCTTACAGGTTGTGAGTTGTCCACGGTGTGTCCACAGATGGCTGTTAAGGCCTATACGGGCACAAAATGTTGCGCCGCATATCAAGCAGACATGTGTAGGCAGGGCTGGACTGGGGCAAAAAATCAGCCCTGGACTTCATCCAGACTGGCCCACTTTAATTATGCAAACACGCACAAAACTAGTGTATGAACCAACCGGATCGCTCAACCAATCGCTCTACGGATACCGGAGTTGATGCAGAGCGATTGGGTAAAGCAATGCAGCAGCACTGAAGCTGAGTGTGCACCATGTCTTAAGGTGAGGCGGATGCGCAGCGGTTATTGCTGGCATGGTGGCCCCAATATGAGACTGTGGCAGAATTCGTCTGTTTTACCGACAGTAAGGAAGCTCTCACCTCATCCATTAAGGGTAGTGCAAGCCTCGTGGTGAACCAGCATTCACACTGGCTCACTGAGCCATCGGCCCACCGGGAATCTCCCTGTAGTCCCTATGGCCAGTACATGCCTGTGTGTAGGTACCCCTGTAGCAACATTTGCAGCTCTGGCTTTATGAAGTTCTCGCTTCTCTTGTGCTGTAGCTGTTCTTCTGTCCTCAAATATCTGGCAGCCTTGGAGGACCAGTAATTACTTAATCATCCAATCACAGGACAGCAACTCAAGCACATGAGAGTATGCAGGCATGATAAAGAGGGGCAGGTGATGGCAAATCAAATATCAAACATGGTTCTTGATTTTGCAGGCTTGAATAGATTAAAGGAAAACCATTTACCGTCATTTGAAATGTCATTTTTTTGTTTTTAAATGTTTCTATACATCCTACAAATCCGCCACTTCACGGGCAGGTAATGGGGACCTCCTAGGCACGATATTTAAAAGAATTTTTTGTTTTTATTCTTAAACTTTATTTCATGGAAAGCTCACTGTCCCTTTAAAAACGTTTTTTTTTTTACTTTTTGTCCTTGTTTCCTGTCCCCCAGGGCACTACCTGGACCCCCATACACCTTTTATGGCAAATATCTAGCATGTATGCCCTCTTGGAGTCCCATTGACTTGCATTGAGTTCGGTTCATGTTCGAGTTCGAACTCAAACTTTTGAAATTGTTCGAGTTCGAATGCGAACCGAACACGGGGGTGTTCGGCTCATCACTAGTTAGAATGTCCTTGTAAAGGAATTCTTTCCCAACCCTGGTCCCCAGGTCCTCCTAACAGGTCAGGTTTGCAGGATATGTGAAGCACAGCACAGGTGATATGATTTGCTGCTCAGTGATTGCAGGATTCAGTTTGCATTTCCCGAAGGTGATCCTTAAAACCTGCCCTGTTATGGGGGACCTTAGGACCAGGGTAGGGAACCTCTGCTCTAATGTATAAATGTAGGTTTCAAAAGCTCTGAGGAAATTCAGCAAACGTATACATTCTGTCTCAGACTTGTATGTTTTAATGTATGTTCTTCTTCCACGTTTCAAACATGAATAAAACCATCCTGGTACAGGTGATCATCTAAGTCAGGGCTGTCAAATGCATGCCCCCCCCCCTTAGATGTTGATGCCTACGATTCCCAGCATTCTTTCAATGCAATAGATGGCCAGGGAATCATAGGAGTTGTAGTTCAGAAACATCTGGAGGGCCGGAGTTGGACAAACTTGATCTAAGAGAAATTTACTTTTTTTTGCCGGTACGTATAATAGATTCAAATTTATGCCCCAATCTTTCTTCTGTCACCTTCATCAATCCTCGAGCAGTACATCAGAAAATAATACTGTTTCAGAATATCCTGTCACCCCGCTCCCACATAATACTTTATGGTGAATGGTGAATATATAGCACATTGAACTGTATAACACCGCCACCTACTGAAAGAACCGTAGCATACATCTCTGCATCATCGGGCTAGCGAATGTATCCCAAGCCAGTTACTGTTGCAGCTTCACAGACACAGAAAGGAAGTATCCACTAACATTAGAAATACAATGTTTCTTAACCAGGAATTCTTTAATGTTATGTAAAATAAATTTACACTCACTGATGAAGCTACTGTGAGCGAAACATTTTGCAGTGTATTACCTGCCAGTTTTATTTTTTTTAATTGTTTATTATGAATAAATTAATTTTATTCACGGCTACCTGTTTCACTTTGGAGAAGTCACCTATCACCACCATATCACCCCTGTGGACCCCTGAGCAGGGGAGGGGACCTGATGCCCCTTCATCTGATTTGTATTTGGTGCC
Source organism: Leptobrachium leishanense (assembly GCA_009667805.1). NCBI lineage: Eukaryota > Metazoa > Chordata > Amphibia > Anura > Megophryidae > Leptobrachium > Leptobrachium leishanense. Next base: position 517,125,730 of record CM019063.1, on the reverse strand, counting down.
TTTTGGATCTTACAGGAACCACAAAATATGAGTAACATTCTGCATACTCTAGTGCTTAACGCGCATTTCAACAGTCTGCGAATTGTTTATGTTTGCTTTTTCTGAGGGTTTTCCAATAAGAAACACTGCGAGCCCTATTACATTCTTCGCGCAAGTGGTTTTGCGTACGCAAATGCGCATTTGTGCGAGGGGAAAAACCATTTGCGCAACGTCGTATTCCTATCTATGCGCAACGAACGCGTGTTAACGTCTACCACGGGTGAATCTGCGCGAACGAAAATTCGTGCGTGCATCCTATACTTAACATTGTCAGCGCAAATGCGTTCGGGCGCTGGTATGCGGATGGTATTACAATCTGCGCGCAACGAAGGTTTGCGAGAATTTACATAACGTCATTGAAAAGCAGGTGGGTAACTGTAAATTTGATCGTCCTGACCGAAACGAAATACACCAGCACAAAATAAAAAATACAGCACAGTACAGTTACACATTCTACACATACCCAAACAATAAAATTAATAAATTGCTTTTTTTTTTTCCTGCAGCATATATACTCAGATTGACTTTGACAGGAGCAACAACCTAACGTTAGAAAATGGTGGTTCTTAATTCTGATTGGCTGAATCCCGTGAAAAAAACTGTCCAAACACAGATTTCTGAGCGCAACGTACTTTGCGCACAGTTTTGTGTGTCGTTTTTATGCACGAAAATTTTTGACGGATAAAAAAATGCGCTCGGATCGGAATACCATGTAAATTTTCGCCCGATCACGTTTCAGAGAATTACGTATGGAGATCTCTGACCATCTGTACTTGCGCTGGTATCCACATTTTTTGCTTAAAATAAATTTACGAGTAAATAATCGATTTGTCAAGTGGCAACAAAATAAAATATATCCCACCCCCCAACTACCCCATTGTGATTAGATCCTAATGGTTATCACTAGGGATGAGCTGTTCGGTTCGATCTGTTCGGTGTTCGAATCGAACACCTCCCGTTCGGCTGTTCGGCGAACATCGAACATTTCCGCGTGTTTGCCCACAATACACCACAATGGACCACAATGCACTTTTCCACTGGCCTGAAGCTTGTAATTGGCTACAGCCTTGCACCTGACCACAGGTCAGGTGCAAGACAGGTGCAAGACTATGCTAATCACGGCTCAGAGTCCTGATAGGGCAAATTTTGCCCAATCATGGGCTCACAGAGCTAAGTCCTGCAGCACACTATATAAGGCATCCCTCGCAGCCCCAGCATGTGTTTTTGAGAGGAGATTGTTCTGTTAGTGTGTCTTCTCAGTGCCAGCAGCTATTGGGAGGGGGGTCTCACTTCTAGCAGATATCTGGGAATTGTTGTAATCTGTATCTTGTCAGTGCCAGCGGCTATTGGGGGTCTCACTTGTAGCAGATATCTGGGAAATGTTGTAATCTGTGTCTTGTCAGTGCCAGCAGCTATTGGGGGGTCTCACTTCTAGCAGATATCTGGGAATTGTAATCTGTGTCTTGTCACTGTCGCCAGGTATCAGGGGGTCTCACAGACTTGTAGCAGATTTCTGCGAATTTTAATAGGTGTCTTGTCACTGCCACCCATCAGGGGGTCTCACTGATTTATAGGTGGTTTCTGGGAATTGTAATTTGTGTCTTGTCACTGCCACCCATCAGGGGGTCTCACAGATTTGTAGCAGATTTCTGCGAATTTTAATCTGTGTCTTGTCACTGGCTGCCAGCTATCAGGGTGTCTCACTGAGTTATACCAGAGTTCTGGAAATCTTTAATCTAGATAACACAGTTGAATCAGAGTTCTGCATATCTCCAATTTTTATAACAGAGTTGAGTCAGAGTTCTGTATATCTTTAATCTATATATCACTCACCATGTCAGAAAAGGACAGGCAGACGCTCTCAGACAAAGATAAAAGGGCAAGCAGCCTCTGAGTCGGGAGGCTGTGCCTCTGGTCGTCATGGACGTGGTGCATCCTCTGCAGGGGCAAGCTTGGCTTGTAGTGCTTTACAGTCCACCTCAGCTGCCAAAACATCTAATTCAGCCTCCATGTCCACAGCTACTCCTGCCATAGCCTCACTATCACACATGGAGGAGTCAGCTGAATTGTTTGACTACAATGACAGTGACATGCTGCTTGAGGATGCGCAGCAAGTACAGTGCTCTGATTCAATCTCTGAGGTTGAGCAAGGGAGTATAATCAACCTAGAGGGAAGGGGTGCCAGTGATGAAACACAAATAACTGGCACTCATGTTGCCCCAGCAGCTGCAGCATACTGCCAAGTTGGCTCCAGTGACCAGGAGATAGTGACCTCATCATCATTGTCATCACCCCCTGACTCCACCTGGGTGCCTGATCGAACAGAGGAGTCAAGGGAGGAGGCACAACAAAAACGAGGCAGAACGTCCTCTATGACTAACCGTAGCCAGTCCAAGGCATTGGAAGTCATAGCTGCTCAGGTGCACAGCGCTGTTGTCTCAAAGCACATGTACGGGAAGTCTGCTGTCTGGGAGTTCCTTAAGAAATGTGCAGCAGACCGCACCGTTGCTATTTGTAATCTATGTCAGATGAGGATCGAGCGTTGGAAAGACATCCCGTGCTTGGGTACCACGTGCTTGAGGCGACATATGACCACCTGCCACGCATCCCGTTGGCACAACACTTTGCATAGGTCCTCCTCATCTGTCTCTACCCCCACTATATGTCCTGCCATGTCATTGCCTACAACCTCCAATGACAGGGATGATGCTACAGTAATGGGTGTACCAGGTCCTTCCTAAGAATGTGACAGCATCCCATCAGTTGAAGATTTATGCAGTCAGATTACGTTGCCCCAGCTGCTGCAACGTAAGAAAAAATAAAGTCCCAACCATCTCAAGCACAGCATCTAAATGCCAGCTTAGCAAAATTACTCGCATTACAGCTGCTGCCTTTCCAGCTGGTGGACTCTGCTTCCTTCGTGAATTTGCTGAATGTGCTGTACCACAGTGGCAGGTTCCAAAACGCCATTTATTTTCACGGAAGGCCATTCCAGCACTATACCAGCACGTGGAAGACAATGTTATGGAGTCATTGGGAAAGGCAGTCAGCATCAAGGTGCACATGACTTTAGACACGTGGTCCAGCAAGCATGGACAGGGCCGTTACATTTCCTTCACGGCACACTGGGTAACTCTGATTGCAGCTGGGAGGGATCCAAGACGGAGCTCTGTGGTGGAGCTTGTTCATTCACTACGCCTCCAGAAAGCTGCTTGTATGAGGTCTGTCTGCTCCACCACCTCTTCCTCCTCCTCCTCTGTCTCTGGCAAAGTGGCAGTTAAACCGACGCGTGACAGGGGCTACGCTATGGCTCAAGCAAAAAGATGCCATACCGTGCTTGAGCTGGTTTGTTTAGGGGACAGAAGCCACACCGGGCCAGAAATTCTGTCAGCTCTGCAGGGGCAGGTGCAGAGATGGTTAACACCACGCCAGCTTGAGCTGGGAATGGTCGTCTGTGATAATGGAAGCAACCTTCTCTCAGCCCTACGCCAGGGTAAGTTGACGCATGTACCATGCCTAGCACACGTCCTAAATCTGGTGGTACAGCGTTTCCTAACCAGGTACCCAGGGCTGGCAGAGCGTCTCAGCCAGGCCAGAAAAGTGTGCAGCCACTTCAGACGGTCATTCCCAGCAAGTGTTCGCCTAGCAGAAATTCAAAGAGAATTCCACCTTCCCACAAACCGTCTGATCTGTGACATGCCCACCATGTGGAACTCAACATTAGCAATGCTGCAGCGTCTGCACAAGCAGCAGAGGGCCATCAATGAGTACCTGTATGAGTATGGCACAAGGACAGGTTCAGGTCAACTTGGGTTTCCCCACCCCGCAGTGGCTGATGATCAAGGATGCATGCACTGTACTGTCACCATTTGAGGAGGCAACGAGGATGGTGAGCAGGGACAGTGCATGCATCAGTGAAACAATTCCTTTAGTGTGTCATGGTTCCCAGATCCCACCATGCAGTCCTTAAAGCCCAACACTCCACAGAGCCTAAAAGCTACCAACGGGGTAGCCGTAAAAGAATCCCTAACTGTCTGGTCCTTACAATTGGCCAGGTATATATATACTAGCTAGACAGAAAGGGTTAATCAAAGACAATGTCGTAATACAAAACCAGATCAGCAACACTGGGGTAGTCAGACGAGCCAGAATCAGGAATACAGAGTATAGAATGGTCAAAGGGAATAGCCGGGTCGATATCAGTGCAGGAGCGTAGTACAAGGAAATAGTCTAGGGCAACGGAAGGCAGAATAGTCAGAAAACAAGCAGAGGTCAATAACAGGTTCAATCACAAGAGAATACAGGTACAGGGAGCTCAGGTATGGATAACCATGATCTGGCATTGCTAAGAAGGAACTGTTGGTTATTAAAAGACCTGGACTCCTGATAGGTCCGCGTCACCAGACTGCGCTCCCATCTCAAGCCGCGCCTCATGCAGCCACCTCCTTGCCTGTCTCTATTTAAACCGGGCGCTGGCAAGCGAGCAGCATCAGACATGCTGCCACCGAGCACACCGGAGGGGCTGGAAGCCGCCAACATTACAGTACCCCCCCTCCACGGGAGGCCACCGGATGACCAACAGGACAAGTGGCAGGACGACCACCGGGGCGATCGGGGTGCAAGGCATGGAACACCCTGACCAACCTAGAGGCAGACATGTTGGAAGCTGAAATCCAGGACCGGTCCTCCGGACCATAACCCACCCAATCAACCAAGTACTGCAGAGCACCCCTGAACAGCCTAGAATCCAGAACTTTCCTAACCTCATAATCTGCTTCTCCATCAACCAGAAAAGGAGGAGGAGGAGGAACGACCCGCGTTTACCTGTTACACAACAAAGGCTTCAGTAGGGAGGTGTGGAAAACGTTGTGCAAGTGAAGATGTCTAGGAAGGGCAAGAGCATAAACCACAGGGTTAACGCGGCGAATGATCTTGTATGGACCGATAAACCGAGGTGCCATTGTCATAGAAAGCACCCGCAACTTCACATTCCTAGTGGACAACCAAACTCTATCCCCCACATTGTAGGAAGGAGCTTGTAACCTATGCCTGTCAGCCTTGCGTTTCTGGACAGCAACATTGCGCTCCTTGTTTTCACGAATCTGTCTCCAAATGTCTTGTAGTTGTGTGAGATGTTCATCGAGAGCCGGGATGGCCTGTTCAGCAAACTGAAGCGGTAGAGCCGGAGGGAAAAAAACATAGATAGCAGAAAAAGGAGAGTTGCCAGTGGTCTCGTTATTACGTGCATACTCGGCCCAGGGCAACAACTCCGACCAATTGTCTTGTTGTTGTGTGGTAAAGCATCGTATGTACTGCTCGAGACCCTGATTTGCCCTCTCTGCTGCCCCATTGGTTTGTGGATGATATGCTGAAGAGAAGGCCAATCGCACCCCCATCTCCGTACAGAAATCCCTCCAGAAACGAGAGACGAACTGAGCTCCTCTGTCAGAGACTATTTCAGACGGAACCCCATGTATTTGTACAATCTCTCTAGCAAAGACGACTGCCAGTAATTTGGCTGTAGGAAGCTTAGGTAAAGGAACAAAATGAGCCATTTTGGAGAAGCGGTCTACAACTAGAGCCACAGTATGACCCTTGGACCTCGGCAAGTCCACAATAAAATCCATGGATAGATGAGACCAAGGCCTATTAGGAATGGGTAAAGGCTGCAATAAACCGACAGGCAAGGTTTTACTGGTTTTGCTTCTGGCACAGACTTGACAAGCCAAAACAAACAGACGTACATCCTGTCGCATGGTGGGCCACCAGAACTGTCTGGAGATACTGGTAAGAGTCTTAGTAATACCAGGATGACCTGCTGGTTTTGAATCATGAAACATTATGAGTAATTCTTGTCTTTCCTTTTCAGGAACAAACAACATATCTGGAGGCTTGTTAGGTGGAGCCCCCATTTGAGCTGCTTAGAGGCGTTCCAGGAAAGGCGAGGAAACAGACAAGACAGTGGAAGCCACAATATGTTCAGGAGGAACTATAGGATTGTGGTCTTGTGTATTTGATTCATACGGGTCATATTGACGAGATAAGGCATCAGCCTTTACATTGCGGTCACCTGGTCTGTAAGTCAACACAAAATTAAACCAAGACAGTAGTAATGACCACCTGGCCTGTCTCGAGTTCAGACGTTCAATTCTCTGTTACCGATATCATAATTGCGTTCTGCTGGTGATAATTTTCTTGAAAAGAACCCAGAAGGATGTAGAGGCTTCCCTGGAGACTCTCTTTGAGATAGGACAGCCCCAATGCCTATCTCGGAAGCATCAACCTCAAGAACAAATGGAACTCTGGGATCAGGATGCCATAACACTGGAGCGGAAGTGAAAGCCTGTTTGAGAGCTTCGAATGCCTGTTTGGATTGTGAAGACCAGACCTGGTTCTTCAGACCTTCACGTGTCATATTAATGATAGGAGAAGCTACCGCAGAATAATTCTTGATAAATCTCCTATAGTAGTTGGAAAACCCCAAAAACCTCTGTATGGCTTTAAGGCCTTGGGGAAGACGCCATTCTGAGATGGCCGTGAGTTTGGATGGATCCATCTCAAAACCTTCTGGAGTGATAATGTACCCAAGAAATTTCACAGTAGTAATGTCGAATAAACACTTCTCCAGTTTGCAATAAAGACCATTGTCTAGTAGTTTTGCTAATACCTGTCTGACATGTTCATGGTGGGTTTTCAGATCGGGAGAGTAAATCAGTATATCGTCTAGGTATACGATAACAAAGGATTGCAAAAACTCTCTGAGCACATCATTAATGAAATCTTGGAATACAGCTGGAGCATTACAGAGACCGAAAGGCATGACCAGATATTCATAATGCCCACTCCTGGTGTTAAATGCTGTTTTCCACTCATGCCCCTCTTTAATACGTATCAGGTTGTAAGCCCCTCTTAAATCGAGTTTTGTGTATACTGCTGATCCCCTTAACCTGTCGAACAGTTCTGATATAAAAGGGATAGGGTACACATTCTTGATGGTGATCTTGTTAAGCCCCCTAAAATCAATACACGGGCGTAAATCTCCTTTTTTAGACACAAAAATGAACCCAGCCCCTGCTGGAGAAGAGGAACGTCTTAAAATAAACTCTCACAAATTCTCCTTTATGTACTCCTCCATGATTTGGTTCTCCTTTATGGATAAAGGATATACTTTGCCTCGAGGAGGCATGGTACCTGGATGAATATCTATGGCGCAATCATACGGTCTATGTGGAGGTAGTTTCTCTGCCTCTCTTTTATCGAATACAGCCCTGAGGTCTTCTTACCAGTCAGGAACCTCTGTAGACAATGGAGGAGCTGTAGGTGTGTTCAGGGCACCAATATGCTGAATGGGTATTAAACAATTCACAAAACAAGCAGGACTCCAAGACTGTATCTCTCCCTTAGCCCAATCAATAACAGGATTATGTTCCACCAACCAAGGGAAACCAAGCACAACAGGAAAGGAAGGTGAACGGATAACCTGAAATATGATCTCTTCTTTATGCAAGAGACCAGTGGTAAGAACTACTGTAACAGTATCGTGAGTAATTCTGGGGCAGGATAACAGCCTACCGTCTATGGCTTTGACGGCCAAGGGTGTCTCTCTTACAACCAGAGGGAGAGAAATGGAGGAAGCGTATTCAACATCAATGAAATTACCAGCAGCCCCAGAGTCAACAAAAGCGGTAGTATGCGTGGTCTTAGTCTCCCAAGCCACGGATACTGGCAACAAGAGTCTAGTGTCTTTGACAGGAGACATGAACGTCACACCCAAGGCCTGTCTCCTCAGCTGCCTTAGGTGCGGTAGTTTTCCAACCTATCATGCATTCTAGGGCAAGCAGGACATTGAAGTCGTAAATGTCCTTTTATACCACAATACAGGCACGATCCCTCACTAAGACGCCTTGTTCTCTCTTCCTCTGTCAGCCTAGTATGGCCTAGTTGCATTGGCTCAGAGGGAGGAGATAACTCTCTAGGTGGTGCCTGAAAGACATGGGCCAACCTTAGTAACGGTCTCTTATGTTTCTCTCTTGGTGTTCTTCTGTCCCTTATTTGATCATCCAGATCTATACAATAATCTATGAGTTCACTCAACACCTCAGGTAATTTACGAGGAGCCAACTCCTGCATCAATGACTCTGATAACCCCTCCATAAAAGCCAGAACCAGAGCCTCATTAGTCCAGTTCACGTCAGAAACCAACGTTTTAAATTCTATAGCATAATCAGACACAGTCCTGTTCCCTTGACGTATGCGGAACAAGGATTTGCCAGCTACCTTGGCCTTTCTGGTAGGATTAAACGTACGTTTTAACTCGGCTATGAATTCTTTACAATTCAAAACGATAGGCTTCTCTGCCTCCCATAAAGGATTCGCCCATGTCAACGCTCTGCCAGACAGATGGTTAATAATGAACCCCACTTTGGCTATGTCAGTGATAAACATTTGTGGATTTAATTTAAAATGAATATCCACCTGGACCAAAAATCCCCGGCACTCCGAGGGAGTACCGTCAAACCTCATAGGAGCGGTCATGTGTACCTGGGATGTCTGAACAACAGGGGACACAGGTATAGCAGGCGGAGGTGCAACCCCAGCTGGTTCCAGGTGAGCCGTACGAGTCAGGATAGTTTGTAAGGCGAGAGCAAACTGATCCATTCTATGGTCCTGCTCGTCCTGTCTGGATACAAAGTTACTCAAATGCTGTGCTAAGTCTGCGGGATCCATTTGGCCAGATCGTAATGTCACAGTTCCCGGATCCCACTATGCAGTCCTTAAAGCCCAACACTCCACAGAGCCCAAAAGCTACCAACAGGGTAGCCGTAAAGGAATCCCTAACTGTCTGGTCCTTACAATTGGCCAGGTATATATATACTAGCTAGACAGAAAGGGTTAATCAAAGACAATGTCGTAAAACAAAACCAGGTCAGCAACACTGGGGTAGTCAGACAAGCCAGAATCAGGAATACAGAGTATAGAATGGTCAAAGGGAATAGCCGGGTCGATATCAGTGCAGGAGCATAGTACAAGGAAATAGTCTAGGGCAACGGAAGGCATAATAGTCAGAAAACATGCAGAGGTCAATAACAGGTTCAATCATGAGAGAATACAGGTACAGAGAGCTCAGGTATGGATAACCACGATCTGGCACTGCTTAGAAGGAACTGTTGGTTTTTAAAAGACCTGGACTCCTCTGATAGGTCCGCGTCACAAGAACGTGCCCCCCTCTCAAGCCGCGCCTCATGCAGCCACCTCCCTGCCTGTCTCTATTTAAACCAGGCGCTGGCAAGCGAGCAGCATCAGACATGCTGCCGCCGAGCACACCGGAGGGGATGGAAGCCCCCAACATTACATAGTGTTCCTGCTGGAGCGCACTGTGCAGGGAATTATAGATGTGGCACTAGAGGCAGAGCAGCGGGAGGAAGAGGAGGCCATCCCTAGCTCTCAAGGCCCCAATCTTTACGCAGACAGCATTCCTGTGGGTCCTCAGATCAGACAGGAGGAGAATGAGGAGGAGGAGGAATATTTAAGTAGTGGGGGCATTGAAGGTGGAGATTCCTCCGGGGAGGTTTTTGTGTGCCCAGAAACCCAAGGACTAGTACGTGGCTGGGAGGAGGAAGTGCACGATACGGTCATCCTCATTGACCAGGAAGCCTCGGAAGCTAATGCCACCTCCAAACTACGCTGCATGGGCTCCCTTATTCTGCAAAGCCTGGTAAAGGACCCCAGGATTTGTGCTATCAAGGAGAGGGATCATTACTGGTTGTCAAGCCTTCTTGATCCACGATACAAGGGTAAAGTTGTAGAGTTCATCCTGCCCGCACAGAGGGAGCACAGGATGAAACAACTTGAGGACGCTTTAAAGCGACACTTGGGTAACACCTTTCCAGACACTGGTAGGTTACCAACTGATGATACAGGTGCTTCTGAGGCTGCTGTTTATCAGAGGAAGAGCGGTTAAGGGGGCCGCTTGACCGATGCCTTTTCCAATTTTTTTAGTCCACGACGCCCAGGGACGTCAAATGTAGGCACCCATTGCCAGCGTCTTCACCATATGGTGCAGGACTACCTAGGGGCAAGGGCAGACCTGGATACCTTTTCAGCAGATGATCCACTGGCTTACTGGGTGTTGAGATTGGATCCCTGGCCAGAGTTTAGCCAATATGCTATGCAGCTACTAGGTTGCTCTTCATCTAGCGTGCTTTCCGAAAGGACGTTCAGTGCCGCTGGAGGTTTTGTCACAGACAAAAGAGTGCGTCTGTCCACTGACTCTGTAGACCGGCTGACATTTATAAAACTGAATCAGTCCTGGATCAGCAGCTATCAATCCCCTGATGCTGACGTAAATGAATAGATCAGGGATCTCTTCTGCATTCATAAAAACCTCCACCACTGCACTCTTCCACAATACCACAAAGGGGATATGGTGTGAAGGCACTTGCTGCCACCAAAGGCACAATATTTGGGTGCACTGGTACTTACGCCTATACCAGATTCATATCATTTTAATATTTGACCACAGAGGGGTTATGGTGTAACGGCACTGTTGCCGACACTAAAGGCCCAATTTTAAAGCACCTATTGTTACTTTCATCTAAAGCCTGCATAAGTTTCACCATAATTTAGCCCAAAAAAATCACTAAACTTGTTCTGCTTGTCCTAAAACATCTCCTGTTTTCATACAGGCTGCCGCCCCAAGCAGTTGTTAATGAATAGATTGTCCTTTTTGTCCTCGTTTCCTGTCCCCCAGGGCACTACCCGGACCCCCATACACCTTCTATGGCAAATATCTTGCATATATGCCCTCTTGGAGGGCACTCTAAAAATCGAACTTTCGAGTCCCATTGATTTGCATTGAGTTTGGTTCGAGTTCGAACTCGAACTTTTGAAATTGTTCGAGTTCGAATGCGAACCGATCATGGGGGTGTTCGGCTCATCACTAGTCATCACCTCTTGAGACGTTCAATTCAAGGTTTCCAGATCCAAATAATGAGGCTGTGCTGCTCACATTCACGTGTGTGTGTTTCTATGGGTTAAGCTCAAAGGAAGTTACAGTTTAAAGGAATATTCCTGTAGTACCAAAACATAATATTACATGCTGCACCCAGAATTCCCTGGTGCAGCTGGACAAATGAACACATAAGGTGCTTTTTGAGAAGGCAACGCACAGATGCCGAAATGTTTACACAGTGACCTATATTCTCTCTTAGCAAATTGCAAGGTGGAGGACTGAAGTCTCACATTTGTTTCTCACTAGGGATGAGCCGAAGAATCCCCGAGTTCGGTTCGAGCCCGAACCCGAACTTCCCATTTGTTCGGGACCGAACCCGAACTTCCCATTTGTTCGGGACCGAACCCGAAATCACATGCAAGTCAATGGGGCTGAAAATTCGGTTTTTTAGAGTGCCCTCCAAGAGGGCATATATGCTACATATTTGCCATAAAAGGTGTATGGGGGTCCGGGTAGTGCCCTGGGGGACAGGAAACAAGGACAAAAAGTTTTTAAAAAAAATGTTTTCAAAGGGATAGTGAGTTTTCCATAAAATAAGGGTTAAAAATAAAAACGAAAAATTCCTTCAAATATTGTGCCTAGGAGGTCCCCATAACCTGCCTGTGAAGTGGCGGATTTCTAGGATGTATAGAAACACTCAAAAACAAAAAAATTACGTTTCATATGACGGTAAATGCTTTTCCTTTAATCTATTCATAAACAACTGCTTGGGGCGGCAGCCTGTATGAAAAGACATTTTAGGACGCGTAGAAAAAGTTTAGTGTTTTTTTTGGCTAAATTATTGTGAAACTTATGCAGGCTTTGGATGAAAGTAACAATAGGTGCTTTAAAATTGGGGTTTTAGCATCGGCAACAGTGCCGTCACACCGTAACCCCTCTGAGGATATGAATCTGATACAGGCGTCAATGGCAGTGCACCCAGATATTGTGCCTTTAGTGCCAGGCATGCAAGTACTATCATACAGTAACCCCTCTGTGGTATTGTGGAAGAGTGCAGGGGTGGACCATGCGGTCCTATATTAAAAAGATATGAATCTGGGAATGGGCGTCAGTGCACCCAGATATTCTGCCTTTGGTGCAAGACTGCCAGGCCAGCAAGTATCATCATACAGTAATCCCCTCTGTGGTATGGTGGAAGAGTGCAGGGGTGGACCATGTGGTTCTATATTGAAGAGTTTTTGATCTGGTAATAGGCGTCAGTGCACCCAGATATTGTGCCTTTAATGCCAGGCCAGCAAGTATCATCATACAGTAACCCCTCTGTAGTATTGTGGAAGAGTGCAGGGGTGGACCATGTGGTCCTATATTGAAAAGTGCTTTTTTTTATCTGTTAATGGGCGTTAGTGCACCCAGATATTGTGCCTTCAATGCCAGGCCATCAAGTATCATCATACAGTAACCCCTCTGTAGTATTGTGGAAGAGTTCAGGGGTGGACCATGTGGTTGGTCCTATATTGAAATTTTTTTTTGATCTGTTAATGGGCGTCAGTGCACCCAGATATTGTGCCTTTAATGCCAGGCCATCAAGTATCATCATACAGTAACCCCCTCTGTGGTATTGTGGAAGAATGCAGGGGTGGACCATGTGGTCCTATATTGAAAAGTTTTTGATCTGGTAATGGGCGTCAGTGCACCCAGATATTGTGCCTTTAATGCCAGGCCATCAAGTATCATCATACAGTAACCCCTCTGTAGTATTGTGGAAGAGTTCAGGGTGGACCATGTGGTTGGTCCTATATTGATTTTTTTTTTATCTGTTAATGGGCGTCAGTGCACCCAGATATTGTGCCTTTAATGCCAGGCCAGCAAGTATCATCATACAGTAACCCCTCTGTAGTATTGTGGAAGAATGCAGGGGTGGACCATGTGGTCCTATATTGAAAAGTTTTTGATCTGGTAATGGGCGTCAGTGCACCCAGATATTGTGCCTTTAATGCCAGGCCATCAAGTATCATCATACAGTAACCCCTCTGTAGTATTGTGGAAGAGTTCAGGGGTGGACCATGTGGTCCTATATTGAAAAGTTTTTGATCTGGTAATGGGCGTCAGTGCACCCAGATATTCTGCCTTTAATGCCAGGCCAGCAAGTATCATCATACAGTAAGGCTGGGATCAGACGAACGCAGTGTTAACGTCCGTGTTGCCCGCACATAAGTACGTCCGTGATAGCATACAATTGTGTTAAATGGAGCCCCACACACGAAGTACGTCCGCACAGAAGTGCGGGGGCTGACAGACGCTGCAAACGGACGCAGGTTAGGCAAGAACGTAACACTGCTAGAACGGACGTGCAGAGTGCGCCACGTCCACAACGTCCACATAGCTTTGTGTGTGAGTGATGCAACAAGGTCAGACGGACTGCATTTATACGTCCAGCATTTTTGACGGACAGAATGTTCTTTCATTGTGATTTATTTTCCCTGCTACATCAGTCAAAAAATACGTCAGTGAAAAAAACGGACTGTGTGGCCACTACCTTGTCGTCAGTCAGTAAGTACGTCCGTACTGCACGGACGCACAGTCTGTAGAAAATGCGCTCATCTGACCCTAGCCTAACCCCTCTGTGGTATTGTGGAAGAGTACAGGGGTGGACCATGTGATCCTATATTGAAAGGTTTTTGATCTGGTAATGGGCGTCAGTGCACCCAGATATTGTGCCTTTAATGCCAGGCCAGCAGGTATCATCATACAGTAACCCCTCTGTGTTATTGTGGAAGAGTGCAGGGGTGAACCTTGCGGTCCTATATTAAAAAGATATGCATCTGGTTAAGGCGTCAGTGCACCCAGATATTCTGCCTTTGGTGCAAGACTGCCAGGGCAGCAAGTATCATCATACAGTAACCCCTCTGTGGTATGGTGGAAGAGTGCAGGGGTGGACCATGTGGTCCTATATTGAAAAGTTTTTGATCTGGTAATGGGCGTCAGTGCGCCCAGATATTGTGCCTTTAATGCCAGGCCAGCAAGTATCATCATACAGTAACCCCTCTGTGGTATTGTGTAAGAGTGCAGGGTTGGACCCTGCAGTTCAAAAAAATAAAATGATATAAATCTGGCACAGGCGTCAGTGCAGCCAAATATTGTGCCTTTCATGGCAGCAAGTGCCTTCACACCGTAACCCTTTTGTGGTATTGTGGAAGAGTTCAGTGCTGGAGGTTTTGTGAATGCAGAAGAGGACATCCCCTATCTATTCCATTACTTCAGCATCAGGGGATTGATAGCTGCTGATCCAGGACTGATTCATTTTTATAAATGTCAGCCGGTCTACAGAGTCAGTGGACAGACGCACTCTTTTGTCTGTGACAAAACCTCTAGCGGCACTGAACGTCCTTTCGGAAAGCACGCTAGATGAAGGGCAACCTAGTAGCTGCATAGCATATTGGCTAAGTTCTGGCCAGTGATCCAATTTCAACACCCAGTAAGCCAGTGGATCATCTGCTGGAAAGGTATCCAGGTCTGCCCTTGCCCCTAGGTAGTCCTGCACCATATGGTGAAGATGCTGGCAATGGGTGCCTACATTTGACGTCCTTGGGCGTCGTGGACTAAACAAATTTAAAAAAGCATCAGTCAAGTGGCCCTGGCCTTCACCGCTATTCCTCTGATCACCCGCACCCTCAGAAGCACGTGTGTCAGCACTTGGTAATCTACCAGTGCCTGGAAAGGTGTTACACAAGTGTCGCTTTAGAGCGTCCTCAAGTTTTTTCATCCTGTGCTCCCTCTGTGCGGGCAGGATGAGCTCTGCAACTTTCCCCTTGTATTGTGGATCAAGAAGGGTTGCCAACCAGTAATGATCCCTCTCCTTGATAGCACGAATCCTGGGGTCCTTTAGCAGGCTTTGCATCATTAGGGAGCCCATGCAGCGTAGGTTGGAGGTGGCATTAGCTGCCGAGTCTTCCTGGTCAATGAGGATGACCGTATCGTGCACTTCCTCCTCCCAGCCACGCACAAGCCCTTCTGTTTCTGGGCACACAAAACCCTCCCTTGAGGAATCCCCACCTTCAATGCCCCCACTACTTAAATAGTCCTCCTCCTCCTCATCATCCTCCTGTCTGATCTGAGTAGGACCCGCTGAAATGCTGTCTGCGGAAAGACTACGGCCTTGAGAGCAAGGGAAGGCCTCCTCTTCCTCCCGCTGCTCTGCCTCTAGAGCCACATCCATAATTCCCCGCAGAGTGTGCTCCAGCAGGAACACTAAAGGATTTATGTCACTGATGCATGCACTGTCCCTGCTCACCATCCTCGTTGCCTCCTCAAATGGTGACAGTACAGTGCATGCATCCTTGATCATCAGCCACTGCGGGGGGGGGGAAAACCAAGTTGACCTGAACCTGTCCTTTTGCCATACTCACACAGGTACTCGTTGATGGCCCTCTGCTGCTTGTGCAGATGCTGCAGCATTGCTAATGTCGAGATCCACCTGGTGGGCATGTCACAGATCAGACGGTTTGTGGGAAGGTGGAATTCTCTTTGAATTTCTGCCAGGCGAACGCTTGCTGGGAATGACCGTCTGAAGTGGCTGCAGACGTTTCTGGCCTGGATGAGAAGCTCTGGCAGCCCTGGGTACTTGGTTAGGAAACGCTGTACCAACAGATTTAGGACGTGTGCTAGGCATGGTACATGCGTCAATTTACCCTTGCGTAGGGCGGAGAGAAGGTTGCTGCCATTATCGCAGACGATCATTCCCAGCTCAAGCTGGCGTGGTGCTGCAGAGCTTACAGAATTTCTGGCCCGGTGTGGCTCCTGTCCCCTAAACAAACCAGCTCAAGCACAGTATGGCATCTTTTTGCTTGAGCCATTGCATAGACCCTGTCAGGCATCGGTTTAACTGCCACTTCGCCTGAGACAGAGGAGGAGGAGGAAGAGGGAGAGGTGGTGGAGCAGACAGACCTCATACAAGCAGCTTTCTGGAGGCGTGGTGGATGAACAAGCTCCAGCACAGAGCCCCGGCTTGGATCCCTCCCAGCTGCAATCAGAGTTACCCAGTGTGCTGTGATGGAAATGTAACGACCCTGTCCATGCTTGCTGGACCACGTGTCTAAAGTCACATGCACCTTGCTGCTGACTGCCTTTCCCAATGACTGGATAACATTGTCTTCCACATGCTGGTATAGTGCTGAAATGGCCTTGCGTGAAAAGTAATGACGTTTTGAAACCTGCCACTGTGGTACAGCGCATTCAGCAAATTCACGGAAGGGAGCAGTGTCCACCAGCTGGAAAGGCAGCAGCTGCAATGCGAGTAATTTTGCTAAGCTGGCATTTAAACGCTGTGCTTGGGGATGGTTGGGACTATATTTTTTCTTTCGCTGCAGCAGCTGCGGCAACGTAATCTGACTGCGTAAATTTTCAACTACTGGGATGATATCACATTGTAAAGAAGGACCTGCTGGTACATCCATTACTGTAGCATCATCCCTGTCGGTGGAGGTTGTAGGCAATGACATGGCAGGACATACAGTGTGGGTAGAGACAGATGAGGAGGAGGAGGACCTACGCAAAGTTTTGCGCCATCGGGATGTGTGGCACTTGTTCATATGTCACCTCAAGCACGTGGTACGCAAGTGTCCGGTGTTTATCCCACGCTTCAGCCTCCTCTGACATAGATTACAAATAGCAACGGTGGGGTCTGCTGCACATTTCATAAAGAACTCCCAGACAGCAGAGTTCCTGCATGTGTTCTTTGTAGGCTTGTGCACCGATTTTTTTTTCGGTTCGATTCGGTTCGATTTTTCGGATTTTTAAACTTTTCGATTCGGCTCGTTTCGACCAATTTCTGTTTCGATTTGGTTCGGCTCGATTCGTTTTTCGTGTACTTTTTTTTCGGAATATCGACCATTTTTCGGATTTTCGTGTCACTTAGCTCGTTTTTTGTATCGACTTTTCGTGATTTCGGAAATTTTCGTTTTTCGGAATTGTACATGTTTTTGGAATTTCGACCATTTTTCGTATTTTCGTGTCACTTAGCTCGTTTTTTGTATCGACTTTTCATAAGTTCGGAAATTTTCGTTTTTTCGGAAAGTCTGTTCTCCTCGTTTCAAAGCAATAAATTTCGATTTGACACATTTCAAGTCCATTCGAAAATTCCGAAAATATTTCGTTTCGGCTCGGAAAACTTTTTGGATCTGCCATTTTCGGATCTAAAAATTTTCGGAAATTCGGCCGCATCCGAAAACACGAATCGGGAAATTTCGTGAAAATTCCTAAATTCCGAAACCCGAAAGGCACATCCCTAGTTCTTTGAGACAACAGCGCTCTGCACCGGAGTGGCTCTGGCATCTGATGCCTTGGACTGGCTAGTGCTACGGTTGGTCACAGAGGATGTTGTGCCTCGTGTTTGCTGTGCCTCCTCCTCCTCCTCCCCCTCCCCCTCACTTGATTCCTCAGTTCGATCTGGCACCCAGGTGGAGTCAGTGACCTCATCATCATCAATGTCATCTTCACCCCCTATCTCCTCATCAATGGAGCCAACTTGGCAGTATGCTGCAACTGCTGGGACAACATGAGTGCCAGTTATTTGTGTGTCATCACTAGCACCCCCTTCCTCTAGGTTGATTATACTCCCTTGCTCAACCTCAGAGATTGAATCAGAACACGGTACTTGCTGCGCATCCTCAAGCAGCATGACACTCTCATTGTAGTCAAACAATTCAGCTGACTCCTCCGTGTGTGATAGCGAGGCTATGGCAGGAGTAGCTGTGGACATGGAGGCTGCATTAGATGCTTTGGCAGCTGAGGTGGACTGTAAAGCACTAGAAGCCTGGCTGGCAGAGGACTCGGAGGATGAGGATGGCCTGGCTAGCCAATCCACCAAATCCTCTCTATGTTGCTGCAGGTTAAGAAGACGGCCAGCACCAGTTATAAAGGACAAGCGTGCCCCTGCAGAGGATGCACCACGTCCACCACAACCAGAGGCACAGCCTCCCGACACAGGGGCTGCTTGCCCTCTTATCTGTGTCTGGGAGCGTCTGCCTGTCCTTTTTGTTCTTTCAGACATGGTGAGTGATATATAGATTAATATATACAGAACTCTGATTCATCTCTGGTATAAAGATTTAAAGAATTATGGTATAACTCAGTGAGACACACTGATAGCTGGCAGCCAGTGACAAGAGACAGATCACCTGAATTCACAAATGTTTTGTAGAAATTAGTGAGCCCCGAAATACAGCGTGGTACTGTTTGTGTGACAAGACACAGATCACCTTAATTCACAAATGTTTTAAAGAAATTAGTGAGCCCCAAAATAATGCGTGGCACTGTTTGTGTGACAAGACACAGATCACCTTAATTCACAAATGTTTTAAAGAAATTAGTGAGCCCCAAAATAATGCGTGGTACTGTTTGTGTAAACGAGACACAGATCACCTTAATTCACAAGTGTTTTAAAGAAATTAGTGAGCCCCAAAAAAACATGCTGGCTGTGTGACAAGACACAGAAGATCACCTTAATTCACAAGTGTTTTAAAGAAATTAGTGAGCCCCAAAATACAGCGTGGTACTGTTTGTATGACGAGACACAGATCACCTTAATTCACAAGTGTTTTAAAGAAATTAGTGAGCCCCAAAAAAATTAGCTGGCTGTGTGACGAGACACAGAAGATCACCTCAATTCACAAGTGTTTTAAAGAAATTAGTGAGCCCCAAAATACAGCGTGGTACTGTTTGTGTGACGAGACACAGATCAACTTAATTCACAAGTGTTTTAAAGAAATTAGTGAGCCCCAAAAAAAATTGCTGGCTGTGTGACGAGACACAGAAGATCACCTTAATTCACAAGTGTTTTAAAGAAATTAGTGAGCCCCAAAAAAACTTGCTGGCTGTGACGAGACACAGAAGATCACCTCAATTCACAAATGTTTTAAATAAAGTTGTAAACCCCAAATAAACTTGCTGGCACAGTGACAAGACACACATCACCTAAATTCCCTGATATTTGGTATAAATGAGACCCAAAAAGATTTGCTGGCACAGTGACAAGACCCAGAAAATCACCTCAATTCACAAATGTTTTAAATAAAGTTGTAAACCCCAAAAAAACTTGCTGGCACAGTGACAAGACACACATCACCTAAATTCCCTGATATTTGGTCGAAATGAGACCCCCCAGACCCCCCCAGTAGCGTGGCAGACCGGCAGTAACAACACACACAACTATCTTCTTTGAAATATCCTCTGAAATGCGTGCAGAAGCGCTGCGTGGAAACCTTATATAGTGTGCTGCGGGACTTAGCTCTGTGAGCCCATGATTGGGCAAAATTTGCCCAATCAGGACTCTGAGCGGTGATTGGCATAGTGTTCAACCAGTCTTGCACCAGACCTGTGGTCAGGTGCAAGGCTGTAGCCAATTACGAGCTTCAGGCCAGTGGGAAAATGCATTGTGGTCCATTGTGGTCGAACATGCGGCGAACACCCGTAAATGTTCGGTGTTCGCGATCCGCTCGAACAGGCTAAGTTCGGGTCGAACCCTGAACCCGAACAGCTCATCCCTATTTCTCACTCACCACAACTCTTGTAGCTCTAGAGTTTTATAAATATAGGATTGCTCAGTGCTTTTTTTCTGAAAAAATAGGTGGGGTACTCTCAGGCCGAGGGAAAAACAGTGATTATTATGACTTTTTTGTGTCCTGATAAATACTCTTTTATTAACCCTTAAAGGACAGAGGCAATTTTACAATTAATTCTTACTTTGTGCAGTGCAGGCAGCAGATAACGTGGCGATTCTAGGAGCAATACCAGCCCTTTAGGCCCGTGTCAGACGAGCGCACTGATCACATCGGTGTTGCCGCACATTTGTACGTCCGTTATAGCATAGAATTATGACCAATGGAGCCCCACACACGAAGTACGTCCGCACCGAACTGCGGACGCACAACGGAAGCGGCAAACGGAACGCAAGGCACGCAAGAGCGTAAATCCGCTTGAACAGACGCACAGAGTGTGCTGCGTCTGCAACGTCTGCATAGCTTTGTCTACCTTGTCGTCAGTCAGAAAGTATGTCCGTTGTGCACAGACGCACAGTGCGCTCAGAATGCACCCGTCTGACCCTAGCCTTAGGTGCAGGGCAAGGGGGCATCACGGACTAAGACAAGAACACAGATGCAGACTTTTACACACACCTGTTTAAAGACAAATTCATGCATTTACACACACTGTTATATAAATTTATATACATACACACAGAGCCCCCCGATAATCATGTATAACCAGGCACAGACCCCCAGAATTGAACGTAGCCAGGCACAGACCCCCAGAATTAATTATAACCAGGCAGGGACCCCCAGAATTAATTACAGCCAGATGCATGCCCTCAGAATGAATTATAGCCAGGCAGGGACTCCAGTATTAAATATAGCCAGACACATGCCCCCAGAATTAATTATAGCCAGGCAGGGACCCCCAGAATTAATTACAGCCAGATGCATGCCCCCAGAATTAATTATAGACAGGCAAGGACCCCCAGAATTAATTATAGCCAGACGCATGCCCTCAAAATTAATTATAGCCAGACGCATGACCACAGAAATAATTATAACCAGGCAGGGACCCCCAGAATTAATTATAGCCAGACGCATGCCCCCAGATTTAATTATAGCCAGGCAGGGACCCCCAGAATTATACTTGCCTAGCCTCAGGACCGCGTGTTCCTCCGAGCAGCTCAGGAGTGCTCCCGCACGCTGCTGCCTCCTCAGCACTCTGAAGGCTGGGACACGCTCTCACGAGATCTCAGCTGTAGGTCGTGTCACAGCCTTCAGAGGGCTGAGGAGGTGGCCACGAGAGGAGGGAGAGATCAAGGCACACGCAGCACTCGAGGGAATGCTGCCAGTCGAGGGCTGCTAGCAGAATGCTGTTAATGCATTCCGCTACCAGCCCATACTGCCCACAGTGGGAACCTGCGTTCCCACAACAATTTATTTTAAAAAGTGCCGGTACTCAGTCGGTAGGTGCCGGTACTCCACGGTGCACTTGATACTTAAATATTGCCACATCCACAATGAAGACCAAGGTGCAACAGCACGTGTGGGCTCTATTTTAGTGCATTTTTATTGGATGCCTTACACATGAAGGTATCAGCAACGTTTCAACCTACGATAAAAACCACTAGGCCGAAACCTTGCTGGTACCTTAGTGTGTAAGGGATGTAAAATAAACACTTTCCAACAGAGCCCACGAGTGTTGGTACTTTTTGGTTTTTCGTTACAATGTGCCTGACCGTCTAGAGAGCAAGGCTGCCATGATGGCATGACCCTTTGTGGGAGGAGTCTCAGTCATTGCATCACTGATGATGCACCAGGAGCAGGAAGTCTCAGTCATTGCATCACTGATGATGCACCAGGGAGCAGGATACGCTCCTTTAGCACCACACTCAGTGACAACCAGGCAGGCGGTCCATGTGCATTTCGATAGGATTTACTGCCTGCGTTATTTTCTGCAGATGCCAACTTCGGCTCATTACTTGACTTTGCGTAAGGCCTTGTGTTTTATCAGAAGCCTTTTTCAGAACATTCGCAGTAATTTAGTTTCTTCCTGGTTTTTTTAGGGGATTATGTAGTACATTTATTAATAATTTTTTTACTCTATTTTTGTGGTTTCACTTCCTTTCCAGAGCGAGAAAAAACCTTCCACACGATCTGAATCGTTTCGTTTGAAATCTCCATTAATTGCCACGCTGTCCCTGCTATTGCTTAATATGTTAATGCGAGCCTTTTCTTTCCGCGCTCGGCAGCTTGTGCCCTCCCTTTGTTTAAATGAGAAAAACATGAATTTCTGACACACACAAAAAAAAAGCTTTATAGCAACGCGAGCAGATTAAAGTCTCCGCGTATCTGCTACATAGATAGCGGTGAAAAACAGCTTTGTTATTTCCGCTCGGTATATGAGAAATTACAGCAGACACGGAATATATTTAATCTCGGAACTCCGTTTGCTTTCTGCAAACGATATTAAATATCACAAAGTCGATTTGATTCATATTGTGCACAAAGAAATTTGTCTGTTCCTATTGAATCGCTATAGAGAGACAGCGTCGTTATACATTCCAGCCTCTGATGGAGTATTACAGATACGGATATTTATTTACGGCCGCAGTGTGCGGCGCTAGCAATCCAACTTATTAGGCAACAGCTGCTAAGAGCTGCGATTTCCTCTGCGTTATGAATTTCACCTGTATTAATACAAGATATATAGCGAGAAAATTGTTTATTCAATTATTGGTGTATTGGTCAAAGCTGAAAATATATCTATTTCTGTGCAATATGAATCAAATACTGAAAATAAATATTCTGTATACCTTTATTATAACATTTTACAGCTCAAGAACCCCTTAGGCCGGGGTCAGACGAGCGTTTTTGCGAGCGGAAGGAACGGCCGTGAGAGTGGACATTGCTTCCACTCTGTCGCCCGTCTGGCCAGTGGCCACCTCACTGAGCGCAGTTAGTGCGCTCAGCAATGCAAGGCTCGTTCCACCTATGGAGGATCACGCTTTGAAGCCCCTTGAACGCGCGGCAAAGCGCTTCAATGGGGAGGCTTTCTTAGGCCCGTGTCAGACGAACTCAGTGATCACGTCCGTGTTGCCGCACATTTTAACGTCTGTCGTAGCATAAAATTATGATCAATAGAGACCAACACACGAAGTCTGTGCGCACAGAAGTGCGGACGCACAACGCACATGGTACTGGACGCAATTTAAGCAAGAACGTCAAACTGCTAGGACGGACGCACAGAGTGCGCCATGTCTGCGTAGCTTTGTGTGTGAGTGATGGAACATAGACAGACGGACTGCATTTTTGACGACAAAATGGTTTTTCATATCATGTCTTTTTCATATCTTTATAACTCATGCAATTGCCCGTTTTTGTACTGGACCCAGAGCAAAGCATGTCCTACCTGCTACCTTCAGCCATATTTTTGGTGGGCAGTTTGGCGAGTCTTGCAAAAGATGACTGCACTGGAACAAAAACAATATCCATGTGATGTGGCATAGCTTCAGACATTTAATAAGAATTTCCTGGGACATTTTGTAGCAGAGAATCCAGAGACACAGACAAATGTGAATACAGTGACAAGCACACACAGACAGACAAGCAATGACAGTCACGGAGACATACAATAGACACCATAGGTGTGCGCAGCCTATTGCATTAGGGTGCGCACCCAAAAGCTCAAACATATACAGTATATTATATATATATATATACACTGGGTTTTTTTGGAGGCGGTAGGCACCGGTACCGGCATCTCATCGCCAGCCGCCCTTTAATTTTTGACAGCTCCGGTATCGGAGTCCGAATCCGGAGCTGTCTGGTCGGCGCAGCGGCAGATCCAGCGGTCACCACGTTCTTTCCTTCAACGAGCGGCCGCCTGCATGGATATCTGCCGCTCGCCTGGGATCCCTCCATCAGCCAGCCACGATCGAGATCGAGAGTTCACGTGACACACACACTCACACATTCAGCCACAATATATCATTACTATGTGTATACTTCAGGGGTGCAGCATCCTTGGACATCCAGAAGTTTTGGAACTACATTTACCATGAGTCTCAACTAACTTAATTAGTGGCTGAGCAACATATCAGATATACTGTAGTTCCAAAACAGCTAGAGGACCAGTGATCCCAGTATACATCATGTCACTTCAAAATGCTAGATCAGACAATTTAAATTTCCATTTGGATTTCGATCACATGCAGCGTGTAAATTTATTTCCACTTTTTTTCATCCAAAGATTGTTAGTTATATACTATATATTACATTCATAACACTAACGTTTTCGTTCACCTGAGTGAGAGTTAACGTTAGCTCTGGTTGCCCTAGGGTGGGCGCACAATATTACAATCCAAACGGTAACGCTTTAAAAAACCCGTTAGCGATTCGGATTTTGCACTTTTCAGCGCTTTACTTTGCGCTCCATACGCTTAACAAGGGGAGCGCAAAGTGTTAATTAGCTTTAGTATTACAAAGTCCTAACGCTGATTTCGCCAAGCTGCGGTTAACTCGAAAGTTACTCACAGCTAGGACCTGGTGCTAACGGATTCCACTTCTGAAACTGACACCAGCTGAACCTCCCCCCCAAAAAAAATCACATACTCACCTCTCATCCCGCGGCGAGAATAGCGGCTCCATCCGCCTCTTCTGGTCACTGGGAGCAGAGTGAGACTGGTGGGAAAATTCCTCAGTCTTCCTCTGCGAATCACTATGCCGACCTGCCGGATCTCGTGAGGCAAGATCCTGCAGGTCATGTGACCGGCAGCGGAAGCCTCAATGGAGTCCTATGGACTCTATGGAGGGGATGCCCGTTGTGGCGCTTAGCGGTGCTGCGAGCATCCTGAGGTAGCACCATCTTACAGGACAGGCTGCTGGTTTAGCGCATGCACCGTAATATCACGCTAAAACGGGGACACTAAGGAGCAACCTGCAGGTGAAGGCTTTAGTTTAACCTCTTAGTGACCGGGTGGTTTTACGAAAATCTGTCCTTTAGTGCCCACTGCTGTTTTTTTACGTTTCTGCGCTGTTTGTGTTTAGGTAAAATTTTCCTCTTATTCGTTTATGCAACCCACACATATTATACACCGTTTTTCCCGACATTAAATGGACTTTATAAAATTAACATTATTTCAATCATATGGTATAATTTACTATAAATAAAAATATGAAATATGATGAAAAAAATTGTAAAAACACACTTTTTCGTAATTTAATCCCCAAAATCTAAAAAGACCCCGGCTAAATAGTTTCAAAATATTCTCCTGAGAATAGATATACCCAATTTTTACATGTTTTTGCTTTTTAACCCATTCACTGCTGAGTCAGTTCACCTCTGTGCGCTGAGCTGATTCTGACCGTTTTATGCTCATAATTTTTAAATGCCAGTTTAAGTCCTATTTAATTAAACCCCCAGACAATTTTTTTTAAAAACAACACCAATTTTTATTTTTTTGTACACCAAACCTGGTCATGTTTACTATTATTGGAAAGGCCATGACCAGGCTTTTATAATGATGTCATACATGGCCCTCTAGCTGCCACGAATCGGGAGATACAGCGCTGAATCGCGATCCAGCAACGAAATAGTTAACTATATACACCGCTTTCCAGCGGTGCAATTTGTTTTCCGGTGGCTTTTATGGTTGGGGAGATAGAGGGCTCCAAAGGAGACTCCCTCCCCTTCCTGTTTGTAGCGGCAGGCGCCGATGGGCAGCGTGATGACGCAATCCGGTCTGCAGCCCCCAGGAAGCAGCGCCCCAGGAGCTGACAAGGAAGGTAAGTATACGGCGGGAGGGGAAGCAGGGGCCTGCTGACGTACAATGTACTTCCGCGGGTCTAAGGGAGACCTGTTGACGTGACGTACATGGTACATCAGAGGTCCCTAAGGGGTTAAATTCTTTGGAACAGCACCGAAACTACATAAATTACAATCTTCCTATCTATGCATCAGGATATAATCAAATGGCACGCTGTCCACAGTCAGTTCTCTCAAATATCTAGGTATGTGGTTAGACCCAAATCTATCCTTTGGCCCCACATCGAAAAACTCTATAAACTTTACCCAAAATTAGGTGCCCTGTACAGAAACAAATCCTGCCTGAGCCCCGCGGTAAGAAAGCAAATTGTACAACAAATACTTCTGCTGGTCATTGAATACGGAGATGTAGTGTATGCAGCTGCCCTGCAAACGCACCTTCATAAACTTACTACGTTGTATAACTCATTCTGAGCGCTTTGCGCTACAATGTATCTACATGACCCACCACTGTGTTTGTTACAAGAACAAAACTGGCCATCGCTGGAATCTAGACGCACCCTTCACCTTTCCAACCTGGTATTTAAGAGCTTTTCTGGGAAGCTACCACCCTACCTGAATAGACTGCTTCCCACAGCAGTTCCCTCATCCTATAACCTCCGATCCAGGACCTGCACCTTACTTGCAATACCACAATACAAAAAGAAAGTGTCTCGATCCAGGACATACCTGAAAATTAGAGAAGTCTCAATGTATCCTTCCTGGTACAATACTTTATAAATAAATCAATCCATGTTGTGAAAAATTACACTGAGTAACAAGAACAGTAACAGTTCCATTGGACTGACGCCAGGAAGGGGTACGAGATCCCAGCAACCACAGGTAAGGCGTTAGGAGCAGTCATGACAAGGATTGAATTAATATTACTGATCAGTCAGTCATAGTGAGTTGACATATGACTTAAAATGCAGATGAAAGACGGACAAAGCACAAACACCAACATTCCTAGTTTTCCTATTTTGGTCTTCTACTTAGAAGCTGATTATTATCATTCTATTTGTGTTTAATTATGAGACACCAGCTAGTAGTGAACAAGAAAGTTAAGTTAAAAAATTGTAATGGATAAATTATTTGATCAGAATTATAAGGCCCTAATCCAGATAATAATAATAATTATACTGAGATAAAGATCACGATTATGAGCAAATTCCAGAATTCCGCAACGTTTGCTTCAGCTCATAAACTCTGACGGAGCTTCAGAAACAACTAATCCTCTTTTTTTCATCCTACACTTGGCACAGTCCTCTTATAAATCATGTTTGTCTTTATATAGTCTGCAAAGTTTTAGCGCACTACAGCATAGCTATAAAGTAAATACCATCTGCCTGTATCATATACACGGCTTTCTTGGCTGCAAACATTCAGGCTCGTTTAATGTAAGCAAAGGAAAATACAATATGACTCCGATACGTCATTCGTAGCACGGTATGATTGTAGCTGATGGCAGAAACAAAGACTGAAAAAATTATCACAAAAAAAAAACCAAAGAAACCCTGAAAGTGTCCTGACCAAGGCTTTGATCACCCTCTGACTGTGGTTTCCAATATGGACTCTGTGTGTTGATTGATAATACATATAAATCTTATGGAATCAGTAATTCACCACTGAAGCACCATGGGGGGGGAATTAAGAAGATGTGTGTAGATAAGGGATCTCAAACTCTGGCCTACAAGATATTTCTGAATTACAACGCCTCTTGTTTCTCTGGCAATCTATTGTAGCGCTCACCCCCAAAGGAGCCGCTGAATAAACCCAGGATTGGTCTCACCACACTAACTAATCACTATACACCAGCACACCTTTATGGATTTTTCTCAATTATACTTTACTGAAGCAATAAACGGCAATAAGTATACGTATACGTTAAGCATGAAATCGATTAGACTAGGAAATGAATGACGGTAATACATAATGTGGATATATATATATGAATAAACGGTTAATAAGGTTCTCAGTTCTTTGGTTCAAAGTCCCACTCAATAATGCTCGTTAGTTATGTCCTAGGGTACCCGGGTACTAAGTCCACTGGCCAGTGGATGGACGAATATCTTCGACTAGTCAACGTTGGGGCCCTGAAATTTGAAGCAATCAATAAGTGCGTACTGTTAGCAAAGTCATAGGCCAGAGGCCTTTCACCCAACTGGCGAAACAGCTTGTCCTGGACCGATGAACTCTGCCCGAAATTCCTCCTCTGCCGCCTGGAGCCCGATGCTGCCAAAATCCACGCTTCCGGGCCGGACCTCCTCAGCCAGAAGTCGAATGCTGCCAGCACTCTGCTCCGTCTGTGGCCTCCTTACACGTGGTCCTTCTCAAACACACTCGCCACCGGAACAGCTCAGCGGGATACACTGCAGGTCGACGTACGCTCCCCCGATCATTCCAGCAATGGATGCCGCCGATTCTCCGTGCTCCAATCTGGCCTGGATCCAAGAGAGTCTCACACAAGCGACTGCCTTCTTTCACTGCTCTCTCAGTTCTGCTCACGCTGCACACAATGCTCACCACTTCCTGGCACCAGTCCGCTTGCTTCCTTCCTCCCTACCAAGGGTTTCTGGGGGATGCAGTCCATAAGTCCATTATAATACATTACGCTCTGGCTCCCTCTAGAGGCAATATGGTTTCAGTTCTCAGAGCCAAGTTAAACACAGTGCTACACTATTGCATACAAAGAATTCTGGGAATTGTTGGCCATCAACATCTAGGGCCCTATTCCCTGGTGAACAATAAAATGGGAATGCTAATGGGAAAAATCTGAACCTGAAGGTTTCCTCGTAGCATCCCCATTTTACTGTGACATTCCTTGGCAGGCGCTGTCTCAGCACCTTGTCCTGGAACACAGGACTACCCGCTGGGATACTTACGGTAGCACTTCCACGCCACTGCAAGTATCACATCCTGGAGTCCATAGGACTCCATGGAGGTTTGTGCATCTGCGTAGGTGTCTTTAGAGGGGGGCCAGGGGTGGAAAATGCTTCCCCTAGGTTATTCCTTGCCCTCCATGTGCCCCCATCAGGATCAGCATCCAGCTTCCGCAACTTATTCAGACCACTGTATCTCTGTCCACGTGAATCTTACTTGGTTGATAGAGGTGTCATTGGAAAGGGCAGAGTTTGGCCTTTCCAATGATATTCAACATGTTTGCGAGAAGTGAACCAGGACGCGGCAATTGGACTGAGGTGAATGCGGGAGGTCAGCGAGGGAGCGTAGGGACAGATATGTATCAGCATGATTGTGGCTCGGGGTTACCGCTTTCAGCATTGAAATTTAACCCTCGAGCCACACTCGGGAATATCACAAGGGAGGTTAAAAAAAATTGTGACACACATCAGCAACACAAATAGTATGTTTGCTTTTAAAATTTCATAATGTGGGGTGCAAAGTGGGTGGGGTTTGATTGAATACAGCGCCCAATATCTTCCAAACCAAACAGGCACAAATGTTCATTTCTGCAGCACAAATCAGCACAAATGCAGCACAACTAAACGGTATGTGTGTTTTTAAAATTTGATAACGTGGGTGAAAAGTGAGCGGGGTTATATCAAATATAATGTTCAATATCTCAGAAACAAAACTGGCACAAATGTTCATTTCTGCGGCACAAATCAGCATAAATGCAGCACTAGCCAACAAGCCCGGTTTCGTGACTTTTGGGTGGAGGACCTGCACCTTACATACAATACTACAATAGAAAAAGAAAGTGTCTCGATCCTCATTTTCCTACAGAGCACCGCAGTTATGGAATAACCTCACAGACGCCATCAAATCTTCCCCCAGTCTAAAGTCACTTAATAATTCCCTATTAACATACCTCAATACGTAATGCACCTGTAAACATGTAACATACAGGGCTATCGAAAGAGATCTGAATGCCTGGAGAAAGGTAACCGAACTCTGAAAATCAGCGTTCGGTTACCTTTCTCGGCCAGTCGGCTATCCAGAGAGCAGGCAATTTGCCAAATCCTGGCGAATTGCCTGCACATACGGTGCCTGTTCGGTGCCTGTTCGAGGGCAGTGAAATCCCCATAAAAAGCACTGCTTCGTCTATTCAGAGAACAAAAACCAGCAGTGAAAGGTTCCCGAAATGCCTTAATAAAATAATGCCTTTAATTCGGCAAGTTTATTCAGACGAATCCCATAGGCTTCAATGTTAAAAATATTCCCGTTTTAATTCAATATCTAATAAACCATTCATTATAAAATTCTGCAGTAAAGAGTCTCTTTATTTATAGATTTTTTAGGATATTTTAAGCATTTTTCGGGATTTTTTTAAGTTTGCTTATTTTTTTCTATAACAGCCCTTTTTATTATCATTGCTTCGGACCTCATATGTAAATTTCAGACATTTTCGCTCAGTAGTTTCTTTGCAAATAGCGTTTCACTTTTAAAACATTCAAACAAACGGTTTTGCAAATTTATTCACTGCCTTCGTCTGTGGTATCGGCTTTTTACGGCGATTAGCTGCGTGTGATCGGCTCCTGTTCGGGTTTTTCCGGCTTTTACGGCGGGTTAATCCAGATGTTTTTGCGGGTTTTCGGCGTGCATTCGCCAGGTTTTGCGGTTAGTTTTCGTCGGGTTTGCGGCGGCCTTTCCCTGCAATTCGGGGACCCTGTGGTGCTTGCTGAATACACCGCAGGGTCGCCGAAATGGGATCGGCGAAACGAACCGAATTGAAGAGAACGAAAAGTCACCGAACGTGCGGTGACTTTTCGATTCTCTTTGAATTACCCTGATAGTGACTATATACAGAATGCGCCTGTAAACATGTAACATAGTGACTATATACAGAATGCACCTGTAAACATGTAACATAGTGACTATGTACAGAATGCACCTGTAAGTGTAAACATGTAACATAGTGACTATATACAGAATGCACCTGTGAACATGTAACATAGTGACTATATACAGAATGCGCCTGTAAACATGTAACATAGTGAATATATACAGAATGCACCTGTAAACATGTAACATAATGACTATATACAGAATGCACCTGTAACCATGTAACATAGTGACTATATACAGAATGCACCTGTAAACATGTAACATAGTGACTATATACAGAATGCACCTGTAAGTGTAAACATGTAACATAGTGACTATATACAGAATTCACCTGTAAACATGTAACAGTGACTATATACAGAATGCACCTGTAAACATGTGTAGCGATGTGTTAAAGTTTACTGTGGCAGTACCCATTTTTGGCCACAAGATGGAGACAATCACGATTAAAGATCCTGGACACTCGAACTACATGTCCCGGCATGCTTTGCGAAGAAACAGGAAGTGGGTGGGTTTGTGGAGACGCTGTACATCCTGCACCTCGTGGAGAACAGGCAGGGCGCGCCAGGGAGCAGAGGAGAGTGGATGCACACACCGAGAAGGAGAGACCAAAAGACAGGCCGGAACGCAGACAGAGTGGATTGGGCCTTAGGATTGAGTCACCCAGCCTTGCGGGAGACAGATATCACCATCTATATTATCCGAGTGCAGTGCTGAGGAGAGAAGACCCCTCGAGTAAGGAGTACCGCGGTCGATTGAAGCGGGGAGCAGGCGGTAAGCTGGCTGAGTCGCGGCTGATCGATAGAAGGCCAGACAACAGATCCGGTGGTCGGCGTCCCCAGTCAATATCGAGCGGAGAGACGTCCTGGGTCAACGGAACCTCAAGTTGCGCTGGATGGGTGAGAGGCCCCCAAGGCCGTATGTGAATAAGAGCGTATGCTGCTGCTTTCTTTCTAAAACCCACAGGGCCCCAACTGACTAGTCGAAGACATCGATAAAGTAAACTCACTGGCCAGTTGAAAAGTACCCGGGTACCCTACACACACAAACACATACCACTTCACGTTCTGGGACTTAACCTGTGCAGGACTCAGTTTCCTTTTTTCCTATCCATACAAGGGGGCAAAGTTAAAGTTACATTCTGAACAATTTTCCTTTTTTTGTTCCGCTGCGCGTTTACCGTGATACGAGAACTGTGTATTTTATTGTGTCCCGCTACGCGGTTTTTCCTCGAATTTCGTATCTTTTAATTTTCTGCTCGGTCGGGGTTTTTTACGAAAATACGAAGCCCTCGTGTTTTCGTTTCTTTTACCGCTACGCGTTTATCATGTTACGAAAGTACTGTAAATCTTCCTGCATATACCGTGTCTTAAGAGCTGCAAACCTTTTAGTAAACCTTTTAAAATATAAAACTGTTCAGCGTGTTGGAGTATATTTATTCCCTAGTGCGGGGAGACTGACCCGTGGTTCATTTTCAGCGGCTCCTCCGGGAGTGAGCGCTACACATGTAACATAGTGAATATATAAAATGAACAACAAGACTGGGTAGCGCTCCTCTATATACACAATATTAGAAACAGGAAGGACAAAAACATTTGAAACAAGTCAGTATGAGAAGGAGAGTAATTTATCCTTACAACAAGGAGATATTTTTCCTTTCTTGGTAATCTCTTAAGACTTCCTTCAATGGAAGACTGGATGTTTGGTCTTGTATGTACCTCAAAAAGAGGGAGAGAGATTACATAGCGTATTATGTTTAAAAAAAGTCAGTTGAACATAATTAAAATCGCCAAATGCGCACTCACGGTTTTTGAGAGCTTCCAGCTCTCATATGATCGTCTTTCAAGTGTTAATTGGGCCAACTTGATTGCCCGTAGGTCCAGAAAGGTAATTTTCCCAGTGCTCTCGTTTGCCAAGCTTTTGTGAATTTGAAGTAGCCCACAAAAATAGATAGGAGAAAAATCTCTCTCTTTTTTTAGCAGCTTTAAATAAAGGGTATTTATTTCTGATACATAGGAATAAAAAAGCAGTACAAACAGACAGCTAAACGCGTTTCGCACCTACTCGGTGCTTCATCAGTAGCAAATAAAGGAGATGTAAATAAAAAAGTTACCGTCTCAGTTTTCTCAACATCTTTTTATATCAAATACGGCAGATTCCCGACGCGGGGGGTCTCGACGTGGTAATCCCTGGCGCGGTCTAATGACGTCTATCGTCGCCGTCCCCAGGGATTCTCAGGCAAACAAACGGGCGATCCATGTCTGCCGCAAAGTCCCGAGTAGTGGGAGAAAGGCGGTTCTTGTGCCATCCCAATGGGCACAAATCTCGTCTCGGTTCTCTCTACGTCCTCCATATCAGATATGGCAAATTCCCAAAGCGGTGCATTCCAGCGTGGTAATTTTTAGCGCAGTCTGATGACGTCTATCATTGCCATCTCCATGGATCCTCAGATAAACAAACGGGCAATCTCTATTTGCCGCAAAGTCCCGAGCAATTGGGGGAAGAGACAGTTCGTGTGCTGTCCTAATAAGCACAAATCTCTAGATGGTACATAATGTTCAATAATCATTTCCCCAAATATGTAGATATGTATACCGAGACAGCACATAAAAAGAAGGGAGAATTTTTTTTTGTTTTAACCCCTTAGTGACCGGGCGGTTTTACACAAATCCGTCCTTTAGTGACCGCTGCTGTTTTAACGTTTCTGCGCTGTTAGGGTTTAGGTCAAATTTTCCTCTTACTCGTTTATTCAACCCACACATATTATACACCCTTTTTCCCGCCATTAAATGGACTTTCTAGAAATACCATTATTTCCATCATATCCAATAATTTAATATAAAAAAAATATGAAATATGATGAAAAAAATGGTAAAAACACACTTTTTCGTAATTTAATCTCCTAAAGCTATAACCACCAATAAAGTTTCCAAATTTTATCCCGAGAATAGAAATACCCAATTTTTACATGTTTTTACCTTTTAACCCTTTCACTGCTGAGCCAGTTCACCTATGTGCGCTGCGCTCATTCTGACCATTTTGTGCTAATTATTTTGAGATGTCAGCCTAGGTCCTATTTAATTAAACCCCCCAGACAAAATTTTTTTTTAAAAAAACACATTTTTTTATTTTATTTAATTTTTTTATTATTTATTTTTTAAACCAAACTTGGTCATGTTTGGTATCATTTGAAAGGCCATGATCAGGCCTTTCAAATGATGTCAAATATGACCATCTAGCTGCCATGGATCGGGAGATAAAAAGATCCTTAGGATCCCCTTATCTCTACATGGCAGCTAGAGGTTAACTGGCCCACTGACATCCTCACACATATGGTGAGGTTGTCAGTGGGTGGGGGGGACCTGGAGGCTAGGCTGACATCCAAGATGTCAGCCCCCTCCAGGTTCGAATCGCATTTTGGCGCCAATTCGCGCTAAAACGCGATCCGGCGCGAAACGGTTAATGCTATACACCGCTGAAAAGGGGAGACTCTCCCCTTTTCAGCGGTGCAAAAAGCATTTTGCTAGCTTCAATGGTTGGGGAGATAGAGGGCTCCGAAGGAGCCCCCCTTCCCTCCATTGAATTACATGGGGCACCTTCTGATGACGTCACCACGCAGCGTGGCGACGTCATCAGCCTCGCCTGCCCATGTAAATCACATGGGCAGGCTTCCTCCCTGCCAGATCGCCGTGGGATCCGACGAGGAGGTGAGTATCGGGCGGGAGGGGATTTGGCGCCGCTGACGTACCCTGTACGTCCGCGGTCTAAGGGAGACCCGAGGACAGGACGTACAGGGTACGTCAGGGGTCATTAAGGGGTTTAAAAAAAAAAACAACAGCAGTCCCCATATAAAAAGTATAAAATACATAAAATACATAGATCCATAGATCATATTAAAAAGAAGAATCTCTCAACATATTCTATAAGAAATGACACAGTTCGAAGTCAGTATTTAATCCGTAAGGAATAAGTGTATTAAACTGAAAAATGAACTTCATTTCTTCTTGATTAATTCTTTTAATAAAATTTTCTCCACGCCAATTTTTCTTTATTATTTTAAGTGGGAAGAACAATAGACCAACAGGTGTTCCATTATGGTGGTCTCTAAAGTGAGCAGAAACAGTATGATGTTCAAATTGGTTTCTTATATTTCGTACATGCTCCATAATCCTAATGTGGAGAGGTCTGATGGTTCTTCCAATATATATTTTCCCACACGGACAAATCAAGGCATAAATCACGTTCTTAGAATGACAAGTGGTGATTCCTTTAAATTTATAGTTGATTCTATGAGGGAAATCAGTAATAATTTGTTTGTTTAGGTTAAGATTTCTGCATACATTACAGGATCCGCACCTATAAAAACCCTCTTTTATCTGGAATGGATTTTTTATTTCCTTATTTTTTGAAGAATTATAACTTTTTACGATTTGTTGTTTAATGTTTCTTGCCCCTCTATTTACAATTTTTGGTTTATCTCCTAAAATTTCTTTTAGGGCAGGATCTTCAAGTAAAATAGGCCAATATTTTTTGAAAATCTGATTTATTTCTTTAGATTGGCAATTAAAATTGTAAATAAGTGGGATCGATAGAGATGTGTCTACTGTAGTATTCATTCGTGGTTTATATTGTAGCATTTCTTTTCTATCTCGTTTCATTAAATTCGTTATCGCTGTATTTAGATGTTCTTCCTTATATCCCTTTTCAATAAAATCCTGCTTAACCTTCTGGGCCTGCTCATCAAAAATGTGATCTTCTTTACAATTCCTTCGTATCCGAGTGAATTGGCTGCCCGGTACACTTTGAAGCCATATCTGGGAATGACAGCTAGTAGATTGAATAAAGCTGTTAGCATCTACAGACTTAAAAAAGGTCTTGGTCTTAATTTCCATATCTTCAATGTATATAGTGAGATCCAAAAAATTAATAACTTGTTTACTAAACTGGGTATCCAAAGTAATCCCCCAATCATTACTGTTTAGTTGCTGAAAAAAGTCCTTAAGCTGTAACTCAGTTCCCCTCCAAATAAAAAAGAGATCATCAATAAATCGTTTGTACAAAATGAGGTTCCGCGCCCAGCCACCCGAACCCAAGGACCACTGGGCTTCCCAGTGGGCCATAAATAGGTTCGCGTAGCTGGGCGCGAAACGAGTCCCCATGGCCGTCCCAGTGCGTTGCAAATAAAAATCCCCTTCAAAGAAGAAATAATTGTGGTTCAGTATAAAATCTGTACCCTCAATGATAAAGTCAACTTGTTTGGCTGGGTATATAGAGTGGGCATTTAGAAAATGTCTTACTGCCTGACTTCCCTTAGAGTGGGGTATTATTGTATATAAAGAACGGACATCACAGGTCGCCAAGATGTAGCCTGGTTCCCATTTTATTTCTTCTAGTAGTTGTAATAAATTCATAGTATCTCGTAGATAAGAGGGATTTCTGATCACAATTGGTTGCAGAAGAGTGTCAATGTACTGGGAGAGTCTACTAGTGATAGACTCTATACCAGAAATAATAGGACGGCCAGGGGGATTAATAGGATCTTTGTGTATTTTAGGCAATAAATACAAGACAGGGATCTTTGGATGTAGAATATCCAAATACTTGTATTCCCTTTCATTCAAGATGGAATTTTCTTTCCCTCGCATGAGCAATTCCCTACACTTTTCTTGAATTTGTTTAGTGGGATCACTCAATAAAAGTTGATAAGTATTGTTATCCTCTAATTGTCGTCTAGCTTCACTGTTGTAATAGTTGGGATCAAGGAGGACAATCCCTCCACCTTTATCAGCCGGCTTTATAATAATGGTGGTGTCTTCTTGCAGAGTTTTTAAGGAAGCAAATTCTTCCTTAGAGAGATTAAATTTGGTTTTATTTGGTTTAATAATCGCATTAATATCTCTCATGCACATATGTTGGAAAACTCCAATTTCTTTCGATACCATATGTTTTGGGAAAAATGTGGATGCTTCCTTTAAGTGAGTGTGAATAAACTCACTTTGAACTGGAGGACGTTCCAAAGGATTCTTTAAAAAGAATTTTTTGAGGCATAACTTTCTCTTAAACTTTTCTAGATCCAAAAACATTTCAAATCTATTCAAGGGAGCACTCGGGGCAAATTTTAATCCCTTCTTCAGTACCTTTACCTCAGTTTTACTTAGTACCCTCTTTGTAAGGTTAAAGATGCCTTTCATGTCTATATTCTCAATCATCTTTTTTCTTTTTTTGATGGACCTTCCTCCTCTAGTTCCTCGTTTTGTTTTTCTAGTGATCTTTTTCTTGGTATCAATTTTGGTCTTTCTGATAAGGGCTGAATGATGTTTATATCTGCTTCTAATGGTACAGTTCGTTGATCCAACGATAGGTGTATTTCTCCCGATGGCCTGGGAAAATCCTCATCTTTTTCACTCTGTCTCAGAACTTCAAACCGATTGGTAATGGGAAGTGTATGGTCACAAAGGCCATGCTTATTCCAACTAGACTTCCATTGGTATTGGGATGGAGAGAGGGAGTTGTCATTCTCAAGTTGAAGATCGCTTGACATTTCTTGTGTCTTCCTCATATCTATCTGGATGTTTTTTGAGGTTGAGTCCATAATGGTGATTTCCTCTACTGGACAAAACATGTAAACATGTAACATAGTGACTATATACAGAATGCACCTGTAAGTGTAAACATGTAACATAGTGAATATATACAGAATGCACCTGTAAACATGTAACATAATGACTATATACAGAATGCACCTGTAACCATGTAACATAGTGACTATATACAGAATGCACCTGTAAACATGTAACATAGTGACTATATACAGAATGCACCTGTAAGTGTAAACATGTAACATAGTGACTATATACAGAATGCACCTGTAAACATGTAACATAGTGACTATATACAGAATGCACCTGTAAACATGTAACATAGTGACTATATACAGAATGCACCTGTAAACATGTAACATAATGACTATATACAGAATGCACCTGTAACCATGTAACATAGTGACTATATACAGAATGCACCTGTAAACATGTAACATAGTGACTATATACAGAATGCACCTGTAAACATGTAACATAGTGACTATATACAGAATGCACCTGTAAACATGTAACATAATGACTATATACAGAATGCACGTGTAAACATGTAACATAGTGACTATGTACAGAATGCACATGTAACCATGTAACATAGTGACTATATACAGAATGCACCTGTAAACATGTAACATGGTGACTATATACAGAATGCGCCTGTAAACATGTAACATAGTGACTATATACAGAATACACCTGTAAACATGTAACATAGTGACTATATACAGAATGCACGTCTAAACATGTAACATAGTGACTATATACAGAATGCACCTGTAAACATGTAACATAGTGACTATATACAGAATGCACCTGTAAACATGTAACACAGTGACTATATACAGAATGCACCTGTAAACATGTAACATAGTGACTATATACAGAATGCACCTGTAAACATGTAACATAGTGACTATATACAGAATGCACCTGTAAACATGTAACATAGTGACTATATTACTTACATATATATTTTCTGTGTCAATCTGTATATTTGTATTTTGTTTTTAATATCTTGCATGTTATTACTTTGTATTTCTGTAACGACTGTAAAATTTCAATGTTTCTTGAACCCAGGACATACTTGGAAACGAGAGAAATCTCAATGTATCCTTCCTGGTAAAATACTTTGCAAATAATAAATAAATAAAATTTCTCCTCTTCTCATTCAGCCCTCCTGCAACCCGCCACCTCACCTTCCCTATTCACCCTCACCTAATGGGTCACCCCTCTCCTCTTAGATTGTAAGCTCTCGAGCAGGGTCCTCCCTCCTTCTGTTTCATGTGTGTGTAACATGTATGTATATTTGTTGTTCTGTATATTTGTTATTCTGTCTCTCCAACTGTACAGCGCTAAGGAATTTGTTGGCACTTTACAAATACTTGTAACTGTACAAAGAGAAGTGCTTCTCTGGGAAAGGAAATAGTTTTCCTTTTACGGCATGTTTGGGAATTTTAACTTGAAATTTAATAGAACATTGAAACATTTTTTATAAAGAAATTTTAGGCAGGTTCAAATGTGTTTCCAAGCTTATTGCCGGCTGATAAATATCCTTAACTATGTCTTTAAACAGTCACCCTTGGGCATCTGGTGTTGTTCATCCTTTGTGATCAAGGAGTAGCTCGAGATCCATTAAGTATTTTGGCACTGTACCGTGTGCATCAACTTATCAAGACAATTTAGACATGAAATGTCTTGGATACCGTTGGGCAAACATGTGTAGGTGCCACCATTGCTTCACTGTGGCTTTGAACTTGCACAATGCACATTTGTTTTGCACTTCAGAAGTGCCCTTGGCTTCAAAAGCTTGACAGCCCCGTGTTAACAAGGCCACGCCAGGTGGAACGGTTGTCAGCCAACATTTTCCAGATGGCTAGGTCAATGCCAAATGACTTTGGGAGGCCTTGAGTGTGTCTGAATAGCATTTCTTCTGTCCTCCATGTGAGTATCTACCAATAGAAGGTTTCCAATCTAGGAGCAGTATAGGTATGTGTTTGTTAAGCATACAGATGGCATGACCTGTCCACCTGGTTTGTCTCACCAACAATGTGTGTACTGATGGTAGACCTGCTCTAAAAAGAACTTTGAAGTCTGGTATTTTATCTTGCCATCTGATGCCCAAACTTTTGCAACGACAATCATGTGGAAATAGTTGAGCTGTCTTCCAAACCTCCGAAACGCAGTCCACATTTACAGTCGTACAGCAGGTTATTAGTTACCAATGTAGACATTCAGATGTTGCCTGACTGATTCTTCGATGTTCCCAAGCAATGGCGTGCAGCCTTCCAACAGCAGAGAT
The DNA here is from genome assembly GCA_009667805.1 of Leptobrachium leishanense. Taxonomy (NCBI): domain Eukaryota; kingdom Metazoa; phylum Chordata; class Amphibia; order Anura; family Megophryidae; genus Leptobrachium; species Leptobrachium leishanense. The sequence continues at coordinate 517,086,705 of CM019063.1, read as the reverse complement.
TGCCTTAGCTGTTCTACAGATACCTTCTGTATCAAAAGTCACTACTTGAGATCGAGAGCTGCCAAGGAAAGGGAACTGACCCACAGCTTGCAGTTTCTGACTTTTGACCGCAATTCTGGGTTCTGTGAATGGTACACGAGGGGCAGGCTCGTGCAAAGCTTCAGTCTTCTTACTATTGATGGCGAGTCCAAAGTCATCACAGGCCGCGCAGAAATTATCCATAATGGATTTCATTTCTGGCTCAGAATCGGCAAACAGGGCACAATCATCAGCAAGCAAGAATTCTCTCACAGCCTGATGTCTCCTCAAACTGAAGAGCTTCCAGTCCACTACTTGATAATGCAACACCAGGATTTAGTAGATCATCTTTTTATTCCACCCAAGTGGACCATGCGACATTTGACTCGATAGGAGTCGTTTTCAAGCTTTCCAGGCTTGATAAAGACTTATCAAGTTGAAACATTGTCTGGTCCACTTGGGTGGAATAAAAAGATGATCTACTAAATCCTGGTTTTGTGTTATCTCTACATTGTTTTTTATCAGATGGATTGAAGATTCCTATGATTACAAACTCAGATTGAAGAAAATACAGAGTGCAGTTTCCTATACTGCTTGTTTGCACTCTGTATTTGAGGCCAATTCCAACATCACTGTCCTAGAAGGCATCATCCAGCATGGCAATAAACATGAAACAGTATGGGTACAAGTACACAGCCCTGCTTTATGCCATTGGTAACTGGAAATGCTTTGGAGGATTCAGGGCACCGTGGCAGCATAGCAGGCATGGTAAGTTTACATGACCACTTGCAGCATGGACCACACACCAACAACATCATTAATAAAGCTACAGGGAGCATAATCATCACCAACCACACTAATGATGATGTTGTTGATGTGCCATGCTTGCATTCCTGTTGCAGATTCACAGCTCCCAATGTTGGGATTGGTATCAGAATTGGTTCTGGATCAAATTAAAAAGTGTCCATGGCTGATTTCTTGTTTTATCAATATGAAAAGATGAAAAGAAAACAATGGGGGGTGGGGATTACTGTCTAAATAAGGCAACACTAAATGCTAAAGTGGAATGTTTTAATAGGATACCAAAAAAGTTAGACTTTTTAGCCACAACCAAGAACTATAATAATAATATATATACAATATATATATATATATGACAACCATAAACTCCTGCACTCCAAAGATATATTTCCCGTGCCCGGTGCTCGCCTAGCCCATATAGATCTCCAACTACATAAGTAGAGATGGCAGCACTCCTGGTCTTGCTTTGGAAGATATTTATTGCATATATAAATCAAGGTTTCAGTCCGCTATCCGCGGACTTTCATCATCCTGATGAAAGTCCGCGGATAGCGCCTGAAACGTTGATTTATATATGCAATAAATATTTTCCAAAGCAAGACTAGGAGTGCCACCATCACTACTTATGTAGTTGGAGATTGATGAACGTCCCAATGTTTAATTCTATTATTCTGATCAGTAAGCTTCTAGACCTGACGAAGGGAGGAATACTCTCGAAAGCTTGTATTTTAAATGTAACGTTAGTCCAATAAAAAAAGGTATCACTACAGACTGTTATACTCGTGATTTTGGCATCTAGACTAACACGGCCTGCCTAATCTATATATATATATATATATATATATATATCCACCAGTATAGTCGCAACATCACCTGTCAGCAAGTGTTCTCAAAGAGTTTCTGAAAGAAAGCCATGGTGCTATGTCCCAAGTAGAAAATAGTATATCCAGCATTATAGGGGCCGCACACGTGTATTTAAAACAACACATTTCATTCAAGAAATTATTAAAAAATTGGACCGGTGTTTCGGCTCACCACCGAAACATTATCAAGGTTACGTGAAGTCGCACGTAGCAGCATGTTGCCGGACGGCACAGTTTCAGTAACCGATGTACGTGCAGGGAGTTTTCTTCCTGAACAAACGGATTGGTGAGTGAACTTATTGATATTGTATTGATACACATGTTCTGACTTGCAATGTAACCTTGATAATGGCTCATGGTGAACTGAAACGTCGGTCCAATATTTTAATAATTTCTTGAATAAAATTTGTTGTTTTAAATACACGTGTGCGGCCCCTATCCTGCTGGATATATATATATATTATATATGATGAGGGTTCAACAAACCCGAAACAGCGCTGTCCTAGGAGTGGCTTTGACCAGCTGCATAAACCTTATCTCTGCTACAAAGCCACGGTGTGACATAGCATTGATTTTAGGGATCTGTGTAATAACAGACCCAGGATGCATAAAGTTGAGGCAGAAGTCATTTGCATATCCTACCCAGAGTTCCTTGCTGCATATGGGGAATGTGGCACAGGAACTCTGGGATGCAATTCTTTGAATTGCTGTGATGTGCAGGTGGCTTCTGCAATAATAAACACAATAAATATATATATATATATACACACACAAAAAGAAGGAGATGCACTCTGGGTCTTTCAAAAATAAAACAACAAAATGTGTTAAATCAAAAGATTAAAATACATGGGTCCGACGTTTTCAAAGTCAATATACAGAATAACTCCAACAACATTTATACACATTGACAAACAAGATAATTGACCCACCACCTGGGTCTAACGTCCAAGGCTGGAACGCTCACTTAATCCAGAGCTGTCGTAACAGTGGATCACGTAAACTGAAACATATGTTGCTTCTCAACAACTTATAAAGCTAATTAATATATACATATTTATATTAAAAAACAATGAAAACGCTTGTAGCGCTGCTTTAAAAACACTGTATTCTGGTGCATTGAACTATTGCTGCCACCAGAGGGAGACAGAGACATTGTTAGACTATGCTGGACAAAACAGAACTACATGTACCATGATCCTTTGCGTGGGGACAGGAAGGAGGTGGTACAGGAAGAGGAAAGAGATCAGCAGCCTCGTGCAAGGCAGAAGCAGTGTGAGCAGAGCAACGAGAGACGTAGGATGCACGCTGGGGCTGTTAGGGTTTCAAACCAGGCTGGAGTGTGGAAGTTGTTACGGTCCTGTTAAAGATCGTGCTGTTCCCTGAGCGTTGAGAGTACAGAGTGTGCATCGGTCGACTGTGTGCTACGCTAAACTGTTCGCGACAAAGTGCGGTTTGGGAGAAGAGGGACATCGTGTGAGGAGAGGCTGCAAACTGGAGAGGAGTGCTGGCAGCCTATGTGTTCGTGTTCTGGCAGAGGAGAACCCGATCAGGAGTGCAGGCGTTAACAGCATCGAGTTCCAAGTGGCAGCGAGGACAGATCCTCTCGAGAGAGATAACTTTCTTCAGCGTTCATCAGTCCAGGACAAGCGGTTACACCGGATGGGTGAGAAGGCTTCGGCCTGGTGAGAACGCAGAACATTGCGCACTTGTTTATCTGTTCCTTTAAGGGCCCCAACGGTGACTAGTCGAAGATTGTTTTTGTTTCATTCACTGGCCAGTTGAATACAGTACCCGGGTACCCTAGACAACACACATACATATTTTTGAGCTATTATTCACGGGACTTACACTCCAGAACTGAGGGGGTTAAAGGTTTCTTTTACCACCGCGTGTTTTTCCCGCGTTACGAATTCTTGTCATTCAAATACCGTATATGCGTAATCTATGCTGCTTTATTGGGATCAGTAAAGAGTATAATATATAAAAATCCACAACAGTGCTGGTGTATAGTTATTTCCTAGTGCGGTGAGACTAACCCGAGGTTTATTCAGCGGCTCCTCCGGGGGTGAGCGCTACACACTGTATCAGCATAATTAAAACGATAAAAACAAGATGAAGGAAACTTTGCAAGTAGGTATACTCAAAACAACGCAGATTGAAACTTAAGGCGAAAACTTAAATCAATTATATCGATGTATAAAATGATAATTAAGTAGAAATGACATTAATGGTATCTAAATGAATAAACTACAATCTTAATCATAATAATATGTTAATGTACAAAAAATGAAGTGATGAAGATATAACAATAGTGAATATGATTAATGTGAGAAAAGTTCTTTTAAAGTTGGTGATTTGTAAATGTATACTGTTATATGTTGTGTATATATTATTAAGAAAAATGTTTAAAAAATATATACTATGATGTTAATATAAATGTGTAATAATAATGTGATCTCAGTGTGTGGACCTTAAGTGAAATTATGGAGCTGAAAAATGAATAGATGAAAAAATGTGTAGAAAAATTAAAAAATAAAGAATGAAAAAGTGAAACAACCGTAAAAAAGTGATTAAAAAAGGATTCACTAATTCACTATTGTCACACACTCTAATATTTGTTTGTGTCGCCTTTTGCAGTGATTGCGGCACGCATTCGCCGTGGCATCATTTGGATAAGCTCATACAATGTCACAGCATTTATTCGCGTCCAGAGTGGCATTAATTTGTGGCCAAGATCTTGTATTGATGATGGGAGAGTCGCAGCGCTGCGTAAAGTCTTCTCCAGCACATTATCCCAAAGATTCTCAATGGGGTTAAGGTCTGGACTGTGTGGTGGCCAATCCATGTGTGAAAATGATGTCTCATGCTCCCTGAACCACTCTTGCACAATTTGAGCCCGATGATTGAATCCTGGCATTGCCATCTTGGAATATGCCCGCTGTGCCATCAGGGAAGAAAAAACCCATTGATTGAAAAACCTGCTCATTCAGTATATTCAGGGAGTCACATGACCCCATTTTATGCTGAAACATATTAATCACTACAGTAATTATCCAATGGAAGGCTCACACCTATCGGCTTAGTTAAATCAGGTGGTTACTTTTTTTGGACAGGTAGTGTGTATGTGGTGTGTATATCTATCTCCGGCCACTTTATTAGGTACACTTCTTCAATTGCTTAACACAAATTGCTAATGAGCCAATCACACGGCAGCAACTCAATGCAATTAGACATCTAGACGCGGTGAAGACGTCTTGCTGAAGTTCAAACCGAGCATCAGAATGGGGAAGAAAGGGGATTTAAGTGACTGAACGTGGCGTGCCTGTTGGTGCCAGACGGGCTGGTCTGAGTATTTCAAAAACTGGGATTTTCACGCACAACCATCTCTAGGGTTTACAGAAAATGGTCTGAAAAAGGGTAAATATCCAGTGAGCGGCAGCTGTGTGGATGAAAATTGTAACGAATCCCTCCTGATATAGCGACAAGGATCCCTTAAGACAATCCCTATCTATCCCTCTGATCCTAAGGCTAGGGTCAGACGAACGCATTCTGTGCGTCCTAACACAACGGACGTACTTTCTGACTGACGACAAGGTAGTGGCCACACAGTCCGTTTTTGTGACCGACGTTTTTTTTGACTGATGTAGATGGGAAATAAAATTAATATTTAAAACCATTTTGTCCGTCTGACTTCGTTCCATCATTCACACACAAAGCTATGCAGACGTTGTGGACGTGGCGCACTCCGCACGTCCGTTCTAGCGGTTTTACCTTCTTGCCTAACTTGCGTCCATTTGCCGCGTCCGTTGTGCGTCTGCACTTCTGTGCGGACGTACTTCGTGTGTGGGGCTCTATTGATCATAATTGTATGCTACGTTGGACGTTAAAATGTGCTGCAACACGGACGTGAACACTGCGCTTGTCTGACCCCAGCCTTAGATGGTCGGTAATCTGTCTATGTTTAGGGATACAAACATATACGGATAGCAGATTATATAGAATACAGATGACAGGGTTAGCAGAGTTAGAAAAGCCAGGAACTGATAGATGAAGGGTGTTTCTCATACAGGCCAGACGATATAGAAAATCAGCAGAGTCAATAGAAAAGCCAGGGACTGGTACACAAAGGGTGTTTCTCATACAGGCCAGACGATATAGAAAATCAGCAGAGTGAATAGAAAAGCCAGGGACTGGTACACAAAGGGTGTTTCTCAAAGCAAGCCAGGTCATACACATGAAAGCAATCAAAGCACAAGGAGCTAGTGAATCGCGAGGAATGAGTCACAAGCGCTCAGGGAGGTAACTCCACGAGAGAGCAGCGAACCAGTTCCTCTCTTGTTACTTAAAGCCGGCGACTCCGCGTCATAATGCCGCGCCCCGCCTCCTGATTAACCACGCAATCAGCTGCAGCCTGAACATCGCCTGGCATCCGGCCAGCCCACACCGCGGAAGGCGCTGCGGGGTGCTGGGTATCCCCCAAGGCATCCCCAGACCCCCGTGGAAGGCTGTACGTGGCAAAAATGCCTTGTTGATGTCAGAGGAGAATGGGCAGACTGGTTTGGGATGATAGAAAAGCAACAGTAACTCAAATAACCACTCGTTACAACTAAGGTATGCAGAATATCATCTCTGAACACACAACACACACGTCCAACCGTGAAGTAGATGGGCTACAGCAGCAGCAGATCACACCGGTGCTACTCCTGCCAGCTAGGAACAGGAAACTCAGGCTACAATTCACACAGGCTCACCAAATTGGACAAAAGAAGATTGGAAAAACGTTGCTTGGTCTGATGAGTCTCGATTTCAGCTGCGACATTCAGATGGTAGGGTCAGAATTTGCTGTAAACAACATGAAAGTATGGAACCATCCTGACTTGTATCAACGGTTCAGGCTGGTGGTAGTGGTGGTGTAATGGTGTGGATATTTTCTTGGCACAGTTTGGGCCCTTTAATACCAAGTGAGCATCATTTTAATGCCACGGCCTACCTGAGTATTGTTGCTGGCCATGTCCATCCCTTTATGACCATAGTGTACCCTGTATCTTCTGATGGCTACTACCAGCAGGATAATGCACCAGGTCACAAAGCTCAAATCATCTGAAACTGGTTTCTTGAACATGACAATGAGGTCACTGTACTCCAATGGCCTTCAAAGTCACCAGATTTCAATCCAAAAGAGCACCTTTGGGATGTGGTGGAAAGGGAGATTTGCATCATGGATGTGCAGACGACAAATCTGCAGCATATGCATGATGCCATCATGTCAGTATGGACCAAAATCTCTGAAGAATGTGTCCAATACCTTGTTAAATCTATGCCATGAAGAATTAAGGCAGTTCTGAAGGCAAAAGGGGGTCCATTCCGGTACTAGCAAGGGGTACCTAATAAAGTGGCCGGTGAATACATCTCATGAAGATCAATTAAGGTATATTTTTTATTTATTATGAGTACACCCACTTTCATATTCTACTCTATATATATATATACACACACACGCAGTTAAAGCATAATTGTTTCTTACTGACATAGGTTCCTTTTCCTGTGCTTATTATGCGAATATCCATGACAGTACATGAAATAAAATTGTACCTGCTCTGCAAAGCAATCATCGCATAATGTCACAGATATTAAATTGGCCCATTATTTTCCATCGCCGTGCATGGTTCCAGCTGCCATCCTTTTTATAGGTATCGTAGGATAGGCTTCGCCGCTGCAGCTTAAAATAGGAAACCCAGAGGTGATCCATAGTTAGGGAATTAAATTGCCGCTCTCCTACACGAGATCTAAAGCTACAAATAACATGACGGTTCGCGGTTTTGGGTAATTCGAACGGTAGCTGGGAGCTCTGCCAAGCGATCGTTACTCAGCGACTGCAGGAGAAGAGCGCTTACATTAGGCTCTTAATAAAAAGCTTTACAATTTACTGGGACGGCATAAAAAACCAGCGATGAAGTTCATAAAAGTTATTTGGCGTGTCAGACGTTTTGCAACTGCGCCGGGACGTTGTTTATTCCGATATAAACCTTCCATGTTCGCAAATACGCGGATACGGTAGAATCACAGCAAGCAAAGAAGAATTAATAAAATCACACCGCTTTATGTTCAAGTGTAGCTCGCCAGGAGGAAAGGCAACAATAAATATGTACTTTGGGTATCAATTGCGTGTCCGCCATGCTCTATCACGTGAGCCTCCCTGGGGGATTTCACTCTTTAATATAGAGTCGAGAGGGGAAGACTACATATACAAAATGCATTTGTCGAGTCTTATTTCAAAAAGGAAAACCTCATGAGCTTCAATGAAACCAGCGATGTAAAACAAGACGTAGAAAGAAAAAATATAAACATCGAAAGTGCTTATATGAGAGCAGTGTTTTACAACTCTGTCCTCAGGTCCTCTTAAAAGTTTGAAAATAATTTTGTGTGAAACCAAATTAGTTTTAATACTAATTTGTTTCATTTTGTAATTTCGTTTCGTAATTTCATTTGTAATTTGGGATAGATTAGAATTCGATTCAAAATCGATTTGGATCGCACAAAAAAAACCCAACAAAACAATCATTTACTGTTACATTAGGGTTAAACATAAGGGTTAAAAGGCAAGCTAGGGTTAAATATTGCGCTGTCTATTGTCCTGAGGTGCTGAATACAACAGATTCAGCACCACGACCAATTGACAGGGACAGGGTGCTTTTGTGAAACAGTAAAATGAAACGGATTCGTTTTCATAATTTTGTTTGTAATTTGTGATCGATTCGAAATAGATTCGGATCACTAAAAAATCATTCAATCAATGGTTCTCTTGTGAAACAGTATAACAAATCAATTTCGTTATACACCGTTTCGTTTCCTTCGTTTCAATTCGGATGAAACTATTTAGTTATTTTGGAAGTACTTCTGAAATACGAATTAACGAATTTTCAAACGAATTGAGATTTGTTATAGAATGAACGCACATCTCTAGTATCAACCTACTCTCAGTGGCTTCACCTCTCACCCATGCCCAACCCTGACCACATTTTGCCCAATCATGGGCTCACAGAGCTAAGTCCCGCAGCACACTATATAAGGTTTCAACGCGCCGATTCTGCACGCATTTCAGGCTAGATTTCAAAGCAGATAGTTGTGTGTGTTGTTACTGCCGGTCTGCCACGCTACTGGGGGGTCTGGGGGGTCTCATTTCGACCAAATAACATGGAATTTAGGTGATGTGTGTCTTGTTACTGTGCCAGCAAGTTTTTTTGGGGTTTACAACTTTATTTAAAACATTTGTGTATTGAGGTGATTTTCTGGGTCTTGTCACACTGTGCCAGCAAGTCTTTTTGGGTCTCATTTATACCAAATATCATTGAATTTAGGTGATGTGTGTCTTGTCACTGTGCCAGCAAGTTTTTTTGGGGTTTACAACTTTCTTTAAAACATTTGTGTATTGAGGTGATTTTCTGGGTCTTGTCACTGTGCCAGCAAATCTTTTTGGGGCTCACTAATTTCTTTAAAACACTTGTGAATTAAGGTGATCTGTGTCTCGTCATACAAAAAGTACCAAGCTGTATTTTGGGGCTCACTAATTTCTTTAAAACACTTGGGAATTAAGGTGATCTGTGTCTCGTCATACAAATAGTACCACGCTGTATTTTGGGGCTCACTAATTTCTTTAAAACACTTGGGAATTAAGTTGATCTGAGTCTCGTCATACAAAAAGTACCACGCTGTATTTTGGGGCTCACTAATTTCTTTAAAACACTTGGGAATTAAGGTGATCTTCTGTGTCTCGTCACACAGCCAGCAATTTATTTTGGGGCTCACTAATTTCTTTAAAACACTTGTGAATTAAGGTGATCTGTGTCTCGTCATACAAAAAGTACCACGCTGTATTTTGGGGCTCACTAATTTATTTAAAACATTTGTGAATTAAGGTGATCTGTCTCTTGTCACTGGCTGCCAGCTATCAGTGTGTCTCACTGAGTTATACCAGAGTTATTTAAATCTTTATAACAGAGTTGAATCAGAGTTCTGTATATATTAATCTATATATCACTCACCATGTCTGAAAGAACAAAAAGGACAGGCAGACGCTCCCAGCCACAGATAAGAAGGCAAGCAGCCCCTGTGTCGGGAGGCTGTGTCTCTGGTCGTGGTGGACGTGGTGCATCCTCTGCAGGGGCACGTTTGTCCTTTCTAACTGGTGCTGGTCATCTTAAGCAGCAGCAACATACAGAGGACTTGGTGGATTGAATAACCAGGCCATCCTCATCCTCCGAGTCCTCTGCCAGCCAGGCTTCTAGTGCTTTACAGTCCACCTCAGCTGCCAAAGCATCTAATGCAGCCTCCATGTCCACAGCTACTCCTGCCGTAGCCTCGCTATCACACACGGAGGAGTCATCTGAATTGTTTGACTACAATGAGAGTGACATGCTGCTTGAGGATGCGCAGCAAGTACAGTGCTCTGATTCAATCTCTGAGGTTGAGCAAGGGAGTATAATCAACCTAGAGGAAGGAGGTGCCAGTGATGACACACAAATAACTGGCACTCATGTTGCCCCAGCAGCTGCAGCAAACTGCCAAGTTGGCTCCAGTGACGAGGAGATAGGGGGTGAAGATGACATTGATGATGATGAGGTCACTGACTCCACCTGGGTGCCAGATCGAACTGAGGAATCAAGTGAGGAGGAGGGGGAGGAGGAGGAGGAGGCACAGCAAACGCGAGGCACAACATCCTCTGTGACCAACCGTAGCACTAGCCAGTCCAAGGCATCACATGTCAGAGCTGCTCCGGTGCAGAGCACTGTTGTCTCAAAGAACACATGCAGTAAATCTGCTGTCTGGGAGTTCTTTAAGAACTGTGCATCAGACCCCAGCGTTGCTATTTGTAATCTATGTCAGAGGAGGCTGAAGCGTGGGATAAACACCGGACACTTGGGTACCACGTGCTTGAGGCGACATATGAACAAGTGCCACACATCCCGTTGGAGCAAAACTTTGTGTAGGTCCTCCTCCTCCTCATCTGTCTCTACCCACACAGTATGTCCTGCCATGCAATTGCCTACAACCTCCACCAACAGGGATGATGCTACAGTAATGGATGTACCAGCAGGTCCTTCCTCACAATGTGACATCAGGTTGACGTTCCTGGAGGGATCAGCCAAATGACAAATGATTTAGGTAAACTAAAAAAATGGTCGGAGTTGTGGCAATTGAGTTTTAATGTGGATAAGTGCAAGATAATGCACCTGGGACGTAAAAACCCAAGGGCTGAATATAGAATATTTGATACAGTCCTAACCTCAACATCTGAGGAAAGGGATTTAGGGGTCATTATTTCAGAGGATCTAAGGGTAAGTAGTCAATGTAATAGAGCAACAGGAAATGCTAGCAGAATGCTTGGTTGTGTAGGGAGAGGTATTAGCAGTAGGAAAAGGGAAGTGCTCATGCCACTGTACAGAGCACTGGTGAGACCTCACTTGGAGTACTGTGTGCAGTACTGGAGACCGTATCTCCAGAAGGATATAGACATCTTAGAGAGAGTTCAGAGAAGGGCTACTAAAATGGTGTACGGCTTGAAGGAGAAAAGTTACCAGGAAAGGCTTAATGATCTTAACATGTACAGCTTGGAAAAAAGACGAGACAGAGGAGATATGATAGAAACATTTAAATACGTAAAGGAATCCACAAGTAGAGGAAGGGAGTATATTTAAAAGGAAACAAAATAGCAAAACAAGAGGACATAGTCTTAGATTAGAGGGGCAAAGGTTTAAAGTAACATCAGGAAGCATTATTTTTCTGAGAGGGTGGTGGATACATGGAACAGTCTTCCAGTAGAAGTGGTAGAGGCCAAAACAGTAATTGAATTTAAGCAAGCATGGGATAGGCATAAGGCTATCCTAAACAAAAGATAAATCCAGGTAAAGTATCCATGTAATTGGGCAGACTAGATGGGCCGAAAGGTTCTTATCTGCCGACATTTTTCTATGCTTCTATGTTTCTATCCCAGTAGCTGAAGATTTACGCAGTCAGATTACGTTGCCGCAGCTGCTGCAGCGAAAGAAAAAATATAGTCCCAACCATCCCCAAGCACAGCGTCTAAATGCCAGCTTAGCAAAATTACTCACATTGCAGCTGCTGCCTTTCCAGCTGGTGGACTCTGCTCCCTTCCGTGAATTTGCTGAATGCGCTGTACCACTGTAGCAGGTTCCAAAATGCCATTACTTTTCACGCAAGGCCATTCCAGCACTATACCAGCACGTGGAAGACAATGTTATCCAGTCATTGGGAAAGGCAGTCAGCAACAAGGTGCATGTGACTTTAGACACGTGGTCCAGCAAGCATGGACAGGGTCGTTACATTTCCTTCATGGCACACTGGGTAACTCTGATTGCAGCTGGGAGGGATCCAAGACGGGGCTCTGTGCAGGAGCTTGTTCCTCCACCACGCCTCCAGAAAGCTGCTTGTATGAGGTCTGTCTGCTCCACCACCACCACCTCTTCCTCCTCCTCCTCCTCTGTCTCTGGCGAAGTGGCAGTTAAACCCACGCCTGACAGGGTCTACGCAATGGCTCAAGCAAAAAGATGCCATACTGTGCTTGAGCTGGTTTGTTTATGGGACAGGAGCCACACCGGGTCAGAAATTTTGTCAGCTCTGCAGGGTCAGGTGCAGAGATGGTTAACACCACGTCAGCTTGAGCTGGGAATGATCGTCTGCGATAATGGCAGCAACCTTCTCTCCGCCCTACGCAAGGGTAAATTGACGTATGTAACATGCCTAGCACACGTCCTAAATCTGGAGGTACAGCGTTTCCTAACCAAGTACCCAGGGCTGCCAGAGCTTCTCACCCAGGCCAGAAAAGTCTGCAGCCACTTCAGACGGTCATTTCCAGCAAGCGTTCGCCTGGCAGAAATTCAAAGAGAATTCCACCTTCCCACAAACCGTCTGATCTGTGACATGCCCACCAGGTGGAACTCGACATTAGCAATGCTGCAGCGTCTGCACAAGCAGCAGAGGGCCATCAACGAGTACCTGTGTGAGTATGGCAGAAGGACAGGTTCAGGTCAACTTGGTTTCCCCCCCCCCGCAGTGGCTGATGATCAAGGATGCATGCACTGTACTGTCACCATTTGAGGAGGCAACGAGGATGGTGAGCAGGGACAGTGCATGCATCAGTGACACAATTCCTTTAGTGTTCCTGCTGGAGCACACTCTGCAGGGAATTATAGATGTGGCTCTAGAGGCAGAGCAGCGGGAGGAAGGCCTTCCCTAGCTCTCAAGGCCCCAGTCTTTCCGCAGACAGCATTCCAGCGTTCCTACTCAGATCAGACAGGAGGAGGAGGAGGAGGACTATTTAAGTAGTGGGGGCATTGAAGGTGGGGATTCCTCAAGGCAGGGTTTTGTGTGCCCAGAAACAGAAGGGCTTGTGCGTGGCTGGGAGGAGGATGTGCACGATACGGTCATCCTCATTGACCAGGAAGACTCGGCAGCTAATGCCACCTCCAACCTACGCTGCATGGGCTCCCTAATGATGCAAAGCCTGCTAAAGGACCCCAGGATTCGTGCTATCAAGGAGAGGGATCATTACTGGTTGGCAACCCTTCTTGATCCACGATACAAGGGGAAAGTTGCAGAGCTCATCCTGCCCACACAGAGGGAGCACAGGATGACAAAACTTGAGGACGCTCTAAAGCGAAACTTGTGTAACACCTTTCCAGGCACTGTTAGATTACCAAGTGCTACTGCTGACACACGTGCTTCTGAGGCTGCAGGTGATCAGAGGAATAGTGGTGAAGGCCAGGGCCGCTTGACTGATGCATTTTTAATTTTTTTTAGTCTTTGACGCCCAGGGACGTCAAATGTAGGCACTAGACATGTGCAAAGCACAAAATTTCGTTTTAAACTAATGAATTAGTCCTAAAATGCAATTTATTTAGTTACTAAAGAAATTCGTTTTCAGTTCTTTAGTATGAAAACTAATTTCATTCATCCGAAAACCAGTGGATACAATTACTATTGTAGTGGTGGCTCCTCAGAGGGCTGAGATCGCTGCTTGTTACAGTATCTCTCACTCTCAGCACAATGTGGGCCATATTACATAGCTGGTGCTAATTTAACCAGAGCTGTTGTAAACTTCCCAGAGCCATTATAGCCTATGGAGGTTTTCAGTTTACAACAGCTCTGGTTAAGTTAGCACCAACATTGTAATACTGCCCCGTGTCAGGCCAAGCTGTTACAGTAACTGCTGCTCATCACAGTGCTCAGAGTTTCAGTAAAACTAGTAAATAATATTTTTATATTTAAGAGGTTAGAACAATATTATTTCCTTGTTTTACTGAAACTCTGAGCGCTGTTAGTCAGTTACTGTAACAGCTGAGCCTGATACATTGTACTGAGAGATAATGTAACAAGCAGCCGATCTTAGCGCTCACAGCCACTGGATTTAAAGGGCTAAAAAAAAAGGCTCCTCTCTGTATAATGTTTAGAACATCCTCCTGCATTAATTAATACCCCTCTCTGTATAATGTATACAACATCCACCTGCATTAATTAATACCCCTCTCTGTATAATATATAGAACATCCTCCTGAATTAATTAATGTCCCTCTCTGGATAGAACATCCTCCTCAATTTATACTTTTCTCTGTATAATGTATATAACATCCTCCTGCATTAATACCCCTCTCTGTATAATGTATAGAACATCCTCCTGCATTAATTAATGCCCCTCTCTGTATAGAACATCATACTGCATTGGCATGTGGAGGGTGCAGAACTTCGGATGTTGCGATGTTGCACTCTTCATTGCTGGTCTCCTTCACTCATCAATGTAATATCTCAAAAAGGACTGAAACTAAAATGTAGTGCATTTTATTTTAGTTTCTTTCGTTTTTTGTACTAAGCAGTTTCGTTTCTCTTGAGTCATACGAAAACTAAATTATCCCAAAATTCGGACTAAATCGTTTTAGTACTAAAACTAATGCACATGTCTAGTAGGCACCCATTGCCAGCGTCTTCACCATATGGTGCAGGACTACCTAGGGGCAAGGGCAGACCTGGATACCTTTCCAGCAGATGATCCACTGGCTTACTGGGTGTTGAGATTGGATCACTGGCCAGAATTTAGCCAATATGCTATGCAGCTACTAGGTTGCCCTTCATCTAGCGTGCTTTCCGAAAGGACGTTCAGTGCTGCTGGAGGTTTTGTCACATACAAAAGAGTGCGTCTGTCCACCGACTCTGTAGACCGGCAGACATTTATAAAAATGAATCAGTCCTGGATCAGCAGCTATCAATCCCCTGATGCCGAAGTAACGGAATAGATCGGGTATGTCTTCTGCATGCACAAAACCTCCAGCACTGAACTCTTTCACAATACCACAAAAGGGTTACGGTGTGAATGCACTTGCTGCCATGAAAGGCACAATATTTGGCTGCACTGACGCCTGTGCCAGATTTATATCATTTTAATTTTTTGAACAGCAGGGTCCAACCCTGCACTCTTCCACAATACCACAGAGGGGTTACTGTATGATGATACTTGATGGCCTGGCACCAAAGGCACAATATCTGGGTGCACTGACGCCCATTACCAGATTTATATCTTTTCAATATAGGACCACATGGTCCACCCCTGCACTCTTCCACAATACCACAGAGGGGTTACTGTATGATGATACTTGATGGCCTGGCACCAAAGGCACAATATCTGGGTGCAGTGATGCCCATTACCAGATTCATATCTTTTTAATATAGGACCGCATGGTCCACCCCTGCACTCTTCCACAATACTACAGAGGGGTTACTGTATGATGAAACTTGATGGCCTGCCATTAAAGGCACAATATCTGGGTGCACTGACGCCCATTACCAAATTCATATCTTTTTAATATAGGACTGCATGGTCCACCCCTGCACTCTTCCACAATACTACAGAGGGTTTACTGTATGATGATACTTGCTGGCCTGGCATTAAAGACACAATATCTGGGTGCACTGCCATTGACGCCTGTATCAGATTCATATCCTCAGAGGGGTTACAGTGTGACAGCACTGTTGCCGACGCTAAAAGCCCAATTTTAAAGCACCTATTGTTACTTTCATCCAAAGCCTGCATAAGTTTCACAATAATTTAGCCCAAAATAACACTAAACTTTTTCTGCGCGTCCTAAAATGTCTTTTCATACAGGCTGCCGCCCCAAGCAGTTGTTTATAGATATGTTAAAGGAAAAGCATTTACCGTCATATGAAACGTCATTTATTTGTTTTTAAGTGTTTCTATACATCCTAGAAATCCACCACTTCACGGGCAGATTATGGGGACCTCCTAGGCACGATATTTGAAGGAATATTTCATTTTTATCTTTAACCTTTATTTCATGGAAAACTC
This sequence comes from Leptobrachium leishanense, assembly GCA_009667805.1. NCBI lineage: Eukaryota > Metazoa > Chordata > Amphibia > Anura > Megophryidae > Leptobrachium > Leptobrachium leishanense. The sequence goes on along the minus strand of CM019063.1, from coordinate 517,070,652 downwards.
ACTGTCCCTTTAAAAACGTTTTTTTTAAAACTTTTTATCCTTGTTTCCTGTCCCCCAGGGTACTACCCAGACCCCATACACCTTTTATGGCAAGGTAGCATATGTAGCATATATGCCCTCTTGGAGGGCACTCTAAAAAACTGAATGTTCAGCCCCTTTGACTTGCATGGGAGTTCGGGTTCGGTCCCTTACAAATGGGAAGTTCGGGTTCGGGCTTGAACCGAACTCGGGGGGTGTTCGGCTCATCCCTACTTATTACCTGTGACCTTTGACCTTGACACAAAATGTCCATGATTCGTTCCATATGCAGTCATTGTGACTGTCAGATTTCTTGATGATGTTATTTATTTATTATTTATTTATTTATAAAGGATTTTACCAGGAAGGATACATTGAGATTTCTCTCGTTTTCAAGTATGTCCTGGGTTCAAGAACATTGAGTGGTTACAGAAATACAAAGTTACAGTTACAAGTACTTATACAGCACCAACAAATTCCATAGCGCTTTACAATGGGGATGCACAAACAGCAGACTTACATGATACAAGAGGAAATAACCCTGGACATCAGATAACTGTCCAGGTTATATATCACTTTAAACAAAAAGCTCAGGCAGACATCCCATGAGCTTACACTCTAAGGGACTAGGGTAACAGAAACAAATGGGAGCAGAGGGAAGGTGAAACTGGTGGTCAGAGGGATTGCATGAAATGGACCAGATTTTTTTGGGCTTAGTAAGGGTGATTAGGGAGAGAAGTGGAGACAGCTGGAAAGGATGCCTGAAATTAGGGACCAGCTCTGGGAGGGCGGGTGGATGGGGAGGGTGGGTTGAGGCAGCAGAGGGGAGGAATGGAGGTCACTCTGTGATGGAGAATGCTGTGGAAAGTGAATGAGGTTTGTGATAATGCAGATAGCCCCAATTAAACAAACACGAGGGGGAGGAGGAGGAGGATGAGGAGGGAGGAGGGAAACACAGATTTTATCTATCTGAAATGGAGGGAGATTCAAAATATTTCAAAAGACTAGTCAGAAAATAATAAATGCAGACATAAAAATACATTTGCAAGATTATGGCAGCCTGGGGTATGATGTCGTACGCCTTTGTTGAGATGGTGGATACCTTGAATGCTTGGTTCAAGGCAGCAGAGGGGAGGAATGGAGGTCACTCTGTGATGGAGAATGCTTGAATGCTTGGTTCAGGGCAGCAGAGGGGAGGAATGGAGGTCACTCTGTGATGGAGAATGCTTGAATGCTTGGTTCAGGGCAGCAGAGGGGAGGAATGGAGGTCACTCTGTGATGGAGAATGCTTGAATGCTTGGTTCAGGGCAGCAGAGGGGAGGAATGGAGGTCACTCTGTGATGGAGAATGCTTGAATGCTTGTTTCAGGGCAGCAGAGGGGAGGAATGGAGGTCACTCTGTGATGGAGAATGCTTGAATGCTTGGTTCAGGCAGCAGAGGGGGGAATGGAGGTCACTCTGTGATGGAGAATGCTTGAATGCTTGGTTCAGGGCAGCAGAGGGGAGGAATGGAGGTCACTCTGTGATGGAGAATGCTTGAATGCTTGGTTCAGGGCAGCAGAGGGGAGGAATGGAGGTCACTCTGTGATGGAGAATGCTTGAATGCTTGGTTCAGGGCAGCAGAGGGGAGGAATGGATGTGATACAGTTAAGAAAAGAAAATATGATATACCCCGCTAATCATATACATCCATTCATTCATTGTCACTCTCAAGTGCACAAAAACAATAAAAATGTTAATTTACACAAGAAGAGACACAGATAATAAATTTTAAAATTTCCCCGCAAAGCCTATGGGCCTCACGCAACAAAAAAGAAAGATCATACTACATCCGACTCAATGCATTTAGAAAAAAATATATATATATACAACTGTGGATCAAAAGGGACATAGCCGAAGTGCATATTCCACCCATTTAAATATCAAAAAATATTTAATTACTATCCTATTCAGTCTTGTTCAGTGTTTTGAAACAAACCTGGTGTTTATAAAACACACCAATCCTCAAATATAATCCAAAAAATAAAAGCAACTTTAATTTTACTGAATTAAAACTTTCCATTTACCACTATATATGTCATGAAACGTATTTATGCAAATGTATTAAATTATATGTTCCTAAATACATTAATTAACTCTAATTTTAATTGGATGTGATCTTCAATAAACCTAAATGTGTCAGGGAATTTGAACAATATTGATTGTAACCAAACAAAAATAATAAAATATAAAATAATAAAAGACACAAAATAATTATCAATTAGAGAACACAATGATAATCCATCAGCATATAAAAAATACATTATCTTCTTCTTTCTTTGTCTTCTGTCTTATTGGTTGAAAATAACTGTTTTGTAAAACTGACATATCTTAAGTTTTATTTCCAAATCAATGATCTTCTTTAATCGCATGATTTATCAATGAGTTGTTGATAAATTAGAATGTTTTATTGCCTGGTGTCTGATAATTCCTTATTATCCGGTTGATGTAACATTGTAATGTGAAATGATAATGTGTTTGAGTAAATTTCCTTCAATTCCAACAGCTTTATCAAGATTGGTATTCAATCATCTTCCATCTAGCTTGATCGAAGTTGGCATGCATGGGTAATTTTCACCTAAAGTAAAAAACTTGCGAAAAAAATGTATTATTAACCACTTCAATGCTAAGGACGCGCTCAGCGCGTCCTCAGCATTGCCCCTGGTATGCGGAGGACGCGCTGAGCGCGTCCTCGCATTGGGGTCAGCGTTCGGCCGGGTTCCGGCCGATCGCTGGCCCCTCCGGTGCGGGCTGACATCCTGGATGTCAGCCCGGCATCCGGAGCAGTGGCCGCCATTGTTATGTGTCATCGCGCCCCCGCGATGACACATAATTCAGGCGCCCCCCCGCATGTGCGGAGGAGGCGCCTGAAAGGGAGGGGGGGAGGTCCTTCGGACCTCTCTCTCCCTCCGATCGGCGGCTCACAGGGGCTTAACCCAGGCATCATTTGGAAGGGCACAGCCTGCCCTTCCAAATGATGCCTGGCATTAACCCCTGGGGAGCTGGATCGCAAATCGGCGCTGAAAAGCGCCGATTTGCGATCCTTCCCGGGAGCTGGCCGACATCTTGGATGTCGGCCAAGCTTCCGGAACTCCCCCAGAGGACTGGCGTCATCGTGCGCAGCACGATGACGCCAGTCCTAGCATTAACCCCTAACTGCCACGAAGTGTGGAGATAGGGAGTTCCAATGAACTCCCTATCTCCCGATCCGTGGCAGTTAGGGGTTAAATTTTGATATCGTTGGATCGGCCAGAGCATGGCCGTTCCAACGATACCAAACATGAAAGTAAAAAAAAATGTAAAAAAAAATAAAAAATAAAAATAAAAATAAAAAAAAATTAAAAAAAAAAAATTAAAAAAAAAAAAAAACACTTTTTTTTTTTGTTTTTTGTTTTGTTAATGCAGCAATATTGTTCCCATTTCAATTATAATGTGAACAATAATGCTGCATTAACGATTTTTGTATGCGGTGCGTTTGTTAAAAATGGTGTCATTTTCCCCAAAAAAAAATGTAACGAGACCCCATCTCTAATTTTTTTAACAAGCACCCCATACAAAATATAACCGCAATTGCTCGCATGTTAAAATGTGGAAAAAAACACTTTACACGCTGTAAATTAATTGAAAATACATATTTTTTGCATTTTTTGTTATAATATACAAACATGACATAACGTATACATATAATAATGACATATTATGAATCTACCGAGTCTGACGGAAAGAACGATATATAATATGTCGATGTCATATACTAAAATAAGCCTTCAAAACAGGTTTAAACATGATGCGCAAAACAGGTAAAAAATGACCTCAGCACAGGGGCGGGAAAAGCCTCAGCAGCGAAAGGGTTAACCTGTCAAAAACTTTAAAATTGATATGGTTAAAATACTTAAAAAAAAATGCATCAACACATTTTTGGACACAAAGAAAAAGGAGTGGTCATGAGAGAGAGAAAATGGAGGGGGCTAGGAGAAGAATGTGAATTTTTTTCTACTTTTGCAACGGTCACCAATTTTCTTAAAATGCTATTCAATTCAAATAAAAAAAACACATAACAAAAATATCATAAACTGGGAAAGAAAGTATAGAAGGGCATGTTAAAACTTGACATGTTAACTAGCACAAAGTTCTCAGAGGAAACTCAGAGAAAAAGATTCTTAATAAACATCCAAAACAACAATCTTTATTAAGGATATTGGTTAAAAACAAACATTCAAACGTGAGGTGTTTGTGCATCTATTTTACAGCCTGTTTTATTCCCTCCAAGAAAATTCAATGGGGTTACAGTCATACGTTGTTGCACTTCACACCAAAAGACAAAAACATCAGACAGCAAAAAATAATACTAGACATATGGCTACCAATGCAGAAAAAAGAAAACAAACAAACTCAGGATACTAAACTGCAACCTTCCATATCCCTTTTGTCACAAAAACAACTTTCTATCCCCACTCGTCAACTGAAATTACCTTATATACATACTTTAACATTCCTTTGTACAGCGCTACAAAACCTGTAGGCTCTTTCCACATAAACTTTAATCCTTAAATATCACTCCATCCTCTTAGATTGTAAGCTCTTAAACAGGACCTCTTTGCTTACTGTATTATGATGAACCTACATATATATTCCATTACACAGGTTACAAAACCTGTAAATGACCTCAGTCAGCCATTTTGGCAATTATTCAATAGGGGACTCAAATATTACTATAATTATATCTTTAGTAGAGATTATCAGTCGTTCAGCAACACAGAAACTACACAGGCATGCTTGTCCCTTATACAAAACATATAACCTATATTAAGGTGTGGTCAATCCCTTTGTGCTGGACTCAAACAAAGACCAGAGGAAAATAACCGACCACGCCTCTTTTGTGAAAATTTATAACTTATATCAAAGCAGATGAACGACGCCCATTACCTTGATACACAAAATAGTTTTTTAATATATTTTTTCATATATCAACTTTTATCATCCATTTACAGTAAATCCAGCTCCCATAATTACGTTTTTATTCCACATCTGTCTCCATAAAATCTTGTAATCATCCCAGCCATCCAATACGCTATATACCAAATAAAATACACATTTGAATCACACGAAAATACCCAACTCCACAAACAGCCACAATCACAACTCCCATTATAGCATGAAAAGAAGACACATTCCAGAATGCACAGCCAAATAAATCTTTCCTTTGTACATCATTTTAACTACTACATATTGCAAATAGAAAGAACTATTAATAAAAAACAAAGAAAGAAAACTTTTCCTACAAAATTTTATGAGAAGGGAAAAAAATTAGCAAGCACCATTGAAATGTGCTATTGTCTCCATTTCCTGTTTGTTTTTCTTTTACTCAAGGCAAAGCAGTAAAAACACATACGACGCAACCTGTGGTAAAAAAGGCAGTCCCTATATATAAATTGCATATGAAAAAACACAATATCAGAACTAGGAAATACAAAATATCAAAGATAAACACATACATTAATAATTAGTAAAGACAAACAGCGAAATAAACAGACGTAATCAATGGCAAGAAACAAATAAACAAATAAAAAAGAAAAAAAATTGAAATCTGAAAGAAAAAACAGTTTGCAAATCTTTTAGAATCAGTTAGGTTATAAAATAAGACAGCGCGCAAACATACAGAAACGCGCAATAAAAATGGCAGCAACGCGCAAAGAAAAGAAGAGGAACAATAAACAAAAATGTCTCTCAATGGGAGATGAAACCATCTTGCTATATGAGAAGAAATCAGACGCATCGAATACTTACAGATCTAATCAATTAAAATAAAATGCTCACATTACAAGCAGGTAGACTAGTCAAAACTCCAACATAACGGAGCTACAATACAGACACATACAGACCAATATACACATACTCAACACTTAGAAACATCTTCCAGTTTCCCGGGTGAGTGACATAACCTACACAGGATCAGCACTAAAGCTCAGGGTACATCAACATGACGAGTGAGTCACCGCTCATTAACAGCTCTCTATGGGGCGAGTTAAGTTAAACAAACAAACATAATATAACATCAAACAAAGAAAAACAAACAGAGCGTCCTGCAACAACAACAACACAGTGACTCTCACAGCCAGATTCTCCTCATGGAAGCAAAGATTCTTTTATCTATATAGGCAATCAGACAATTGAATTATTAGATCTAATTTCTGACACCAACTGTTAAATTTTAATCTTAACCCTTTAGTGACCGGGCGGTTTTACACAAATCCGTCTTTTAGTGACCGCTGCTGTTTTTACGTTTCTGCGCTGTTAGTGTTTAGGTCAAATTTTCCTCTTACTCGTTTATTCAACCCACACATATTATACACCCTTTTTCCCGCCATTAAATGGACTTTCTAGAAATACCATTATTTCCATCATATCGAATAATTTACTATAAAAAAAATATGAAATATGAGGAAAAAAATGGTAAAAACACACTTTTTTGTAATTTAATCCCCAAAATCTACAACCACCCAAAACGACCCCAGCTAAATAGGTTCAAAATTTTGTCCCGAGACTAGAAATACCCAATTTTTACATGCGTTTGCTTTTTAACCCCTTCACTGCTGAGACAGTTCACCTATGTGCGCTGCGCTCATTCTGACCATTTTGTGCTAATTATTTTTAGATGACAGCCTAGGTCCTATTTAATTAAACCCCCCAGACAAAAAAACTTAAAAAAAAAACATTTTTTTATTTTATTTAATTTTTTATTTTTATTTATTTAATTTTTTATTTTTTATTTTTATTTAATTTTTTATTTTTTATTTTTTTTTAAAACCAAACCTGGTCATGTTTGGTATCATTTGAAAGGCCATAATCAGGCCTTTCAAATGATGGCAAATATGGCCATCTAGCTGCCATGGATCGGGAGATAAAGGGATCCTTAGGATCCCCTTATCTCTACATGGCAGCTAGAGGGTTAACTGGCCCACGACATCCTCACACATATGGTGAGGTTGTCAGTGGGTGGGGGGGACCTGGAGGCTTGGCTGACATCCAAGATGTCAGCCCCCTCCAGGTTTGAATCGCCTTTCGGCGCCAATTGGCGCCGCAACGTGATCCGGCGGCGAAACGGTTAATGCCACCCCTCTCCAGCGGTGCAAACGGCATCTCCCTAGCTTCAATGGTTGGGGAGATAGAGGGCTCCGAAGGAGCCCCCCCTCCCCTCCATTGAAATCCATGGGGACGCCTGCTGATGACGTCACCACGCAGCGTGGGGACGTCATCAGCCTCGCCTGCCCATGTAAATCACATGGGCAGGCTTCCTCCCTGCCAGATCGCCATGGGATCCGGCGAGGGAGGTGAGTATCGGACGGGAGGGGGATTAGGCGCCGCTGACGTACCCTGTACGTCCGCGGGTCTAAGGGAGACCCGAGGACAAGACGTACAGGGTACGTCAGCGGTCCTTAAGGGGTTAATCAAACAATAACAAATTCCCTAATATAATTACCATATATGAAATTTCAATAGACCGTTTTCTTACCATATATCAAAAATGAAGTAAGGCGCTGCGCGAGCTGCGCGAGCTGCGCGACTCAGATCAGAGGAGATGATAGAAACAACCACACCGAGATATGGCAGATCAACATCTGATCAGCTCGTGGTCTGTCAGAACCGTTTATTATTTCAACATCCAATAGAAATGTTCGTTATAGAAAAGAGCTTCCTGTCCACTCCTAACATACATAGGAGTGTGATATAACAGCCAATCAGAACAGATACATTTCTACATCATGTAACAAAGATTTTGCTGGCATTTCTAAGTTAACACAGGATATCTATTTCAATCACCTCGCTGACTAGCCTCGAGAGGAAATGAAACTGAGCAAACACCGTACTGGAACAAGAAGGAGGGGGGATTTCACACTAATGCATATTGAAATATGGCACGTATTTAAATTATAGGACATTTATAATCCTACAGAAAATTTAAAAAACTACCTATCATATTAAAATACCTTTCAAATGTAAGGTCATATTATACTGTATTTCTTTACCAGGTTATATGTGTCAGTGCATGTCAGTCACTCGAAGCATTTCTCAAGTCTCCTTTTCATCAAATCAGCAATTTCAGCAACGCATCCTCTCTCTGCCAAGAAGAAAATTATAAAAATGATTCAATTAAGGATGATTAGCAGTGTTTTTACTTGTCATTCCATCACTGTCATGCCTTTGGAAGAATAGAGAACAAAAAGAGCTTTGCCTGACACCTGCCATACCCCGAGCAAGAGAAAATGGAAGGAAAATTATTTTAATGCAGAGTTTGAGTCAAAAGTCAGAGCGTAGCAGATCCCACTGCTGCCACCAGTGTAAGTCAGAATAATCAGCACTCTCTCAAGTGCAATACATGTATATGTTAAAGGGACAATTCATTTTCTTCAAGAGCCTTAATGCATCCCATAAAACACCATGATTGTTTTTTTACATGGTGACAAGGTGACATGGTGTCATTTTTACATGGTGACAAGCATAGCATGAAAATAACATCACAGCACCAAAGCTACACTTTCAGAATTCTCAGGAAATGAAAGGTAAAGCTACGCTAGGCTTTAGCTTAACCTCTTAGTGACCGGGTGGTTTTACGAAAATCTTTCCTTTAGTGCCCACTGCTGTCTTTCCATTTCTGCGCTGTTTGTGTTTAGGTCAAATTTTCCTCTTACTCGTTTATGCAACCCACACAGATTACATACCGTTTTCCCCGCCAATAAATGGACTTCCTAAAGATACCATTATTTCCATCATATCCTATAATTTACTATAAAATAAATATGAAATATGAACAAATTGGAAAAAACACACTTTTTCAAAATTTAATCCCCAAAATCTACCAAAAAGACCCCGGCTAAATAGTTTCAAAATTTTCTCCTGAGATTAGAAATACCCAATTTTTACATGTTTTTGGTTTATAACCCCTTCACTGCTGAGCCATTTCACCTCTGTGCGCTGAGCTCATTCTAACTGTTTTATGCTCATAATTTTTAGATTCCAGCTTAAGTCCTATTTAATTAAACCCCCAAGACAATTTTTTAAAAAAAACAAAACCCCATGTTTTTATTATTATTTTTGTTTTTTATTATTTTACACCAAACCTGGTTATGTTTGGTATTATTGGAAAGGCCATGATCAGGCCTTTCCAATGATATCAAGCATGACCCTCTATACAGTGGCGTAGCGTGGGTTGTTGTCAGCGCCCGGGGCAAGGCTAGAATTGCATGCCACCCCCAACCTGTGGACCCGGTAACAAACCCTGATTCCCTTCTACCAGTAGAGTATTGACCCCCGTTACCCCACAAGCACATGTTTTGTATATTAACAAAATACTGATATAATAAAATACTTAAACACACATGCCCCCACGCTATGCCACTGCTACCAGTCACCCTGTCCCAGTATACCCTAGCACAATTCCACTCTCACACTATACCCAGTCACTCTCTCCCAGTACCCCAGTCACTCTCTCCCCAAGTACCCCCGTCACTATCTCCCAGTACCCCCACTTTCTCCTAGTACCCCCAGTCACTGTCTCCCAGTACACCAGTCACTCTCAGTACCCCCAGTCACACTCTCCCAGTACCCCCAGTTACTCTCTCTCCAAGTACCCCAGTCACTCTCTCCTAGTACCCCCAGTCATTCTCTCAGTACCCCCACTTTCTCCCAGTACCCCAGTCACTCTCTCTCTCCAAGTACCCTCCAGTCACACTCTCTCCAGGTTCCCCCAGTCACTCTCTCCCTCCAGTTACTCTTTCTCCCAGTACCCCAGTTACTCTCCCAGTACCCCCAGTCACTCTTTCCCAGTACTTCCCAGTCACTCTCTCTCTCTCCAAGTACCCCAGTCACTCTCTCCCAGTACCCCCACGTTCTCCTAGTACCCCAGTCACTGTCTCCCAGTACACCAGTCAGTCACTCTCAGTACCCCCAGTCACACTCTCCCAGTACCCCCTAGTTACTCTCTCTCCAAGTACCCCAGTCACTCTCTCCTAGTACCCCCAGTCATTCTCTCAGTACCCCAGTCACTCTCTCCCAGTACACCAGTCACTCTCCCTGAGTACCCCCAGTCACTCTCTCCCAGTACCCCCAGTCAATCTCTCCCAGTACCCCCTCAGTTACTCTTTCTCTCCAAGTACCCCAGTCACTCTCTCCTAGTACCCCCAGTCATTCTCTCAGTACCCCCACTTTCTCCCAGTACCCCAGTCACTCTCACTCTCCAAGTACCCTCCAGTCACTCTCTCTCCCAGTACTCCCAGTCACTCTCTCCCAGCACCCCAGTCACTCTCTCTCTCCAAGTACCCTCCAGTCACACTCTCTCCAGGTTCCCCCAGTCACTCTCTCCCTCCAGTTACTCTTTATCCCAGTACCCCAGTTACTCTCCCAGTACCCTCCAGTCACTCTTTCCCAGTACTTCCCAGTCACTCTCTCTCTCTCTCCAAGTAACCCCAGTCACTCTCTCTCTTTATCCAAGTACCCCCAGTCACTCTCTCCCAGTATCCCCAGTCATTCTCTCCCCGAACCTCCTGTCACCCTCTCCCCATACCCCCCACTGTGTGTTGTTCAGGCTGCTCTGGTGTCACACAGTGTCACCTACCTGCATGGAGTTGCTGGTGGCATGGGGGGAGCTGTCCAGGGGCTTAGTGGGGACCGGATCTTAAATGTGCTGCAGGGTAGGTGTCTCCCTCCCTCTTTCCTGTTCAGGGGCTGCAGGGCTGCCAATGGCGGGGGGCTGGCGCAGGGCTTCAAGGGAGGCTGGCAAGCATGGTACAGGGTGTTCCGTTGGATAATGCTGCACTGCTTCACGTGACTCATGTCAGCGTTGAGGAGAAGTCAGGACTGGACCAGAAATTTCTGTCCTGGTCCTCCCTTCCAGACGCTGAGTGCCAAGTCATCGCTGGCGCCGCAAAAGTGGCAGCTGCCCTTGCAAGGGCATCTCACGGACACTGGAAAATAATAGTGGTTCAAATTGCTTTTGAAATTTTGCACCCCTAAGAAATTTGCGCCCAGGGCCACTGCCCCCGAGGCTCCCCCATGCTACGCCACTGCCTCTAGCTGCCATGGATCGGGAGATACGGGGATCCAAATGATCCCCCTATCTCCATTTGGCACATAGTGGGTTAACTGGCCCACTGACGTCCTCACACATATGGTGAGGATGTCAGTGGGTGGGAGGTGACCCGGAGGCTCGGCTGACATCCTAGATCTCAGCCACCTCCGTATTTGATCTGGCAGCGAAACGGTTAATGCTATGCACCACTTTCCCCACTTTCCCCTTTCCAGCAGTGCAATGTGCTAGTCTCTATCTTTAATGGTTGGGGAGACAGAGGGCTCCAAAGGAGCCCACCCTCCCCTTCCTGGTTTTTGCAGCAGGTGCTAGGTGGTGCCTGCCGATGACGTCATCACGCAGCGTGATGACGTCATTGCGGTGGCTGGGCCTCCCGAATAGGCGGGAAAGGCTTCCAGTCTGCCAGTGCTCTGCGGGAGCCCTGCGAGGAAGGTAAGTATCAGGCAGGAGGGAGGTAAGGGGACCTGTACCATGTACGTCCGCGGTCCCTAAGGGGGTAAACTGCCACTACCACAAAAAATTAATTGTCTTCATTGTGTTTGATGTTGCCGATATCTTACATGTGTTTTGTTTTTCTCTTGTATGTTTAGTTAAGAAAATATTTTCCTCTATATGTGTCACTGGACGCATCCATTGTGTGATCTTTTGTGTTGTAAACTGCCCCTCCGCCGCGTATCTTTCCATCACTTGCTCCTCACTGTGTGGCTTTGGTCATAGAATGGAGAGAATGGGTTGATCACCGACTCACATCATTGTATTGTGTGGGATGTATTCAAAGGACATCACCAGGGTTTAGATTAGAAGTCTTTTAAGCTCCATGTCATGTCTCATTCAGTTGCCAGCACTTATCTTGAGCCGCCATGAGAACTAGACATGTGCATTCCATTTCGTTCCAAACCCAAATTTGGACAAAAAAATAAACGTTTTTCGGGGGGGTTTGTCTGTTTCCGAAAAAACGAGAAATCGGCTGTCCAAAAATAGGAATTGGCCGAAAACACAAATCACATCAGCAAAACGAAATCAACGAAGCTAAATGTCGAAATATCGGGAGACAGAAGGATCCAAAAAAGATCTGAAATTATGCAAAACAGAACGAAAATGATCCTAAACGGAAAAAAAACAATACGAAAATTACCCAAAACAAAAAAAAATAGAACAAAATGAAACTAATAAAAATGAGAATTTGTTTAACATTTAACACCTGCAGCGAAAAAGTCTCTATTTTTTAGGCATTTTTTGGGTGAAAGTTTAGGTTTCCTAATTTATTTGAAAGCAACTAGGATTTTTTTCCCCATCGGTCTTAATGTAAAAAAATATTCCCGTTTTTATTAAACATTTATTCAACTGTGTATTCTTTTCACTTGCAGCAAAAAGTCTCCTTATTTTTTTTGGCATTTTTCAGTGAAATGCCCTGATTTTTGGTGATTCAGTTCACCATGGTGCCGTTCAGTGCAGTTCGGCTGCAGTGAAATTCCCCATAGAAAAGTAATGGTTAATCTATTCAGAGAACGCCGAGCGAACACCACCGAGATGTTAGTGAAATTACCTGATTTTCGGTGGTTCACTTCGACGGGTTTAAACAGGAGAATCCCAAAGGTTTCAATTTATTTATTTATTTATAAAGTATTTTACCAGGAAGGATACATTGAGATTTCTCTCGTTTTAAAGTATGTCCTGGGTTCAAGAACATTGAATTGTTACAGTCGTTACAGAAATACAAAGTAATAAAATGCAAAATATTAAAAACAAAACAAAAAAATACAGATTAACAGAAAATAAATATGTAGGAAATATGTTCACTATGTTACATGTTTACAGGTGCATTCTGTATATAGTCACTGTGTTGCATGTTTACAGGAGCATTCTGCATATAGTCACTATGTTACATGTTTACAGGTGCATTCTGTATATAGTCACTGTGTTACATGTTTACAGGTGCATTCTGTATATAGTCACTGTGTTACATGTTTACAGGTGCATTCTGTATATAGTCACTGTGTTACATGTTTACAGGTGCATTCTGTATATAGTCACTATGTTACATGTTTACAGGTGCATTCTGTATATAGTCATTATGTTAAATGTTTACAGGTGCATTCTGTATATAGTCACTATGTTACATGTTTACAGGTGCATTCTGTATCGAGGTATGTTAATAGAGATCTCTTAAGGGACTTTAGACTGGGGGAAGATTTGATGGCGTCTGGAAGGTTATTCCATAATTGCGGTGCTCTGTAGGAAAATGAGGATCGAGCCACTTTATTTTTGTATTGTGGTATTGCAAGTAAGGTGCAGGTCCTGGATCGGAGGTTATAGGATGAGGGAACTGCTGCGGGAAGCAGCCTATTCAGGTAGGGTGGTAGCTTCCCAGAAAAGCTCTTAAACACCAGGTTGGAAAGGTGAAGGGTGCATCTGATTTACCTCTCCTCCCCTGATCTCTCTCCAGCTCTCCTGGATCGAGTCACACTGACTGTCTCTCTGCTGTCTCAAATTGGATGGCTTCCCGCTTCCTTAAACTCAATCTTGCCAAAACTGAAATTCTCGTCATTCCTCCCTCCAAGAAGAACTCAATACCACCTATCTCTCTACGAGTAAATGGAACGCCCATTAGTCCAACACCCCAAGCTTGCTGCCTTGGTGTCACTTTTGACTCTGACCTAATATTCTCTTCCCACATCCAGACAGTGACCAAATCCTGTTACTTTCAACTCAAAAACATTGCCCGTGCCCGCCCCTTTCTGACACAAGATACAGCAAATGTGCTGGTTCTTGCTCTTGTCATTTTACAACTTGACTACTGCAACTCGTTCCTTATTGGCCTCCCCAACTCCCGTATTGCTCATTTGCAATCTGTAATAAATGCAGGAACCAGGCTTATTTTACTCACCAAACGCACCTCACGTACCTTCCCACTCTGCTGGTCCCTCCATTGGCTTCCTGTACATTCAATGATACAGTATAAAATACCGATGCGCACGTTCAAATCGCTCAATAACTCAACTCCTCCCTACATGTCTTCGTTACTCCGCAAGCACGTCCCATCTAGACAGCTCCGTTCAGCAGGTGATCTCCACCTGTCATCGGCCTACACACGCACGGCCAACTCTCGCCTCCAAGACTTCTCAAGGGCAGCACCGGTCCTGTGGAATGACTTGCCTCACCCTATCAAACTCTCCCCTGACCTTCAGGCCTTCAAGAAAACCCTCAAAACCCACATCTTCAGATTATTGTACCACATCACTGATGCAACTCCTCCCTCTGCTCACCTATTTGCACATGATTGAAGCTGCTTCTATGGCCCCACCGTTCCCAAACCACTGGCACTAATGATCCTGCTATCTAGTAAAATTCCGCTCATCTTCCTCAACCCCAATCCCTCTAGACTGTAAGCTCCTATGAACAGGGCCCTCTACGCCTCTTGTTTCCATCATATGTCCGTTTACATGTATCTCGTTCCCTTTGGTTATTGTAAAGCACCGCGGAAAACAGCTGGCGCTATATAAATGATGACAATAATAATAATAATCTGGATTCCAGTGACCTCCAGTTTAGCTTTTTTAACATATCACAATGGTGGGTCATGTAGATACATTGTAGCGCAAAGCGGCAGAATGAGTTAGGCTGGGGTCAGACCAGAGCACTTTTAACGTGCGTTCTGGCGCACATAATTACGGCCGCACTAGCAGCAGATGACGGGCAATGACGGCCAATATACGATGTACGGCCGTGCAAAAGTCTGGCCGTGCAACGCAAGTGGAATTTGAACGCATTTTTCTGAGAACGCTGAACCGCTAGTACTGACGTACTGAGTGCGCAGCTGCGGCATAGCGGCGCGTTTGCGTGATTAGGAGATGTCAGACACTGCTAATGTCCAGCCTACATAACGTCCAGATGCATAAAGAGTTTTATTGAGGATCTGTACAAAATCACGCACGAAAATGCGCATCGTCTGACCGTTTTTGCGCATTCCGTGAAAAAATACGTCAATTCGTTTGGACGCACTTTTTCACATTCGCGGGGAAAAATGCTTTCGTCTGACCCTAGCCTTATACAATGTAGTAAGTTTATGAAGGTGTGTTTGTGGGGCGGCTGCATACACTACATCTCTGTATTCAATAGCCGGCATAAGCATTTGCTGTACAATCTGCTTTCTTACCGCGGGGCTCAGGCAGGATTTGTTTCTGTACAGGGCACCTAGTTTGGGGTAAAGTTTAGATGAGAGTTTTTCGATGTGGGTGCCAAAAATAGATTTGGGTCTAACCACATACCTAGATATTTGAGAGAACTGACTGTGGTCAGCGTGCCATTTGATTTTGTCCTGACACATAGATGGGCAGTTTGTAATTTATGTAGTTTAGGTTTAGTTCCAAAGAGCATTGTAACAGTTTTGTCAATATTTAGAAAAGGTTTGTTATCTGCAATGTAAAAAATATTCCCCGTTTTTTTAAAATATTTATTCAACAGTTTATTTTTTTCCCTTGTAGCAAAAAGTCTCTTCATTTATTAATTTTTTAGGATTTTTTTTGGTGTAATTTTATGACAGTGAAATGTCCTGATTTTCGGTGGTTCAGTTCGCCAGGTTTACACAGGAGAATCCCATAGGTTTCAACGTAAAAAAAATCCCTTTTTATTGAATATTTATTTAAACCATTTATTTTTTTCACTTGCTGCAAAAGTCTATTTTTTAGGATCTTTTAGGCATTTTTCGCTTTTTTTGGGTGAAATTTTAATGTTCCTATTTCTTTTTAAAACAAAGAGGCTTTTTTTCTGTTCCACAATGAACTGAATAGATACTAGGTTTCAGCACCATGGTGAGCACCACCAGACTCCATGGTGCCGTAGCTCTCCATGGTGCTGAAGTGCTGATCTGAAACATAAGGGGTTATTCAGAGAGCACCGAATTGTAATTATATGCTGTATGGGCTCATTCAAGTATTTACAAAAAGTTGACTAGGTGATGAAAAATTTCAGTTTTTCTCTGAAGGGCCACTTCACGTTTATGTATTTTTTGGCAGTGGTTGAGTGCTTTTTTTTCCCCCTTTCTATTTGTTATTAATGCTAGAATACACTCATATATATATATATATATATATAAAGGGTCCTGCTCTGAAAATCATAATTACCTTACAGTACTACCCTTGGCTACAAACCATGGGTTAATTATTTATTCCTACCGACTCTTGCCCCATTTTTATCCTTAGTGTCGTTAATAAACCTGCGGCTAGAGCTGTCAGCCTGGAATTCTGGAGAAAAAAGGTAAACTTAAAGCACCAGCTGGTTGGCAAAGAGCATGTCACGATTCCCCCTAGGGTCTATGGTGCTGGTCCCTATACACAGAATTATATCTACCCTTCTGATCCTTAAATGGTCGGCAAAGCTACCCCTTGTCAGTAACAGATAGACAAGTACCCAGTAAGGGTTAACAGATACCAGAATCCTACAGAACACTTTGTCAAGATAGAAGGGGTCTTAGGCTGGGGTCAGACGAACGCAGTGCGACCGTGTGTTGAGCCGCACTTTATTACGGCCGTAGTAGCAGCAAATGACGTCCAATGACGACCAATATATTAAGTACGGCCGCATGAAAGTTCGGCTGTGCAACGCAAGCGGCAAACGAACGCATTTTTTCGAGAACGTGGAACTGCTAGTACTGACGCACAGAGTGTGCTGCGTCGGCATAGTGGCGTGTGTACGTGATTAGGAGATGTCAGACGCTTCACATGTCCGGCCAACATCACGTCCATTTGTTTTTTTATAGCTCTGTAAAAAAATACGGCCGAAATTGCGCATCGTATGACCGCTATCGCGTCTTCCGTGAAAAAATGCGTTCGGACGCATCGACGCAATTTTGAACGGTAGACGTGAAAAATGCGTTCGTTTGACCCTAGCCTTAGTACCAGGAGCGAGAGTCAGCTGTATACCAGTCGGTACGGAGGGATAATCAGAATAGCCAGGATTGGTACACAGTGCGGGTAGTCAGTAATAGCCGAGGTCAGGTACACAGAGCGGGTTGTCAGTAATAGCCGAGGTCAGGTACACAGAGCTGGTTGTCATCAGTAATAGCCGAGGTCAGGTACACAGAGCGGGTTGTCAGTAATAGCCGAGGTCAGGTACACAGAGTGGGTAGTCAGTAATAGCCGAGGTCAGGTACACAGAGTGGGTTGTCAGTAATAGCAGAGGTCAGGTACACAGAGCGGGTTGTCAGTAATAGCCGAGGTCAGGTACACTGAGCGGTTGTCAGTAATAGCCGAGGTCAGGTACACAGAGCGGGTTGTCAGTAATAGCCGAGGTCAGGTACGCAGAGTGGGTTGTCAGTAATAGCCGAGGTCAGGTACACAGAGCTGGTTGTCAGTAATAGCCGAGGTCAGGTACACAGAGCGGGTTGTCAGTAATAGCTGAGGTCAGGTACACAGAGCTGGTTGTCATCAGTAATAGCCGAGGTCAGGTACACAGAGCGGGTTGTCAGTAATAGCCGAGGTCAGGTACACAGAGCGGGTTGTCAGTAATAGCCGAGGTCAGGTACACAGAGCTGGTTGTCAGTAATAGCCGAGGTCAGGTACACAGAGTGGGTTGTCAGTAATAGCAGAGGTCAGGTACACAGAGTGGGTTGTCAGTAATAGCAGAGGTCAGGTACACAGAGCGGGTTGTCAGTAATAGCCGAGGTCAGGTACACAGAGTGGGTTGTTAGTAATAGCCGACAATTCCATGTGAAACAAAGCACAAGTACATTTCAACCCCAAATGGGAAGTGCTTGGTGCGTGTATAAATAAAACCCACCTTTTTTCTACCTCTGCAGGAGAGCATGCAGCTGCTCAGAGGAGCAGCATTTGGTTACATTGGTTAGGTACTCACTCTACCAAGGTGCCGTGATGGGGCGAGTGAGCTTACGCTTCAATGGCCATTCAAGCAAACTAAAACCTCTAATTGTGTTTTGTTCCACATGAAATTGTCTAGAAATGAGCGCAGGTGAAATCTTTTTTTTCCTGCTATATTTTATACACGAACTGGGTTGTTACTCCTGGTTGTTGCAGCCGCTCTGGTGAGTATGGGCGCAATGCCACTTTTTCTGTATGTCTTTATTTACCCTCACCTAGTGTGTTACCCCTCTCCGCTTAGATTGTAAGCTCTTGAGCGGGGTCCTCTGTCCTACTGTTCTGTGTGTTTAACATGAATGTATATTTGTTATTCTGTCTCACCCATTGTACAGCGCTATGGAATTTGTTAGCGCTTTATAACTACCTATAACTGTAACAAGGTCAGTGGTTTATACATAGTCATAACATTCATAAAACACAATACGGCAAAATGCAAGCAAAATATTTCAGGTTTTTTCATTTTCAGTTAAAATTGCATATTTTCTCAAAAATACAGTAACGGGTTCACATTTCTAATTTTTTCTTTTCACAGAGCACCCCATAGAATATATAACCACAAAGGCTTGGATTATAAAATGTAAAAAAAAAATATTTTACATGCTGCAAATGATTGAAATCTGAATGAAAATTCACAATGTTTTATATTTTGTTATAGCATTCAGACGGGACAAGACGTATACATGTAATAATGATATATCCTGAGTCTGCCAAAAAAAGGATATATAATTGGTCTACAATAAAAGATGACTTCAAACTGCATTTAAGCATGCGGAGCACAAACCTGACAAAAGGAGTTCAGCACGCAGAGGTGAAATAGCTCAGCAGTGAAGGGGTTAAAAAAATAACATGAAAAGGGTTTTTCAAGAAAACCAATTGTCTTTAAAAAATTTAAGATATTCCATTTATTACATTGAAACTAAATGGATTAGCCCATTTAAACCTGTTGAATTGAAACACTGAAAATCAGGTCATCTCAGGGTAATTTCGGTGTAATTTGGCGTTCCGTGAATAGGCGAGTCGATAGTTTTCGGTGCCGCTGAATTGCTCTGTATTTCGCTGTTGATTTGTTAGTATTTGCCAAAGTGACAGCTTAGTGAATACACAAATTGCACTGAAATCACACACACTCCTAATTCTGTGTCGTCCTTCCCCACATCATCCTGAGATGCTCGGTATCCTGCATTTTTTTTTACCCTTTCCATCAGCTCCTATAACTATTTGTTCCCTCTTATTCAAAATCTCTTCCCTCCTGAGCCTCACTCTTTTCTTCCCTCCATCAGGGTAATTCAAAGAGATTTGAAAAGTCACCGCACGTTCGGTGACTTTTCGTTCTCTTCAATTCGGTGCGATTTGGTGATCCCATTTCGGCAACCCTGCGGTGTATTAAGCAAGCACAACAGTAGTGCAGGGAAAAGCCGCCGAAAACTCACCACAAAACCCAGGCGAATGCACACCGAAACCCGCAAAAACATCTGGATTAACCCCGCCCAAGACGCCGGAGAAACCCGAGCAGGAGCCGATCACAGCGCAGAGCAGCCGCCGGAAAAACCCGACACCGCAGACAAATGGAGTGAAAAAAAAACCAGTATGCTTGAATGTTTGAAAAGTGAAACGCTGTCTGCAAAGAAACTACTGAGTGAAAATGTCTGAAATTCACATATGAGGTCCAGGGAATGAAAATAAAAAGGGCTGTTTAGAAAAAAAACTTAATTTTTTTTTTTAAAAAAAGCTGAAGAATCTTTTTGCAAAAACCCCCCAAAAATGCTTAAAAGATCCTAAAAAATCTATAAATAAAGAGACTTTTTACTGCAGAATAAAATAATAAACGGTTTATTAGATATTGAATTAAAACGGGAATATTTTTAACATTGAAGCCTATGGGATTCGCCTGAATAAACCTGCCGAATGAAACCAACGAATGGCAGGGCATTAGGGGAACCTTTCACTGCTGGTTTGTGTTCTCTGAATAGTCGAAGCAGTGCATTTTCATGGGGATTTCACTGCCCTCGAACAGGCACCGAACAGGCACCGTATGTGCAGGCAATTCTCCAGGATTTGGCGAATTGCCTGCTCTCTGGATTGCCGAATGGCCAGGAAAGGTAACCGAACGCTAAATTTCAGCGTTCGGTTACCTTTCGGCCCCAATTCAGAGCTCTTTGAATAACCCTGATATGATTTGGTTATTGGATCTTAGAAACTTCCATGTAAGGAGCCACACCAGAAGCAAATGTCAGCCTGGGGGGCAATTACTAGCAACAACAAAAAAATGTATATAATGATCAAAGCACATCTCACACCTTCTGTATACAGTTTCCTGCTTTTCTCATACAATTTTATATATATTAGCCATGAATTAATTATCCTATTATTATTACAGATAATGTTATCAATGTCATCATTGCAGCATGTTCCGCTCCGTGTCTTTGTTTTTTGATCCCAAGGTGGATTTGTTTCTGGGAGGGCATAAATAGGAGCCCACCAGTCTGCCTCATGACTGAAAAGCAGCGTGAGCAGTGACAGTTCACTACACAGCAGCCTGTGGCTTCATTTGTGGATAGGACTCACCCTCATTAGAGGTGCCTTGACGTTGGCGGGTGAGCTTACTCTTATAATGGCCATTAATAGAAACCAAAGCCTCTAATTGTGTTTTGTTTCACACGGTATAATGGCAATAAGCGCAGATGACATATTTTTTTCTTATGTTTTATACATGTTGCTGGACTGGATACATCTGGTGGTTGCAGCCGCCCCATCGGGGAATAGGCGCTACCCCACCCCTCCTGTACTAAATATTATCATATATATTGTGTCTTTGTTTTCCATAAAGTTATATATTGCGGTTAAAAAAAAATATTTTTAATACTGCTAAGGCTAGGGTCAGACTGAGGCAGTGCGAACGCGCGTTCTGGCGCACATAATCACGGCCGCACTAGCAGCAGATGCCGGGCAATGACGGCCAATATACGACGTACGGTCGCACAAAAGTCCGGCCGCGCAACGCAAGTGGAAAATGAACGCATTTTTCGAGAACGTTAAACCGCTGCTACTGACGTACAGAGTGCGCTGCGGCCGCATAGCAGCGTGTGTGCGTGATTAGGAGACGTCAGACGCTGCTAGTGTGCGGCCAACATAACGTTCAAACAGCCGGATTTCCCTAGACTTTTTTTACCCCATCGTCATGAAATACGTCCAGAATTGCGCATCGTCTGACCACTTAAGCGTATTCCGTGAAAAAATGCGTGCGCACGCATCGACGTACATTTTGACGGTGGCCGCAGAAAATGCGCTCATCTGTCCCTAGCCTAAAATAAACCTTTAGAATGCTCCAACTAAGGCTAGGATCAGACGAACGCATTTTTCGCATCGTCCGTAAAAAAGTGCGTCCGAATGCATGGACGTACTTTTTCACGGAAAACGCGATAGCGGTCATACGATGCGCAATTTTGGCCGTGATTTCATACGGATCCAAACCAGAAAACTTTGGGTGTCTGGACGTGATGTTGGCTGGACATGAGCAGCGTCTGACGTCTCCTAATCACGCACACACACGCCGATATGCGGACGCATCGCACTCTGTACGTCAGTACTAGCGGTTCGACGGTCTTGCGAAAATGCGTTCATTTGCCGCTTGCGTTGCGTGGCCAAACTTTCGTGCGGCCGTACATCGTGTGTGGGCCTGCGTTGGACGTCATTTGCTGCTACCACGGCCGTCATAAAGTGCGGGTAAACACACGTTCGCACTGCGTTCGTCTGACCCCAGCCTAATGAGTAAGTTATCCCCACGGCAGCCTCTCTCCTGCAGCTTTGTGTTAAGACAACTCTGTGCACCTCATATTCTATTTAATTGGGAATGGGGCCATGAACTTGTTTCCCCCAGGACCTATGTGCTAGTGACCCATTTGCCCCCTGTCCCCCTTGCCAGCCCTCTCCTGATTCACACCCTGCTGTAACCTGCTGTATGTGCAGAAATGTGGAGGTAACACTGAAGGGTCTATTCACAAAGTACCAAATTCGTGCACATTCCATTTCCCCGGCAATACAGTGAATTCACTATTTAGAAAATGGTCACTGTATTTTGCCAAAATTTGAGTCGCAGAAGCAGTTATTGGACGCCGGTGAAAACCGTTGAATTGAAAAACATAAGAAAGAAGTCTCTTATTCTCCCAATAGGAGTTTAAATCAATAAAATTGCATCTAAATAAAAAAGGACCTTAAAAAAAATAATAAGATTCGCTACAAAATAAAAGGTCTTTTAAAAAAATATCAAAAATTATATCTAAAAACCAGCATGTAAAATTATTTTTTTCCACATTTTATCATCCAAGTCTTTGCGGTTATATATTCTATGGGGCACTCGTTAAAAAAAATAGAAATGGGAACCGGTTACTGCATTTTTCTTAGAAATTCGCAATTTTAGCTAAAACTGAAAACTTTACATCATTGTTCACATTATAATTGAAGAGTGAACAATAGTGCTGCATTAATAAATAAAATTAAAAAAAATACCTTTATCATTTTTATTTATAATTTTTAACACTTGAGCTGGTCATGTTTGGTATCATTGGAAAGGATATGCGCTGGCCTTTTCAATAACACCAATCAATCATGACCCTCTAGCTACTGATCAGGAGATACGTGGGTCCAAAGGACCTATCTTAACCATAGGGAAATCCATGGGCAGCTAGGGGTTAATTGTCTTACTGACATCATCGCGCCTATGTCAGTGGGTGTGGGGAGGCCCCAGAGGCAGAGGCGTAGTAAAGCATTATACCATCACTTTCAAACTTGCTCACAGTGTGGGAAATGAGAAGTTGAAATAGTGCAGCGAAACTGTTTGCGTTGAATAATGCCGCGGCCGTAGAACAGAGAAAAAAAAAAGGCATTTTGCAATGTTTTTTTTCCCCCCACTTTTTTATTTTTACACATTATATGGTCATGTTTGGTATCATCGGAAAGGTCAGACTCTATCCTTTCCAGTGAAACTTCACTTGACCTTGTGGGGAGTACATTAAACCTGTTGAATTGAACCACCGAAAATCAGGCCATTTCACTGGAATTTTCGGTGCAAATCAGCATTGTGTGAATAGAAGACATGATAGTCTATGGGACAATTTTGCTGCCACCGATTTGCACCATATTTTGCTGTTTTCGGTGAATTGACTGGTTTGTGAATAGATGAATTGCCCTGAAATTGTACCTACGGTGAAATACATAGTTCGGTGCAATTTGGAGATTAGTGAATAACCCCTCGGTTATATGCTGTGGTGGTCGGGCATGCTGTGCCTTAGTGAAGCACGTGAGCAAGAAATGGCCAATCTGTGGAGCCTTTTCAGGAGCTAGCAGGTCAGCTGAGGGAAACTGACGTGTTCCCTGACCTCATCAGATCCTGAGCCAAGCAAGGTTATCCAAGCATTTTGACACCTGGAGCCTCAGCTTCAAATGTCCTCCCACAATAACACCCCTGGTGAGACACACCAGCATGTAGACATAATGGGGTGTGGAGGACAGGATACGAGCACATATCGGGCTGAAGGGAAACTGGATGCAGACATAATGTAGTGAGGGTGGCATTTATTCCAAACAAGGGTTGTCATCTTTGAGGAGAAAAAAAAACAGTGGACATATTTGTTTAATTGTATGCACGCGACATAGCTTTATGGGACAGTCAAATGCAGGTTGAGCCCATTGTATGTCCAACCCCATTATGGGAGGTCACTTCCACAATTACGCAAATTAGCATGGCAGCTATTATTCTTTATAACAAGAAAAAAATGTCATCTGCGCTTATCCCTATAAAACCATGTGAAACAAAACACAATTCGAGGCTTTGGTTTACTTGATTGGCCATTAAAGTGTAAGCTCACCTGCCACGTCACGGCACCTCTAGTGAGGCGAGTCCTATGTAGTTGCTTAGAAAGCAGGTTTTGACTTCAATAGGTAGGACTCCCCGCACTAGAGGTGCCATGATGTGGCAGGCGACCTTTCACTCGTGCTCAAACGTGCCAAATGGGTTTTATTGGCTTTCAACTCCTCCCAGGCCCAGACATTATATACATTGCTTTTAATTGTAAGAAAGTAACACACACAGAAAGGACAAAGACTTACCGGCTCCCCTTCAACAAGAAATTTCGGATCGATTAGATTTGGTGATTCGGTTCATTTCAGCGATTCGGATCATTTCGGTTGTTTCGATCAGTTGGTTTTTTGATTATTTATGAGTTATTTTGTTTTTTATTGCTCATGTAAGAATGGGGAGTACATTACTACCAATAGAATGTAAGTTTCTTTACTTATTTATTCTTTTAGGATTTAGGATAAATTTTAGGTTTCCTAACTTTTTTAAAGAAACAAGGCTTTTTAACCCATAGGTTTCAATGCAGCATATGAATCCACACACTGCCGGGCAGCACCTCTCTGCGGTATAATTAATGCAGCATATGAATCCACACACTGCTGGGAAGCGCCTCTCTGCAGTATAATTAATGCAACATATGAATCCACACACTGCTGGGAAGCACCTCTCTGCAGTATAATTAATGCAGCATATGAATCCACACACTGCTGGGAAGCGCCTCTCTGCGGTATAATTAATGCAGCATATGAATCCACACACTGCTGGGAAGCGCCTCTCTGCAGTATAATTAATGCAGCATATGAATCCACACTGCCGGGAACTTCCCAGCAGTGTGTGGATTAATATGCTGCATTAATATACCGCAGAGAGCGCTTCCAGCAGTGTGTGGATTCATATGCTGCATTAATTATACTGCAGAGAGGCGCTTCCAGCAGTGTGTGGATTCATATGCTGCATTAATTATACTGCAGAGAGGTGCTTCCCAGCAGTGTGTGGATTCATATGCTGCATTAATTATACTGCAGAGAGGCGCTTCCCAGCAGTGTGCGGATTCATATGCTGCATTAATTATAATTCATAAAAAATGAAAAACTAACTGATCAAAAAATTAATAGATCCAGATCAATGATTCGATCTCCAGAGAGGCGCTTCCCCGCAGTGTGTGGATTCATATGCTGCATTAATTATACCGCATAGAGGCGCTTCCAGCAGTGTGTGGATTCATATGCTGAATTAATTATACCGCAGAGAGGCGCTTCCAGCAGTGTGCGGATTCATATGCTGCATTAATTATACTACAGAGAGGTGCTTCCCGGCAGTGTGTGGATTCATATGCTGCATTAATTTACCGCAGAGAGGCGCTTCCAGCAGTGTGTGGATTCATATGCTGCATTAATTATACTGCAGAGAGGCGCTTCCCAGCAGTGTGTGGATTCATATGCTGCATTAATTATACTGCAGAGAGGTGCTTCCCAGCAGTGTGTGGATTCATATGCTGCATTAATTATACTGCAGAGAGGCGCTTCCCAGCAGTGTGTGGATTCATATGCTGCATTAATTATACCGCAGAGAGGCGCTTCCCGGCAGTGTGCGGATTCATATGCTGCATTAATTATACTGCAGAGAGACGCTTCCCAGCAGTGTGTGGATTCATATGCTGCATTAATTATACTGCAGAGAGGCGCTTCCCAGCAGTGTGTGGATTCATATGCTGCATTAATTATACTGCAGAGAGGCGCTTCCCAGCAGTGTGTGGATTCATATGCTGCATTAATTATAATTCATAAAAAATGAAAAACTAACTGATCAAAAAATTAATAGATCCAGATCAATGATTCGATCTCCAGAGAGGTGCTACCCGGCAGTGTGCGAATTCATATGCTGCATTAATTATACTGCAGAGAGGCACTTCCCAGGAAACCTAAAATTTCACCCAAAAAATGCCTATAAAATCCTAAAAGAATAATTAAGTAAAGAAACTTTCATTTTATTGGTAGTAATCTACTTCCTATTCTTTAATAAGCAATAAAAAACAAAATAACTCATAAAAAAAAGTGAAAAACCAACTGATCCGAATCACCGAAATGATCCGAATCACAGAATCGATCCGAATCACAGAATCGATCCGAATCGAGATATAACTGTCCGAAATGATCCAAAATGAAAAAAAAAACACCCGGAAAGAAACAAAAACAAAACGAAACAAAAAAAAAGTCATGCACATCCCTACAACTTACTGTCCGAAAAAATAGGGACACACTCCACAACGGTTAATAGCAAAAAAATAGAAACTGATGGTGCCAACACTATCCAGGAGAAGCGACTACCAGCAGCATCAGTTCAAAGAGAGGGTCTTTTAAAATCAGAAAGACGCAAATAATAACGCATTTAAAAAGTCACTGAAGAAAGACATTGCAAATCGTCCAAGGCTGAATTGGATGCCCATCAAATTTGTCCTTCTGCCGATATTTGACTCTCTGGAGAAATGTAACGTCATGTTCCATAATTAGGGTTAGACATTAAGGTAATGGTTGCAAATTATGGTAAGTTTACTGTTTGTGCTAGTTTAAGGGTTAAACCTAAACCCAAACATTCTGCTCCATTTTTGCTTCATTTTTCGGCAACAGATTCTGCCCCTTCTTTGGATGGTCCCTGCGCTCTTGTGAACAGAAAACGCAGAATCTGTTGCTTAAAAATGAAGCAGAAAAGGAGCGGAATGTTAGGGTCGAGGTTCAAGGTTATCGCTAACCCTAAAATAATCACCGACAGCAACCTAACCCTAGCTATTGAGAATGACTCTCCAGATCGGCCGAGGCTTCAAAGCTACATTTGTTGCACCAAAATTCAGTTGAGGCCGAATTGGAAGACATCCGACTCAGCCGTGGCGGAATTTACCCATTTAGTTTTTTTACATTGGCTTTAAAGCCGCATCTTTACCATTGGATAACCAAAGAAAGGAACAGCAAGTCTCTGTTCTGCTCCACACAAGCCTTTCTCAAGCTTAACATGTACTTTGGAACGATACATATATCCCAACATAAAAAATATTCTGCTTTAAAATTAATAAATAAATAAGAAAAGTGAGACAGGTGTCAGATAAACTGATCTGTTTGAATAACGTTTGTCCTTCCATGAAAAACACCACATGTTATTTGCATGGGAATTTTATTTCTTTAAAATAATTCATACAAATGGTTACACTCACAAAACATGATTTAAACAAAAAATTTTTTTTTTTTTAAAATAAAATAAAAATAAAAAAATTAAAAAAAATATATATTGCTAGCCTACCACATTACCAGGAAGGATTCGATGTAGGCGATGAAATGTTACTACTTTTCAGCAGTGTTGTAGTTCCCGCATACCACCAATAATATATATAATATTTTTTATTTTTTTTTCTGGTGAAAGAAGCATAATGCTTGTTGAGAAGGAAAAAAAAAAGAAAAAAAGTCGTACTTCTCAAAAACGTCATTATGTTGTAACTATCTGAAATAAATGGAATTCATGCCATAAGACAGAGAAACAATAAGACAGAAAAAAAAAAAAAAAAAAACGAACACAAGAAAAAAAAATCCAGATTTTTTTTTTTTCCGTTGTAACAAAATTAAAAAGGAATAAAAAAAAAAAATAATAATTAAAAAAAAATAATAAAATACACGACGAGCAGGTAGAAAAAACAATGCACTGTGTGGTTTAAAAAGAAAGAGAAGGAGAATAAAAGTAAAATCACGGGAAATGTATTATCCTGAGAAGTCTGCCAACTGCCATCTTTATTGGGCATGTTCAAACATATAAAAAGAAAATATTCTTTTTTCTTTTTTTTTTTAATCTTTTTTTTTTTCCTCTGTATCTGAAAAGTGGTTTGCTGGATGCCTCCCTTACATTATTCCCCTGTTGATAGCTATGCAAACAAACCCTTTTTAAATGTTCTAAAAACTGTACACAGACAAGTACATTCATGATATAATTAAACTACTAACTTCTGTTGCTTAACAAAAGGAGCCAAATAGGACACAGAACAGTGAATTCAGTCCACGGGACAGGGACAAACTACATATTTTTCTTTTTTTTTTTTTTTATATGGAGGGGAGGAGAAGAAAAAAAAAAAAAAAAAAGTAAAATCAAGACGTTCCAAGAATTTGCTCTTTATCTCCCATTTTACAGTATAATTGGACCGATCTCTAAAAACAAATAATGGTCTGGTTGCAAGTTCCATCTTTTATGTTTTGTTTTGTTGCCACTCTTCGAAATCCAGATTATGTTTTATTTGTGTTGTTTTTAACCTTTTTTTTTCCTTTTTCCTTTTTTTTTTTTTTGTTTTTAATTCCACACACACTCTCGGATGTTGAATTTTTGCAGACGCAGGGGATGAGCTGTGCGCTTTCATGATGGCTACAACTGGTCGCTCGAGTGGTCTCTGTCAGCTTCTGGTTTGACTGTTTGACCAGGAGAAGGGGCGTGCGGTGGGTGGGCTACGACAGGGTGGCCGTGTGATAGGGGCATGGCACTGGGGACTATTCCTTCTACTGCCGCCGGGATGCCCGCTGGAGTCCCGCTTAAAACACTTGGAGGATACCTGCTGGGAAGAAGAACAAAGATGCATTTTACTTGAATTTTCCGTGGTACAAAGTCAAAGGAAAAATAAGGACAACACTTCCCCCACAGAAGACCACTCTCTCCATTGGTAAAACGATGGAAGAGGAATTTTTGATACAACATTCCAGACCTTGAACCACCTAAGATTTTTGATCTGTATAAACAATAACAAGGAATATAAAAGTGTTGCGCAGTACAGCCTACAGGGTTATTCAAAGAGCACTGAAATTCCACTTTGGGGAGTCAAATTCGCCGACCCTGCGGTGAATTCTGCATTCAGCAAAGTGAAGGGAAAAGCCACAGAACACATCTGAAAAACCACCACAAAACCACCAAAAAAAAAAAGCTGACAAGCCGCCGAACAGGGTAAGGAAAAAAAAAACGAAGAAACGCAACATTTAAAACACGTTTGCATAAAAAAAAAAAATACTGGACGAAAATGCCTGGAAATAATATATTAGGTCCTATGAATAATAATAATAAAAAGGTCTGTTACAAAAAATAAAACATTAAAAAAAAAAAAAATTGAAAAAATTAAATCACGGAAGAAGCCTATAAAAATCCTAAAAAAAAAAAGGAAAGACTTTTTGCTGCAAATTAAAAGAATAAACAGTTTAATAAATATTTTATAGAAACGGGGAATATTTTTTCCATTGAAACCTCGGTGTAATTTTGGAGCTAATTCGGCTCGCTTTGAATAACCCATCTAGTGATGCCACAAGCGAAGCGATTCAGATATTCAAAAGGCATGTGGTGTGTCCTGTGAATTTAATACAGACGTTCGCCACGCCAAGGCCCGTTCTTACACGGTGTTATGACTTCATGGCCAACGCTGCGCATCTTCCTCTTACGTAACCAGGCTACGCCCAGAGGCGGCCCCAGCACGTCCTATCCGAAGGAACGTTCGGAGATATTTTAACTCAATATTAGGGGACATTAATCAACCTGACATAAATCGATGTAATTATCGCATTTTAAAGGGATCACGAGCCAGAAGGCCTGGCCGGAGGCCGCTACCTGTTCCAGCAGGCATATAAAAGTAATATTACAGGAAGGAGTGCGGTTCCGAGCAGATAGAAAGGTAGATAAGAAGCCCTCATACCGTCACTTAATCACACGCCGGGCTTTATTTTAACAGTGTGACACTTTTACGGATAAGCTGAACAAATGCGTTGGCGCGCGCCGTAATTCCCGGAGCTGCAGAACGGGAAGGTCTAATTTTTAAACAGCGGCGGCGGAGAGTTTCCATCCGACAGAGAGAGAGAGACGCCGAGAGAGAGAGAGAGACGCCGAGAGAGAGAGAGACGCCGAGAGAGAGAGTGAGTCTATTAGCATTTTTAAACATGGAAGCGATCAATCCGCCGGTTATCTCGAGTTGCAGTTACACGCGGAGGTTACAACTCTGGCGCTCGCCATGCAGTAAATCCCATTTACACGAGGAGAGCGCGGCGCGCGGCAGGGCTGACGGATAATGACTGCATGGGAGAGTAAAGATAAGAAGGAGAATAGCACGGAAAAATTAATTCAATTGGGATGAGCTAAGAGCTGCCGGAGGGGAGATTTATGCCCGCGTGCCGCCATTATGGATGGAGGGGGCATGTTTAATGCAGCGGGCCTGGCTCTTCTCTAAGCAGGGCCAAAAAATATAAATGAGATATATATATATATATATGTAGAAACAGGAGGTTTGACTCATTTTAGGTGGAATATCTTTCTCGATCCGCTCTCCCACCCCCCTTTTCCCTCCCTAGATTGTTCCAGATTCTCCAACACCTTACCCTGTTTTTTTTTTTTTAACATTTGTTACTATGTTTATCTTTTTTTTTCCCCATTTTATATTCCGATTAACGCATACTTTTTTCTGCCATTCATTGCGATACAATCGTCAAGATTATTCACTTATAAATACAAGATTTAAAAAAAACTAAGAATTCAGAAGAATAGGGGGATATTCACAAGATTATTCTTTTATAAAAGCAACATTTTACAAAACTGTAAAGAACAAAGGTTCTTCTACCGCAAGGTTTCGTGCAATAGCATCCCGATGGGGTCATTCACTAAACACCGCAGTTTTCTGTTGTTGCAGCAACCATAAACTTTGAGATTCCCCTCAACAGTGGCGACAGAAAACCCACTGATGAAGCTTCCCCTGCCTCTGTTTGAATTTTCCTTTTTTTATCTTCGTTTTGTGAGTAACCCTTAACCCTGTTATTTTATTGGGCTCGGGGTTAAATTTCAATGCTGAAAGCGGTAACCCCGAGCCACACTCGGGCTGATACATACCTGTACCTGCGCTCTCTCGATGTCCTCCTGCAATCACATTCTCCTCTGTGCGAACGCGGCGTTCTGATTCCTGGTTCCTGGCTCGTGAGAGGGGAACCAGGAAGCAGGACACCGCGATCGCACAGAGGTGACTGCGGGAGGACATCGAGGGAGCAAAGGAACAGGTATGTATCAGCCCGAGTGTGGCTCGGGGTTACCGCTTTCAGCATTGAGATTTAACCCCGAGTCACACTCGGGAAAACTGCCAGGGGGGGTGGAAAAATGTACCAATTCTGACATACTGTATAAAATATGTCAGAATCGGACCGCCAGGGACATTAAGGGGTTATTCAAAGAGCAGCAAAATTTCACCAAAATTTTCATGCATTTTTATTCGGCGCACTTCGGCGAGCTGAATTCGCCGACACTGCGGTGAATTCAGCATTCACTGCAGGGCCCCCGAAGTGCACCAAAGGGATCTGCCGAACGCTGCTGAAAAATCACCAAGCGCATTCGATGAACTGCAAAACGCTGCCAAAAAAAAAATCACTGAAGCATTCGATAAACCGCCAAACGCAGCTGACGATCAGGCGAACAGACCGCCAAACACCTCCGATCAGCCAGTTACCGAACAGGGGTAATATAAATAAATAATTTTTAAAAACTGCTATTTTTAAAAAGGTGTTTTAAACAAAAATAATACATGGAAATGCATGGAAATAACAATAAAAAAGTCTGTTACAGAATTTTTTTAAAAATGTATATTGGAATCAAAAATGTTGTAGAAAAAAAATACCTAAAAAAATTTTTAAAAAATTAATTTATAAAAAGACTTTTTGCTGCAAACGAAAAGAATAAACAGTTGAATAAAAATAGGGATTTTTTTTTTTTTTACATTGAAACCTATGGGATTCGCCTGTTTAAAACCTGTCAAACGAAAGCACCGAAAGTCAGGACATTTCGCCAACTTTTCGTTGCTGTTCGGCGTTCTCTGAATAGAATAACCCTTACTTCCCTATGGGGAATTTCGCTGCCGCCGAATTGCACCATATTTTGCTGACAATTCACCAATATTTGGCGAATTGCCAGCTTTTTGAGTAGCCGAATGGACGCGAAATTGTACCGTGCGGGGAAATACGGCTCTCTTTGAATAACCCCTTTAGACTCAAAATACAAAACTTTAAATCGGTTATCCTTCAAGGACTTTGCTCAGTCCCAGAGTGTAGACACAGCTATAGGAATCATTTAATATGCGCGTGTCATAGGCTCGTGTTACTCCATCGTGTTACTCCATCAGCGCCGGGGGGTTGAACCAGCCACGTCGGGACCTTTGGGAACTACTGATGTTAGCAGAGGCGGACTGACCCATCGGGCTCTCAGGCGCTGCCGGCGGGTCAGTAAGGGGCTTAGCACACATCCGAGCATGTGCAGATGGTGTAGCCATCTCTTCTGATTGGTGCAACTCGTGGACAAGGTGCACGAACAGCACCGATCCCTCCAGTCGAGAAGATGGCCCAGGCGCAAGGTCGCCGACTCCCACGTGCGCTGTTCACACTTAAACCAATCCGGGGTCACTTGCTTTCTGGAAGCCTGGAGCGGACGCTGGGGGGCGATGTGGATAAAAAAATAAAGCGGAAGCCCCTGGATCGGTTTAAGGATGAACGGCACATGTGTGAATCAACTGCCTCGTGTGTGCGCGTCAACTGCTCAGAGGGAGGGATCAGTGTATAAGAAAAAAGGTGAGGTGACCCTACCAAAAAAAAAAAAAAATTGAGAAAAAATGTGCAAATTCTGATAACTACAGGAAAAAGAGGGGGCACATTTTTAGTAATAGTATCCCTGTAATAAATACCTAGACCAGTGTAACTACGATGTGTAATACTTTATGGACGTGTTGGAAGGACGAGTCTGCATCATTTCATTTTTTATTTTCCTTCAAAAAAAACAAAACAACAAAAAAAAAACACTGAGTAGATTAAGGCGATGTTAAGCTGCCCCAGGGGCTTTTATACTTAATAATAATAAAAATTCTGTGGCAGAAGTACCCGTACGCAGCTGGCATAATAACGTGATCCGTTGCAGACGCGAGAGTTTACCTGTAGGCAGCGCCGTTAAGCTCTGGATGAACGACGGCAGGATCCATATTAGTCCAATGTGTTGCGGCGTTTAAATGCTCTTTGTTAACGCAGTTTTTCAGGCTGTCTGGAATGCGCCCTGGTAAACACCAAACACAAGAACACGTGCTATTAAATGGCGGTATAAAATAATAAACCGAATCGTACAGACCCGGTTTGCCTCTACGCCTCAATGAGGAATGTCTCTGACAGCAGCCGCTCCCTCACCCTAATAAAAGCTGCTCGACGGGTCACTAGGACATAGAGCAGCGCAGACAAGGATCAAGACGAGCAGAAACTCATGGGAACGTAGTTCCCCCCCCTTTTCCCCAAGGGGAACAGGGTTCCCATTTGGTCCACACATTGGAAGTTTTTTCTTTAGGCTGTGCTTACGTGTTTCTTTTTAAGTTACAATAAATAAATTCTAAGTATCATTAGAATTCCCTGCGTCTTTCCTGGTGACAGTTTTATTGTCAAAAATCTAATTTCAGTGCGGACTACAGGCGGGATTACATTGATTTTCTTGGAGGGGTGGTTCTCGAGTTCCTACACATTATTTTGAACGTGACCCTTGGCCACAGAGGTAGAAATAAAGCACGTTCAGCTCCGCTGCTCTTCACGGTCAAGATGGCAGCGTGATCCCATGATGCTCTGGGCTATTGATTGTTACTTAGAATGTATCAGGCGTTTCACGAATTCTAGATGCATTCACAGCGACTTGGTCAGGCCTGCTCATGGCATTGGGATACTCTGGCTTTACATACACAGATACATAAGATGTTATTCACCACCTTCTGCTGCCGCTTGCATTATATTATTGTGTAATGCCAGTGCTTAGTATCTAAACTTTATCAGCATCGTTTTGCAAAGACACTCAGGGAAGCTACTTTACATTCATACTGTTCCTCATCGCCTCGCTATTCACATCGCACTAAATGTAGGGCTATGTCATTCTTTAATAAGTGCTTCCATGTTGCAAGTCAGAGGCTGTCGACAAGCGGCACTGGATTATTCTTTAAATAATAGCGATTTAAAAAAGGCATCCGTGAGCATCGCTTTCTTAGGCATGTACTGAAAGTATCTTGCTAGCTCATATAGATACAGAATCCTCGCAAAAATTATTTGCGCCGAACAGAGAGAACGGGAGCGCCGGTACAGAGAGAACGGGAGCACCGGTACAGAGAGAACGGGAGCACGGTACAGAGAGAACGGGAGCGCCGGTAACAGAGAGAACGGGAGCGCCGGTAACAGAGAGAACGGGAGCGCCGGTAACAGAGAGAACGGGAGCGCCGGTACAGAGAGAATGGGAGCGCCGGTACAGAGAGAACGGGAGCGCCGGTAAAGAGAGAACGGGAGCGCCGCTACAGAGAGAACGGGAGCGCCGGTACAGAGAGAACGGGAGCGCCGGTACAGAGAGAACGGGAACGCCGGACAGAGAGAACCGGAGCACCAGACAGAGAGACCTGAAGCGCAGAACAGAGAGAATGGGGCCGAAGGACAGAGAGAACGGGAGCGCCAGACAGAGAGAATGGAAGCGCCGGACAGAGAGAACTGAAGCGCCGGACAGAGAGCATGGGAGCGAAGGACAGAGAGAACGGGAGCGCCGGACAGAGCGAACGGGAGCGCCGGACAGAGCGAACGGGAGCGCAGAACAGAGAGAACAGGAGTGCCGGACAGAGAGAACGGGAGCACAGAACAGAGAGAACGGGAGCGCCGGACAGAGAGAACTGAAGCGCAGAACAGAGAGAACAGGAGCGCCGGACAGAGAGAACGGGAGCGCCGGACAGAGCGAATGGGAGCGCAGAACAGAGAGAACAGGAGCGCCGGACAGAGAGAACGGGAGCACAGAACAGAGAGAACGGGAGCGCCGGACAGAGAGAACTGAAGCGCAGAACAGAGAGAACAGGAGCGCCGGACAGAGAGAACGGGAGCGAAGGACAGAGAGAACGGGAGCGCCGGACAGAGAGAATGGGAGCGAAGGACAGAGAGAACAGGAACAAAGGACAGAGAGAACAGGAACAAAGGACAGAGAGAACGGGAGCGCCGGACAGAGAGAACGGGAGCGCCGGACAGAGAGAACGGGAGCGCCGGACAGAGAGCATGGGAGCGAAGGACAGAGAGAATGGGAGCGCAGAAGAGCGAGAACGAGAGCACAAGGAAAATATAGAAAAGGTACCTGTGATAGCTCTGCGGATTTCTCTCGCGGCTTCTTCTCGCATCTCTATGGAAGCTTGCTCGCTGTACCAAGCTGTGTGGGGTGTGCAGATGAGATTTGGGGCATCCTTCAAAGGACCTTGTGTAAAGCTGCACAAAGCAAAAAAACAGAACAAAATAAAACCACTTAATACACACGGTTACTCGAATATTTCTCCTGACTGATTATCAAAGTCATCTCACAGTTAACGCATCCCAAACGCTCTAATCTGATATTAACGTGTTTATATATAGGCAGGGTTTATGGAAAATGCAAGATAAATAATATTTATTGTGTCTTAGGCTAGGGACAGATGAGCGCATTTTCTGCGGCCACCGTCAAAATGTACGTCGATGCGTGCGCACGCATTTTTTCACGGAATACGCTTAAGTGGTCAGACGACCACAGTCGCACAGTCGCAGGTACTCACCAACGCAATTCTAGGGAAATCCGGCTGTTTGAACGTTATGTAGGCCGCACACTAGCAGCGTCTGACGTCTCCTAATCACGCACACACGCTGCCATGCGGCCGCAGCGCACTCTGTACGTCTGTAGCAGCGGTTTCACGTTCTGAGAAAAATGCGTTCATTTGCCGGTTGCGTGGTGTCGGCGCACTTTTGTACGCACGTACTGCGTATATTGGCCGTCATTGGCCGTTATGTGCTGCTACTGCCGCCGTGATTTAGTGCGCCTGCACGCGCGTTCCGACTGCCCCACTCTGACCCTAGCCTTAACATGGAAACCTACGATAAAAGCTTTATAGTGTGTGGGACCAATGGGAACGCAGTTCCTGCTTCTAAAATAGTGGAGGAACTGCATTCCCTGCTGTTAATGATGACATACACTTTCCCATTTCACTGGTCTCTATAGGGAATATACACACGCTTTTATTCATAGATTCCCCCTCAAACTCAGATAGTTTCCCATACCTGAAAGGCTCAGACTCGTGGACATCCAAAGCGGACCCTCGTATCCTCCCTTCCTTCAAGGCCTGAGCGAGTGCTTTCTCGTCCACTAAACCACCTCGTGCCGTGTTCACCAAGAAAGCGCCTTGCCTCATCTGTGCCACAAACACAACGCAAACAGGTTAGAAGTGCAAAACAGACACACCAAAACCAACCAACA
The DNA here is from genome assembly GCA_009667805.1 of Leptobrachium leishanense. Classification (NCBI taxonomy): domain Eukaryota; kingdom Metazoa; phylum Chordata; class Amphibia; order Anura; family Megophryidae; genus Leptobrachium; species Leptobrachium leishanense. The sequence continues at coordinate 517,034,490 of CM019063.1, read as the reverse complement.
ATCATCCTGAACCAAGAGGCAAATAAATTCACAAAATGATACATAAGAGAATAAGAAATCAATATACACACGCACTTATACAGCAGGTCTGCCGGCTGCATGTTTAAACGGTACAGTATGTGACAGATAGTATAATGTCAAGCATTAGTCATCGCATTAAAACCGGGTGAACCAAACCTGTCCTCAGGTCCCTCTAACAGGCCAGGTTTGCAGGATATGTGAAGCACAGCACAGGTGATATGATTTGCTGCTCAGTGATTGCAGGATTCAGTCTGCATTTCCCCAAGGTGATCCTTAAAACCTGTCCTGTTAGGAGAACTTGAGGGCCACTGTCCTAACGTGACAATGGCACGTCCAAAACATTCACACATTATGGGCTCTATTAAACTCGTCACGCAATACTGTGCGCGTGCGCAAAAACGCATTAACGCGAGGGGCAAAACCCTTTGCGCTGAGCGTCATATTACGACGTTCGCGCAAACGATGAGTGCTAACGTCTAACGCGAGTGACGCTGCGCGAGCGCAAGTTCGTGAGCGCATGCCATACTTAACATTGTGAGCGCAAATGCGTTCGTGCGCTGGTACGCGGCTGGTATTACAATCAATGCGCAAATTTTTACGAACGACGTTTGCGCGCATAATTTTAACGTCTTTTAAAAGCTGGTGGTAACGGCAAATCCTAACGTAAAACACCAGCACGAAAAAAAAACTACAGCACAGTATAGTTACACATTCTACACATACCCAAACAATAAAATGGAGAAGATGTGCGCGTTTTTATTATTGCTGCAGCATGTATACTCAGATTGATTTTGACAGGCGCAAAAACTGAACGGGAGACAATTGTGGATCTTTAATTCTGATTGGCTGAATCTCGTGAAAAACAGGCTGCCGCCGATTTCTGTGCGCAGCGTTAATGCGCGCGCATTTTTGGGCGTCTTTTTTACACGCGCTATTTTTTCGACGGATGAAAAAATGCGCTCGGATCGTAATACCAGCGTTAATTTACGTTAACGTTTAACGCTGCGTGCAAAAACAATTGCGCTGTGCGTACGAATTTGCGCGGAGAATGTAATAGAGCCCTATACGTGTCGGCAATATTTTTTCTCAGCATGCCGACATAACCACTGAGGGCCAATCGTGACGGCATCCAATTAGCTCTGCCCACAAAGGGTGAAACATGGTGGCACCCATCGCTGCATTGAGAGTACTGCAAACTGGGAAAGCTCAAAGGGTTGAGATATCACATTGATTTTTAAGACCAACACAATGATGGGATATTGTAGCAAAGGTGTAGTGCATGGTCAGTGCATGAGCACTTTAACCCCCCTTTCAGGGGCAGATTGACCATTAGGGCACTGCCTAAGGGCCCTGGCCTAGGAGGGAGCCCCCATGAGAGTCCCTCTAAGGCAGTGTTTCCCAAACATGTGCCCTCAGGTCCCCCTGACAGGCCAGATATCTGAAGCGCAGCACAGGGTGATATGATTTGCTGCTCAGTGATTGCAGGATTCAGTCTGCATTTTCCCAAGGTGATCCTTAAAACCTGGCCTGTTAGTGGATCCCAAGGACAGGTTTGGGAAACACCGCGCTAAGACCTGGTCAGGCCTAGCCCGCACTGGCAAGTGTGGAGGGACCCCTTGCATGACAGAACCCCACAAGGAGAGGCCCCCATGATCTCCTGTTGCCCAGTCTGGTCGGTTCACCCCAACCGCCTTCATTACCGTGAGCATGTACACACGATGAGAAATAACAGACCCAGCAGCCCGGGAGCCGGATAACACGATCTGGAGCTATGCTGTATCATTGCAAATTAAATGTGTTCGCATTTAGGCTCCAGAAGGCGCCTCCCAAAAGTTTAGCACAAATGGGTGATAACACTTTTTAAAACCAACTGGGGAATGTGTCTGAATGACATCTCCGCAGATGATCCTGCACAGAGCTCGGCACTGCTGCAACTCCCTTTGGCCAGCAGATGGCGACCTCTTCCTGCCAAACAGGTTATTACAGTAAGGGATACACTGAATATTTCCAAATATTTCTTCCTAAAATACCGGTTCCTGAGAGTTTTTTTTTTAAAAAAAAAACTTGGTATGGAAGGGGTTAATGAGTAGCATGTGCTTTATGGTGGAAAGACAAGGGTAAGTTAAATTGGAAATACACATTGACAAAAAAGGATGGAATAAACCAAAGAAAGAAAAATAAAAGTCAGAAAAGAGTGGCAAAAGTACATCATTGGCGCATCAACGAATGGGGAGGTTGAGGAAAGTGATGTAAAACTGCACGGGAGCAGCGCCAGGTTTTACCGCTTTCTTTACATCTTGACACTTTATGCTCATAACCCATGCTGATATGATTTGAGGAGCCCTGTATGTTGACAAAAACCCTGTTTCAGCCCAAAAAAAATATTAAAATAAGCCAAATTCTTCACTGACTGCACATGATGGCGATATGTAATTGAGCCACTAGAGGGAGCCGGTGTACCATCCTGCTGCAGCAGCACCAGGAAGGGAGGACAATAGGCCCATTGAGCTGCAGCGCGGGTAGGACCTCACTCGGAGCAGGACGGCTTGGTCTTGCCGCCAAATGCTGAGCAAAAACAAAAGTATTTAAAAAATCTCTACATAGGAAGCACGCGCGCAGACATACGGTGTAAGTGGCTCGCGCGCCATGTGATCTGAGAGGATACTGGTAAAGCAGGTTTCAGAGAAAACCTAGAAAGAGCTAGGATGAACAAAACAACAACAAACACAAACAAGACCTACACACAACATTGCAGAGTAACCATGTGATCGCTGGTGGCACTCAATAGACTTCCTGCGCCAGCAGAGCGTCTGGTGTCCTCAGGCACACCCTAATGAATGAGGAAGGGGTCCTCTTTGATCCGGCATTTAGGTCTTTACAGCTTTTGGATGCTCTCCATCCTGACTGTAATAAAGATTCGGGAGAAAAACTATATCTCCATATAAACGTTATCGATTCCAAATGGAAATTGTGTCCTAGGATTAATTTTATGAGCACAAAAGAGTAATTAATAGATGTTCCACACACCTTAACGAAGTGGGCTGCGTATACTAGTACTGGAGTTATATATACAGTAAATACATATATTAAAATCTCTATCATTTATTTTCTGTGTTCTGTAGCGGAAAAACCTAAAAAAACGTAAATCTTAAAAACCTTGAATGTCGTTAAATTTCACGACGTTTGTGATGGTGTAATTTGTGTAATGAGCGCTCTGCCTTTGGTTTGTTGCATCTGTCACTAGAAGCACCTGTCCGTTATGCTTAGTACACGTACACAGACATGTGCACACAGTGACACACACACACCAGGCTTACGCATTTGATTTGTTTGTTGTGTTGTCATGATTACGGGGGCGGTCTAGTCTGTTACTGGCTGGCATCCGACGCCATTGACGTGCACCTGCGGGTTTCTGATTGGGGTGTATATATAATTGGCTTTATTCCTGTGCATTATCCTGAGGAAAGTCCCAGCTGGGACTGAAACGTTGATCTTATGCAAGAAATTATTTTTTATTTTTCATCAGTTTCCTTGTGTGACTGAATTCTTGACAAATATATATATATATATATCAGATTTGAGTGTATGTTTACTTTACGTGTGAAGTGATAATTGCCAATTGGGGGACAGAAATCTTGGCGAGTTCCCACATTAATATTTTTAGGACTTGACCCCTGGTTATAACTAACAGCTGTCGTCCTATTGCAGATAGTGCTAACGTGGAGGCAGCAGGAGGGGAGAAAAAAAATACATTCCTCGTTATTCTCTCGCAATAAAAGAATGACGTGAGATTGCGCACAAGCAATCTTGTGAAGGGCTCTAAGCTCAAGCTCTGGTACTACTTTGGGAGGAATGACTGAATAAAGTTTGTGTTTGAAAGTGTGCGCTCGAGTGCGCGAATGGCTAGGGCGCGAATGACGAGTGGCAAGGGCACGAATGGCGAAGGCGCAAGTGAGGAGGGACAAGGCCGCGATTGACGAGGGCGCGAGTGACAAGGGCTCAGTTGTGCATGTTTGTGTCCAGTGCAGTGTAAGGGTATGAGTGTGCATGTGAGGTGTGAGCATGCATAGGTGTGTTGGATGTGAGTATGTAAGAGATGTGAGGATTTAAGTGATGAGGGATGATGGTGGGAGTGGCGAGGGCGAGAGTGACGAGGGCAAGAGTGACGAGGGTGCGACTGTGCATGTTTCTGTCCAGTCCAATGTAAGGGTAAAGGGTATGAGTGCAGTGGTGTATTTAGGTTTTGTGCTGCCCTAGGCCTGACTAAACTCGTACACCCCCCAATTTAAATTTGAGGCACCCCTTCCTGGTTAATCCCCACACTTCATCTTAAAGCTCCACTTTTTCCTCTTAGAGCTCCGCCTTTTCCTCTCTTTATATTAAAAGTGGATACCAAGTGCCTACTTGTATATTTTGTATACCATTTCAAATGTATCTATTGAGATAAAGAAAATTATGAAATGTTTAAATTCAAGCATTTTTACAAAGAACAGCCACGCATGTCAAGTATACTGGATCACAGCCGCTCTAATTGGTTGAACAATAAAATCCACAGAAACTTGCACTGCATATGAGCGTATCACAGAGCTGCACAGCAATAAAACCCACAGAAATGGGCACTGCATATGAGCGTATCACAGAGCTGCACAGCAATAAAACCCACAGAAATGGGCACTGTGTATGAGCATATCACAGAACTGCACAGCAATAAAACTCACAGTAATGTGCAGTGTGTATGAGCGTATCCCAGAGCTCCAGGGCAATTAAACTCACAGTAATATGCAGTGTGTATCACAGAATCCACAGCAATAAAACTCCCAGCAATGCAATGTGTGGTGTGTGTCAGCGTATCAGAATCCACAGCAATAAAACTCCCAGCAATGCAATGTGTGGTGTGTATGAGCGTATCAGAATCCACAGCAATAAAACTCCCAGCAATGCAATGTGCGGTGTGTATGAGTGCATCAGAATCCACTGCAATAAAACTCCCAGCAAACCGAGTGTATATCAGCACACAGCAATCATGCTGTGGAGCCATCTTGTCAGCAGTGGGGTGCCACTGCCAGAGGGTGCACTGTAGCTTTGATTCCCTTCCCGGTGGGTGTTCAGTCCAGAATAGAGTCTGTGTTAACGAAAGGGCAGGCAGCTACGCGTGCGTTTCACGTGGTTCAGCCAGTCATGTGGTACTGAGACTCAGAGAAATGGCAGTGAAATGCCCTGATGTTCTGTGGTTTCAATCAGCAGGTTTATTCAGGCGAACCCCATAGGTTTCAATGTTAAAAATATTCCCGTTTTTATGCAATATCTAATAAATCATTTATTATTTTAATCTGCAGTAAAAAGTCTTTACTTATTGTTTTTTTTTAAGTACCTTTTAGTCATTTTTCTGATTTTTTTGGGGTAAAATTCCCCCCCCCTTTTTTTTATAGCGTTTTTTTCTTTTTTCTGTAACAGAACTTTTTATTATCAATCATAGGATCTTTATGTCAATTCCAGACATTTTCGTTCAGTAGTTCTTTTGAAAACAGCAGGCCACGGGTTTGCGGTGGCAGCATTCAGCGGCCGACTCCATGCACTTTGGGGACCCTGCGGTGAACGGTGAATTCCCTGCAGGGTGGGGAAATTTTATTCTCCTAAGTGCAGGGAACTACAGAACACCAAAAAGTTGGCGTCATTTCGGTGCTCTGTGAGTAACCCATTTAGTGGGGAGGTTTTTTGCTGCCCCCTGGAAAGTGAAAGCCATAGGCCTTGCCTACCCAGGACATACTTGAAAATTAGTGAAATCTCAATGTAACCTTCCTGGTAAAATACTTTGCAAAAGTTAAAAAAAAAAAAAAAAATTATATATTTTTTTTTAGGGGTGGGGCCACCCAGTGCGGGCCGCCGCCCCCTGGAAAGTGACGCCCTAGGCCTGGGCCTAGTCGGCCTAGGCCAAAATACACCACTGTATGAGTGTGCATGTGAGGTGTGAGCATTCACAGGTGTGTTGGATGTGAGGTTGCAAGAGATGTGAGGATTTAAGGGATGAGCGCAGGAGTGACGAGGGCGCGAGTGACGAGGGCGCGACTGTGCATGTTTCTGCCCAGTCCAATGTAAGGGTATGAGTGTGCACGTGAGGTGTGAGCATGCATAGGTGTGCTGGATGTGAGTATGTAAGAGATGTGAGGAGGATGTAAGTATTGAGGGCGCGAGTGACGAGGGCGCGAGTGATGAGGGCACGAGTGGCGAGGGCGCGAGTGATGAGGGTGCGAGTGACGAGGGTGCGAGTGACGAGGGTGCGAGTGACGAGGGTGCGAGTGACGCATGCACGACTGTGCATGTTTCTGTCCAGTCCAATGTAAGGGTATGAGTGTGCATGTGAGATGTGAACATGCATAGGTGTGTTGGATGTGAGTATATAAGTGTATGTGCATATTCATCTTGAAGGTTGCACGTAGTTTGGGTGTGTATGTACAGGACCTCAGCCCCTGAAAAACACAAGATTTTAAAGGGAGGATGCTGAACATACACCTGGAACCGAAACAACCACCACATCATTCTCCACTGATGGCAAATTACCCATCTTTGCTGTATACCTGCTCTAATATACCTAGATCTCTCCCACGGTATCCCGAGTGTACACAGGTTTTATTGCAATCGTAGGGGATCAGCTCGTACCAGCTCTCCTCACTGTCGGCCGATTTTTCACAAGTTCGGCAACAGGGTAAAGAGACGTGTTAAAAGGGAACCGACGAGAGAACTGGAAAACCTTGCCATCACACGAAGAGACATTCCAATTAGAACAGCAGCCAAATTAATAATAGTATGCAAATTACCATCACGGTGGAGCGGATAATTACTTATGGCTGACACCAACTAAAACATTGTTTGATTAACACTTCCATTCTCACATCTGCATCGAATATAAAAATCGACGCGGCCGGGAAAAATCTCAAGTCGCCCTTCCCCCCCCCCCACCTCCTTATGAAAACAAATAATTTTATTTTTAGAGTCACCGTATGATTACAGCAAAGAAACATGATAAAAGTACATTCAGATAGTACACAAAGACCTTCATTATGCGTCTGGATTTGGTGGAAATATTCGCAAACAATGCATTTCTTGTTTCTGCCACCAAGGCCTGCCAATGGTTTTTCTGGGCTACTCCTCCCGGCCCGATTTCAACCTCGTCTCCTCCACACAAAAGTCCATGAAGAAAAAAAATACAAAAAAAAGAGGGTTTACCCTCGTAAACGTATTTCCAAAAGGAAACAAGGTTCAGGCTTTGGGGTGAAGAGGAGTTTCCTTCACCAGTAAAGCAACAATAATGACATTGTCTGGCCGGGAGGGTAGGGTAGATTTATAACCAAAAGCGGTGTGCAGTCGGTATAATCACACCTTGGCGCAGGTCACCATCAACACTCGTTTCTCCAGTTACGAGCCCAAATAAAGACGGCATGAGGGTCTAGTCACCAAGCACCGAAATTGCGTGCAATGTCGACTCACTTCGGCGATTCCATTTCACAAAAAATACGGTGAATTCACGACTTAGCGAACGGTTACCAGATTTTGCTGAAAATGGAGTCGCTAAAGCAGTTATCGAACTTTGGCGAAAACCGCCGAATTGCACCGATAACTTCCAAATTGGCAACGGTGAATTCCACCCAACTGAAGACGAAAAAGAATAAGGTCCCCTACTCAGCCAATAGATGATTCAGTATAAAGTGTAGTAAAAATGTGCCTAAATAATTAAAAAAGGTCCTTTAAAACATAATAAAAAAAAAAGGTGCGCTACAAAATAAAAGTATTTTATTACGTCCTGCATTAGGCAGGCTTTAACGCCGCAGGACGTAATGGTACGTCCTCGGCGTTTGCAGCCCCCTCCGGCCATACTCACCTCCTCCGGCCGCTCCCACACTGCTCTGACTCCCGCGGAGTCAGATCGGCGTGTATCACTCCCCCCGGCGCACTGACGTCATCGCGCTGGGGGCGCGATGACGTCAGTTTCAGTCGTCCCCCGCCGGAGTAGGGGAAGCGCCTGAAGAGGAGGGGGGGATCCTTTGGATCCCTCTATCTCCCCATCGCCGGGGACTAGGAGACTGTGTGGCCAGCATCGCTGGAAGGGTCACAGCCTGACCTTTCCAGCGATGTAGGGGGTTAACCTCTTAGTTTGCCAGGTCGTGGCCTGGCACCAATCGGTTCAAAGGCCTTTTTCCGGTGCGGGGCTGTCATCTTGGATGGCAGCCCCCACCTCTGGGTCCCCCCCGCGTCAAATGACTCATTGCGCCATGATGTCAGTTAACCGGGTAAAGGGATTTCCTAAGGAAATCTGATAGAGGAGATAAAGGGGTTCAAAGAACCCATCTATCTCCTGATCGGTGGCAGCTAAGGGATCATGTCTGATATTGCTGGAAAGGCCAGAGCATGGCCTTTCCAATGATATCAAACATGACCATGTTAAAAGTAAAGTAAAAGTGTAAAAAAGTTAATAATAAAAAAATGAATTAATTAATAAATAAAAAATAAAAACGATTTATTTTTTTAATGCAGCACTATTGTTCACATTTCAAATATAATGTGAACAATGATGCTTCACCAATGATTTTTTTTGGGGGGGGGGTTTAGCTAAAATCACGCAATTTCTCCCCCCAAAAAAAATGGGTTCCCCGTTCTAAATTTTTTTAACAAGTCTACCCCATAGCATATGACTGGAAAGGCTCGGATAATAAAATTAAAAAAAAACAAAAAACACTTTACACACTGTGGATGATTGAAATTTTATTGAAAATTCACATTTTTAATTATTTTTTTTTACATATTTTGTTATAGCATTTTGGCAGGGCATGACCTATACATATAATAATGATATATTATTAATCTTCCGAGTCTGCTGGAAAGAACGATATATAATTTGTCTGGGTGGTATAATAATACGTGACTTAAAACCGCGTTTAAAAACGGTCAAAATGAGCTCAGCAAACTTCTACTTCGAAATAGCACCGAAGTTGTAAAATTACTTCCGTCCTTAAGGGGTTAAAAAAGAAAGTAACAAAAATGTCATCTAAAAAACACAAAAAGGTCTTAAAAAAAGAAAGGGTTATTGCAAAAAATAAACAGTCTTTTAAAAACGAGATTACTTTTTTTACATTGAAACCAATGGGATTCGCCAGTTTAAAGCTGTCGAATTGAAACACCAAAAATCAAGGCATTTCACCGGAATTTCGGCGATCTGCGGATAGAAGACACCACAGCCTTCTATGGGACAATTTTGGTGCCGCCGAATTGCACTGTATTTCGCGGTCAGTTCACCTGTATTTGGCGAATTAACAGCTTAGTGAATAGACGAATTGCCCTAAAATTGCACCAAACAGTGGATGATAAATAAAATATTACTTAGCGCCAAGCCGGGCTGGCTCTTGGCACTTGTGAGGGGTCTGGTGCACCTGGCCTCGCGTTCAAGTCGGCCCCACGGGGCTGCAGTCCATGGATGGGATTGGAGCGTCATGGGGTTTCACTCCACAGCGCTGAGGACCCTCCACTCACGTCCTATTTCTGCTCGTTGACAACATGTTGTCAAGCAAGGGCATCAGCCACAGCTGGCTGACATTGTGGGATAGCCCCCCTGGGCCACGGGAGTCCTCACGCGTGCGCGCAATGACATCACAAACTGGGATTTCCTCCCCCGACAGGGAAATTCCAGTACAGGAGATGGCAGGGTAATTAAGAATCCTGCATTTCCAGATTCCTAAGTTGTAGAAGACCAGTAAAGGCGACATTGGAAAGGCCAGACTCTGGCCTTTCCAATGATACCCAACATATTCATGTAGTCTGTAACACTAGAAAAACCAAAATAATAATATACTGGTACATTTTTTAAAAAAAATTCTCAAACCTCACCATTGTCTGCTTTTTAAAAATAAAGTAAGCAACTGTGCTGTAATTAAACACCTTCTCAGTTTCCATGCTGAGACCAAATTTAGAGGCGATGCTGCAGTGTGTATACACTGTTCCATCAACAATGCAAGCTATGAGGAGAGATGAGGATACTTTCCACTCCTGCATATCCATTCCGTACACCCCACAAGGTTAAGTGAGGTGTCACTGGACAGGTTAGGGTCTGGCCTTTCCAATGATACCAAACATGACTATATATTGTGTAAAAGTAAATAAATAAATTTAAAAAGTATTTTTATTCTAAAAGCAGCATTTTTTTTGTTACTTATAAAGCTAACAATGTTGCTGCACTAACTCACCTTCTCATTTCCCACCAGGCACAAGCGGGGAGGTGATAGCACTGTGCTGCATGCTACCATGTTAGTGACCCTAAAAATAAACCCAACAGTAAACTTCGTTGTCCAGAAGTTTTCGGGTTAGGTTTTCACAGTGCTAAACCAATACCAGTAATAAAATAGTCAGGGTTATCCAAAGAGATCCGAATTGCTGGAGAAAGGTAACCGAACGCTGAAAATCAGCGTTCGGTTACCTTTCTTGGCCATTCGGCTATCCAGAGAGCAGGCAATTCACCAAATCCTGGCGAATTACCTGCACATACGGTGTCTGTTCGGTCCCTGTTCGAGGGCAGTGAAATCCCCATAGAGAAGCACTGCTTCGGCTATTCAGAGAACACAAACCAGCAGTGAAAGGTTCCTCTAATGTCCTGTCATTCGGTGGTTTAATTCGGCAAATTAATTCAGGAGAATCCCATAGACTTCAATGTTAAAAATATTCCCGTTTTAATTCAATATCTAATAAACCGTTCATTATAAAATTCTGCAGCAAAAAGTCTCTTTATTTATAGATTTTTTAGGATATTTTAAGCATTTTTCAGATTTTTTTTTTTTTTTTTTTAAAAGTCCGATTTTTTTTGATTTTGTTTTTCAGTTTACTTATTTTTTTTGTAACAGCCCTCTTTATTATGATTCCCTGGACCTCCTGTGAAAATTTCAGACATTTTCGCTCAGTAGTTTCTTTGCAAACAGCGTTTCATTTTCCCAGATTCATACAAATGGTTTTTCTAATTTATTCACTGCCTCCTCTACCTCACAGCTGCTTCGGCTCTGTGTGATTCGGCTCATGTTCGGCTCCTGTTCGGCTTCTTCGAAGGTTAATCCAGATGTTTTTGCTTGTTTTCAGCGTGCATTCGGTTAGTGTTCGTCAGGTTTTCGGTAGCCTTTCCCTGCAATTCGGGGACCCTGTGCTGTTTGCTGAATACACCGCAGGGTCACCGAAATGGGATCGGCAAAAGGAACCGAATTGAAGAGAACGAAAAGTCACCGAACGTGCGGTGACTTTTCGAATCTCTTTGGATAACCCTGAGAGTGTTTAAATGTGTGATTTTCCCCATTATTTTGCCTATAGAGCAATTCATCAAACCTTATTATTTTTTCTTACAAATTCAGATTACCGATAAATTCAAATTGAATCTTTAAAGCTGAAATTTCCATCAACGAGTATAGATGCAACGGCGGATAATTGAGTCCGTTTATTAATTAAAAAAACACAAAATCTGGAATCAAAATGCTGGTTTACCCTTATTTCAACCCCCAAACTGAAAAATGGCCAAATTGCAGCTGAAAATACACTAAATTTAAGCTGTTGTGCCTAAATAAATTGGGCCCTTTATCTGAAAATAATCTTCACATGAGACCAGAGAGAAGCCACCACAAACATAACATGTTTACATCATCATTTTGTTCCTCAGTGGCTGATAGAAGGTGCACACTGGCACAGGAGATCAGACAACCAAGAACTAAAGACAAAAGGAGACAAACCAAAGATGACCTGAAAGACAAGAGAGAAGCCTAGATGGCCCCAAAAAACGAGAGAAGCCTAGATGGCCCAAAAAATGAGAGAAGCCTAGCTGGCCCACAAAACAACAGAAGAAGCATAACGGCCTAGAAGACAGTCAACTAGAAGAATGATGGTCAGGAAAACAATGTTGAGAGGGTGGGTGGGCCAAAAGAATGCGAGAGGAAAAGCACAAGGGCCCAGAAAGGTGGGAAGAAATGCATGAGGGATCAGAAAGATAATGGGAGGAGAAACGTATTGGCCTGAAAGGTAAGGAAACATGAAGCATGATTTCCAAAACACAACAGGAGATGAACCCTGAGAGCCGAAAGACAAAAAAGGAGAAGCGTGGTGGTCTGAAAATAGAAGTGGAGTTGATACACAAGAGTCCCAAAGACAACGTGAAGCATAATGGCCTGAACAAGCGGTGTATGCATGATGGCCAAAATAAAAATCGCCTGTTAGACTACGGGAGGTGAGAGGATGGTCAGAAAGATATCCAACGAGATGGATGATGAAGGACACATTGTGATGGCCAAAAGACAAACGGAAGCAAAGCATGAGGTCTTCAAAAGCAATAGAGAACCAAATTTCAAAGCTCAGAATTGTAGCTAGTCAACTTGTTTTTCCCCCAGGAAAGACCCCCAGCACATACCTGTTTAATGGTGAAGTCGTTAATGAGGTGGTGGTTGTGCTCGTTTAAGCTGCAGTGAAGAGTTACACAGTCACTATGAAACAGCAGGTCCTGTAGAGTAGTGACACGCTGAAGACCAAGTGCTCGCTCAACCCCATCTGAGAGATACGGGTCATAGAATATTACATTGAAACCAAAGGTCTTTGCTCGGAGGGCAACCGCTTGTCCCACTCGTCCTGGAGAAGAAAGTACATCCATAATGTCAATGTCGGCAAACACTTTAAACAAAAGAAATTTAAAACATGGTACAGTTTCACTCTAGTTATCTTTTTACCAGTAGAAGTACTTTGACGTACCCCGCTCCTATAAACAATATAAACAGGGAGAGAGAGATAACAGGACATCTAGTGGAAAATGTTCCTCAGGAAGTAACAAGCCCTATAAATCGAGCCAAAGACTTATCAGATATTCAACTTCCTCTGAAACATTGTTGTGAAGTTCTCCATTACATAAACCGAGGTGGAGCGGGGCTTTTTCCATAACGAGAATTCAAAACGAGTCCTACTTTCATTGTAAACTCTTCTTTTTCAGTGTAATACAGTAAAACACTATCCGTTTTAGAAACATACACATTTACAGATTGTGATTCAGTCCGTATCGATAGGGCACCGAAATATCTGCGATTCGGACATTTTCAAATCGATCCGAATCGCTGATATAAAAACTAAACAGTAAATATCAAATAAAATATCCAGATGGAATAGAAATCCCATATATTTGGATTAAGTCAGAGTGTAAAAAGTAATGGAAATAAATTGTCATTTCTGTGCTTTTCTTGTGTCAGTCTGTGTGTCATTTCTGAGCCAATGCGCCATTCTGTGCATCATTTCAGGGCCATTTTTGCATCATTTCTGAGCCTATGAATCACTCGGAGGCCTAGAATGATGTGAGAAAGGCATCATTTCTGAGTCAAAGTGTCATTCGGCACGTCCTTTCGGTGCTATTCCTGCCATTCTGTCGGTGCCATTTCTGAGCCTATGTATCCTATCGGTGCTATTCTTGCATTATCCGAGTCATTCTCCCTTTGCGTTTTAAAATTTTGTACTATGTACTTTATATTTTTAATACATTGTGATTCTGAACCAAAATTTCGGCCTGTGCAAACATCTACCGTAGATACTCGAGTATAGCGCGAATATAACGCGATGGATAGAGATTTATTTTGGAAATGAAAGAATACTCAAGACTCGAATATAACGCAAGGAGCAAAATTTAACTGTACCGGTAAACAATTAAGATCCTTCCAGGTTCTTTTAACACAGTCAGGCTCCCTCTCAGGCCAGGTTGCTCTGCTCTAGAATGATTGCAGTTGTTACTAAGTATGAAATTTCATGGTATTGATGGAAGGGTATGTCTTTTTGCTGATGACACAAAGATTTGCAACAGGGTTGACGTTCCTGGAGGGATCAGCCAAATGACAAATGATTTAGGTAAACTAAAAAAATGGTCGGAGCTGTGGCAATTGAGTTTTAATGTGGATAAGTGCAAGATAATGCACCTGGGACGTAAAAACCCAAGGGCTGAATATACAATATTTGATACAGTCCTAACCTCAACATCTGAGGGTTGAGATTTAGGGGTTATTATTTCAGAGGATCTAAGGGTAAGTAGTCAATGTAATAGAGTAGCAGGAAATGCTGGCAGAATGCTTGGTTGTGTAGGGAGAGGTATTAGCAGTAGGAAAAGGGAAGTGCTCATGCCACTGTACAGAGCACTGGTGAGACCTCACTTGGAGTACTGTGTGCAGTACTGGAGACCGTATCTCCAGAAGGATATAGACATCTTAGAGAGAGTTCAGAGAAGGGCTACTAAAATGGTGTACGGCTTGAAGGAGAAAAGTTACCAGGAAAGGCTTAATGATCTTAACATGTACAGCTTGGAAAAAAGACGAGACAGAGGAGATATGATAGAAACATTTAAATACGTAAAGGGAATCCACAAGGTAGAGGAAGGGAGTATATTTAAAAGGAAACAAAGTAGCAAAACAAGAGGACATAGTCTTAGATTAGAGGGGCAAAGGTTTAAAAGTAACATCAGGAAGCATTATTTTACTGAGAGGGTGGTGGATACATGGAACAGTCTTCCAGCAGAAGTGGTAGAGGCCAAAACAGTAATTGAATTTAAGCAAGCATGGGATAGGCATAAGGCTATCCTAAACAAAAGATAAATCCAGGTAAAGTATCCATGTAATTGGGCAGACTAGATGGGCCGAAAGGTTCTTATCTGCCGACATTTTTCTATGTTTCTATGTTTCTAAGCTGCCGGCCGCCCGTCTTCTCTACTAGCGATTAGATGGCCGGTGGAGGCAAGCGAGGTTAGTGATTGGATTAAACCGAGCGTGCCCTCTGGCCGTGATGGATCCCACCTCTCCTGAATCCGGGAGTCCCTGAAGTGTTTGCAAGCATCAGCGAGACCGCATCCACTCCAGCGAGATTACCGGAATTTCCGGGAGACTTGGGATTCAGAGCAAGGCAAGTTTTTTCTTTTACACGCGATGCAGATGTCTCGAATATAACGCGACCCCTCCAATTTTAAGGTAGATTTTTGTCAACAAAATCTAGCGGTATACTCGAGTATCTACCGTAATATAGATTTTTCTACTATTTCTGTGGCCAGATCAAATAAAGTCGAAGTTATACCCATTTTTCTCTTTCCGTAATTTTTCCCCAGTAGGGAATTTCAGAATACAACAATTCAAATAGACTGTATACTCTTAAAGGAACACTCTACTGAAACATACAGTGTCCTGTTTCTGGTCTTAAATAATTGGGCAGAGACCGCCTCTGCCCAGTTATTTTTCTTATTTACGGTGTTTTTACGCACCTTTTGTCCTCCTCTTCTGCTCAGGAACTCCTGAACCTAGATATCCAAGAGTTTTTTCTACGCAATTTGTGCTCCCTGCATACAGGGTTATTCAGAGAAAGGTGAAACTCTGGAAAACGTTTGGAGAAGTGAAAATTCTAGGTCAAAATAGTTGATTTGGAAAGTGAGATAAATGGGAGAATTGTTCTGGTTTGGCTATTTTGACCTAGAATTTTCACTTCTCCTAAAAGTTCTCCAGAGTTTCACCTTTCTCTGAATAACAATTCACAGAGGTAGAAAAGTGGATCAAAAACAACAAACTTTTTTTAAATACTGACAAAACTGTAACGATGCTCTTTGGAACAGCACCTAAACTACACAAATTGCAAAATCCCCATCTATGTGTTGGGACAAAATCAAACGGCACGCTGACCACAGTCACTTCTCTCAAATATCTATGTATGTGGTTGGACCCTAATCTATCCTTTGGCCCCCACATCGAAAAACTCTCATCTAAACTTTACCCCAAACTAGGTGCCCTGTACAGAAACAAATCCTGCCTGAGTCCTGCGGTAAGAAAGCAGATTGTACAGCAAATGCTTATGCCGGCTATTGATTACAGAGATGTAGTGTATGCAGCTGCCCCGCAAACACACCTTCATAAACTTACTACATTGTATAACTCATTCTGCCGCTTTGCGCTACAATGTAACTACATGACCCACCATTGTGACATGTTAAAAGAGCTAAACTGGCCATCGCTGGAATCCAGACGCACCCTTCACCTTTCCAGCCTGGTGTTTAAGAGCATCTCTGGGAAGCTGCCACCCTACCTGAATAGACTGCTTCCCCCAGCAGGTCCCTCATCCTATAACCTCCGATCCAGGACCAGCACATTACTTGCTATACCACAATACAAAAAGACAGTGGCTCGGTCCTCATTTTCCTACAGAGCACCATAATTATGGAATAACCTTCCAGACACCATCAAATCTTCCTCCAATCTTAAGTCACTCAAAAGCTCCTTACTAACATACCTCAATACAGAATGCACCTGTAAACATGTAACCTAGTGACTATATTTCCTACATATTTTTCTGTTAATCTGTATATTTGTGTTGTTTTTTTTTCTTAATATCTTGCATTGTATTACTTTGTATTTCTGTAACTGTAACACTTCAATGTTCTTGAACCCAGGACATACTTGAAAACGAGAAAAATCTCAATGTATCCTTCCTGGTAAAATCCTTTATAAATAAATAAATAAATAACGCTGATAGTGTAGGGAATGCAAATTACACACCGCAACTGGACTTGCAGACTTTATGTACGCGCCTTTACGTAGCGCCTGCGCAGAACGCTGGAGCGCACCTCCGATCCATCGTGGCCTCTTCTCTGGGACTGATCGCCAATGCGATTGGTCTCACAGATGGTGACCTTGGCACGCTCCCTGCATGCTGACGTCACTAGTAACCGAGGAGTACTCGGCAGCCGGGAAATTAAAATTTCCTGGCTGCTGGTGATGCTGGGTGCAGTGAAGGAAACTCCTCCACTTCACCCAGCTTTTTAAAAAAGGGGGGAGCGGGAGAGAAGGGAGGCACTCCACACATCCTGACCATTTTATCGATGTATAGCGGTCAGGATGTGTAGAGTGTTCCTTTAATGTTTACAAAGTATGAAATGTATTTTTCAATCTGAAGCATATAAAGTGCCCCCGCCGCTGCCCCTCCGCCGCTATCACACAATACTGGATTTTGCGCTTCTCACATTGAACGGAAGACGTTGACACTTTCATTTCCCGAACTTATTTTTGGTGACCCAGTTACTTATCAGGAATATTCAGCCTTACACGTAACAAAAGAGCCCGTTTAAACAGATTAGGTTACTTTTGGGCTTGCCGCTGGCAGCGTAACCGTGAATGACAGCAACAACCAAGCTGCCCGGACCCAGAGACAAAGGACATGCTGCTCCCACCGCGCAGCCCGGCGAGGGGGGGGATCTCAAGGTTTATCAGTAAGCACTCGCTAGCCCATGGTGCTGTAAAACGTGCAATATCTGGCGTTCAGAAACTGAAAATGTATTTAGCGAGCGTGTGCTTATCTGAGACCATGATGCAACCTGCAAACTCCCTTTCCTCCCCAGTTTGAGGAAACACACCGCGTGATGCAATCCAGTCGGACTTATCTGGAACAATCATCTTGGCGCACATACTAGGGGCAAGTTATACAGTACCGAGGTGTGGCCCCAGCGTGGAGAAGAACAAAGCACAACAGCCTCGGGAAACATGACACCCCCCCCCTTCTTTCAACAAATCAGCACCACTCCCATAAAAATTTACACTTTGACCTCATTTATACTTTGTTTGCAAATGACTCGAAGAAAAACTGTGAAAACTTAAAATAATCCCCAGCTCTGAAATATTGTATACGCACACTATATATATATATATATATATATATATATAAAAATCAGGCTGGCGCGCTCGGGTCTCCCGATTAAAATTCATATACTAATTATAATGCCATTAAAATATGCAACGTTTTGGCTTCGGTAGAACCTTGATCAAGTCGCAAGAGACAAAACGTCACATATTTTAATGACATTATAATAACGGGTATCGGTTTTAATTGGGAGACCCGAGACTGCCGTCCTGATAACTGTATCTGGATATGAAGATAGTGAAATGAGCACCAGGGCGACGCTAGAACAGTTTCTATGGTCACACAGATTGAGGGTCGAAGGTGCATAAATATATATATTCTTTATATATTCACATACAACACGCCCCTATTACACGCTTCGCTCAAATGCGATCGCGCAGCACAATTTTTTTGCACACGCAAAAAAACATTAGCGTGCACAAATTAACGCAGTAGTACGCTCCGAGCGCAGTTTTTCAGCCTTCAACTTTTTACGTGCGCAAATCTGACGCGCAAATTCGCACGCAAATGAACGTTGCGTGCAGGAATCGGTGGGCAGACTTTTTTTTCACGGGATTCAGCCAATCAGAATTAAGAACCACCATTTTCTAAAGTTAGGTTGCTGCGGCTGTCAAAGTCAATCTGCGTATATGTGCTGCAGCAAAGAAAAAATTTGACAAATTATTAATTTTTGATGTCTGGGTATGGGTAGAATGTGTAACTGTACTGTACTACGACGTTCCGCGCAAATGGTTTTGTCGTCACGCAAAAGCGCATTTGCGCGCACGCAAATGCGCTGCGCGAAGCGTGTAATAGGGGCCATGGTATATACACATATAAATACATACATCTATATAAAAACAATATTCATCTCCAAGTATTATACACACTGGGCTCTATTAAATTCATCGCGCAAAAGCGCACTAAACGTAAATGCGTTTAAATTAACGCTGGTATTACAATCCGTGCTCATTTTTTCATCCGTCAAAAAATAACGCGCGTAAAAAAAGCCACGTAAAAACGCACACGCATTAACGCTACGCGCAGAAATCGGTGGGCAGACTGTTTTTTCACGCGATTCAGCCAATCAGAATTAAGAACCACAACTGTCTCCCGTTCAGTTTTCGCGCCTGTCAAAATCAACCTGAGTATATATGCTGCAGCAATAATAAAAACACGCACAACTTCTCCATTTTATTGTTTGGGTATGTGTAGTTTGTGTAACTATACTGTGCTGTATTTTTTTTCGTGCTGGTGTATTTGGTTTCAGCCAGAACGTTCAGATTTGCCGTTACCACCAGCTTTTCAAAGACATTAAAATTATGCGCGCAAACTTTGTCGGGTAAAATTTGCACATAGATTGTAATACGATCCGCGTACCAGCGCACAAACGCATTTGCGCTCACAATGTTAAGTATAGGACGCGCAACGTACATTACGCTCGCAAAGGGTTCGCGCAGGTTCACCCGCGGTAGACGTTAACGCGCATTTTTTGCGCAGACATTTTAATACGACATTCTGCGCAAAGGGTTTTGCCCCTCGCGTTAATGCATTTTTGCGCGCGTTAACATTTGCGCGAAGTAGTTAATAGAGCCCATTATATATAAATACAATATTGGTGTGTGTGTGTGTGTGTGTGTGTGTGTATATATGTATATATATATATATATATATATATCTCCTGCTGATGAGGGCACAATAAGCCCGAAACAGCGCTGTACAGGAGTGGCTCTGACCAGTTGCATAAACCTGATCTTTGCTTTAAAAAAAAAGAAAACATCTAGTATGACGCGGCATTGACTGAAGAGTTCTGTGTAAAAACAGACCCAGGATGAAATTGCAGACGTCATTTGCATGTCTTACCCAGAGTTCCATGCTGCATATGGGAAATGTAGCACATGAGCTCTGTGAAGCAGCTCTCTGAATTGCTGGGATATGCAAATGGCCAGTGGCGTAGCGTGGGTTGTCAGCGCCCGGGGCCAGCCAAGAATTGTGCGCCCCCCCCCCAACCTGTGGACACGTTATCATGCCCCGATTCCCTTCCACCATTAGGGCATTGAACCCCTTAACTGTGATACAATGTAATGTGCAGAGTGTATGAGCGTATCACAGTGCTCCACAGCAATAAAACCCACAGAAATGTGCAGCTCACACATGGATATATATTGCCCCAAGCAGCTCAAACATGAATATATTTGCCCCAGTAGCTCAAACATGAATATATTTGTCCCAGTAGCTCAAACATGAATATAATTGCCCCAGTACCTTAAACATGAATATATTTGCCCCAGTAGCTCAAACATGAATATATTTGCCCCAGTACCTCAAACACCAATATATTTGCCCCCAGTAGCTCACACATGAATATATTTGCCCCAGTAGCTCACACATGGATATATTTGGCCCCAGTAACTCACACATGGATATATTTTCCCCCACTAGCTCACACATGGATATATTTGCCCCCAGTAGCTCACACATGAATATATTTGCCCCAGTAGCTCACACATGGCTATATTTGGCCCCAGTAGCTCACACATGGATATATTTTCCCCCACTAGCTCACACATGAATATATTTGCCCTCAGTAGCTCACACATGGATATATTTGCCCCCAGTAGCTCACACATAAATATTTGCCCCAGTAGCTCACATATGAATATTTGCCCCTAGTAGCTCACATATGAATATTTGCCCCAGTAGCTCAAACATGAATATTTGCACTCAGTAGCTCACACGTGGATATATTTGCCCCCAGTAGCTCACACGTGGATATATTTGCCCCCAGTAGCGCACACATAAATATTTGCCCCCAGTAGCTCACACATAAATATTTGCCCCCAGTAGCTCACATATGAATATTTGCCCCAGTAGCTCACACATGAATATTTGCCCCAGTAGCTCACACATGAATATTTGCCCCAGTAGCTCACACATGAATATATTTGCCCCCAGTAGCTCACACATGAATATATTTGCCCCAGTAGCTCACACATGAATATATTTGCCCCAGTAGCTCACACATGAATATATTTGCCCCCAGTAGCTCACACATGAATATATTTTCCCCCAGTAGCTCACACATGAATATATTTGCCTAAGTAGCTCACACATGAATATATTTGCCCCAGTAGCTCACACATGGATATATTTGCCCCCAGTAGCTCACACATGAATATATTTGCCCCAGTAGCTCACACATGGATATATTTGCCCCCAGTAGCTCACACATGAACATATTTTCCCCAGTAGCTCACACATGGATATATTTGCCCCCAGTAGCTCACACATGGATATATTTGCCTCAGTAGCTCACACATAAATATTTGCCCCAGTAGCTCAAACATGTATATATTTGCCCCAGTAGCTCACACATGGATATATTGCCCCAGTAGCTCACACATGGATATATTTGCCCCAGTAGCTCACACATAAATATATTTGCCCCAGTAGCTCACACATAAATATATTTGCCCCCAGTAGCTCACACATGAATATATTTTCCCCCAGTAGCTCACATATGAATATTTGCCCCAGTAGCTCACACATGAATATATTTGCCCCAGTAGCTCACACATGAATATATTTGCCCCAGTAGCTCACACATGGATATATTTGCCCCAGTAGCTCACACATGGATATATTTGCCCCAGTAGCTCACACATGAATATATTTGCCCCAGTAGCTCACACATGGATATATTTGGCCCCAGTAGCTCACACATGGATATATTTTCCCCCACTAGCTCACACATGGATATATTTGCCCTCAGTAGCTCACACATGGATATATTTGCCCCCAGTAGCTCACACATAAATATTTGCCCCCAGTAGCTCACATATGAATATTTGCCCCTAGTAGCTCACATATGAATATTTGCCCCAGTAGCTCAAACATGAATATTTGCACTCAGTAGCTCACACGTGGATATATTTGCCCCCAGTAGCTCACACGTGGATATATTTGCCCCCAGTAGCTCACACATAAATATTTGCCCCCAGTAGCTCAAACATGAATATTTGCACTCAGTAGCTCACACGTGGATATATTTGCCCCCAGTAGCTCACACGTGGATATATTTGCCCCCAGTAGCTCACACATAAATATTTGCCCCCAGTAGCTCACACATAAATATTTGCCCCCAGTAGCTCACACATGAATATTTGCCCCAGTAGCTCACACATGAATATATTTGCCCCCAGTAGCTCACACATGAATATATTTGCCCCAGTAGCTCACACATGAATATATTTGCCCCAGTAGCTCACACATGAATATATTTGCCCCCAGTAGCTCACACATGAATATATTTTCCCCCAGTAGCTCACACATGAATATATTTGCCCAAGTAGCTCACACATGAATATATTTGCCCCAGTAGCTCACACATGGATATATTTGCCCCAGTAGCTCACACATGGATATATTTGCCCCCAGTAGCTCACACATGAATATATTTTCCCCAGTAGCTCACACATGGATATATTTGCCCCCAGTAGCTCACACATGGATATATTTGCCCCAGTAGCTCACACATGGATATATTTGCCCTCAGTAGCTCACACATGGATATATTTGCCCCCAGTAGCTCATACATAAATATTTACCCCCAGTAGCTCACATATGAATATTTGCCCCAGTAGTTCACATATGAATATTTGCCCCAGTAGCTCAAACATGAATATTTGCACTCAGTAGCTCACACGTGGATATATTTGCCCCCAGTAGCTCACACGTGGATATATTTGCCCCCAGTAGCTCACACGTGGATATATTTGCCCCCAGTAGCGCACACATAAATATTTGCCCCCAGTAGCTCACACATAAATATTTGCCCCCAGTAGCTCACATATGAATATTTGCCCCAGTAGCTCACACATGAATATTTGCCCCAGTAGCTCACACATGAATATTTGCCCCAGTAGCTCACACATGAATATATTTGCCCCCAGTAGCTCACACATGAATATATTTGCCCCAGTAGCTCACACATGAATATATTTGCCCCCAGTAGCTCACACATGAATATATTTTCCCCCAGTAGCTCACACATGAATATATTTGCCCAAGTAGCTCACACATGAATATATTTGCCCCAGTAGCTCACACATGGATATATTTGCCCCCAGTAGCTCACACATGAATATATTTGCCCCAGTAGCTCACACATGGATATATTTGCCCCCAGTAGCTCACACATGAATATATTTTCCCCAGTAGCTCACACATGGATATATTTGCCCCCAGTAGCTCACACATGGATATATTTGCCCCAGTAGCTCACACATGGATATATTTGCCCTCAGTAGCTCACACATGGATATATTTGCCCCCAGTAGCTCATACATAAATATTTGCCCCCAGTAGCTCACATATGAATATTTGCCCCAGTAGTTCACATATGAATATTTGCCCCAGTAGCTCACACATGAATATATTTGCCCCAGTAGCTCACACATGAATATATTTGCCCCAGTAGCTCACACATGGATATATTTGCCCCAGTAGCTCACACATGGATATATTTGCCCCAGTAGCTCACACATGAATATATTTGCCCCAGTAGCTCACACATGGATATATTTGCCCCCAGTAGCTCACACATGAATATATTTTCCCCAGTAGCTCACACATGGATATATTTGCCCCCAGTAGCTCACACATGGATATATTTGCCCCAGTAGCTCACACATGGATATATTTGCCCTCAGTAGCTCACACATGGATATATTTGCCCCCAGTAGCTCATACATAAATATTTGCCCCCAGTAGCTCACATATGAATATTTGCCCCAGTAGTTCACATATGAATATTTGCCCCAGTAGCTCACACATGAATATATTTGCCCCAGTAGCTCACACATGAATATATTTGCCCCAGTAGCTCACACATGGATATATTTGCCCCAGTAGCTCACACATGGATATATTTGCCCCAGTAGCTCACACATGAATATATTTGCCCCAGTAGCTCACACATAAATATTTGCCCCAGTAGCTCACACATGTATATATTTGCCCCCAGTAGCTCACACATGGATATATTTGCCCCTAGTAGCTCACACATGGATATATTTGCCCCAGTAGCTCACACATAAATATATTTGCCCCCAGTAGCTCACACATAAATATATTTGCCCCCAGTAGCTCACACATGAATATATTTGCCCCCAGTAGCTCACATATGAATATTTGCCCCAGTAGCTCACACATGAATATATTTGCCCCAGTAGCTCACACATGAATATATTTGCCCCAGTAGCTCACATAATAATATATATTGCCCCAGTAGCTCACACATGGATATATTTGCCCCCAGTAGCTCACACATAGATATATTTGCCCCCAGTAGCTCACACATGGATATATTTGCCCCAGTAGCTCACACATGGATATATTTGCCCCCAGTAGCTCATACATGGATATATTTGCCCCAGTAGCTCACACATGGATATATTTGCCCCCAGTAGCTCACACATGAATATATTTGCCCCAGTAGCTCATACATGAATATATTTGCCCCCAGTAGCTCACACATGGATATATTTGCCCCAGTAGCTCACACATAAATATTTGCCCCAGTAGCTCACACATGGATATATTTGCCCCAGTAGCTCACACATAAATATTTGCCCCAGTAGCTCACACATGGATATATTTGCCCCCAGTAGCTCACACATAAATATTTGCCCCCAGTAGCTCACCTATGAATATTTGCCCCAGTAGCTCACATATGAATATTTGCCCCAGTAGCTCACATATGAATATTTGCCCCAGTAGCTCACACATGAATATTTGCCCCAGTAGCTCACACATGAATATTTGCCTCAGTAGCTCACACATGAATATTTGCCTCCAGTAGCTCACACATGAATATATTTGCCTCCAGTAGCTCACACATGAATATATTTGCCTCCAGTAGCTCACACAGGAATATATTTGCCCCAGTAGCTCACACATAAATATATTTGCCCCCAGTAGCTCACACATAAATATATTTGCCCCCAGTAGCTCACACATGGATATATTTGCCCCCCGTAGCTCACACATAAATATATTTGCCCCCAGTAGCTCACACATGAATATATTTGCCCCCAGTAGCTCACACATGAATATATTTGCCCCAGTAGCTCACACATAAATATATTTGCCCCCAGTAGCTCAAACATGGATATATTTGCCCCCTCTCCCTCCCCCCCACTCACCGGCTCTGAGGGCCCGTGGGTCGGTAGGGGGGGCGGTTTGGGGCATCATAGCGGGCCCCCGCTGGTTTCCCGGCCTTTGATGGTCATCGTGCTCTTCTTGGGCAGCCAGCGGCGCACTATGTAAATGCCGCAGTGGCGCCTGCAGCCCAGTCTAAGCACGTTGCACTGGCGACGCCCCTCACGTGACACGTCACGTGAGGGGGCAGTGCAGGCACCATTGCGGCGTTTTCAGAGTGTGCCGCTGGCTGCCTGTGTGCACTGACCGCACAGGGCAGGGAAACTGGCGGCGGGGGCCCACTATGGTGCCCCTGGCCCCCCCCAAAAAACTGCGCCCGGGGCCACTGCCCCCCCAGCCCCCCCACGCTACGCCACTGCAAATGGCCTCTGCAATAATAAACTTTAGTATTTACACATATCCCACATTCATATAAAATCGTGGATGTGCGTTTGCTGCTTTTCAGGTGTAATATTAAGTTTATCTACTATATATAGAGGGTTTGCTTTCTGTGAAGGTGCTACATCAGAACACACAACATGTGATATTGTTGCTAACAAGGGAAGTTAAACAGCAAGCCAACGATTTTCTCAGTGATTTTATTTAACCTCCCTGGTGGCATTAGAGTGGGGCTCGGGGTTAAATGTCAATGCTGAAAGCAGTACCCCCCCAGCCACACTCGGGCTGGATACATACCTGTCCCTGCGCTCCCTCGCTGTCCTCCCGCAGTCACCTCTGGCAGATCTCGGCGTCCTGCTTCCGGGTTCCTGTCACGAGAGGGGAACCAGGAAGAAGCCTGTAGGACGCCGCGATCGGACAGAGGTGATTTCGGGAGGACAGCGAGGGAGCGCAGGGACAGGTATGTATCCAGCCCGAGTGTGGCTCGGGGTTACCGCTTTCAGCATTGAAATTTAACCCCAAGCCACACTCGGGAAAACCGCCAGGGAGGTTACATAAATGCACCGATTTTGACATATAAAAAGATGCCAAAATCGGACCGCCGGGGAGGTTAAAAGAAGAAAAAAATATCAATCCACAAACAATGTGTAGCGCTCACTCCCGGAGGAGCCGCTGAATTTAACCTCGGGTTAGTCTCTCCGCACTAGGGAATAAATATACACCAGCACTGTTGTGGATTTTATAAATTATATAATTTACTGGTCTCAATAAAGCGGCATATATAATGTAAGCACAGTATATAGAAAACAGGATTTCGTAATGCGAGAAACGCGCAGCGGTAAAAGAAAAGTTTAACCCCTTCGTCTCTGGAGTGTAAGTCCCGTGCAGGTTATGTCCCAAAAAGTGTGTGTGTGTGTGAGCTCAGGTACCCGGGTACTATATTCGACTGGCCAGTGAATGGATTTAATAAATCTTCGACTAGTCACGTTGGGGCCCTGTAGGTTTAAGCAATACTGCAGCGTGCTTCGTTAAACTTTGACTGTGGCCTGGAAGGCCTCTCACCCATCCGCCAGACAATCTGTTCCACTGCCCGATCAAGGACGTCTCTCTGCTGGATTATACTGGGACCCTGTGCCACCGGATCCGCTTCTCCTGCTTGTCCGTCTTCTACAACAAGATTTACGGCCTACCGCCTGCAGTCCCAGTGGATCATCGCGGTCTCCTTACTCTGGGTCCAATCTGGAACTCTGTGTCTGTGCAAAACCTCTCAGCGGTGGATTACTAGGTCTCTGGCAAGTCACTGTATCGATCCCCAGCATCGGCAAGGCAGCGCCTGCTCTCCGGCCTGGTGACAATCGCTCACAGTCTCACGTGCGTCTTACTCTATTCACCGCCCGGCTCACACTGGCTCTCCTTCGTACGAGGCTGCGGATGTCCTTTCCTCCTTCCCCACCCACTTCCTGTCTCTGCCCCAAAGCATGCTGGAAAACGTAGTCCCATTGTGTCCAGTATAGTTTACATTGCGCTTGTCTCCCTCTGGTGGCCAAACCCAAGCAATACAGCAACAGAGTTTTAAACAGCGCTACAAATGTTTCAAATAAGAGCACTTTGTTGGTCCAAACAAGCAGCATCTCACGAGAGTCACCATAAATAAAGTGCGTTTCAATGTGCTGGCGTCTGACGGTGTGTGGTGTATTTTTCTGTAAAATAACAAAAGGGAGTAATTGTGCGAATACACAATGTACGTTGTGTAACGCAGGCAAAGACTTCCACGATGAAATCACTGGTTTGCTTGTTTACTCTTGAGCACCCTGTCCATTTACAGAGTTCCACAGCAAGATCATGGAGGGAGAGAAATTGGTTAAAAAATCCGAACTTTACAGCTCAAAATAAGCTCTGGGACTCCACTCTTTGAAAGACAGAGCTGCCGGAACACCCTGTTGGCCAAAACTAGAAGACCGTGGGCACCGAAAACTATCGCAGTACTACTGGGCTGTTCATTAATATGCAACAATAAGGTTTGAATCCCAGAAGGTCTTCCGGAGGACAACTTTCAGGAGCTAGGACATTCCGAAAAGGAAAAGAGGAGTCTGAGTCTTATAGTCATTCCTAGAGGGACTGTTTGATTTAGTGATTATTCTATTATTTTTGAGACTGCATCACTGAGACTACATTCCCAAACCGCTTGACAGTGGCTTAGTGTTTCGAAAAGCACCACATTTGATACCCATAACCTACAGAGTTGACTTTCCGGCTCTCGAAGAAGCCATAAACCGTCATGGTAAGACTGGGGTCAGACGAGCGCACAGTAACGGATGCACTTTATAACAAATGAGATTGTGGTTACATTGTATCAGTTAGTTTTGACTGATGTTGAGAAAAATAATAAAAAAAAGGGTTTCTTTACGTCCGTGTAGCTTTTTCACGTCGATGCCATTTTGGCGCCCGTTGCAACAAGCATTGCGCACGCGTGAAAAAGTGCGCAGGTGCTTTGTGTGTTGTTCTCTATTGACTCCTTTGAAAAGCTACAGCGGACAGCAAAGATGGATGGTCAGATGGACGTGAAAAGTGGGCTCGTTTGACCCCAGCCTAAGTAGAGCCCACTGCCATATCGAATTAAGTTATGATACGACGGGAATGCAGCCCTCGATATGCTCTACATCTGGGGACGGAGATCCATTCTGGCGGAAGCTCCTCAACCAACACATAATGGTTTTTTCTCTGAAGTTCTCAAGGTGCCTCCATAATAGGGATGTGCATGGTGGAAAAATTTGTTTAGTTTTTAAATAATTTAGTTTTCAGAATTTCGTAACTAATTTCGTTTCGATTCAAATTTCCTATATCAATAGGATAGTTGATATCATTTTGAATTTTGGATTACTAGATAAATCCCCAATTAATCAAATTTTGCTGTTGAAAGAAAAGCTAGGGTTAAATTTTAAGCTGTGTCACAGATTTAGTATTTGTGTCAAATTAAACAGTGAAACAAAATTTATTTGTTTCATAAAGTCCTTTGCTGACTATTACTTGTATTGTAAGTTAAGATCAATTCGATAGTTAATTTTATATTCGATAGTTGATATCAATTCGATAGTTCATTTCAGATTCAATAGTTGATATCAATTATTAAATTTTTTCTTTTATGATGATGACACCGTGTAAAACGAAAAAAAAATTGTTATATACCATTTTGTTTCGTTTCAAATTTGTATCGTATCGATTTGTTATTCGGAAGTGCTTCTGAACTACGAATTATCAAATTTCGGTACAAATTCCGAATTTTTATGAAACAAATGCACATCTCTACTCCATAATGCGGCGTTATTTAGAAGAATTATACAGTAGCAAATTAGTAAGAGCAAATTGACTGACAGGAGGGAAGTGAGAACCCAACTTCTTAACTTGAACGCTCTCACAAGATCTGGTTAATTCGTTTAAGACCACAATGCTCGAAAGGAAGTGTAGAGGAGAACATGTCAAAAATGGAAGAACAGACGTGATGAATATCATGAGGTTTCTAGCATTTCAAGTGCTTACCTGCGTTACGTAAATCGGCCCACATTCGCAACAGGCACCCAAAAGTGCGGTTTTAATTAATTTAAACTGTTTGCAAGGTTTGCACGTTCTGTAAAGGATCATTTGTAGTGCAACATCGGTAAGGAAGACGCATCAGCCTTACCATTGATGTCTCTCATGCTCATCCAGAGTATGAACCAGGATAACAGGTTATACAGGTTGAGTACCACTCGTCCAAAAACCGGAATTGCTCCAAAACAGGGAACATTTGATGCCGGAAGTGGAAATTTCAACAACTGACCTCGTGACAAGGGACAAGAATATTATAAATATTGTAAAACCTAACCTTAAGGCTGTGTGTGTATAAGGGGTGTATGAAATATAAATGAATGTTATGGTTAGACTTTGGTGCCGCCTCCAAGAGATCTCATTGCTATATGCAAATTTTCCAAAATTCAAAAAAAATCCCAAATCCAGAACTCTTCTGATCCAGAGCATTTCGGCTGATAGCCCATACTCTTTCTGGGATTGTATGCTTGAAAAAAACAATTTGACAAGGTTTTGAAACTTACTACACTGAAAACACAACACATCCACATCTCTGTCCACTCCCAACCAGCTGCTGTCAAAGTAAAACAACCAAACTGTACAACACCCCCTAGATGTAGCAAATGCCTTTAATAATTATTCTGTTGGACGCGCCACCACCCTGATTGCTTAGCTAGGTAATGACATGCAATCAGAAAGGCCGCACACAGGTCAGGCCCCACCAACTGTGCAAAGACCCTGTAACACAGAGAAATTCAGTTTTAGACCAGTGCCGGTCAGTGTCATCACTAAACTTCTCCGTAACCAAAAAATGAAATACCAGTCTGGACCTGATCAAATCCTAGCAATGCTGCTGAAAATCAGTGCGCCAGCAATTGCAAAACCTGTCACAACCCTAATCAATGAATCACTTGCGACTGGATACATACCCAAACTCT
The DNA here is from genome assembly GCA_009667805.1 of Leptobrachium leishanense. Taxonomy (NCBI): domain Eukaryota; kingdom Metazoa; phylum Chordata; class Amphibia; order Anura; family Megophryidae; genus Leptobrachium; species Leptobrachium leishanense. Next base: position 517,004,686 of record CM019063.1, on the reverse strand, counting down.
GGAAGACTGCAAGGGTGGTACCTATCCATAAAAGTGGAGACAATACTTGGGTATCCAACTACTGCCCGATATCACTGCTCCCTGTAATGTCAAAAATTCTGGAAAAATGTGTATACACTCAAATACGTGATTATTATCAGTATTGGAACTATTTAACCCCAGATCAATCAGGCTTTCATCCAAATCATTCAACTACAACTGCCTTTTAAAAGTTTGCAATGATATCCAAGCTGGCATGGAACAAGGAAACCTAACTGGAGCCATCTTCCTTGATTTTGCCAAGGCTTTTGATACAGTAGACCATGGCATCCTATTGCAAAAACTTAAAAACTCCGGTATTGGTGATAGCACGCTAACCTGGTTTCTATCATATGTATCCGATCGGTCACAATATGTGTCCATTTCTAACAGCTCCTCCCTCCCCTTCCCAGTCACATGCGGTGTACCCCAAGGCTCAATACTCAGCCCCCTTCTATTCACGATATTCATAAATGATCTGCCCAATGTCTGTAAAGCCTCAACTGTACACATGTACGCAGATGACACTGTAATCTATGCCAGCAAACCAAACCTCCCGCAGCTGGAGGCCGTGCTGCAAGAACAATTCACAGAGGTAGAAAAGTGGATCGCAGATAACAAACTTTTTCTAAATACTGACAAAACTGTTACAATGCTCTTTGGAACCGCACCTAAACTACACAAATTGCAAACACCCCATCTATGTGTTGGGACAAAATCAAATGGCACACTGAGCACAGTCACTTCTCTCAAATATCTAGGTATGTGGTTAGACACAAATCTATCCTTTGGCCCCCACATCGAAAAACTCTCATCTAAACTTTACCCCAAACTAGGTGCCCTGTACAGAAACAAATCCTGCCTGAGCCCCGCGGTAAGAAAGCAGATTGTACAACAAATGCTTATGCCAGCCATTGAATACAGAGATGTAGTGTATGCAGCCGCCCCACAAACACACCTCCAGAAACTTACTACATTGTATAACTCATTCTGCGCTTTGTGCTACAATGTAACTACATGACCCACCATTGTGACATGCTAAAAGAGCTAAACTGGCCATCACTGGACTCTAGACGCACCCTTCACCTTTCCAACCTGGTGTTTAAGAACTTTTCTGGGAAGCTGCCACCCTACCTGAATAGGCTGCTTGCCCCAGCAGGTCCCTCATCCTATAACCTCCGATTCAGGACAAGCACCTTACTTGCAATACCACAATACAAAAAGAAAGTGGCTCGATCCTCATTTTCCTACAGAGCACCGCAATTATGGACTAACCCCCCAGATGCCATCAAATCTTCCCCCAGTCTAAAGTCACTTAAGAGTTCCCTATTAACATACCTCAATACGGAATGCACCTGTAAACATGTGACATAATGACTTTATTTCCTACATATTTATTTTTCTGTTAATCTGTATATTTGTTTTTGTGTTAATATCTTGCATTTTACTATTTTGTTTTTCTGTAACCACTCAATGTTCTTGAACACAGGACATACTTGAAAACGTGAGAAATCTCAATGTATCCTTCCTTGTAAAATCCTTTATAAATAAATAAATAAGAACGCTCAAGAGTTTCGAGCCTTTTCCATGATTCTCACATGTGAATATACAACTAGACAAAAGATGACAAGTCTACACTAAACCAATCTAGGTGGGTTTACTACACAAAAGTGTAGGTGTCCAGATTTTGCAAAGACTTAAAGACCAGCCACTTTTGGCCCATAGGATAAGGTTTGGTTCATATATAGAAAGATGGTTGGCCTACAAGGTCCCTCAATGCGTCATTACACTCGGCTAGCTAATTAAGCCTTCAGGGCCAAAGCAATGCAGATAATATGTACAGCAGGGTTGCACAGAAGGTAATCATGTGTTTTTGCAGGAAAATGATTCTGCAGACTCGTTCTCACAAGGTGTGAGAAGAGTAAGCATAACCAACATGACAAATCCATGGAAGATTGCATGGTTGACTCAAGAACAGGGGACGTGACTTCATAAATGGTTCTTCCCATGCCCCAGCCTTTGTAATGAGAGATAGATTCCTGGTTTTGTTATCTATTTGAAATTGCAAACTTTCAGCCATTTTTTCCATCACTGGGAAAGTATTCTCCACACTTCCTAACCCTGAATCCCACTTGGCTGCACATAACAAGTAGGGCTGGGCAATATCATCGATTTAGCCCGATTTTATTGAGGTCGACTGTGATTTTACGCTTGTGAAAAAAATCGAGGACTCTGGATTTGTTAATTGATGGACACTCTGTCCGATGCTCTGAATGCCAAAGTGTAACGGGCACAGTGGCGCTCACACAAGAGTAACAAGGTTGAGATCCTTTTGAACGGATTTATCAGTTCAATGTTATTGAAATAAACAGTACTTTGAAACTTTTACTCCAAAGCCAAGGAGTATGACAACACAAGAGAACTGCTACTAAGCTCCAAAGGTTTCGAGACCAACAGAAAACTTAGAGCACACAACAAGACATCAGATTGCAAGACAGAAAGGTTAGTACTGAGACATTCGGCAGGACAGGTAATGAATTGTACAGACTGCAGGGCAGTCAACACACTGACAGATATTACTTTTGCAAACCACCTTGATCGGGTACTTTGTAACTTGTGGTTACCAGGGTCTGTAGATACACACAAACGTATAGGGATGGTACTAGCCTGGGTACTTTTGGCAAAACAAGCAAGCCGAACACAAGTTGGCAACCAAGTTGGCAACCAACTGTTCATATTCACAGATGGCACTAGCGTATTAGATCGTAACGGAGACCCCTTAGAGCTGGAGCAAACCCTCGATAAGGCTGCAGTACGAAACCAGGGTGAAAGGGGAATCTCCCCAAGAAACAAGTAAAACCCCAAACAGCGTGCATGGGGATAAACCTACAGCGCACAACACTAGTCACCGCTATAGTAGAGAACATAGAATGGTCAGAGACAAGCCGGGTCAAAAATCAGGAGCAGGAATCGTAGACAAGCTGGGTTGGCAACAGATAGGCAACAACGAATATTAGGAAGCGATGCGGGAACTGTACTCCACGTCAGGGCGACGAGGGAACTCCTCGCGCCCGGTTTTAAAACTCAGCGGCTCCTTGTTACCACGCAAGGCCCCGCCCCCTCAGACGCCGCTCGGTCATTACCTGGTCCTGGCACTCGACCAGCCCTTGGCACTGAACCTTGCCCAGATCCCCCAGGAACCACAGTAGGGGCTGAGCACGTAACACAAAGTCATGCAGTCAGGGCCGCCATCAGGGTATTACAGCCCATGACGCGGTCAGGGGCCTGCCATCGGCAGCACCCTTACTTTTTATCTGTTCCAGTATCGGACTCTAGAGGTCCGAATACAGAGCTGTACTCGGACAATGGAGATTCGAGTTTCACAGCTTCCTGGCTGGCTGGCTGGCTGGGCGGCCCGAACACTACAGCAGAGTGTGTGCCTCCCAAGCACGCTGCTTTGGCACCGCTCTCCAGTCACGTGTGTGACGCGTGTGATGTACGCGTCACACACACACAATAAAAGAGTAGCCAACGGGTGCAGTTGGGAGAAGACCAGAAGTAGCAGCAGAGCCGAGAAGAGAAGAAGCACAGCCGAGAAGAGGAGAAGCAGAGCCAAGAGGAGGAGAAGCGGAGCCGAGATAAGGAGAAGCGGAGCCGAGATCAGAAGAAGAATGGCGCCATAGAAAGAGGACAGAAGACGGCGGAGCAGCGTGTGTGGTAGCTGCCCATGCCAAGCCCCAACAAACCCCCAAAGGCCCAGCCACGTCCAAAGACCCAGCAAACCCCAGGGCCCAGCCAGGTCCCAGCAAAGCCCAAAGGCCCAGCCAAGCCCAAAGGCCCAGATGAGCCCCAGGGCCCAGACCAGCACTAGGGCCCAGACCAGCCCCGAGCCAAACCCCAGGGCCCAGCCAAGCCCCAGGGCCCAGACCAGCCTCAGGGTCCAGGCAAGCCCCAGGCCAGCCCCCAGCCAAGCCCATAGGCCCAGACCAGCCATTGGCTCCAGGGCAGCCCTTTAGGGTCTAGACCAGCCCCAGGGCCCTGACAGGCCCAAAGGCCATCACACACACAGCACATTTCTGTGAGTTTTATTGCTGTGAAGCTCTGTGATATGCTCATACACAGCGCACATTACTGTGCGTTTTATTGCTGTGGCTCTCTGTGATACACTAATACACACCGCACATTACTGTGGGTTTTATTGCTGTGACACTCTGTGATACGCCCATACACAGCACACATTACTGTGGGTTTTATTGCTGTGGTGCTCTGTGATATGCTCATACACACTGCACATTTCTGTGAGTTTTATTGCTGTGGAACCGTGTAATTTATTTATTTTTTATTTGGAAGGGGTAAGGCTATTAAACATTGAGGGAGTGCACGGGGGCCCCATCGTTTCTGATGGCTGCCATGCATGCGGTACCAGGTCGGGACTCTGTTGGCTGATCCCAAATACGGCATGGCTTGGATCGACGGCCACATATTTTATTTTATTTCTTTTTTTAAACTGCGATTAGGCCATCCCTAAAAATGTATACTGGTGTGCCCGCTCTTCATCAGTGGCGTGCGATATGGAAAAATAGAAAATCATTGCCTCAGGGAGACCTAGTAATATGTAAATAATCCAAAGCAAGGAGAATGAGAACAGAAACACAACACTGTCATAATCACTGTAAATCACACAACTATAAAACCGCCGCTCACACGTACACACCATCCTGCCTGTACAAGTTTTGGTACTCCTTTGCAGCTTTCCTGGTTTTAACCTGTTCCTTCCCAGTTCCCAGAACAAAAATAAATTACAGCCAAGTACACGAGAGAATAAACAGAGCCTTCAATTAAAAGATGGAAGATGCACCTTGTCTGCTTCTGGTTTCAATCGTATGTATCCAACCGATCGCAACATGTGTCCATTTCTGGCAGCTCCTCCCTCCCCTCCGAGTCACGTGCGGTGTACACCAAAGCTCGATACTCGGCCCCCTGCTATTCACGATATTCAAAAATGATTTGCCCAATGTCTGCAAAGCCTCAGCTGTACACATGTACGCAGACGACAACATAATCTATACCAGCAAACAAAATCTCCCGCAGCTGGAGGCCGTGCTGCAAGAACAATTCACAGAGGTAGAAAAGTGGATCAAAGATAACAAACTTTTTCTAAATACTGACAAAACGGTAACGATGCTCTTTGGAACAAAACCTAAACTACATAAATTGCAACATCCCCATCTACGTGTCAGGACAAGATCAAATGAGACGCTGACCACAGTCACTTCTCTCAAATATCTAAGTATGTGGTTAGACCCAAATCTATCCTTTGGCCCCACATCGAAAAACGCTCATCTCAGCTTTACCCTAAACAAGGTGCCCTGTAGACAAACAAATCCTGCCTGAGCCCTGCGGTAAGAAAGCAGATTGTACAGCAAATGCTTATGCCGGCTATTGAATACGGAGATATAGTGCTATGCAGCGGCCCCTCAAACACACCTCCAGAAACTTACTACATTGTATAACTCATTCTGTCGCTTTGTGCTACAATGTAACTACATGACCCACCATTGTGACATGTTAAAATAGCTAAACTGGCCATCACTCGAGTCTAGACGCACTCTTCACCTTTCCAACCTGGTGTTTAAGAGCTTTTCTGGGAAGCTGCCACCCTACCTGAATAGGCTGCTTCCCCCAGCAGTTCCCTCATCCTATAACCTCCGATCCAGGACCTGCACCTTACTTACAATACCACAATACAAAAAGAAAGTGGCTCGATGCTCATTTCCTACAGAGCACCGCAATTATGGAATAACCTCCCAGACGCCATCAAATCTTCCCCCAGTCTTAAGTCACTCAAGAGCTCCCTATTAACATACCTCAATACGGAATGCTCCTGTAAACATGTAACATAATGACTATATACAGAATGCACCTGTGAACATGTAACATAGTGACTATATACAGAATGCACCTGTAAACATGTAACATAGTGACTATATACAGAATGCACCTGTAAACATGTAACATAATGACTATATACAGAATGCACCTGTGAACATGTAACATAGTGACTATATACAGAATGCACCTGTAAACATGTAACATAGTGACTATATACAGAATGCACCTGTAAACATGTAACATAATGACTATATACAGAATGCACCTGTGAACATGTAACAGTGACTATATACAGAATGCACCTGTAACCATGTAACATAGTGACTATATACAGAATGCACCTGTGAACTGAACATGTAACATAGTGACTATATACAGAATGCACCTGTGAACATGTAACATAGTGACTATATACAGAATGCACCTGTAAACATGTAACACAGTGACTATATTACTTACATAATTATTTTCTGTGTTAATCTGTATATTTGTGTTTTGTTTTTAATATCTTGCATTTTACTGTAAAATTTCAATGTTCTTGATCCCCAGGACATACTTGAAAACGAGAGAAATCTCAATGTATCCTTCCCGGTAAAATACTTTACAAAGAAACAAATATAGGCTGCAGTTCCTTTTCCCCTTTTTTTTGTTGCACATTTTTAATATGTTCAATTGAAGGTCGGGGATGTAGGGGTTAACGCTGCCTTGTAGAACGTATCCAATCTCCATTAAGACGTTCTATGTGTTTTATTAACAATATGTTCTGCAGTTTGAAAGGTTTATAAGATTTGTTTTGTAAGAGGAAGCCCTACGTTGCTTTACAATGTGTACCAGTTTTGTGGTTTCCAATGTGCTCGAGGTGTTGAAGCCAGGCGACCTATTGTAGTTGTTCAGGGTTTGCATCTTAGTATCAATCCCTAAACCATGAGCTTTCAATCGCTAGGAAATGTGAAATAATGTTCAGTATTGACAAGTGTATGTGTCAGGACCCACAACAGAAGTATATATATATATTTATAATGTATTAGATAAGCTGTATTAGTCCAGATGACAAATTCCCTAGGGTATAGCAGTACGTAGTGATACCTTTTTATTGGTCTAACGTTACATTTAAAAGGCATGCTTTCGAGAGTGTATCTCTCTTCTCCAGGTCACACACATTTTTATCGGCATATAAGACACACTTTTTTCCCCTAAACAATTAGGCTGAAATCATACCTGCGTGTTATACACTGATAAATTTGCACTCAGCGGCTGGCAACATAATGAGGGGGCGGCAAGGCTCGAGTCCTGCAGGAACGGGTCCTGCAAGATCGCTGTGCGATCGTCATTTCCATGCGGTCGCGGCAGCTCCCGATCACTACCAGAACACCCGGCCGACACTCGCGCAACTGCGCTGCTATCATGTCACTGAAATGAAGCTGCGCATTTGCGTGTGGTCGTTCAGTAGTCAGACAGTGTGATTTGTCCGACTGTCGGCAGCAGGCACATCACATATGACCTCTTTGTGAGGTCACACAACGTGACCCGCACAGGCCCTGGGGACCCCACCGCTGTCAGTGCCGACACTGGCAGGAAATCACATCCATGGATGCTGGAGAAACATCAGCACCGACCTCACCTACCTGCAGCAGCTACTGGCACTACCAGCAAGGTACTTTTGCCCTCAGGCCAGCTGCAGAGCCAGAGAGCTTAAATATACCATATATACACACACTAACCAACACACAAGGTAAAATTATATTTATCTGTCGCTGGAGTCTAAACGTACCTTTCACCTTTCCAACCTGGTGTTTAAGAGCTTTTCTGGGAAGCTGCCACCCTACCTGAATAGACTGCTTCCCCCAGCAGTTCCCTCATCCTATAACCTCAGATCCAGGACCAGCACCTTACTTGCAATACCACAATACAAAAAGAAAATGGCTCGATCCTCATTTTCCTACAGAGCACCACAGTAATGGAATAACCTCCCAGACCCCATCAAATCTTCCCCCAGTCTAAAGTCCCTTAAGAGCTCCCTATTAACATACCTCAATACAGAATGCACCTGTAAACATGTAACACAGTGACTATATACGGAATGCACCTGTAAACATGTAACATAGTGACTATATACAGAATGCACCTGTAAATCTGTAACATAGTGACTATATATGGAATGCACCTGTAAACATGTAACATAGTGACTATATACAGAATGCACCTGTAAACATGTAACATAGTGACTATATACAGAATGCACCTGTAAATCTGTAACATAGTGACTATATATGGAATGCACCTGTAAACATGTAACATAGTGACTATATACAGAATGCACCTGTAAACGTGTAACATAGTGACTATATACGGAATGCACCTGTAAACATGTAACATAGTGACTATATATGGAATGCACCTGTAAACATGTAACATAGTGACTATATACAGAATGCACCTGTAAACGTGTAACATAGTGACTATATACGGAATGCACCTGTAAACATGTAACATAGTGACTATATACAGAATGCACCTGTAAATCTGTAACACAGTGACTATATACGGAATGCACCTGTAAACATGTAACATAGTGACTATATACAGAATGCACCTGTAAATCTGTAACATAGTGACTATATATGGAATGCACCTGTAAACATGTAACATAGTGAATATATACAGAATGCACCTGTAAACATGTAACACAGTGACTATATACAGAATGCACCTGTAAACATGTAACATAGTGAATATATACAGAATGCACCTGTAAACATGTAACACAGTGACTATATACAGAATGCACCTCTAAACATGTAACACAGTGACTATATACAGAATGCACCTGTAAGCATGTAACATAGTGACAATATACAGAATGCACCTGTAAACATGTAACATAGTGACAATATACAGAATGCACCTGTAAACATGTAACATAGTGACTATATACAGAATGCACCTGTAAACATGTAACATAGTGAATATATACAGAATGCACCTGTAAACATGTAACACAGTGACTATATACAGAATGCACCTGTAAACATGTAACTTAGTGACTATATACAGAATGCACCTGTAAACGTGTAACATAATGACTATTTCCTACATATTTATTTTCTGTTAATCTTTATATTTGCGGTTTTGTTTTTAATATCTTGTATTGTATTACTTTGTATTTCTGTAACAACTGTAACATTTTAATGCTCTTGAACCCAGGACATACGTGAAAATGAGAGAAATCTCAATGTATCCTTCCTGGTAAAATCCTTTATAAATAAATACCGTAAAATGTTATGATTTAATTACCATTTACATTAACAAACAAAAGGTTCAGAACTCACTTTATTTTACTTCAAAGTCATTTATTTTAAATTTAGTTTTTTTTACTCAAACTTCCTGCTTAAAGTACATGTTATACGCCAATAAATACGGTATACACACACACACACACACACACATACACAGAGGAGTGCACTGTGTTTTGTATACACACAGACACGTAAAGCGCAGGGCGCTCACTACCTATGTTTCCCAGCATATGAACCTAGATATCTTCCAAGTCTATGTACAGTTGCAAGAAAAAGTATGTGAACCCTTTGGGATTACGTGGAGTTTTGCATGAATTGGTGATAAAATGTGCTCTGATCTTCGTCTAAGTCACAACAATTTGAAAAACACAGTCTGCTTAAAATAATACAACACAAACAATATATGTTTTCATGTTTTTATTGAACAGAACATGTAAACATTCACAGAGCAGGGTGGAAAAAGTATGTGAACCTTTGGACTTAATAACTGGGTGACCCTCCTTTGGCAGCAATAAACTCAACCAAACGTTTCCTGTAGTTGCAGATCAGACCTGCACAACGATCTGGAGTAATTTTGGACCACTCCTCTTCACAAAACTCTTTCAGTGTAGCAATATTCTTGGGATGTCTGGTGTGAATCGCTCTCTTAAGGTCATGCCACAGCATTTCAATCAGGTTGAGGTCAGGACTCTGACTGGGCCACTCCAGAAGGCGTATTTTGTTTTGTTGAAGCCATTCTTTTGTTGAATTACTTGTATGCTTTGGGTCATTGTCCTGTTGCATCACCCATCCTCTGCTGAGCTTCAGTTGGCAGACAGATGGTCTTACGTTTTCCTGCAAAATGTCTTGATAAACTCTGGAATTCATTTTTCCATCAATGACAACAATCCGTCCAGGCCCTGAGGCAGCAAAGCAGCCCCAAACCATGATGCTCCCTCCGCCATGTTTTACAGTGGGGATGAGGTTTTGATGTTGGTGTGCTGTGCCTTTTTTTCTCCACACATACAGGGTTATTCAAAGAGATTTGAAAAGTCACCGCACGTTCGGTGACTTTTCGTTCTCTTCAATTCGGTTCCTTTTGCCGATCCCATTTCGGTGACCCTGCGGTGTATTCAGCAAACACCACAGGGTCCCCGAATTGCAGGGAAAAGCTGCCGCAAACCTGACGAAAACTAACCGCAAAACCCAGCGAATGCACGCTGAAAACCCGCAAAAACATCTGGATTAACCTGCCGAAAACCACGGAAAAATTCGAGCAGGAGCCGATCACACGCAGCAAAGCCTCCGGAAAAAGCCAAGAAAGCCCAGACCGCAGACAGAGTGAAGTGAATAAATTAGGAAAACAGTTTGTATGAATGTTTGAAAAGTGAAACGCTGTTTGCAAAGAAACTACTGAGCGAAAATGTCTGAAATTTACATATGAGGTCCAGGGAATGATAATAAAGAGGGCTGTTACAGAAAGAATAAGTAAACTTCAAAAAAAAAAATCGGACTTTTAAAAAAAGAAATAACCTTTCACTGCTGGTTTTCGTTCTCTGAATAGCCGAAGCAGTGCTTTTTCATGGGGATTTCACTGCCCTCGAACAGGCACCGAACATCCACCATATGTTCAGGCAATTCACCAGGATTTGGAGTATTGCCTGCTCTCTGAATAGCCGAATGGCCAAGAAAGGTAACCGAACGCTGATTTTCAGTGTTCGGTTACCTTTCTCAAGCAATTCGGATCTCTTTGAATAACCCTGACAGTGTTGTATGTTTCTTCCAAACAACTAAATTTTGGTTTCATCTGTCCACAGACTATTTTGCCAGTAGTGCTGTAGAACATCCAGGTGCTCTTTTGCAAACTTCAAACATGCTGCAATATTCTTTTTGGACAGTAATGGCTTCCTCCGTGGTGTCCTCCCATGTACTTCATTCTTGTTTAATGTTTTCCTTATTGTAGATGTGTCAACAAAAATGTTAGCATGTGCCAAAGATTTCTGTAAGTCTTTAGCTGACACTCTAGGATTCTTCTTTACCTCATTAAGCATTCTGCGCTGTGCTCTTGCAGTCATCTTTACAGGACGACCACGCCTAGGGAGAGTAGCAACAGTGCTGAACTTTCTCCATTTGTAGACAGTCTGTCTTACCGTGGACACATGAACATCAAGGCTTTTGGAGATACTTTTGTAACCCTTTCCAGCTTCATGCAAGTCAACAATTCTTGATCGTAGGTCTTCTGAGAGCTCTTTTCTGCGAGGCATGGTTCACATCAGGCAGTGCTTCTTGAAACTAGTAAACCCAAAACTGGTGTGTGTTTTTAAAGGGCAGGACAGCTTTCAGCAACACATCCAATAATATCACACTGATTGGACTCAAGGTTGGCTCACTCCTGGCTCCAATTAGCTCTTGGAGAAGTCATTAGGCTAGGGGTTCACATACTTTTTCCACCCTGCACTGTGAATGTTTACATGTTATGTTCAATAAACACATGAAAACATATAATGTTTGTGTTGTATTATTTTAAGCAGACAGTGTTTTTCAAATTGTTGTGACTTAGATGAAGATCAGAGCACATTTTATGACCAATTCATGCAAAACTCCACGTAATCCCAAAGGGTTCACATACTTTTTCTTGCAACTGCACATCTATTTTCTCCAGAAAGATGAAAACTCCAGGGTTTTAATAAAATAATAAAAACATATATATTTATATATTATAACATTAAAACATTGAATCAACGTGTTGACTATTTAAGGGTCTTCATCAAGATGTTCATTAGGACCCTAAATGGGTCAAAACGTTGATCCCAATTTTTTTTTTAACCTTTTCTAATAAAGAATCTATTTATAATAAAATTCGTGGAGCGCTGATTGAAATTTTGCTGGAGGACTTTTGTTCCCCTTTATCCCACAAAAACCATAACTTTATAAAAATTTACACTCTAATGAAAGATAAAGAAATCCCTGGAGTGCATCCTCATTCTGGGGAGAAAAGAAATCTATATTTTTTGCCCGGTTCAGTCCTTTGGGAGTAGATGGATTAATTTAGTACAAGGCAAACTCTAAGCCTTTAGCTTTTACATAAAAGAAACCTGTTAAACACGCAGCAAACCTGCCACATAGATCTTCATAGTGTGGTGCGTGGGGCCCGAGGCATCGCTTTCGACACCCCACCCTTAAAGAGGACCTGGTCATTAACCTGGAAGGCCCCATTAGCTGACAAACTCTTATTGCCAATAAAACTAAAATGAGCATGTGAAATAATGATCCTCATGCTACACCATACTTTAGGAATACAGTGTGGGCCCTATTATATTCATCGCGCACAATTGTGCGCGCGCAAAAACACATTAACGCGAGGGGAAAAACCCTTTGCGCTGAACGTCGTATTACGACATTCAGCACAAAATGTGCGTTAACGTCTAACGCGAGTGACCCTGTGCGAATCCTTTGTGAGAGCAATTTAGTGCGCGCATCCTATACTTAACATTGTGAGCGCAAATGCGTTTGTGCGCTGGTGCGCGCATGGTATTACAATCTTAGCGCAAAATTTAACAGACAATGTTTGCATGCATAATTTTAATGTCTTTGAAAAGCTGGTGGTAACGGCAAATTGTAACAACCTGACCGTACCAAACTGCGGATTCACAACGGAAAACGTCGATGCGCACGTTTTTTTTAACTAGACCCGTCAAAAATGACGGCCACTACCTTGTCTTCCATCGGAACGTACATCTGTTGTGCGCAGTCCGCACAAAATGCGTTAGTCTCTCGGACTCGCGTTAAAAATTACATTGCGCTCACGGATTTCTGCACGCAACGGCGCTTTGCGCGCATTTTTGCGCGTCGGTTTTACGAGCGCAATTTCCCAATGGATGAAAAAATGTGCAAGGAATTTAATTCCAGCGGTGATTTTCGTGCATTAACGTTTAACGGTTCGCGCAAAAAAACACGTGTTTAGTGTGCGTTTTTGCGTTAAGAATGTAATAGGGCCATAAGTGTATAGCACATATGGGAATTGCACACGTGCAAATTTATTTCAATGTGTATTCTATTTTGAAGGGACACGGAGTGCATGTTACATACACTATATTGCCAAAAGTATTCGCTCACCTGCCTTGACTCGCATATGGATGGGTGAGCGAATACTTTTGGCAATATAGTGTATGTATACATATGAGAGTATCTAATTTTCTCTATTCTGAGTTTCTGACCATCTAGAGAGGATTATTGCCAAGACCAGTATGGTAGCCTACCCTGAATAGGGAGGATTCATTATATGTTTTTAGACGGTCGTGGTTATAATGTATACGTCTCTAATAAAATTGTATGTAGGCAGCCGTTCTCTACCTTTTTATTTTTTCTTGTTACTCACTTAGGTTAGGCCCATTCGGACACTGGCTGCATTGATTCCCCCGTGTTCCCGTTGTTTTTTGTGATTTTATAAAAATTGTGACGCCTGAAAAGGGGCTTTCAGATTTAAGAAACAAGAGACGCACTGCTGTCCCGTCACATGGAAAAAGCAACTATAGAGCGGAGATACATCAACATTGAGGCATATGCTTCACCACAAACTATATACACAAACAGGACATTATGCAAAGTCTTCACACACGCACACAAGCCGTGTGTGTATGTAATTAAGAGACTTACCCAGTCCTATTATGCCTAATGTTTCCCCCCGGATTCGTGCGGCGCCGGATGCCACCTCTCGGATCTGCTCGACGCTCTGCACCCGTGTGCCTTCTCGTAACGCCTGGTGTAGCCACGCGGTTCTCCTGTACAAGTTCAAAATGTGGCACAGTGTGGAATCTGCAGTCTCTTCTACCGATGCGGCTGGCACGTTACATACAGCAATACCTTAAAAAGGAGCAGAAACATTTTGGAAAGAATCAGTAAAAGAAATATTAATATATTTCATAGAAAATACAAGTCCGTACGCAAAGCATTTACCCCTTCAAAGTAAACTAGAGGCTTAATTTACCCACAAAGCTCCCAAAGTATTCCAAATAATGTTTCATTTCCTACGTGCTTTTATCACTTTTTTTGCTGCCGATTTTCCTCTCAAAGCAGCATCACTAACAGTCACATGCCCATCTCTTGCCGACGAGGGCCAACAGCCCTGAAACCGTTGTCCAGGAGTGACATTGTGTCTGGTTGCACACCCTGACCTACGCTTGAGGACATCTAGCATGGCATTGTACTGGCAAGTGGGGTGTCTGAGATACAACAGACGTTTGGCGCAAAAAATGGGAGAAATTGGACTTAATTTGCATGCCCTACCCAGAATTCCCTGCTACATAAGGGGAGTGTGGGAAATAAGCTCTGTGGGCAAAGCTGCGTTTTTGATAGAGACTTCTAGTCTCCCTGGAAAATGGCATAGTAGAAGATTAGAATGGGTTTTTTTTTAAATTGAGGGAAAAAACAATGGAAATAGTGAATAATATGGAAATAGTGAATAATATGGAAATATATATTACCTTTAAGTTTTAGAAAGGATTTTAAATTCACTAGGTTTTAAATCAAACTTAAAAAACTTGCTTCATTAAGATAGTTTAGTGTAACAATGGCCAAGGAAAAGAGGCTATTTATGAGAAAAAAAAAAAACATGGTGCGCAGTGATCTCCGGGGATGGACCTCAGAGACCTAGGTACTGCTGATATTTCACAGGAGTTATTCACAAACACAGTAGTTTATTGCTGTTGCTATGATGATAAACTTCTGTGTTTCCCAAAAGGAGATTTCAAACAGCAGCAGGAGAAGCTTCAATGAATCTTCCCCTGCCAATGTTTGAATTTCTCTTGGGATCCCCAAAGATTATTCACGTTGCAACAACGGTAGACTACAGTCGTTCACGTATAACCCTCATTCTACTTTTTGTTTTACACCACAAGAGAAATAATCTTTTATATAGTATAATATTTGTTATTTTGTTGCTGGGGAGTGCACTATTAAAGGGACATGCATGCTTTGTAGGTGTGCCTTTAAAAACGTGTAATGCCTTTTGATTGAGTCAGTAGTCTCATTCAGCAGGCACAAAAAGTAAATATGATATTTTTTTCATATTTACCTGCTTTTCTTTCTTGGCGTTTTCCACGCCCACCTCAGGAGGCACTTTGAGCTAACCAATCAGTGTGTATTCTGTGGAATGCATAAAAAAACGCACTGAGCATGTGCGACTGAGTTGCTCCACCTCCCTCCTGCACTGTGAGCTGAGGGGAGGGCGTGGCTGAGTGCCATTCCAATCTGCAACTCTTTCACCCCCAGCTACTGCAGAGACAGGGCAGGAAACAAATCAATACACACAGGGAGAAAAGGAGACAGCAGAGAGACAGCAACAAAAAAAAAAGAGCACAGAAACAGCAGGATAAAGCACCGAGTGTGGAAGAATGTGCGCCGCAAGAAAAGCACTCAAGAGAAACAGCGAGCGAGAGAGAGCACACACAAGAGATAGCACAAGAAAGAGTGTGAGAGTGAGTGACCTCTGAGGGGGTTTAAGTGAGACAGTGAGCATGAGCGAGTCAGTGGGTGAGCGAGTAATGGGCGAGTCAGCGAGCGGGTTAGCGGCTGAGGGAGCGAGTCAGCAGGTGGGCAAGTCAGCGGGTGGGCAGGCAAGTGAGTCGGCGGGCGCACGAGTCAGCGAGCGAGTTAGAGAGCGGGTCAACGGGTGAGGGAGTGAGTCAGAGGGCGAGCGAGTCGGCACGCGAACAAGTCAGCGGGCGGGTGACCGAATCAGCGGGCAGGTGATCAAATAAACGGGCAGGTGACGAATCAGCGGGTAGGTGACTGAATCAGCGGGCAGGTGAGTGAGAGAGTCAATGGGTGAGCGAGCAAGCAAGTCAGCAGGTGAGTATGTGTATGAGCAAGTCAGCGGGTGAGTGAATCTTGCTTTCACAGTTGCAGAGAAGCCAATATTCAGTTCCCCCAGTCTGAGGTCCTGAGCGTGCACAGTGTTTCACGTGCACAGCTTGTGCTAGTTCATTTGAAGCTTTGATGGGTGGAGCAGTGGGTGGGGAGGAGGCGGGGAATATACAGGAAGTGGGAGCTGAAGAAACATGCATAGCTGAGGGGCGTGGCCAGAGAAGATGAAATGACAGTTTAAAGCAAGAAAATGAACATTTATTTTTTACACATTCTTAGAACCTTTATTGATTTATTCTAGTTTGTCTATGGGTATAAAAGTGTTTAACTGTCAAAACTTCTAGACATGCATGTCCCTTTAATCTGATTTAGAAGCACTTTGTATGGTAGAGGGAAGGCACTAGGAATAACCTACAGGTCATCGTGCCCTCACACACTCTGGGCAACACAGGCAATACCAAAAGTCAATCATTTTAATTCCAACAGGAAGACCTCTCAGTGCATGTCACAGCCGTACCTACCCACAAATAGCAATGACCAGTGTTGAGACAGATATACAGACACAGGAGGTCATCACAAAATAACACGAAGACAAACTCATTCTGTATTTAAATATTCTAACCTTGGTCTCACCGTAACTGGTTACCAAGCCAGACCTTTGATAATCCAGACAGTGTTTTATCTGAGTATCTTGGAGTGCCCCGTTGCTCCAATCTGTCTACTGGCTGAAGGTTCATTGACTTTAGTAGGCTTGATCACCGTACAACTCCTGTGTTTAGTTTGGACTTGTGACTGACGGCACTTGTCATTCTTTTAAGATGTAATGATACAGAGAGGGGGTGGGGTATCTTACCAAGAAAGGTGATCAGACTGCCATGGGTCGGGAAGGACAGCAGACAAGAGGCTCAGTTGACCCGAGAGTGGTCAAATGGAGGAGGTCCCCTAGGCTGGCCCGATGCTTATAGAAGACGGAGGACGACCTGTGTCGGAGGTGATGGAAAGGCCTCTCCTCTCTTTTGAGGTTGTTAAAGTAGGGATCTTGCCAGCCCTAAGAATATTTTTTATTTTCAATTAAATTGAGTTTACCTCCTCTCCTTACAATGGTCTTGTTGGCTGGAGCAGGATGGTGAGTGATATTTAAGCTCCAAAACAACTGTGTGACTTAATTATTTCAAGTTTGTCGCGTTGAGGGTAGCGGTTTCATGGAAGGTTTATACTCTTGAGGGTACCACCAGTCATCGCTGTCATTACATCTGGATTTGAATAAACAGGAGACAATGAGTTCAAATCATTACCTAAATCTCCAGCTGACTTGATGTCAATATTATCAAACCCACTTCCGATTCGTACAATTATTCGAAGAGCTTTGAACTTCTCCAAGTCTTCTCGTGTTAAAGTGATCGTATGATACATCAGCGCACCCACGGCCTCATTTAGTACCTGGTAAGAACAGGGAAAATACGTATATTTGAAATTAACAAGAACATAACCTCTAGTCAGGAAAAATACTGGTTTTAGGACTAAAAGATCTGGAATAAGAGAGCACAATTGAACATTGGAAAGAATCCATGGTAGAGTCAGCAGCACAGCCTTTGATAAAAAGGTAGCAGATGGAGGTGGCAAAGCTAACAAAGTAATACAATTCAAAACCTGATAAAGTGAAACTCTACAGAAGGGATGTCCAAACTCTGGCCCCCTAAATGTCCATGAAGTACACCTCCCATGCTTTTCCATGCATCTAATGCAGTCAGAGATTTCTGGGAGTTGTAGTTCAAGAACATCTGGGGGAACGGCGTTTGGACATCCCTGCTCTACAGCATTTAGACAATTTAACAAGCTATTATTATCATCATCATTTATATAGCGCCAACAGTTTCCGCAGCCCTTTTGAATAACCAAAGGGAACAAGACAGAAATAAATATAGTATGGAGACAAGAGGTGTAGAGGGCCCTGCTCATGGGAGCATACAATCTAGATGGTAAAAGAACGGTCATTCAATGTGCTTGGGTCCAGGTAGGGCTGGGCGATTTTCTCGATTTAATTGAGTTCAATGTCAACCTCTATTTTACTTTTCCGAGCACGAAGGAATCTGGATTTTTTTTTAATGGACAGAGTGTTTGAGCATCAGCGGAGAAGAGCTGGGCTTGTGCCTGCGGGACCTGTTTGCCCGTCTCTGGCGGTACTTTGATGCACGTTTAAAAAAAATCTTTGATTTTTGGAAAAAGTAAAATAGAGGTAGACGTTGACCATGATTAAATGATGCTAAAGTGAGGACGTCATCCAGCTCTAGGTCCAGGAATTTTAGATCTACAAGGGTTGAAATATATCTCTTTGAAGAGACTCTATATAAAAATCTTTTATATACATTTTTAAATGAGACTCAGGAAAAATGAAGATATATTTTTAATACAATCTCTGAATATCATGTGTCACAATGTCCTAGATACCAGGACATCTCTAGTTGAAAAAAAAGAAAACAGTAAATAGTTTCAGTTTAACAATATTGATATTTTAATAAGATTTATCCTCACCCCCAGACTGGCCAAAGACACAACCATTTATGATGAGTAGAGCTTAAAAATGTAGAAAACCTCAACTGAACATAATTGTTCTACCATCGTCCATTGAGTAGTGACTGAAGCCATACTCGAGAGCAAGTCTTGACAAATCAAGAGGACAAGTGGTCACCAACACCTGTAATTTCACCTCCAACTCCTAACTTTCAGGGTAGGGCTGGGCGATTATTTCCTGGTTTTTGCACAATTAAAATCAAGTTCACTTTGATAAAGACCAATTAGGTCGAAACGCGTTAGTGCTGCAATAAATTTTACTTTATTTTATCCTGCCGACTTTTCGTCTGTGACATATCCCGGGGATCCAATATTTCATCTATGGACCAGGTTATCACCACGGATGGTTGCTGGTAGGACGGGCTGGTGAGATCATATCCACAGATATATGCCTATATAGTCCAGAGCCGACTTTATGGGGCTCAGAAAAAAGTGAGTTGAATACTTTCTCTCTGGAAACCAGGTGTCATAAGGATGTACTGCGCAATGTATGTCTCCTATTATGTTTTCTAGATTATCTTGAAGTATTACTCACTGGACACTTGGCATAAACGCGAGGACTCTACCCATTATTTTATCCATTGACTATTCGCACTTGGGAGTGTGCGTTTGTGCCCTTGCTGCTACCCAAGACCGACCATCTACACATTATCTGCGCCATTTTTTCCACCTTATTGTTTTTTCAAACTCCATATAATGTACACAAATATTGAAAGGCTGATACTAGGGATATTCATAGCTTGGTTCATAAAATACATTTCTTTCTACAGAACATTAATATCAAATATTTGAATTAATCCCTCATTCGGGAGAAAAAAAAATGGACAGAAAATAAAGATATGAGCCGCTTTTGTCGTATAAAATTACTTCGACTATACTGCTGCTAAAGGTCTGCATTCACTCAAACATTATTTTTTTTTTTATAGCTTGCCGATCCAAGGAAGCTTTACACTGATAAGAAATCCAACCAACAATGAGCACATTAATTGTACAATCATCACAAACAAGAGAGATACACATTAGAAGCGGGTTCAATCAGGAAGGAAATGGTGGAAGATAGAGGCGCTCGAATTACGACTGAATTTGAGGGACCGTGAGGCTGTCCGAGAGCTGAAGTGTAGACTTTGGTGCCACATACAATGAAAAGTTATTAGACCCAGACTAGGAAATGAGGTTTAGAGAAGACCTAGGTACCACGTACAGTGACCGGATATTAGACTCAGACTAGTTAATGTCATATATACAGGTGCTATATAGAGTCTAGATCAGTGGTTCCCAACCGCAGTTCTCAAGTACCCTTAACAGGCCAGGTTTGCAGATATGTGAAGCACAGCACAGGTGATATGATTTGCTGCTCAGTGATTGCAGGATTCAGTCTGCAATTCACCAAGGTGATCCTTGAAACCTGCCCTGTGGGGGGGGGGGGAGGTACTTGAGGATCGCAGTTGGGAACCACTGGTCTAGATCAACGCCTACTGGAATGGGGATAGATGGGTGACAAACAAATCGAACATCCAAATAATACAACAGCTAGTCGAAGGCAGACAAAGAGAATAAAAGGGAACATTAACAATCCGTCAAAGACAACACAGCTTGGATGCGACACTCAAGTGAGAACGTTGTAGACGACGAATACATACAGTACAACTGATGGAAGTCCTCTACTCTTCATTTACCTTTTTATTTTTTTACTATAAGTACATCCCATACAAAGAATCCTAAAATGCCAAACAGTAAGACATGAGGCGGAAAATAATAAGCCACAGTAACGTTGGGGGGGGGGGAATGCTTCCATAGAACAGAATACTAAAACACTGAGAATTTGGGATCCTACAAGAAATAGATATATACTGTATGTAAATGTGAAAGGCCAAGGAGGATAACATGGAACAATGTGGAAAGACAAAACGACTAGAGCTGTCCTTGATCGTCACAGGTATCTTAAAAAGGTGGAAAAGCAAACACATGAGTAAAGAAAATATGAAAGTAGAGCAAAAGGTCATCTCTAGGCTAGAGGGTAGGTGAAACGAGAGTTAAGTAAAAGAAGTGTGTCAGGGATAGCGCGCAAGACAAATTCGATGTTGCTTCAGGCATTCGGTATGTACTACAGTATTTCAAATAAATACATTCTTGAACATGTGCCAGTGTAATAGCGTTCACACACATTAGACACTTATACACCCATAAAAAGCTTTGGGACCAGTGATGGACATCCTCTCGGATTTAAGAGGGGGAAAAAGACATTCACGAGAGGAATGTCAACAGACGTACAGTATGTCCTATGTTAATATCGATGAAGCTTCTACAATAACTAAAATATTTAAATCTAGCTTTTGAGGTTAAAATAGGCATTGGATTTTACTCACCAGATAAGATATTATCAGTCACACCATTACCCATACACCCTAGGACGCTTAGCCAAACACAATCAGGCTTATTCAAAGAGAATCGAAAAGTCACCGCACGTTCGTTGACTTTTCGTTCTCTTCAATTCGGTACGATTTGGCGGTCCCATTTCAGTGACCCTGCGGTGTAGTCAGCAAGCACCACAGGGCCGTCGTAGTGCAGGGAAAAGCTGCCGCAAACCTGACGAACACTCACCGCAAAACCAGGGCGAACGCACACCGAAACCCGCAAAAACATCTGGATTAACCCCGCCGAACACGCCGGAGAAACCCGAGCAGGAGCTGATCACAGCGCAGAGCAACGGCCGGAAAAACCCAATACCACAGACGAACGGAGTGAAAAAAAAAAAAACAGTACGTTTGAATGCATGAAAAGTGAAACGCTGTTTGCAAAGTAACTACTGAATGAAAATGTCTGAAATTTACATATAAGATCTAATGAATGATAATAAAAAGGGCTGTTACAGAAAAAAGAAAAAACGATTAAAAAAAAAACGGAAAAATAATCTCGCAACAAAAAAACCCGAAAAATGCCTAAAATAAAGAGACTCTTTACTGCAGAATATTATAATAAACGGTTTATTAGATATTGAATTAAAACTGGAATATTTTTAACATTGAAGCCTATGGGATACTCCTGAATAAACCTGTCGAATGAAACCACCGAACAGCAGGGCATTTCGGCAACTTTTCACTGCTTGTTTTTGTTCTCTGAATAGCCAAAGCATTTCTTCTCTATGGGGATTCACTGCCCTCGAACAGGCACCGAACAGGCACCGTATGTGCAGGCAATTCGCCATCATTTGGAAAACTGCCTGCTCTCTGAATAGCCGAATGGCCAAGAAAGGGAACCGTACGCTGAATTTCACTGTTCTGTTACCTTTCGGCCACAATTCGGATCTCTTTGAAAAACCCTGAATACCTTTTTCGCCTATAATATAATATAGGCCAGTACTTTGAGTCATTACATGCGATGAAGCCACAGAAACCATTTGGCCTCCTTTTTTAGGGGTTACAAATATAACCGGTGATCAAAAATAAGACACAAATCAAATGGAGTTGCAATCCCAAAAATGAATAAATAACCCCTTCGACCTTCCATGTGCCCCTTTAGAGCTCGCCTGTGACAGCGTGCTGCACCATACGAGAATTTCAGAATTTATTTGAATTAGAAACTCGTCCCCTTGGGTGATGTTCTACAATGGTGGTTTAGTTCTGGAGTGTGTTTTAAAGTGCGGAGTGCAGGCGCCAACAGCTTTTCCATCGCGCACTGGACTTGTGAAGAGACTTAATTTTACAAGCCCCTCCAGCCCTCCAAGCATATAAAAGCAATGAAACGCAGCAGGGACCATCGTGTCGGGGAAAGAACAAAAAACTCTGGATTTCACATTCCAAAAAGGAAAGCCGATCATGCCGGAGTCGCATAATCTCTACCGTGCCTCCCGCTGAAATTAATTCCACCAGTATCCGGGTAGAAACGGCTGCGGGGTGTTGGGGTGTCATCGTCTTCAAGGAACCCAGAGAGCGGTCGGCACAGCTAGCAAAGTGCACCGAATATGGAGCCGCCGAAGACCACCGATCAGATAGCAAAGACCCATACAAATGGATGAAAATGAGTGCGGATAATAAAAATGATCATAAAAAAATAAAACGGTCTGTTAGAAAATTTAAAAATAATAATAATTGGGAATGAAAATTTTGTCTAAAAAAAAAAAAAAAAAATACAACAAAATGTTCCAAAAAATAAAAAGACAGTTTGCTGAGAATGGAAAGAATAAATGTTTGAATAACAATAATTAAAAAAAAACGATATTTGCATCGAATCCTATGGGATTCACCGGTTTCTTTTTAAAATTATTTATGAAAATTGTCATGTCACAGAAACAGACATATCTGAAAATAGGGCACGCAGGAACGGCACAAATAAGAAAACATATATGGATACTGCACAAATATACTGCAATCAGCAGCAAAAACTCAACTTATGAATCAAAGGGATTCGCCTGTTTTTGTTCTAGCTCCACTAGGAAAGAGAACAATCTTCATTTTGGGCCCAAATCCCTTTTTACTCTCCTAAAAGTTTCTTCCAGTGTACAGTATCAGGGTTACTCAAAGAGAATCGAAAAGTCACCGCACGTTCGGTGACTTTTCGTTCTCTTCAATTCGGTGCGATTTGGCGATCCCATTTCGGCGACCCTGCGGTGTATTCAGCAAACACCACAGGGCCGCCATAATGCAGGGAAAAGCCGCTGCAAACCCAAGGAACACTCACCGCAAAACGAGGGCGAACGCACATCAAAACCCGCGAAAACATCTGGATTAACCCGCCGGAGAAACCCGAGCAGGAGCCGATCACAGCGCAGTGCAGCCGCCAGAAAAACCCGACACCGCAGACGAAGGAGGCGAAGACAAAAAAAACCAGTACGTTTGAAAAGTGAAATGCTGTTTGCAAACAGACTACTGAGCGAAAAAGTCTGAAATTTACATATAAGATCCAATGAATGATAATATAAAGGGCTGTTACACAAAAAAGAAAAAACGATTTTAAAAAAAAACGAAAAAAAAAAAAGTTTGCAAAAAATCCCCAAAAATGCCTGAAAGGTCCTAAAAAAAAAAATTATCTATAAATAAAGAGACTTTTTACTGCAGAATATTATAATGAACGGTTTATTAGATATTGAATTAAAACGGGTATATTTTTAACATTGAAGTCTATGGGATTCGCCTGAATAAACCTGCCGAATTAAACCACCGAATGGCAGAGCATTTCGGCAACTTTTCCCTGCTGGGTTCTGCTCTCTGAATAGACGAAGCATTACCTTCTCTATGGGGAATCCACTGGCACCGAACAGGCACCGAACAGGCACCGAACAGGCACCGTATGAGCAGGCAATTCGCCAGTATTTGGTGAATTGCCTGCTCTCTGAATAGCCGAATGGCCAGGAAAGGTAACCGTACGCTGAATTTCAGCGTTCGGTTACCTTTCTCCAGCAAATCGAGCTCTTTGAATAACCCTGTATATGTGGGTGTATAACAGAGCTGCAAGGCAATAGAACCCCCAGCGACGAGTAAACTATAATAAATGTTAGAAATAGCTCTGTGTAAATAAGGTTCTTTGCTTTTGTTCTAAATTAGAATTTTATTAGCATAAATAGGCTGTAATGTCACTTAAAAGTGTAGCACAGGCCTCGCCTCCTGCAAAATTTCCTAAAAAAACATCTGATATGTTGTCAAAATATCAGAATTTTATTTTTTGTTTAGTGCAGTGGCTTCAGACGTTTTTTGTTATTTTTTGTTTAGTGCAGTGGCTTCAGACGTTTTTTGTTATTTTTTGTTTTATCCATCTCATTTGTTTTTATAGACTTAAATCCAACAATCCAAATGCATTAAATAAATTTAAAAAAAGGCCGTGTGAAGCTTGGAACCAGCATAAATTAAAACCCAGCAGTGCAATTCCCAGTCAGAGCCAGCAAACTATATTCAAATTAGTACTTAATTAAAGCCATAAACCTGGAGAGCCAATGCATTGCATAGATACCCTTAAAAATAAAGAGTTTTGTGAAGCATAGAATTTTCATTATTCTGCGGCTTACCAGGATGATTCTATTGCAATGGCATTCACCCTTTGCTTTTTAATTAGTCCTACTTGTGTTCTTACATATATCCGGACAATACATCCCCTTTACAGTAGGCCATTTTTAATTTCATCCTGCCCACCCGCTGACATTCAATCTGGCCTGGATTCTCACCGCGTTTACAGGAGGCAGTGAAAATTGGAGTGACGAGAAGGCAGAATCAATGCAATTATATTTACATGCTTTCGGGGCAGGACGCTTTGGCCAACTTGCCAAAATCGGCAACTCAAGGCAGACTGCATTTCCCAATGCTTACAGATTAATGGACCTCCATTGACCACAGACATGCAAGTACCACAGTCCATTGGCTTCTTTCCAAGCTGTGTTGTCTCCAATAAATTGTCAAGAAACAAAAACACACAACAAACTCTGGAGTTTACTTCAGACTGCAGTGTGGAAATAACCACAGAAGGGCACGGCCATTTTTGCAGCCCACTTCACAGAGCCCGCACGCAAACAAAATAGGCAAGGACAAGATAACCGCTCTGCATGGATTCAGAATGGAAAATACCAAACCAGATACTACCAAATGATTATTTAAATCGGCCACACGAGATCCAGTTACAATGTCAGAGATTAGAGCTTTTCCCAAGAATCAACCTTGATTTTATCTTTACCAAAAAAAAAAAAAATAGAGGAATTTGAATAATTTTTATGTGACAGAGCATGTCTGTCTGAGCATCAGCCGAGTATAGCCAAAAGGCAGGGCCGGATTAACATAGGGGCTATTGGTGCTGTAGCTCCAGGCCCACTGTCTGAAATAGGCTGTGAGAGGCCCTGCAATCCCAACAAATTTATAAAAAGGTTACAAAACAGATGACCTATTCAACTGTGGTATCAGCAAGTTTGTTTTCTGTGACCTATAGGTCTGTATAAAAACACATAAATTCAGTCCAGCGCTCTACCCACACTACTCCTGGGCAGCAGGGTACACGGTTAGTATTCAACCTCTTGTCATGTGACATTATATGTTTATATATTAAATTGCATATTTGTAGAAACTAGACTTCCTAGTGTATTCCTTTAATGGGGCAGCAAAGATTTATATATTTAGATCCAGCTGATCCATTTTATCACCGATCTCTTGCCACATCATTTGGTTACATTCTGTTTTATTTTTAGAGAACGCTCTCAAAAGACCCCGGAAAGTTTGCAGTAATTATTTTACTTTTAATTTAGAACAACGAATAAATTAAAGCAATTGTTGGACAACCCATGAAAAGTGTTTCCATGCAGTTATATGAGTTCTGCATACACCAAGGCAGCCCTTTTCATGCAGGATTAGGTGCAGTTAATCAGTCCGTTGCCACAATGCCATTGCAACTGTGTTGTCACATGTTGAAAAGATTTCTGATCCTCTGATCTATTGTCTCAGTTGTTGGCATTCCTTTGGCATTCTGTTTAACACAGAAATATTTTCCTCTATAGGGAATGGCATACTCCCTGTATTGTGTGTGCAGCGTCATCTTATACCCTGAGCTCCCCCTCCCATCACTATTGAGGAAAAAAATTCATTGTACCTCTAGACCATCTTCAATCGACTCGAATTTTTGTTTCAGAAATTAAAGCTAAATTTATTAAGTAAATTTAGGACAATGAAAGTCATTTTGTAGCATATAACAGATTGATAGGGGACGTATGTGCTATAACAAAGCATAAATATTTTTTTTATAGATTTGCCTTTAAAATAGACATAATGTGGGCAACCTCTGGACTCATGGAGAGTCATCCTTTATCTCGCAGAAGAGAAAAACCCCTGTGGGGGAAACCTCTGGGGAACTGTGGAATGTAGGACTGCCCTTCCCTCTGGACATTAAGAGGTTAAAGTAACATTTCTATGAAATAAGGGCTTGTTCAGTTTAATGGGGGATTATTTAGAAAGAAACGTATAGAAATAGGGAAGGTCAGACTTACACAGAGGGATGTAAGGACAGACAGGCATACATAGACCTGTATGGACAGGCAGGCATACACAGACATGTATGGACAGGCAGGCATGTATGGACAGACACACATGCATAAACAGACATACAGAGAGGCATACATAACCAGACAAACAGAGAGGCATGCATAGACAGACATGCAAAGAAGCATGCATAGACAGACCTGCAGAGAGGCATGTATAGACAGACATGCAGAGAGGCATGTATAGACAGACATGTAGAGAGGCATGTATAGAAAGACAGACATAATCATAATCCGATTAATATGAACTTAACCTGCTGAGCCATGTGCAAATATCTCCTACCCCATCCACCCTCTACGCAAGCCTCCTAACGCAGTGCACGTAAAATGGAGGGGGATAACACCACAGACTAATCTGTGTTAACGGGTATACGAGTAACACTGCATACTACATCGCTCGCAGCCAAAACCTCCAAAGCACCAAGGTCTTATCTAAAGTAATCAAGCTCCAAGTCTTCAGACACATCCAAATGAGGCCAGATCTCTACACCATACACAGGGATACAGGTGGAGCTCTGTCAGAGCCTTGGATGTGTCTAAAAGACAATGAAATGTTCAGGCAGTTACAGCAGCAGCAACCTTTACGACGTCACAGGAGCTGCCTGCATGATGTCATAGAATGTTGTGTCTTTGTATCCACAACAAAGGACCGTTGTTTGACTGGGGTATTGGAGAAAAAAAACATTTTATCAAAGTAAAAAAGAGGACGGATGTCCATGTGGCATCTACACGATCACTAAACATTTTCTACCAGTACAAAATAAAACATCACTTCCTTAAATTCTTTGCCTCCTGTTTCCCTGAGATGGAATGTGGAGCTTTATGCTACAATATTTCCAGACCGGTGTTATCTCTCCCCATCCTCAATGTCTGTTAATCTCTCTCGGCCGCTTAAATTAAATATTGCTGATCATCCATGCTTTATTTTCTATACAGTAATTATCACTTTACGCCCATTATATTTCTCTTGAAATTATTTCTATAGCTGAAGGAGTCAATAAACATAAAATGCTGTGTTCAGACAGTTAAAGATCATTTTTTGGTGAAAATTGTGGCTATGTACAAGTGTTGAAGCCAACTAAACATTGGAGATGTACTGTCAATTAACTGCAAACAAGTATTTTGCAAATGACCCATAATCATGAGAATGTGTTGCTTTCTCCGTCTGTAAATCACTGTGTGTGTGTATATATATATATATATATATATATATATACAGTTGTGTTCAAAATTATTCAACCCCCACTGAAATTTTGTGTTTTGGCCAGTTTGACATTGTAAGCAAGATGACTGAATGATCAAAATCAATTAAATCAAAGCGGCACATGTAGGTCAGACAAATATAACATAACATTTATAATGAAATAACCACAAATGTCTTTTCTGTGCTCACATCATTATCAGTTTTATTCAACCCCCAAGTGACATTCAATCTTAGTACTTAGTACAACATCCTTTTACAGTTATAACAGCTTTTAAACGTGAAGCATAGCTTGACACAAGTGTCTTGCAGCGATCTACGGGTATCTTCGCCCATTCGTCATGGGCAAAAGCCTCCAGTTCAGTCACATTCTTAGGCTTGCGCACTGCAACTGCTTTCTTTAAGTCCCACCAGAGGTTCTCAATCGGATTTAAGTCAGGTGACTGCGATGGCCACTCCAAAATGTTCCAGCCTTTAATCTGCAACCATGCTCTAGTGGACTTGGAGGTATGCTTGGGATCATTGTCCTGTTGAAAGGTCCAACGTCTCCCAAGCCTCAGGTTTGTGATGGACTGCATCACATTGTCATCCAATATCTCCTGGTACTGAAGAGAATTCATGGTACCTTGCACACGCTGAAGCTTCCCTGTACCTGCAGAAGCAAAACAGCCCAAAGCATGATTGACCCCCCGCCATGCTTCACAGTAGGCAAGGTGTTCTTTTCTTCATAGGCCTTGTTCTTCCTCCTCCAAACATAGCGTTGATCCATGGGCCCAAACAGTTCTAATTTTGTTTCATCAGTCCACAGAACACTATCCCAAAACTTCTGTGGTTTGTCCACATGACTTTTGGCATACTGGCAGTCGACTCTTCTTATTCTTTGGAGACAGCAAGGGGGTGCCCCTGGGAGTTCTGGCATGGAGGCCTTCATTACGCAGTGTGCGCCGTATTGTCTGAGCTGAAACTTCAGTACCCACATCTGACAAATCTTTTCTCAGTTCCTCAGCAGTCACACGGGGACTTTTCTCCACTCTACGCTTCAGGTAGCGCACAGCAGTCAAAGTCAGCATCTTCTTTCTGCCACGACCAGGTAGCGTTTCAACAGTGCCCTTTGCCTTGAATTTGCGAATGATGCTTCCTATGGTCTCTCTTGGTATGTTTAACATCTTTGCAATCTTCTTATAGCCATTGCCCTTCCTGTGAAGAGTAATCACCTCTTCTCTTGTCTTCCTGGACCATTCTCTTGACTTCACCATGTTTGTAACCACACCAGTAAATGTCTAGAAGGAGCTGAGTATCACAGTCATTTTAAAGCTGCCTAATTGGTGCTTATTATGCTTTATTGCTGCTCTGTGACATCCACAGGTGTTTTCAATACCTGATTGAAAACACTTGAATGAACCTCTGTTCTTCAGAGTGGTAGTCTTTAAGGGGTTGAATAATTGTGTCAATGAAGAATTCACAAAAGAAACATTTACTACTGTATTACAAAACCAATTGATGTCATTGTAGTTGCATATGGTTCTTTAAAAAGTCCTTGTAGGATTTCATTCTGAATACAATTACAAATGTACACTAAATTCCCTAAAACCCTTTACAGCATTGGGGGTTGAATAATTTTGAACACAACTGTATAATTTACTTTATTGAATATACATCATAGCCTGGTTTTGAGTATTTTCAAGCTCAGGGAATGTTTTTTGGCTCACAACGGGAGTTAAATTTACCGTTTTTGTACGGTTTTACTTTCCGGTATGCAGGCACTCTAGCATCATTTGTTTGTCTATGTTTAACATTGGTTTTTTCCTTTTTGTATCTAGTTTGATGTTGTTTGCACTTTTTCTCTTGACCAAAACATGTAGGAATAGTTTTCATTTTTCCAAAAGTCATGATCAGACCTATGCCGAATATATATTTGAAACAGCAACATGAAATAGGTATTTACCAATGGTGGTAAATCATCAAATTTTTCATTCATGATAAGCAGTATTACCCCATTGTCAGGGGTCAAGTCCTGGGAAAAAAAAGTGAGGGAACTCACCCACGAATTCCACATTCCCCATTACCTGAAGAAAATATATATATATATCACGAGTATAGCAGTGCGTGCCGGTGATACCATTTTTATTGGGTTAACTTTACATTTAAAAGACAAGCTTTCAAGAGTGTAAACTGGAAACTATACTGATCAGTGAAAGGTATCACTACGTACAGGTATACTCGTGATTGTGGCAACTGGACTAACGCATTTTATATATAATATATATATATCCAGGCACAGACCCCCAGAATAATATACACAGCGCTGAGCCCCCAGAATAATATACACAGCGCTGAGCCCCCAGAATAATATACACAGTGCTGAACCCCCACAATAATATACCCAGCACTGAGCCCCCAGAATAATATACACAGCGCTGAGCCCCCAGAATAATATACACAACACTGAACCCCCAGAATAATATACACAACACTGAACCCCCAGAATAACATATACAGCACTGAGCCCCCAGAATAATATACACAACACTGAACCCCCAGAATAACATACACAGCACTGAGCCCCCAGAATAACATACACAGCGCTGGTTATATGGATATATTTTCCCCAGTTCACATGGATATAATTGCCCCAGCTCATATGGGTATATATTGCCCCCAGCTCTCATGGATAATGCCCCCCAGCTCTCATGGATACTGCCCCCAGGTCTCATGGATATTGCCCCCAGGTCTCATGGATATTGCCCCAGGTCTCATGGATAATGCCCCCAGGTCTCATGGATATTGCCCCCAGGTCTCATGGATATTGCCCCCAGGTCTCATGGATATTGCCCCCAGGTCTCATGGATAATGCCCCCAGGTCTCATGGATACTGCCCCCAGGTCTCATGGATATGCCCCAGCTCTCATGGATATTGCCCCCCCAGGTCTCATGGATATGCCCCCCAAGTCTCATGGATATGCCCCAGGTCTCATGGATATTGCCCCCCCAGGTCTCATGGATATTGCCCCCCAGGTCTCATGGATATGCCCCAGGTCTCATGGATATTGCCCCCCCAGGTCTCATGGATATTGCCCCCAGGTCTCATGGATATGCCCCCCCAGGTCTCATGGATATGCCCCCCAGGTCTCATGGATATGCCCCAGGTCTCATGGATATGCCCCCCAGGTCTCATGGATATTGCCCCCCCAGGTCTCATGGATATGCGGTAGGTCTCATGGATATGCCCCCCCAGGTCTCATGGATATGCCCCAGGTCTCATGGATATTGCCCCCCCAGGTCTCATGGATATGCCCCAGGTCTCATGGATATTGCCCCCCCAGGTCTCATGGATATGCCCCAGGTCTCATGGATATTGCCCCCCCAGGTCTCATGGATATTGCCCCCCCAGGTCACATGGATATGGCCCCCCCAGGTCTCATGGATATGCCCCCCAAGGTCTCATGGATATGCCCCCCAGGTCTCATGGATACTGCCCCCCCAGGTTCTCATGGATATGCCCCCCCCAGGTCTCATGGATACTGCCCCCAGCCCAGCTCACCTTTGCTGCTCCTGCCGCACATTGCCGCCGGCCACGTGTTTCCTGCTTCAGCGGCCGCTGACAGGAAGTGCAGCCGCTCGCCTGGGATCTATGAAACAGCCAGGTGAGCGGCTCCACCTCCTGTCACCGGCCGTTGTAACAGGAAGCACGCAGCCGCCGGCAATGTGCGGCGGCGGCGTTCAGGCTCGGGCCACAGCGGGAACGCTGCGTTCCCGCTGAGGGAGAAGTGCGGGAATGCCGTTCCTGCGCGTTCCCGCTCAACTCGAGCCCTGCCCATTGTCTAGATTTCTGACAGATTGACACATTACATACAGGTTCGGAGTCCATCATTTACTACCAAGGTAACGTTTGATGCCTTCTTTACCAAAAGGTTCAGCAATCTGTACGATAATCCCATTTTATTACAATACCGTGACTAAGGGATAAAACCGCTGTTCAAGGAAAACCCCTTATGGTCAGACAGTGATCATCAGAACAATAGATTAATATCCAGGCAAGTTCAAGGCAGACATTTACCAGTTGGAGAAATTAATAAATGTCTTGTAGAGCTATACCTATTTTAGCAATACATTCAGGTACCTAATCAATTACAAAATAGTTGAGTGCGTAGTGCCGTTCATCACACTCCAATGCTTGTTTAGTAAAGCCAATGTGGAATAAATAAACACCATGAGACATCAGTGAGTGAAAAGGTCTCATGAGTCTAGGGATGCACCGAAATGATCGTCCGAAAATGGTGCTTTTGGCTGAAAATAAGTCATCCAAAATTGGGCCTGGGGGGTCACCTAGGCCTGGAGGCCGGCCAAGCCCCACCCCCGACTCGACCAGGCTCGGGCAAGCCCCCGGCTCGACCAGGCTCGGGCGAGCCCCCGGCTCGACCAGGCTCGGGTGAGCCCCTGGCTTGACCAGGCTCAGGCGAGCCCCCGGCTCGACCAGGCTCAGATGAGCCCCCGCCTCGACCAGGCTCAGATGAGCCCCCGCCTCGACCAGGCTCAGACGAGGCTCGACCAGGCTCAGACGAGCCCCTTGGTCTGAATGACTGATTTTCGATTTCAGTCTTCGGCCGAGTTCAGTCTGCATTTTCGGTATCGGTATGAAATTTTAATTTCTGTGCATCACTACATGAGTCGGAGTGGCTGATCCAACTTTACGGATCCTAGTACCTTCATATTAGACAACAACCAGATACAGTTTTGGGGCAAAATTGTAGAACAACTGAACATTAACAAGTTACTTTCCATTAGATTTTATGGCGATGGCTTAACTTTTAGGAATTTTGCCCAGAATTGTTGTTTGGCACAATAGGACAGCACAAATTGATGAATGAACAGATCAAACAACACATCCATATGTAGACAGGAGCTAGGGTAGGTAATTAGCAGCAATCCATTCTATAATGACACAGCTACCGGCATTTAAGCTTAAACGTATCACAATCAAGGTCATCACCACAAGTCAACGTAATTTGGCAAGAGTACTTTTGGAATCAATAGTTATAAACGAAGATCCATTTTCCAAAATTAAAGAGAAAAATCCAAATATCATTACCTTTTCATGAATTTCTTGTGTGGATTGTGCGTCGCAGAACGCTACGGTGGCAACATCCTTCAGAATGGGCATTTCTACTGTGCAATCCCTGCCGTCCAGCAGGGCCACCAGCGGACGCGGGTGCATGGGCCCATTCATTATGGGAGGTCGAATGCCTGAAACAAGATGAAAAACACAAATAAGCCTTCGATAGCATCAAACTCCTGAGAAAGTAGGATTTGAATACATGGTTTTCGACCAATTTAATAGACTTGACAGGTAACTCGTTCTTCCTGTCCTCTCCATGGCAGATTTCCCACTTGTTTTCTAGCCCGTCTCCAGTCCCTTCCTGTTTTTGGCTTTCAAAATGCTAATCATCCCTCAACCATCTATCTGCGAAAACCTTCTGTGTCTGCTCAATGACCTAGCACCTCCATTACAAAAACCACAAAGACTTATCTCCATCATACATCCCATGTTGGCAACTCCATTATCTTCTCCATACATAGGCCTCTCTTGCCCTCATATCCAGCTCATGCCACCATCCTTTTCGAGGAGTGTTTGAGTTTCATTGCCACCTTCGTCCTGTGTCTGTTGGTGTAGTCACCCCATATCTTAAAGAAAGCCTAGTCAATGAGCTATTGCAAGACCACATCTGCTTGTTGGGCCATTACCACCAATATATGAAATGTCCTTATTGTGTTTATTTTATGTTGCTGATATCTTAGATGTGCTTTGTTCTTCTCGTTTGTTTAGTTAAGAAAATATTTTCCTCTATATGTGTCACTGGGCGCATCCATTGTGTGATATTTTCCTCTATATGTGTCACTGGGAGCATCCATTGTGTGATATTTTCCTCTATATGTGTCACTGGGAGCATCCATTGTGTGATATTTTCCTCTATATGTGTCACTGGGAGCATCCATTGTGTGATATTTTCCTCTATATGTGTCACTGGGAGCATCCATTGTGTGATATTTTCCTCTATATGTGTCACTGGAGCATCCATTGTGTGATATTTTCCTCTATATGTGTCACTGGGAGCATCCATTGTGTGATATTTTCCTCTATATGTGTCACTGGGTGCATCCATTGTGTGATATTTTCCTCTATATGTGTCACTGGGAGCATCCATTGTGTGATATTTTCCTCTATATGTGTCACTGGGTGCATCCATTGTGTGATATTTTCCTCTATATGTGTCAATGGGTGCATCCATTGTGTGATATTTTCCTTTATATGTGTCACTGGATGCATCCATTGTATGATATTTTGTGTTGTAAACTGCCCACCCACAGTATCTTTCCATCACTTGATCCTCAGTCCGTGGCAATGGGGATAGAATGGAGTCTATGGGTCAATCACTGACTCAAATTATTGTATTGTGTGGGATGTATTCAGAAGACATCACCAGGGTGTTGATTAGAAGTCTCTTAAACTCCCTGTTATATCTCATTCAGCTGCCAGCTCTCATCTCGAGTAGCCTGAAAAACCATAGCCCTCTGCAGCTTTATCTAAACATTCCCTCCTCCACCTCCTTAACGGTTAAATACTCTAGATTAGATAAACCACAGAAGTGGGTAAAATGCAAAAATGGTGAGATAATTTTGTTTTAAATTTTTTATATGCAATTACTTCAAGGAAAAAAAACAGCAGCATGTGTTTTATAATGTGTTTTATAAGGTATTTTTGTTTGTAATGCACAAGTAATCTAGTTACAGCTTATGTAAGTGGTAGTGTCCCTTTAACGTGCGCATGTTGAAAAGTGGATGGAACCTGACACGGCCAAGTTGTCCAATAATAATGGGAGTAAGGAGCGGGAACCCTTCGTCTGCTCATTAACAATCTTGTGATGGCTTTAGGGCTGCAACGAATGTTTATGTTCATAATCGATTACCGTAGTTGGCCGATTAATTTTTTTCAATTAATCGGATTTTTATAAAAATAAAATACAATTGGTTAAAAGGCACATTGTAAAAATCAACCCCCTTTCTTTTTTTCTTGCACGTTTTGTATAGTGTACATAACTTTCATATGTACATACGCAAAATGTTTATTTTGCGTACTTTTCACACACAAGGCACAAGAGCGCCCGGTCAGAGTGATAGATTGAAGCTGCGTGCGCAGCTCAAGCCCGTGTCTGCTTTCTCTCCAAACAAATGCTATGATGATGTCAGCACGCAAAGCGGGGAGAAAAGGTGGGGGCACTCCGCACACCCTGACCGCTTTAATAAGCTAATGTGGTCAGGGTGCGTAGAGTGTCTTTTTAACCCTTTCGCTGCTGAGGCTTTTCACACCTCTGTGCTGAGCTCATTTTTACCTGTTTCGCTCATCTTGTTTAAACGTGTTTTGAAGGCTTATTTTAGTATATGACCCAGACATATTATATATCGTTCTTTCCGTCAGACTCGGCAGATTCATAATATGTCATTATTATATGTATACATCATGACCTGTCTGTATATTATAACAAAAAATGCAATAAAATATGAATGTTCAATAATTTACAACGTGTAAAGTGTTTTTTTTTCACATTTTAACATGCGAGCAATTGCGGTTATATTTTGTATGGGGTGCGCTTGTTAAAAAAAATTAGAGATGGGGTCTCGTTACAATTTTGTTTTGGGGAAAATTACACGATTTTTAACAAACGCACCGCATACAAAAATCGTTAGTGCAGCATCATTGTTCACTTTATAATTGAAATGGGAACAATATTGCTGCATTAACAAACCAAAAAAAAGAAAAAAAACTTGTTTATTTTTTTTTTTATAATTTTTTTTACAATATTTTTTTATTTTTAATTTTGTTTTTCATAGTCATGTTTGGTATCGTTGGAACGGCCATGCTCTGGCCGAACCAACAGTACCAAACTTTAACCCCTAGCTGCCATGGATCGGGAGATAGATAGGGGGTTCATTGGAACCCCCTATCTCCACCATTGGTGGCAGCTAGGGGTTAACTCCAGGACTGGCATCATCGTGCTATGCACGATGACGCCAGTCCTCAGGGGGAGTTCCCGGAGGCTTTGCCGACATCCAAGATGTCGGCCAGCTCCGGGAAAGGATCACGACCCGGCACTTTTCAGCGCCGATTCGTGATCCGGCTCCCCAGGGGTTAATGACAGCCACCGTTTGGAAGGGCAGGCTGTGCCCTTCCAAGCGGTGCCTGTATTAACTCCCTGCTCCCTGGCGATCGGGAGGGAGAGAGGTCCGAAGGACCACCCCCCCCTCCCTTTCAGGCGCCTCCTCCGCACATGCGGGGGGGCGCCTGAATTAGATGTCATCGCGTCGCCGCGATGACATCTAATGTCCCCGCCGGGGTCCCAAGTGCTGGGCTGACATCCAAGATGTCAGCCCGCACCGGGGGCCGCAGCAATCTGCCGGAATCCGGCGGATTGGTGCCTCCTGTGCATGGACGCGCTCAGCGCGTCCATAGCACAGGAGAACCACT
Source organism: Leptobrachium leishanense (assembly GCA_009667805.1). NCBI lineage: Eukaryota > Metazoa > Chordata > Amphibia > Anura > Megophryidae > Leptobrachium > Leptobrachium leishanense. The sequence continues at coordinate 516,968,339 of CM019063.1, read as the reverse complement.
TGGCTGGACACGCTGAGCGCGTCCATAGTAGCCAAGTGGTTAAAATAATTTCATGAAGAAACTGAGTGTAGGGAGAGACCAGTGATGGCTGGGAGAGATTTTGGTAAAGGAATGGACCCGTGTGTAAGGGGGTGGAAGTGTGAGCAAGAGACCATATCTAAGTATGGGAGGTAGTTTGGGGGAAGGGAGCGAACCAAAAAGGAGGGATAGCAGCTCCGGAATGGAGAGAGGGAGGCAGGAAGGGTGGGGTGGTGGCACAGGTCTCCAGCTGCAGGTAAGGATATATTACCGGTGGTAGAGCTCATTCAACCAGTGGCAGCACCCCGGGGTCTGTGCTATAGTTCTGCTGTTGTTGTAAACTAAAAAACAAACTGGTTATTTCTGACCTAAACCTAAAACTATCAGGGTTATTCAAAGAGAATCATCGGAATTTCGGTGGTTTTTCATTACCCGCATTTCATAGAGTCAAATTCGCCGACCCTGTGGTGAATTCAGCATTCACCGCAGGGTCCCCGAAGTACAGGGAACAAGTAGCCGAACACATGCAAAAAACACCGCAAGACAGCTGAACGCATTCAAAAAAATGCCGAAAACACCCTGAATCTATCCAAAAAAAGCAGACGACCTGCCGAATAGTGTCGACCAGCTGCCGGAAAAAGCCAACAAACTGGCATAAAAAAAAACCAACAAAACACACACACAGACACATACCGCAACTTTTAAAAGCTGCAAAAAACTACTGCACAAAAATGCCTGAAAATAACATATAAGGTCCTATAAATAATAATAAAAAGGTCTGTTGTTACAGAAAAAAAATGATAAAACAAATTTAAAAATTGGAAAAAAAATGTTGCCAAATTTATTCTCCTGAAAAATGCTTAAAAAATCCTAAAAGAGAAATAAAGAGACTTTCTGCTGCAAGTGAAAAGAATAAACGGTTGAATAAATATTTAACAAAAACGGGGAATATTTTTTAGATTGAAACCTATGGGATTCGCCTGATTTAACCTGTCGAATGAAACCACCGAACAGCAGCGCATTTCACTGATATTTCTCTGCTGTTCGGTGTCTCAGAATTGATTAACCGTTTCTTTTCTATGGGGATTTCACTGCTGTCGAAGATCACTGTATTTGGCTGGCAATTCGCCAATATTTGGCAAATGGCCAGCTTTTTGAATAGACGAATGACTCCGAAATTGGGGAAATTAACCATTCGGTGCAATTTCGCAGCCAATTCGGCTCTCATTGAATAACCCTTTAAATCATACCGTGTAAAGCATCGAGCACATCTTCTCCAGTCAGCTTCAAAGTAGAATCTGTGGTTATTATCGTTTAATTCAGCCTGATTCTATACATTGTGTGCTGTGCACAAAACGATTAATCGATAAGGAGAATAGTTGACAACTATTCTCATCATCGATTAGATGTTTCAGCCCTAGATGGCCTTCAAGAGGTTTTTTTTGCCTTTAAAGTAGATGTGCTTCAGAAACATAGGTGTTCTACCAAAGTGATAAAAAAAAAGGAAATGTTTCACATTAGATGGAGAAATGCCCTGGCGCTCACTATAATAAATCCCAGGACGCACCCATGTACAACACGCTTACTAATTCCTGATTGATGACAACAACCCCAAGTTAGGGTGTGTACCAGGATCAAAATAGGAGTGATCGAGGCCATTAAAAAGAATAAAAACACAAACAACCTAGAGAAATATATTATATACATACACGCAAACAAAGTATTAAAAAAATATAGGAGCATTTGAAGATGATGGGCGAAAGCATGCGACGATTACATGATAATCACTGCACAAAATGTGTTAAAAATGAAGCATAAGCGTCACCCCCCCACACACACACACACACATACACACTATTTTAAGCCTAGAAAAGAAGAATAGTTTGAAATTAAAGTTATAAATGAAAAAAGGTATAATTCAGGGAAGATACCATGCACCCTATACTTCTTGAAGAGACACTATCGCTTACATAAGCTGTAACTAGATTACTTGTGCAATACAAATAAAACCACCTTATAAAACACATTATAAAACACATGCTGCTGTTCGTTTTTTCTTTGTTTGAAGTAATTGCATGTAAAAAGGAAAAATAGAATCCAGTTTTTATCGCTTTGTTTTCATTTTGTGTATTTTTCCCACAAGGCAACATTTATCAATAGTTTTGGTTTGCGGCTCTTGTTTATTTAATCTACATTATTCATCAACTAATGAGGTGAAGGATGGAATATTTAGATAAGGCGGCAGGAGGCTATTGTTCTCTAGGCTAACAGAAAAGAGATGGCAGCTGAATGAGCTAGGTCAGGGAGCTTGAAAGACTTTTAACCCCCCCCCGTGATGTCCTTTGAATACATCCCACACAATACAATGATGTGAGTTGGTGACTGACCCATTCACTCCTTTCAATGACCAAAGACACACAGTGAGGAGCAAGTGATGGAAACATACAGGGGGCAGTTTACTCCAGGAAAGATCACACAATGGACGCACCCAGTGCGTAAAACATTTTCTTAAACAAGAGAATAAAAAGCATGTGTAAGATATCAGCAACATAAAATAAACAAAATAAGAACATTTCATTTTTTGTGGTAGTGGCCCTTTAAAGTAGGGATTGTTGACTAGAGCAAGGGTCAGCAACCTTGGCCCTCTAGCTAGTTTGAAACTACATCTCCCATGATGCTCAGTTACATATTAGATGGGATGAGCCTCAAGGGAAATGTAGTTCCGAAACATCTGGAGGGCCACGGCTGCTCTTCTGCTCTCCTTTGATAGGTAAACAGGAGCAGCGCTGATAGGACCTCAGAATGCTGTGAATGCCAAGGTAAAAACCAAGATGGTGGCGCCCTGTGGCCAGTGCTCTTGAGGTGAAGTGTGTGTGTAAACCTGTGGCCAAACCCTACCTCAGTAATAAGGCAGACACGGCAAGTATCAGATGCTTCCCTGCCTAAGCGACTGAAAAAACACCACAGAGAAAAGGAATCGAAGGGGCCTTTTCAAAAAGAGGTTAAAACTGCACACGAATGCATAATAGCCTCCATGTTTTTCAGCTTTGTGAGGACTTACTGGGGAATATGTTAATGGATGTAAAGAAAGGAGGGGAGGATGTGTTTTGCTACTGTGGGATTTCCCACCACAGCTCTGAGAATGAAATACTCATTGTAATTACGTATTACTCCAAACTATCCCGGACCCCTCCCAACCACCTGCTCTTACCAGGCGCACCATTACACACAGTATACATTCTTTTAGCGAGAGATCGAAAAATACATGTGCAAAACCTGAATAATTTTTTGGGGATTTAATAGAAACAATAACAAAACAATACACGCCATTTTACCCCCCCCCCCAACACAATCTTTAGTACAAATATAAAAAAACTATTATTTCAACCTAAACCCAAACTCTTTTATACATCTTTGAATGTAAGGATTGTCGCCCTCTTTGTCGTTGAAAAAAAGAGCAAAGGAAGGGAACGGCAATAAAACTCAGTTTTGTGCGCGGTGCGTGGTTATCACAGAGCGAGACAGCAATACAAAGCGGATGTGTGGTTTGTATGAGCGTATCGCAGAGCTCCACAACAATAGGGCTGCCAGTAATGTGCAGTGTACGAGTTCATCGCAGAGTTCTACAGCAATAAAACTTGCATTACTGTTATTGCTGTGGAGCAATGTGATACAGTAATGTGCTGTGTGAGTGTATCACAATGCTCCACAACAATAAAACGCACAGTAATGTGTGGTGTACATGAGTGAGTTTTATTGCTGTGGAGCACCGTGATAAAGAAATGTGTATCACAGTGCTCCACAGCAGTAAAACTCGGTGATATGCAATGTGTATGAATGGGTTTTACGGCTGTGGAGAACTGTGATACACATTTCTTTATCACAGCACTCCACAGCAATAAAACTCACTCATGTACACCACACGTTACTGTGCAATTTATTGCTGTGGAGCACTGTGGTATAGTAATGTGCAGTGTGTATGCGAGATCCAAAGCAATAAAACTCTCATTTACACACAACACATCATTGAATTTTATTGCTGTGGATCTCTCATATACACACACACCGCACATTACTATATCACAGTGCTCCACAGCAATAAAACTCACTCATGTACACCACACGTTACTGTGCAATTTATTGCTGTGGAGCACTGTGGTATAGTAATGTGCAGTGTGTATGCGAGATCCAAAGCAATAAAACTCTCATTTATACACAACACATCATTGAATTTTATTGCTGTGGATCTCTCATATACACACACACCGCACATTACTATATCACAGTGCTCCACAGCAATAAAACTCACAGTAACGTGTGGTGTACATGAGTGAGTTTTATTGCTGTGGAGCATTGTGATATAGTAATGTGTGGTGTGTAGGAGAGATCCACAGCAATAAAACTCTCATTCATGCACACAACACAGCACTAAATTTTATTGCTTTGGATCTCTCATATACACACACCCACGCCCACCCACTGCACATTACTATATCACAGTTCTCCACAGCAATAAAACTCACAGTAATGTTCTGTGTACATGAGTGAGTTTTATTGCTGTGGAGTGCAGTGATAAAAATGTGTATCACAGTGCTCCACAGCAGTAAAACTCTCGTTCATACACATTGCACATCACTGAGTTTTATTGCAGTGGAGCACTGTGATACACATTTCTTTATCACAGTGCTCTACAGCAATAAAAAACTCACAGTAATGTGCAGTGTGTATGAGTGAGATTTATTGCAGTGGAGCACTGTTATAGAGAAATGCGATGCATTTCTCCAGAGCTCCGCAGCAATAATCTCACGATTTATCAGGGTTTGTTGCAGAGCTCCAAGACTGGAATTTATATGGAAACTATAAACACTTGGAAAAAGATAACAATGTAAAATGATTTGTTTTCATAATGTATACAAAACGTTTTAACAGGTCAAATTGCCATTTCCTGTAAAGTACACACTATTACGTTTCCACACATAAAAAAAAAAACACCCGGCGGATTGATACTGGAATCCGAGTTGGAAACAAAGTTCACTGGAAAGGCAGAGGGAAACAGGATGAAGAGGGAAAACAGGGAAAGGGGGGGAAAAAAAAAGACTGCTTGACTGAGATTAAGCCAGTAACAACACACTCTGGTCCAAACACAACATTGCAAGGCTTGGCCGAGGAGATTGTGTTGCGTATAATCACAATAAAAAGAAAAACCTGAAATAACCAGGCTGCAGTTTTGCTGAAACCGCAAGCAAACGATATGTTTAAAAAGTAGAGAAAAGGGGGGCCATGGAGGCTCGAGGAGGTGCCGTGAGGCCAGTGTTACCACAGGGAACACAAAGGGTGCTGTGTATGAGGAGCAAATCCAGGGTCATTGTGTTAAAAGTGGAGCAAGTGGACCAAGTGAATCTTCAACGTTAGGCTTCTAGCACGCAGAGGAACAGCCTGTGACCACATGAGCAGAGTGCTCCGGATTTACTTGGATATGGAGAAAAGGAATAGATTAAAAATATATACATTTGTGTATAATTAAGACAATTCAAAATAAAATAAGAAAAACCACACACCACTCCACAACACTGAAGCCAACAGTCCCAGTTTTCCAGGGATGGTTCAGGGTCTGCGTTCCGAGTCCTGCGAGTTAATTGTCCCGGTATAAGAGTCTTGAAGTGGAGGAGTTAATCTTAGAGTCACAGGACAATTAACCCTCAGGACACCGACCACTAACCCAGGAACATTGACTGTTGGTAACTATGAAAGTGACAAAAAACTAGAATGTGAGGTATAGTGGGGGCCGACTGGTGTAATTCATGAAGAAAACCCACCCGTGTTATGAGATTCCAGAAGGCAAAGCAATTCTCATTATGGGACTCACCTAGGTAGAGGTATCAGCAACCCTGGCCCTCAAGATGTTTTGGACCCATGTTTCCCATGATGTTCAGCCAACCTAAAGATAGGCTGAGCATTATGGGACATGTAGTTCCAAGACATCTTGAGGGCCAAGGCGGCTGACCCCAGACTTAGGAAATTTGCCTTGACATTGGCGGTCGAGTTTGCACATTAATAGTGGTACTAAAAGTTCAGTTTATTAGAGATTGGAAGTTTGGATATAGAATGTAGCGGATGTGTTTATTTTTTTTATGTCAAAATGCGGCTTAAAGGGATATTCATACTCTATTGGAAATAGAGTCTTCTTTTGTGAAGCATAGGATCCAGAAACCGTGCATCACTCGGGACTTGCGTACTTTACGTATGCAATTACCGCAGAACGATGGATTGCTCTTGCGCAGAACCGATACATTGTCTGCTGCACTAAGAATGCTGGCTATCACAGACAGTCTCAGAGAGGGCGACGTTGGCAATGCTCACCGCGTGCTGATGTCACTAGTAACCGGCAGCTAGGAAATTCAAAATCCCATCTGCTGGTGATGCGGAGTAGGTGAAGGAAACTCTTCCACTTCACCCACTCTGTTAACCAGAATGGGGCTGCAGGGGGGGGGGAACGCTACACACCTGGCCAATTTAAGTGGTCAGGATGAGTAAAGCGATCCTTTAATGGAAATGGTCCATGGTCAGCAGGCAGGGCAGCTATCAGGGGGTAACAGCCAATTACATGTTAAAGGGCCCTGTGGCTCCAGGGGCCCCTGAACAAAATCTAGTGGCAGACTGTCACTGTGCCATAGGTGTGAGGGTCCCTCCATGCCACCCAGGGTATCAAGACTTTTTCTGACTGGCTGTGGCATCTGGTGCGGAGGGAGCTGTTCTTATGGTCTGAACTAGGTAGACTTATTGCTCCCTCCACATGACCACCTGGAAATACTTTTTATCCCTTGCTGGACACAGGGGATTCAGCCCACTCCTTGTAAAATGTTGTAAGGAGGATAGGGGGGAAAGGTTTTATTTGTATTTAGCATACCCTGAAATGGATAGCTGGGGAAGGGGGCTCTGGCCAGTGGTCCAGTAAGGCCAGGGTCAGACGAGCGTTTTGCAGAGCGGACGGAACGTCCGTGAGAGTGGACGTTCCTTCCACTCTGACGCCTGCCTGGCCACCTCGCTGAGCGCAGTTTGTGCGATCGGCGCTGCAAGGCTCGATCCTCCTATGGAGGATCGTGCTTTGCAGCCCCGAATGCCCGTCGTAATGTCCACTGTATCCGCACAATTCATCCACGCACTACACATGTGGCCGTAGTGCGCTCGTCCGACCCTGGCCTAAGGAGCCTCAAGGTTACCAACAGGCATCCCTGCAAGCATGATGGAGTTCGAGCGCAGGGCTAATTTCACCTAGTTTGTATCGGATTGGTGGATAAAGTGTGGAAATCAGCCAAGGCAGTTTCGAAATTAGCATTTCTACTACTATGCAATGCGACGCGATCTGGCAAGATAATAACACCTTCTTTTCTGCCCATGGGGACACGGCTTATCTCTGGCAGGTAAAACTAATTGTGTTCATTTTGAATGCAGGGCGTGAATGTGGTGATGAGCACCTCCACCGAGGCGTCACAGGTAAACCAGTCCAGAACTGCACCCAAGGCAGGATTCTTTGGAACATCACGAATATCTCCCGGTGGCTGGGTGACAGCAGTGTAACAACTCATTGTTCACCTGTGTATTATGTGCATTAACGCCGCTCCATATGAATAGAGGCACACCCTCCCGTCTTGTTCCAGGCGAGACAGGAGCAGGAAAGAAAATTCCACCAATTATGCCTGCCGTCAATAAAACGCTCATTTCATGTGTGTAAGCACAAAAGACAATAGAGAGTTTTACGTTATTTTCAGCTTTGCCAAGTCAAGTGTGGCCTCGTCTTATTGTACAGGTTTTTCCTTTATGTTTGGGAAGATAATAGATTACAAATTATTGGAGTGTTCACAAAAACATTAAAAGCAACTCCCAGCAACATAATTAGTGTGTCAATGTATATTGCAGCTTAACTCCACAGCAATAAAACCTTGTGTGTAGTGTACACCAATACATCTCCCCAGGGACAGTGAGGCACGTAAAATCACTGATGAATGTATACAGGGTCTTTCTACTTCCAAATGCGAGGGGGGGACCCAAATAACACCTTGAACAACCCACCAAAGGGTTACAGTAGAGGGGACTTCACTTAAAACATAACCTTTATTGAAAATATATAGAAACAAAACAAACATACCAAAATGAAAACACAAAAACATGAATCCCCAAACCAACCCACAAAACCACCTAATATGACCTAAACATCAACTACTGCTCATTACCAAAATGCTTCATCAACATGGAACAATACAAACAATAGTATAGAGCAGGAAATCGTTGTTACAATTTGTACTGGATACAGAGGAGAAAAGGTAAATTGCATAAATAGCAAAGATACATAAGATCTCCCCAATAATAGGTGCAGTAACAAAACGGCCCCACTATACAGCCTGAACAATAATACAACCAGTAGCTAGATATTGTATCAACTGTGGGCAATTATTGAAAAAAGCTGCCACAATCTTACACCGCAAACTATAATCTCATGAATTAACAATGTATCTCTAATTGGGGCTGATGTACATGGCGCATTCGACTTGCCTTTCGCTTCCACTCTTCAATGTACAGTGTGTATGATCGTATCACAGAGCTCCACAGCAATAAACCTCACAGTAATGTGTGGTGTATATGAGCGTATCACAGAGCTCCACAGCAATAAACCTCACAGTAATGTGTGGTGTGTATGAGCGTATCACAGAGCTCCACAGCAATAAACCTCACAGTAATGTGCGTTGTGTATGAGTGTATCACATAGCTCCACAGCAATAAACCTCACAGTAATGTGCGGTGTGTATTAGAGTATCACTGAACTCCACAGCAATAACTCACACTAATACACACCACGTATTACAGTGAGTTATTGTTGTGGAGCTCAGTGATTCACTGTAATATGTGGTGTGTATTAGTGTATCACAGAGTTCCACAGCAATAAATCTGACAGTAATAGGTCATGTGTATTAGTGCATCACAGAGCTCCACAGCAATAACTCTCACAGTAATATGGTGTGTATTTGTGCAGCACAGAGCTTCACAGCAATAAACCACACAGTAATATATGGCGTGTATGATTGTATTACAGAGCTCCACAGCAATAAACTCTCACAGTAATATGTGGTGTGTATTAGTGCGGCACAGAGCTCCACAGCAATAAACCTCACAGGAATATGTGGTGTGTACGATTGTATTACAGAGCTCCACAGCAATAAACCTCACAGTAATATGTGGTGTATATTCGTGTATCACAGAGTTCCACAGCTATAAACCTCACAGTAATATGTGGTGTGTATGATTGTATTACAGAGCTCCACAGCAATAAACCTCACAGTAATATGTGGTGTGTATGAGCATATCGCAGAGCTCCACAGCAATAAACCTCACAGTAATATATGGTGTTTATTAGTGCATCACAGAGCTCTACAACAATATGCAGCGTGTATTGTAGAGTATCACAAGCTCCTCGGAGTAATCGGACATTAAACTTCCAGTAACATGCAGTGCGTGTCGTGTCAACTTATCAAAAAGATCCACAGCAGAGTACATGATGTACAGGGCAGCATTTCAAAAAAGCCCTTATACTGGACAATAACTCGTGCATATTGCCCAGCTCTAATCTAGGTCTACCACGGTTTTCCTCTTGCAAAAATCAAGGCGTCTGGATTTGTAAATTAACGGCAAGCTCCGTCCAGGCATCGGCAGAGCATCGCAGACCGGTTAGTCAGGTACGAGCCAATCATGTCTGCTCTGCTAAGCCAATGCAGAGTCCATCAATTAATAAATACACAGCCCTCCGTTTTCACAAGAGTAAAATCGCAGTCGACCTCGACTACGCCAGACTAATCGCAGATACAGCCCAGCCCTAATAAAGTGTGAATAATAGCATTCAAGCAACGTCATTCCTTTTATACAAGCACCTGTGATATAGGCAATATAACCCCATCCGAAAAAACCTGGAAACAGCAATCAGCCCGTATACCAAACATAAAATCATAGACCCAACAAAATAACATGAAAGAGACCAATGATTCCCCTTGCCAATGATTAGTTCGAGAGAAGGACCAATTGGGAATGAAGGAGGTTTAAGGATTATTCCTGTATTGCACAAGAGTTTCAAAGGAGGGAGTTTCCTTAATTCTATGGGATAGGCTTTGTTCTGTGAGCTGAAGCATGGCTCTTTGTGATTGGGTACAATGGTAAGAAAAACAATGGAAAGGAGGGGGAAGGGAGGATACAAGAGGCTGTGCGTGGGACAATTTTGGTATTGCAACTAATTTTCTTTTACTCCCACCCAACCCACCCGTTTTATTTTCTCTTTCAGAGATGCTGGTTCTCTACAACGTCGGAAAGGTCACGCAGCAGAAGCACCACAGATAGGGGCAATGGAGTGGTGATTTCACCACTCATGAAAGACCGCCTGTGGTTTCCCATATGGAAATATGCCGTGTCGCATGAACCTGGTTCATGGTTTAAATGGCCATGTCTGGGGGATTGTATAAATATCGACATGGTTAGTCTACCTATTGCATCAAGTGATACACCATGTTACATGAAGCCAGCCTGAGGTTTTTTGAACGGCCATGGTTGGGGGATTGTCTTTGATTAAAGCACTGTTAGAGTAATTATTATCGATCAGACAGTATCCCAGGTTTGGGTACTTTACCATGTGGCAGGAAGCCAGCTGGTGGTTTGGTCGGCCACAGCTGGGGGATTGCGCTTTAAGATGGACATGGTTTAGGTTACGGATGAGCGGCGAAATAGGCGGTCTGGCGCGTGGAGGGCGATAGTGGGGGGATGGTCTGCAGGGTACGGGGTGAGTGTGGTTCGTACGGCCAAGCTCAAGTGCCTTCCTGGTTTGCAGATCCTCTCGGCCTGCTATCTGCCATAAAAATAAACTGAGCAGATGTGTGGTCAGCCTGCTTAGCCACGTGGGGCGCTATTTCTGGGCAATGCTTGTGGTGCATTGCAGTTGCCAGTGTTATCTGGCTGCCAGTGTTATCTGGTGTAGGAATTTGGCATACGAGGATCGATAATAATAATTCTGCCTTAGAGGCAAATAATTTGGCCTTAAGTAATAAAAGACGTGACCTTTTCAAAATGCCAATACTTTGTTGTGTTTTCATTTACGGGAAAGGGGGGGGGTTAGCAGGTTTAAGAAGGTAACATACATGGGAAAAAGTGTAAGAAGAGGATAAGGGTATAATTCTTAATCGCACCATGTCCCCATCATAGGACAGCAACATTTAAGCTCTGGGTTTGAATCAAACCATAAACAGAAGAAAATACTGAACATTTCACATAACCCATACAGGATATTCATCAACTCTGCCACTGGGGAAAAATGGTGGATTTCATTTGGCGAACTATGGTGAATTCTCCAGGTAAAAAGGAACACTCAACACATCCTGACCATCTTATGTTTTTCAAGTGGTCAGGATGTGAGGAGTGCCCCCCAATTCAGGTCAAACTGGTAGAAAACAGTGAAGCAGGTGGAGAGGTATCTTCCACCCAACCCAGCGTCAACAGAATGCAAATTCCCCAGCTGTCAGTAACTAGTGATGTCTACACGTTTTGTGTTAGCGATCGGTCTCAGAGGCCATGATGGATCGGAGCTGCGCATGCACACAGGTCCGATCCATCGTTCTGTGCAGGAGCTATGAAACTTACGTATGTAAAGTTTGCAAGTCCCGTTGTGGTACACCATTTGCGTTTCTGACGCTATGCAAGTAGTGCAAATTGTGCAGAAAAGCATCTGGGACTTCCGAGTTTGGGAGTCCCTAAGCTGAAGAGGAGGAGCTGCACACGCGAGGAACAAAAGGTAAGCAAAAATCATCCGAAAATAGCAAAAATTAAAAATAACTGGGCAGAAGCTGTCAGCAACCTCTGCCCAATTACTTAAGTAGTGACCTTTGTTTTCCCCTTTTCAGTGGCGTGTTCCTTTCAAGACCTTCCACCACAGTTCTTCATACTCGTCACCATTCTACCCACCATATTTCTTCATACAAGTCACCATACTACCCACCATATTTCTTCATACAAGTCACCATTCTTTCCATCACAGTTCTTCATACAAGCCACCATTCTTTCCACCAGTTCTTCATACAAGCCACCATTCTACCACAGTTCTTCATACAAGTCACCATTCTCTCTACCACAGTTCTTCATACAAGCCACCATTCTTTCCACCACAGTTCTTCATACAAGTCACCATTCTTTCCACCACAGTTCTTCATACAATCCACCATTCTTTCTACCACAGTTCTTCATACAAGTCACCATTCTACCATGGTTCTTCATACAAGTCACCATTCTTTCCATCACAGTTCTTCATACAAATCACCATTCTTTCTACCACAGTTCTTCATACAAGTCACCATTCTTTCCAAGTCACCATTATTTCCACCAGTTCTTCATACAAGCCACCATTCTTTCTACCACAGTTCTTCATACAAGTCACCATTCTTTCCACCATAGTTCTTCATACAATTCACCATTCTTTCCACCACAGTTCTTCATACAAGTCACCATTCTTTCCACCACAATTCTTCATATAAGTCACCATTTTTTCTACCACAGTTCTTCATACAAGTCACCATACTTTCCACCACAGTTCTTCATACAAGCCACCATTCTTTTCATCAGTTTCTGCCTGAGTTTTTTTAATCACAGATTTCACTGTAGTTTCCAACATAGAAACGTTGGGCATGTGTGGCTGAATCTGTCGGAGATGGGCACTTTTAAAATTGCCGAAATGGATTCACTGGTGATGCAAACAACGGCAGAACCGGAATATATAAAAAGCCATAGCCTGATTATTTATTAGAAGAGTCATAGTACCATTGTTCACAGCTGTAGAATTTTGCTCCTCATTTTTGGAGCACAATGACTTCACCATGAAAGTTTCTATGATGCCTACAGGCGCATATCTTGTTTGGAAAGGCCTCGACTACGGAACGGTAGCTTTTCCGTATAGGATATTATTGTCCTACGTAAAAATACAATAGTTCTTTGTTTTTTTAGTATCAGGACACACCCACACATATCCACAGAAGCCAAGGGTCACATCCATTTCTCTATGCTATAGACTTATTGTAACAGCTGTTTGTGAATTGCTAAATTCTGGTGTTTTTGCAGCAAAAAGAATAAACCTCCTATTTTATAAAGGGCTCTGCTGTAAGTCAATTGTTTTTTCCACAGAACACACTGAAGAATGTATATATGTACCGGTATTTTCAAGGTGAGCCATAACACAGAAAAGAACAACATACACAAGAAAGATAACAGCGTGCAACCCATGGGCTAATCCACATGGTAACAGGATATCCCAGAATGTCCTTTGATGTATTTGATGGCAAAAAAATGTATTAATATTTTTAAATATATTCAATGGCCATTCAAGGAAAACCAAAACCTCTGATAGTGTTTTGTTGCACATGGAATTGTATAGAAACGAGCGCAGATAACATCTCTTTTTTTTCTTGTTATATTTTTAAATCTATTTTACTTTATATTTCTATTTTGAGATTTTAACCCTTTCGCTGCTGAGCCATTTCACGCCTATATAAATTATTAAAAGAGCTCAGTGATGTAATAGCAAAACCGTTAACAAGGATTGGTTAAATAAATCTGTTAACGGGAGTCGTCCCAGAAGACTGGAAATTAGCAAATGTTGTGCCCATTTACAAGAAGGGTAGTAGGGAGGAATCGGGGAACTATAGGCCAGTTAGTCTTACGTCAGTAGTGGGGAAATTAATGGAAACCATGTTAAAGGAAAGGATTGCTAAACATCTAAAAACACATAGATTACAAGATCAGAAACAACATGGGTTTACCTCAGGGAGATCATGCCAAACTAATCTTATTGATTTTTTTGATTGGGTAACAAAAATAATAGACATAGGTGGTGCAGTAGACATTGCTTATTTAGATTTCAGTAAGGCTTTTGATACTGCTCCGCATAGAAGGCTTATCAATAAATTGCAATCTTTGAGCTTGGATTCCAATATTTGATACAGTCCTAACCTCAACATCTGAGGGTTTGGATTTAGGGGTTATTATTTCAGAGGATCTAAGGGTAAGTTGTCAATGTAATAGAGCAGCAGGAAATGCTGGCAGAATGCTTGTTTGTGTAGGGAGAGGTATTAGCAGTAGGAAAAGGGAAGTGCTCATGCCACTGTACAGAGCACTGGTGAGACCTCACTTGGAGTACTGTGTGCAGTACTGGAGACCGTATCTCCAGAAGGACGAGACAGAGGAGATATGATAGAAACATTTAAATACGTAAAGGGATTCCACAAGGTAGAGGAAGGGAGTATATTTAAAAGGAAACAAAGTAGCAAAACAAGAGGACATAGTCTTAGATTAGAGGGGCAAAGGTTTAAAAGTAACATCAGGAAGCATTATTTTACTGAGAGGGTGGTGGATACATGGAACAGTCTTCCAGTAGAAGTGGTAGAGGCCAAAACAGTAATTGAATTTAAGCAAGCATGGGATAGGCATAAGGCTATCCTAAACAGAAGATAAATCCAGGTAAAGTATCCATGTAATTGGGCAGACTAGATGAGCCGAAAGGTTCTTATCTGCCGACATTTTTCTATGTTTCTATGTGCTGAGCTAATTTTTACCGGTTTCGCTCATCATGCTTACACGCGATTTGAAGCCACATTTTATTATACGACCCAGACATATTGGACTCTATTACATTCCCAATGCAAATCTTAACGCGTGTGCAAAAAACGCATTAACGCGAGGGGCAAAACCCTTTGCGCTGAACGTCGTACAATGCGCGTTAACGTCTAATGCCAGTGAAGCTGTGCGAAACCTTTGCGAGCGTACTGCGCGCGTCCTATACTTAACATTGTGGGCGCAAATGCGTTTGTGTGTGCAAATGCGTTTGTGCGTGGATGGTATTGCAATCTACGCGCAAATTTTAACGGACAACGTTTGCGCGCATAATTTTAACGTCTTTGAAAACCTGGTGTTAATGGCAAATCTGAACGTCCTGGCCGAAACCAAATACACCAGCCCAAAAATAAAAATACTGCAAAGTATAGTTACACATTCTACACATACCCAAACAATAAAAAGGAGAAGTTGTGCATGTTTTTATTATTGTTGCAGCATATATGCTCAGATTGATGTTGGCAGGCGCAAAAACCTAGCAGGAGCCAATTGTGGTTTTTAATTCTGATTGGCTGAATCGCGTAAACAAACAGTCCGCACACCGATTTCTGCGCGCAGCGCTAATGCGTGTGCGTTTTTGCACCTCTTTTTTACACGCGCTATTTTTTGACGGATGAAAAAATGAGCGCGGATTGTAATACCAGCGTTAATTTACAAGCATTATCGTTTAGCGCTGCGCGCACAAATTAACGCGCTGCGCGAGCTTTTTTGCGCAAAGAATGTAATAGGGCCCATTATATATCGTTCTTTCCGGCAGACTCGGCAGATTCATAATATATCATAATTATATATATACGTCACGTCCTGCCTGAATTTTGTAACAAAAAATGCAATAAAATTGGAATTTTCAGTAATCTACAGCGTGTAAAGTGTTTTTTTTTCACATTTTATCATGCGAGCGTTTGCGGTGACTTTTTGCGTCAAATTAAAAGAATAAGTGCTATATTACATTCTTCACGCATAAAGCCTCGCGCTAAGCGAAAATCTTTGCGCCAAGCGATAAACTTTTGCGCGCGCAAATCACCGAATTACAATCCTCGTGGCTTTTTTCATCCGCCGATCAATTGGGCGCGCAAACAGGATGCGCCCAAATGCAGGCGCAGTGCCGTCTCACGCATAGATTGTAATACCATCCGCGTACCAGAGCACATTCGCATTTGCGCTCACAATGTTAAGTATAGGACGCGCGACGTACAGTAAGCTCACGCAGGTTCACCCACGGTAGATGATTGTGCGCGGTTGTTGCGCTGACTATATAATACTGGATTCGGCGCAAATGGTTTTACCCCTCTCGTTAATGTTTTTTTGCGCCGGCGCAAATGTTTGCGTGAAGATTAAAATTTAGCCATAAACGGTTTAATAGATATTGAATAGAAACGGGAATATTTTTAATATTGAAGCATATGGGATTCGTCTGATTAAACCAGCCGAATGAAACCACTGAACAGCAGGGCATTTCACTGACATTTCTCTGTTGTTCGGTGTCTCTGAATAGATTAACCATTGCTTCTCTATGGGGATGTCACTGCTGCCGAAGATCACCCGTATTTCGCAGGCAATTCGCCAATATTTGGCGAATTGACAGCTTTCGAATACCCAAATGGCTGCAAAATTGCACCGTACAGGGAAATTCACTGTTCGGTGCAATTTTGACTCTCTTTTAATAACCCTGTAGGTGTTTTGTTTTCTTTTAATCGTACATTACTGATATTATGCACATGCAAGATTATTAAATGGTGGATAGGTATTCCATGGGTATTTCCAGCGCAACCCGACGCTCTGGTTTAGAATTTCACAGAAAGGGGGCGAAGGGGGATCCTCGTAACATGTCATGATTAAAAGTAACATCAGTTTATATTAGTTTACTGAGCGGGTGGTGGATACATGGAACATGGATCCAGGGAAAGTATCCATATAACGGGGCAGACCGAAAGAATATGGACCCTATTACAATCTTCGCGCAAACGTTTGCACCGGCGCAAAAATGCATTAACGCGAGGGGCAAAACCTTTTGCGCTGAACGTCATATTACAATGTCAGCACAACAAATGCACGTATACGTCTACCGCGGGTGAACCTGCGCGAACGCTGCGCGAGCTTACTGTATGTCGCGCGTCCTATACTTAACATTGTGAGCGCAAATGCGTTTGTGCGCTGGTAAGCGGATGGTATTACAATCTATGCGCAGTTTGTAACGCACAGCCTTTGCGCGCATAATTTTAACGACTCCTAAAAGCTGGTGTTAATGGCAAATTCTATCAACCTGGCCGAACCCAAATACACCAGCCCAAAAAAAAATACCCAGCAAAGTATAGTTACACATTCTACACATACCAAACCAATAAAATGGAGAAATTGTGCGTGCATTTTTTATTGATGCAGCATATATGCGCAGATTGACTTTGACAGGCTTAAAAACTTAACGTGAGATAATTGCGGTTCTTCATTCTGATTGGCTGAATCGTGTGAAAAAAAACAGTCCACACACTGATTTCTGCGCGCAACGTTGCATTTGTGCTCGTCCGTTTAACGCGCGTTATTGCTCGACGGATGAAAAAATGCGCAAGGATTGTAATTCCAGCGTTGATTTACGCACGTTAACTTTTAACGCTGGGCACACAAAATCAGGCGTTGCGCGAGCGTTTTAACGCGAAGATTGTAATAGGGCCCAATGTCGGCAGATAAGAACCTGTGTTTGTATGATCCCTAAAACTTGCAAACCTGGCCTGGGAACGGATAGAACTGGCAGGAATGGTTGATGATATTAGCACTGCTTTTTAGAATGTGAAACTTTGATACGTCTTGTGCGTCGCGTTTGTGGCCGAACGTGCCTGGGACAGCAGAACGTCTCCTTTTTAATAGGTTGCGTGTCCGTAGGCACGAGCGTGTATGTTTGCACATGACCACAACAGAAAGGGAGCCGACCCTTCTCTCAGGCACACTACTTACTGGTATGCAAAGTCTGAATTTACCCCTCCTTTGGGGTAATTTACGGTCGTACTGCCAGAGTGTCTGTAGTTGGGGCATTGCAGATCGCTCATTAGTGCTCAAGGCTGGCATTTCCCAAGAACTTAACACAAAGCCTCCAATGAAATGAATGGACCGGTGGCTGTGCCAGGAATGGCAAGCAAAAGCCGTACAATACTCCTAACAGAGGAACCGTTACGCACATGTATCACAACATCACAAGCGTGCACTGCCGGTACATTCCCTACATTTTAAAAACAACATTTCGCTTGGTATAACTGGTCATCCTTGCGACTCTACTTGAACCAGTAGGGTGGAAATGCCAACAGCATTAATAAATTCATTTTAAAGTAGTACGTTCACCTCCTGATCATGTTAAATTAATTTTGATTTGTGCATGCCAGTTGTTTCAGATTCAGGTAGTGACCTTAAGATCTCTATGGGCCTGGAGCAGAATATTTTGGTGTTTTTTTTTGGAATTTAGTGAAATGAAAAGATATATTAGGTTATTTAATAGTGCAGATACGGGTATATCTAACCAGATACAGCGTGAATAAATTTCCGTTCACATTTCAATCATTTACAGCGTGTAAAATAATTTTCTCTCATTATATCATCCAAACCTTTGTGGTTATATATTCTACAGGGAATTCTTGTTAAAAAATAAAAAGTGAAATGGGAACCTGTAACTGCATTTCTCTGAGAAAATATACAATTTTAATCAAAAAATGAAAAATTTCCCTTGTGTTCCCATGTTTTTTTTATGAATAATAGGATTATGTATAAAACACTGACCTTGCTCCCACATTGGGAAATTAAAAGGTGAGTAACGGCAGTGGTATTGCTCATTTTATACGTGACAAATGGACAATGCCATCACTTTGGAACTAAAAATAAATCAATAAAAATTATTTTCTTTTAGATTTTACATGGTCACGTTTGGTATTAATGCAAAGGCCAGACTCTGACCTGTCCAATGACAAGGTCTCGCTTGACCGTGTGAGGTGTAAAGATTAGTGACGCAGGGGTGCAAAGTCCCCCGCAGTGCTCTTCCCTGCAGAGCGGTAGTTTAGGTTTTTGATGTAACAATTCGTAATAATGGATTGTGCCATCACCTCCACACTTGTTGGTGACATGAGAAATGAGATGGCGAGTTAGTGCAGTGTCATTGTTCACTCACTTTATAATTGAAAAGTGAAAAATATTGCTGTTAGTTTATATTTCTTACCTTTAGCTTGGTCATGTTTGGTATTATTGGAAAGGCCATGCTCCGGCCTTTCCAGTGATACCTCACCTGACCATGTAGCTTCAATGGAACTGGAGAAACAGGGGTCCAAATGCAGACATAGTTATCCTGTCTCTGGGCCTATTCTGAGGCATGGGCCTAGGAGCTGCTGCTCCATCAGCCCCTATGTTAATCTGGCCCTGGTAGTGACTGATCCTACATCAATATCAATACAACTCAAGTGACAACAAGATCCTGAAGCGTTCCTTGAGAAGAACCACCATAGTGGGAGACTTCCAACTCCATCTTAATGGTCATATTTAAGAAAAATACATACAGTGGTAACTCATTGAAAAGCGTTCACGGTAGGCGAAAACTATGACACAAAGTACTGGTGTTGGAACTATTGTGAACTTTGGCTGTCCAGAGAAGAACTGCACAAGCAACGTTCCGGCAACAACGGCATCACCGTTCTTATGCAAAAAAGTGTAAAAACTACAGCCATTTTCCATTTACTTTTGTTTCACCGTTTTTGCAACATGACTGAATACAGTTCAGAAATTTAAAGTGGCAAACTCCATAGACCTCCCGTACATACTATGCGAAAACAATGATCGACAACTTCAACGGAAACGTTTGTAGATCTTTACGGTCTATCCATTGTACATACGTTTTCTGTTGTTTAGAGTCTACTCTTAGTTTAAATCCCGTTAATGTATGGAACGAGGATCCGTCTCCTCCTGGGACAGTCTACCCCAATTTGGTGGATCTAGGATGGGTGGATCTCTCAGTTAACTCCAATATTAGAAAGTGAAATCTAAACTACAATGGTGGAAACTCCATAAGAAATCCCACTTAATCCTATGAACAAGTACATTGGCAGAAACCATTAAAAGTACGGAGGACTACAGTCACAGTTCCCTAAGCAGTACAAACACAAATCAAGACCAGCACACCACCCACAAGACCCAGAAAACAGGTGGACCAAATCCCAGAGAGGCCATTTCCTACAACACAATCTGCAAGCAAAGAAGAAATGGGCATGCAGTCTCCAAACCTTGGCCGATTTTTGGGAAAAACTGACATTTCAGCTCCACGTGCTAGTACTTTCTCAAGACTTGAGAAAGGCCCACGTAGGGTCAAATATTTGGCAGTTTTCCCAATAGATCTGCCAATGTGGAAGACGGAGTACCCTAAACAATGACTGCACTGTAGTTTGGTCATACTTGCTCCACGTTAAACCTCAGTTCTTTCAAAAAAAGTCCGGTGGTTAGTGAATAAAGTCTAATATTAACCCCTCCACCCTCACCCATTGTAGAGCAGACTAGAACTCTTCTGGACTATTCACATTCTGCTGCTGGAGGAGCTGAAAGTTTTGCCGTGCCTGATACTAGACGCCATGGAGAGGAACCGACAGCCTCAACAAAGCAGCATGATCCCTACCTTCTATGTCAAATAATCAACACTATAAAAAGGTTTTATTTGCTTCAGAATATCTGACGAAATTATAGAAAGATAAACAAAACATAGATCCCAATTAAAGCAACAATGCATTTCACTTAAACTGCTTTTTCTTGTATTCTGTCAAAGGTTAGTACAGCCTACCTTAGTATGATTAATGAAAAAAATATTGAAAAGTTAAAAATACGATGTACCTGAATTAATGAGAAACATGGTAGAACACAGCTGCGAGGTGGATCAGATTCTGAGCTTGTGGTGGAGACGGAAGCTTGTGTCTTGGCAGTGACATCTATAGCAAAGCCACACCACGGTTTTATGGGGATCAGAGCACTAAATTCCAGCTTTTTCTCATGGTCCTTGCAGGGGTCCCTTCCTCTTTATGTTTTCCTACAGTACATCTGCTTTTCTCAGATCAACATGCTGCAATATAAAGCAATACCAGGTATCACTGGTCACTTCTAGGTATCTGTAAAAAGTCAGCTGTACATGAGTGCTGAACCTTGCGAACCCCGAAATGGAGTCAAAAAACAAGAGGGGACAGAAGAGAGTACCTGGGCCTATTAGTGCACAGGATAAAGGTCTCGACCTTTGGCTAATACATGATGCAACACTGGGATGACTTCCAAGAGCTCGGTGGAAACCTGGACCATCTGTTTTGGACCCTGCAGTCCCACAGTATCAGACTTTGAGAAGGGGAGGTCCAAAGCCAATTTTGGAGGTGGGGGAACAAGTGAAGTATAGTTTTTCCCCTAGGACACGTCGAGTCCTCATCTATGGACTCCGAACATTAAGTAGTGGGAGAAAAGTGGATCAACCGGTCCTCATTAATCACCAAATACACCCCAGCCCGCTCCCTAAGGTCAAACAGTGACCTGCGCCTAGCTTCTCCCTGCATCACCTCTTCCCATGATAGACTACAGGATTTCTCACGTGCAGCCCCCATCCTCTGGAACGCTCTCCCTCGTATGGTCAGACTTTCCCCTAGTTTCCCTTCCTTCAAACGCTCCCTTAAGACTTTCCTATTTAGGGAAGCTGACCACCCGACTCACTAATACACCTCACTGCCCCAACCAGTCCATCGCCCTGACCTTGCAGCCCATCACTCTCACCTTGCAGTCCATCGCTCTCACCTTGCAGTCCATCGCTCTCACCTTGTAGTCCATCGCTCTCATCTTGCAGTCCATCGCTCTCACCTTGCAGTCCATCGCTCTCACCTTGCAGTACATCGCTCTCACCTTGCAGTCCATCGCTCTCACCTTGCAGCCCATCGCTCTCACCTTGCAGCCCATCGCTCTCACCTTGCAGCCCATCGCTCTCACCTTTCAGCCCCATCACTCTCACCTTGCGGTCCTCTCCTCCTGTTTCCACCCCCAACCCTTCTAGATTGTATGTTCCCACGGGAATAGGGCCCTCGTTTCCTCCTGTACTGGTTTGTCAAAATGTTGTCCAATGTATTGTACTGTCTATATTGTGCCCATTGTACAACGCTGTGGAATATGCTGGCGCTATATAAATAAAGAATAATAATAATCAAAAGGTTTGAGATGTAGATATTATATACAGCTATTTATAATATAGCAATAGTAGGATTGTTGGACTAGAGTGAGCAAAATCGGGGTTTGTTAGGACCCCCGAGAACAGGCAACACCACGCGGTTTGTGAGGGTCCTTTTTGGACTAGAGCTTTGGCGTAATCACTGTGGAAGGGAAAGGGCTGTGAAAGGTCACTCGCACTAGTGTCCTGTGTATTATGTCAATAGCAACGCTAATGGTAATACAAACTAGGCCATCGCCATGAAGTAAACCTGCCGCCGCCCCCCCCAAAAAAAACCCCCAGCAAATTCTATTCTAAAAGGGTGGGTGCTTAGGGCATCCGTTCTTCCATTAGAATATTTGTTCTGATATAGGAGTGAATGATTACCTCCTAATAAACAAACCATCTCCCCTGTGTAAAAAAAAACTTAAATTCATGCGATCGGGAAATAAAAAATATATTACACGTCAATATCTTTAAACGTTAAACATTTTCCCTCAGAAATAACAGACTGATGCAAGAGAAAAATAGAAAGAAACATGTTCGCAATTTCTCTTTTTTTTGCATCAGACGTTTGATGCAATAAAATTAGAAATTGTGGATTAATTTGCATTTACTACCCAGAACTCCATGCTTTACAGAGATTTGGGCAAAAGCCTGTCTGATTTGCTTGGCCAGGAAAAAGAAAAATAATCTGAAAATGACACAAACACACCAACACTCACACGAGTATCCGGTATCTAAAATTTCAACGTTCTGATATGGAGTGCTGCCATGACTCCAAAAGTGGAAAATTCCATACCTCACCTCAAGTGACGAGGGGCAAAATTAAAAAATATTGTGTATATGAAAAACAAATATTCCAAGATCTGGAAAAATAAAATCCAAAATCCAAACCACTCCTGGTCCTGAGCATGTCAGATAATGCATGCGCAAATATTACATTTCTGCTCCATATAACCATCCACTACAAGTTAAAGAGAAATGCCAGGCGTAGAAACATCATTGAATGCTCCATAATTAGCCAACTTTTCAATATGTGATTAACTGAGCTGAGAAGACCAACTTGGTAAATATAGTAGAGTTGTGTTCGTCAGTGGCAACTCTGCATATTGTGACTAGAGCTATCAGACTGGTAATATAGACAATTATATCCACCACAAGTTGACAAAATCAGCCAATAGTACAGTTCTGATGGACTGTTCAACCACCAATCAAGTGTAACTATAACAGCCAACCCGGTCAACTGGACTCTACAATGTGTAGGCCAAAAGGGACTGGCAATAATAAAGCCCATGATAAAATGGTGGTGAAAGGGGAGAAGAAGTTCCACCTTAAGGGAAAAACCATACCCTTTCGATCCGAACCCTTCCATGTGGTAGGGTTGGAATATCGATGTATCCTCAAAAAAGAGAGTCGCAAAACAGACACGGAGATAAACCTTGTTTTAAGGCCACCAAAGTTAAACCTGCTACTCTCGCCTCATTCAAAACAAAAAATATTCCACTTGGTCAGTGGATCCCAACCCTGGTCCTCAAGTGCCTCGAACAGGTCAGGTTTGCAGGATATCTGAAGCACAGCACAGCACAGGTGATTTGATTTGCTGCTCAGTGATTGCAGGATTCAGTCTGCATTTCCTCAAGGTAATCCTTAAAGTCCAGCCTGTTAGGAGAACTTGAGGACCAGGGTAGGGAACCACTGCACTAGGTCAACTGGTGCTCAATATAATGTTCACTAAAGAGGAGAGTGAGGACCTGGAATGACCACTGTTGCCAAGAACTCAGTCATGGTTTGGTTTCACCAGACAGACCAACCTTTCTAGCCATGCAAATGCTCACTAGCAAGTGTAGAAGGTTCAGATCTTCTATAATGACTGATGCGCAAAGTTGAGAAACCGAAGATGTGCGCATGTCCGAAGCAAAGGGTTAATGGGCATTGGGGATCTCACAGGGTACAGCGTATGTCCCAAGCAAAGGGATAATGGGCATTGGGCATCTCATAGGGCACAGAGTATGTCCCAAGCAAAGGGATAATGGGCATTGGACATCTCATAGGGCACAGCACATGTCCGAAGCAAAGGGTTAATTGGCATTGGGGATCTCACAGGACACAGCGTATGTCCTAAGCAAAGGGTTAATGGGCATTAGGCAACTCATAGGGCACAGTCTATGTCCCAGCAAAGGGTTAATGGGCATTGGGCATCTCACAGGGCACATAGTATGTCCCAAGCAAATGGTTAATGGGCATTAGGCATCTCATAGGGCACAGTGTATGTCCCAGCAAAGGGTTAATGGGCATTGGGCATCTCACAGGGCACATAGTATGTCCCAAGCAAAGGGTTAATGGGTATTAGGCAACTCATAGGGCACAGTGTATGTCCCAGCAAAGGGTTAATGGGCATTGGGCATCTCACAGGTCACATAGTATCTCCCAAGCAAAGGATTAATGGGCATTAGGCATCTCATAGGGCACAGTGTATGTCCCAGCAAAGGGTTAATGGGCATTGGGCATCTCACAGGGCACATAGTATGTCACAGCAAAGGGTTAATGGGCATTGGGCATCTCACAGGGCACAGCGCATGTCCGAAGCAAAGGGTTAATTGGCATTGGGCATCTCATATATATCAAGGGTCAGCCTTTACACATTTTGGCTTTCAATGGCCACATAAATCATGATGCAGACATTGAGGATAGTCAACAATGGAGACTGCAGTCAAGGCTAGTTATCATGAAGTCAACTTCCAGGTGGTAGGGTCGAACTATTGAGGTGTCCACACAAAGGAAGTCGCAAAATAGAGCCTGAGATAAACCTTCTTTTAAGGTCAACAAAATTACACCTGGTACGCTCACCTCATCCAAAGCAAAATATTCCACTATGTCAACAGGTGCTCAATCTAGGGTTCATTAAAGACCATTGACAGTGAGGAATTGTGAGGACCATGGTTACCAAAGCCGTCAAGTTATGGATTGACTTCAAAAGACAAACCAACCTTTCGAACCATGCCAAACGCACATGGTAAGTGAAGAATGTTTAGATTTAGACTTTTTTTAAATAAAAAATAAAAAACCTAGTGCTCAACACAATTTGGCCAATTGCTGAAATTTTACCCTTTTTCAACCTTTTTTTCAGATCTGGAGACTCAAATCTGGTTTTACTGGCATTTTGAGTCTCAGTAAAAAAAAACAAAAAAAAACAACCTCTCTCGGCTATACCTTCTAAATGGAAATATCGGCTGTATCGATTCAATTCAAACTTATCTGGATGCCGGATTTTAAAAAGCTGTAGATAAACGGATTTTGAGGTTGAACAATACATGGAAGACTCCTGAATTCTTTGTTAAATGACTAGATTTTTCTAAAAGATGTTTGATGCCGGCTGAATTATTATTATTCTTTATTTATAAAGCGCCAGCATATTCCGCAGCGCTGTACAATAAGCACAGTACAGACAGGGTTACAATACATTGAACAACATTTGACAAACAGTACAGGAGGAGATGAGGGCCCTATTCCTGTAGGAACTCACAATCTAGGAGGGGTGGGGTTGGAAACAGGAGGAGAGGACTGTAAGGTGAGAGTGATTGATGGTTGTGTCAGTGAGTTGGGTGGTAGGCTTCCCTAAATAGGAATGGTTTAAGGGAGCGTTTGAAGGAAGAGAAGTTAGGGGAAAGTCTGACAGTACGAGGGATAGCGTTC
Organism: Leptobrachium leishanense; assembly: GCA_009667805.1. Lineage (NCBI taxonomy): Eukaryota > Metazoa > Chordata > Amphibia > Anura > Megophryidae > Leptobrachium > Leptobrachium leishanense. The sequence goes on along the minus strand of CM019063.1, from coordinate 516,942,754 downwards.
CAGAGAGTGGGGGCTACGCGTGAGAAATCCTGCAGTCTATCATGGGAAGAGGTGATGCGGGGAGAAGCTAGGCGCAGGTCACTGTTTGACCTTAGGGAGCGGGCTGGTGTGTATTTGGTGATTAGTGAAGACAGGTAGTGGGGCGCTGAGTTAGTGAGGGTTTTGTAGGTAAGGATAAGGATTTTGAACTTAATTCTGCAGTGGATGGGGAGCCAGTGAAGGGACTCGCAGAGGGGAGCGGCAGAGACAGAGCGGCGGGTGAGGTGAATTAGCCTGGCGGAGGCGTTCAGGATGGATTGTAGGGGAGAGGCGGACAGAGGGAGGCCAGATAAGAGATTATTGCAATAGTCGAGTCGGGAGATTACCTGGACGTGCATGAGTTGTTTTGTGGTGACAGCGGTAAGAAATGGCGAATTCTGGAAATATTACGCAGTTGGTATCGGCAGGAGGAGGAAAGAGACTGGATGTGGGGGATGAAGGAAAGAGCAGAGTCAAGTGTAACTCCAAGACAGCGAACTTGGTTTGATGGGGAGATGGTGATACCCTCCACCGTGATAGAGAAGTCAGGAGGTGGGAGGCATTGGAGGGAGGAATAAGTAGGAGTTCAGTCTTTGACATGTTGATCTTTAGGTGGTGGGAGGCCATCCAGGAGGAGATGCCAGATAAACAGTCACTGACTTTTGAAAGGACAGGGGAAGAGAGATCAGGGGTAGGGAGGTAGATCTGAGTGTCATCAGCGTAGAGGTGGTAATTAAAGCCAAAGCTGTTGATGATTTTGCCCAGGGAGGAGGTGTAGATGGAAAAGAGCAGAGGACCAAGGACAGAGCCTTGAGGTACACCAACAGATAGAGGCAATGAAGAGGAGGATTACCAGCAAAGGACACAGAGAAGGACCTGTTGGATAAATAGGAGTCAACCCAAGCAAGTGCAGTGTCACCGAGACCCAGAGAGTTGAGGGTCTGTAGATGGAGGGGGTGGTCAACAGTGTCAAAAGCAGCCGAGAGGTCAAGCAGGATGAGAATAGAATAGTGGCCGTGTTTTTTTAGCAGTTAGGAGGTCGTTGGTGACTTTGGTGAGGGCAGCTTTTTTCTGGGGATTTTACCAACCCCTCTCCCCGTTAGACCATCGGCATTTTTCAAATATTGGCTTAGGGTGAATTTTTCCTGAATTGGCCAATATTTTGAAAAACAATATTGGGGGGGGGGGGTGTCTGATAGAATAGAATAGAATCGAGCCCTTAGTGCACAAAACTGCGAAGCATTTCCGAAAACAATAATTGAACGTCCGAAAATTTGAATCGATCAGAAAATCCAAATCGAAAAACAATATTGATAAGAAAAAAAAATTCTATGCAATTCAAAACAAAGCAATGGGTTAATGGGCATTGCTCATTTCACAGGACACAGTGTATGTCCCAGCAAAGGGTTAATGGGCATTAAGCATCTCATTGGGCACTGCGCATGTCCGAAGCAAAGGGTTAATGGGCATTGGGGATCTCACAGGGTACAGCGTATGTCCCAAGCAAAGGGATAATGGGCATTGGGCATCTCACAGGGCACAGAGTATGTCCCAAGCAAAGGGTTAATGGGCATTGGGCATCTCATAGGGCACAGCACATGTCCGAAGCAAAGGGTTAATTGGCATTGGGGATCTCACAGGGCACAGTGTATGTCCCAAGCAAAAGGATAATGGGCATTGGACATCTCACAGGGCACAGAGTATGTCCCAAGCAAAGGGATAATGGGCATTGGACATCTCATAGGGCACAGCACATGTCTGAAGCAAAGGGTTAATTGGCATTGGGGATCTCACAGGGCACAGCGTATGTGCCAAGCAAAGGGATAATGGGCATTGGACATCTCACAGGGCACAGAGTATGTCCCAAGCAAAGGGATAGTGGGCATTGGACATCTCATAGGGCACAGCACATGTCTGAAGCAAAGGGTTAATTGGCATTGGGGATCTCACAGGGCACAGCGTATGTGCCAAGCAAAGGGATAATGGGCATTGGGCATCTCACAGGGCACATAGTATGTTCCAAGCAAAGGGTTAATGGGCATTAGGCATCTCATAGGGCACAGTGTATGTCCCAGCAAAGGGTTAATGGGCATTGGGCATCTCACAGGGCACATAGTATGTCCCAAGCAAAGGGTTAATGGGCATTGGGCATCTCACAGGACACAGCATATGTCCCAACAAAGGGTTAATGGGCATTGGACATCTCACAGGGCACAGAGTATGTCCCAAGCAAAGGGTTAATGGGCATTGGACATCTCACAGGGCACAGTGTATGTCCCAGCAAAGGGTTAATGGGCATTGGGCATCTCACAGGGCACATAGTATGTCCCAAGCAAAGGGTTAAAGGGCATTAGGCATCTCACAGGGTACAGCGTATGTCCCAGCAAAGGGTTAATGGAGGCATCGCACAGGGCATTATAAAAGGATATAAAATGGAAAACGAATCGACTGAAATTAACGAATCAATCCGAAACGAAAAATTACATTCCGAAAAATCCGAAAGGAAGCAAAACTTTTGTCCATGCACATGTCTAGGTGCCATAATATTTCAGAGTTCAGCCTTTATTGTTTTCGGTGAGCGCACAGCACTGGAAGCGGAGCAGACCTTGACGAGTGGCAGCAGTAGAGACGGAGGGCAGCAGTAGAGACGGAGGGCCGCAGTAGAGACGGAGGGCAGCAGTAGAGACGGAGGGCAGCAGTAGAGACGGAGGGCAGCAGTAGAGACGGAGGGCCGCAGTAGAGACGGAGGGCAGCAGTAGAGACGGAGGGCAGCAGTAGAGACGGAGGCAGCAGTAGAGACGGAGGGCAGCAGTAGAGACGGAGGGCAGTAGAGACGGAGGGCAGCAGTAGAGACGGAGGGCAGCAGTAGAGACGGAGGGCCGCAGTAGAGACGGAGGGCAGCAGTAGAGACGGAGGGCAGCAGTAGAGACGGAGGGCCGCAGTAGAGACGGAGGGCAGCAGTAGAGACGGAGGGCAGCAGTAGAGACGGAGGGCAGCAGTAGAGACGGAGGGCAGCAGTAGAGACGGAGGGCAGCAGTAGAGACGGAGGGCAGTCAAGGCTAGTTATCGCAAAGTCAACTTGAAGCGTAACGAAGCTCATGAGACACATTTTTAAAAAAAAATGAAATAAAAAAAAGACTTTAGAGCATTGACTGTGTTAAGCAACATCTGCGAGGAATAAAAACAAAACAAAAAACCCCCGCGCAAACAAACACACAGATGCATGTGCGGAGCGAGGAATTCATTGACAAATTTCAGTGGGAACCAATTACAGTTTCTGATATAAATACCAATTACCAAAATGGAAAGAGAAAAAAAAAATCCACTTTTCCAGCCCACGCTTTCTCTGAACGCAGAATGCCAAGGGGGATTAATGTGTACAAACTGGCCCATGTAAACCGTTTCCACGGCAACCAGAAAATGGTTGGGGCGCCGTGTTTACAGCCGAAAGAAAGCCGGCATATCTAAAATTCCGCAAACGCTATCCGTTCATCAGATTCTGATGTTCTAAATAGGGTTTTACAATAAAAGCAATAAATCAACATCAGCCCAATGGAAAACTGTAAAGTCAGCGCCGCGTAAAAAGAGGAAAAACATATCCAAAGGCTTCTGTGTCTGCTGCAAAGCACACACACCGCCTCACATTCAAGGGTTACGGTTGGATCTGTAGTGGGACGCCTGACTTGGTCCTCATACTAGAGACAATGAAGCCCTACGACCTGGGTCATAAACTGCAAGCGACTAGGCACGACTGAACTGGAATAACATTTATTTTTTAAAAAAAAAACAACAAATGCTGCCGGACTGCAGAGAAAGAGAAAAAACGCCGAAGACTGCCGGACTGCAGAAAAAGTGAAGAAAGAAACAGAACTCTGTTATTCTTCTAATAGGTGTTTATTTAAACCAATACAAAATGCATTAAAATGTGTCTAAATAAGAAAAAGGTCATTTAAAAAATAAAAAGAATAAAAAGGTCCGTTACAGAATAAAAAAAAAATGCTTTTAAAAAAAATAAAAAAATTGGGAATCAAAAATGTCATCAGAAATATACCAAAAATACAAAAATATGCTCAGAACATTAAATAAAAATGCTTTTTGCTGAAAATGAAAATAATAAATGGTTTAATATATATATATTTTTAATTATTTTAAAATCGAATCCTATGGGATTAGCCTGTTTTATACGGCTAACTGAACCACTGAAAATCAGGGCATTTTTCCATGTCCCAAGCCGTTAGTCTTCATCTGACAAATCCCATTCAAATGGGAAGTGTCGCTAGTCTGATGTAGTCGCACAAAGTCGTCTGATGGAAGTCGGAGGTAGTGGACAAGGGTCCTTTTGTGTTGTGGGATTAGTTGGATGACTACGTCCAGTCTTGTTAGTTGGACGAATATGGACCTGGTGGACGGCGAGCCTAAGTCTGGGGGGGGGTGTGGGAACGCAGTTCCTCCACTATCTTTGCAGATATCTATCTTTCCCATTGGTCCCACACACGATACAGCTTGTATTCAGGTATTTATATCTCATCTTTCCCTGTTAGATCCTATATTTACTGACACTTATTATTGCTCAAGTCCACATATATAACTATATATATTTGATTTGAGTGTATTTTTTTTTTAGGACTTGATCGCTGCTCACATCCATCCATCCACACACACGTAAAACACTATCTACCCAGGAGCCAACTGAAAGGTGCCTGACACATGGAAACTATTCTCGAACAGGTAAGGCTAGGGTCAGACGAACGCATTTTTCACGTCTTCAATCAAAAAGTGCGTCCATGCATCTGGACGCACTTTTTCACGGAAGACGCGATAGCGGTCATACGGTGCGCAATTACGGCCGTGATTTTTGACGGAGCTAGAAAAAAAAGAGAGAAATCTGAGTAACCAAAGTTTGCGTCTCTGGACGTGATGTTGGCCGGACATGGTGCAGCGTCTGATGTCTCCTAATCACGCACACACGCCGCTATGCCAACGCAGCGCACTCTGTGCGTCAGTACTAGTGATTCGACGTTCTCGAAAAAATGCGTTCATTTGCCGCTTGCGTTGCGCGGCCGAACTTTCGTGCAGCCCGTACTTCGTATATTGGCCGTCATTTGCTGCTACTACGGCCGTAATAAAGTGCAGCTGAACGCACGTTCGCACTGCGTGTGCACCCAAAATTGTATAAAGCTTGGCCGAGATACCCCGTAAGGAGGCAGTGATCCTGTCCTTTGTTGGGTCATAGGAGATCTTGTGTAAGACTTCAGAGAGAGGGCATTGTCACCTTCCAATGTTTCGCCATAGTCCTAGTTGCTGTGTATATTCTGAGTAGTAGTTTGCTAGCCGCCCCCTGCGGTGAACGTGGACATTAAGCAGCAGGAAGCCCTGTCTGATAAAGGCTGAATTATCTTGTAGGTAAAAGAAAGTAAATAATTCCACTTGCTAAAATGCTTCTTTTACTGGGCTGGATTTATTAATTCCACCATTAAAAACCACCAGAATCTCAGTTTGGAACCCCCGACATCACTGTAAAGATTTCTGACTCCACGTGGTACCTGAAGAAGTGCCACGAGAGCTACTTCTTGAGTTTCTTATGGACCTGGTCTCTCGCCTTCTCCCGTCACGTGTAGCAGCCACTGGGTCTCAGCAGCAAGGATTTGCAAGGCTTGCACTGTGGACGCCACTCTTCCTAGTCTCAATCCTAGTTGCAGCGGGCCACCCTCGCCTCCAACTTTGTCACCATTTACAGAGACCTCCCCTTGCTGGCACTGACAACGACGAAGAGCTTTAAGGAGATAACTAGTCCTCTTCAAGATCGACATGCCCGATACAGATAGGGCACTTCAGGCTTAATCTAGACACCCAAAGCCATCCCTACCCATTCGGCATCTACCCTGAGAGGAGGCATGGAGCGGCTGGAATCATCGGATCCCCCAGCCGCCCTGTAGCAGAACCAAAAAGGGCACAAAGTCCTCTTTCTGAATGACACACACACACCTCGTGTCTTTTCCTTTATTATTACCTCTGATATATACTTTTAAATATTTACAAAGAAAAAGAAAAGAAAAAGGAAGTAGATGACTAAATCCTATAGAAGTCAGGGGTCAAGTTGAGCAGAAACGCAGGGGAGGAACGCAGGTCCTGCACTATTTTAGCAGGGGGAGCCATGTTCCCTTTGGCCGTGCACACTAAAGCATTTATCTAGATGTTCAATCATGTTTTTCCCACGTTGACTTCCAATAAATATTCTTTATTGTACATGTTTATATATACACACCAGGGCTCAAAATTTCAAGTCCCAAGCTACTTACCAGGCCATAATATTTACTCGCCACCAGTTGCTCCACCTAACCCCTACCCAGCCCTTAACTCTGCCCCTAAACACACACCCTTAAATTAGCTTATGACATTACTTTGTTAAAGGTTTTATTTAGAATAAAGTTACAAAAATAACATTACTATCCAGACATCAGACCCCAAATACATGTATACCCAGACATCAGACCCCAGTGTGAGCAGAGAAAGGAGGCAGGGAAGCTCCTCTTCACTCCCCTGCCAGTGACAGACGAGATTGATCAGTTAGGCAGCTGCTCACTGCCACCCTACAGCCTGCGGAAGGGGGGCTGCACGGTGGCACCGCTGGAATACACAGCACAAAATTATTTATTGTGTTGCCTGTGTGTGGATTTCCACTCGCCCTCACTTAATTTCCACTCGCCAAATGCTAGTAGGCGAGTGGAAATTTTGAGTCCTGATACACACAATATCCAATTACACTGATCATCCACTGGGTCCGTAGTCGTACGACCAACTTGGTCGTCAGGCTATGGACGACCTAGGTCATACATCTAGGGTTGTCCACTCTAAGCAATTATGGACGACCCAGGTTGGACATTTCTGGTCATTACATTAGCAAATTTATTTGTGGGGGGAAATGCAGAAACCCATAGAATATATCGGAGCAGAATCAGAACATATAAGAGTACCTCATAGAATATCTCAGAATAGACGTGTGAATGTTAACATGTGACTAAATACGCACTTGGTACATAAGGGGTTTATGGCGCAGCTGCAAAAGGGACCGAGTAGGTTTCACCCAACCTTCAAAATCATATTAAGTCCCATCTGTCTCCTTTACACAATAAAATATATTATTTTCAGTTTCTCAGCGCTAAGGAATTTGTTGGCGCTTTATAAATACTTGTAACTGTATGTTGTACCAGGTCGTCCGACTTCGTACGACAAATCCCATTCAAATGGGAGAGGTCGCTAGCCTAGTCGTCCAAAGTGGTTCAATGGAAGTCAGAGGAAATGGATGAGCGTTGAATCTCTTCTGTGTTGAGGGATTAGTCATACGACTATGGACGGCTACGTCTGACTTGTTAGACGATTACGGAACCAGTGGATGACCAGTCTTGTGGGTGGTGGACGACCAGTCTTGTGGGTGGTGGACGACCAGTCTTGCGGGACGACCAGAGTGTGGGTGGTGTTCTAATGAAGAGATTACTTGGTAAATTGGGGGCAAAAATCTTGGGGAGTTCCCACACTTATTTTTCTAGATTTGGACTCCTGACAGAAGTGCTACACGGGGGAACACAGGACTTCTTAGAAACAACGCAAAGTGTGCAATCATGACACTGCAACAACAGTGCACCTAACAAACAGAATCAACGATTGCCTATGGTGAACACAGTGTAATGCAGCTGTATAAAGATGCAATATTTCGCACCAAACCCCACTTTCCACTCACCCTTTCTACTTTTTCTTGACACTATATACTAGATTGGGGTGTCAGTAACTACTTGTAGTGGATGTAGCTCCCTGCAGATGCTGTAAAGGTTGGGGATTTAAAGGGGCACCACCACTTACAGAAGCTGTAACTAGATTACTTGTTCATTGCATACAAAAAACACCTCATAGAACACATGCTACTGTTTTTTTTCTTTGAAGTAATTACATGTAAAAAGGAGAAATAAAGTTAGGTTTTTATCTCCTGTTTCCATTTTGTGGATTTTTCCCATGATGCAACATTTACCAAAGTCTGTGATTTTTTTTACTTTACTGCTGAGGTTTAGCTTCTACAGTAACTACTGTAAGAAACATAGAAGAATTTCGGCAGATAAGAACCTTTCGGCCCATCTAGTCTGCCCAATTACATGGATACTTTACCTGGATTTATCTTTTGTTTAGGATAGCCTTATGCCTATCCCATGCCTGCTTAAATTCAATCACTGTTTTGGCCTCTACCACTTCTACTGGAAGACTGTTCCATGTATCCACCACCCTCTCAGTAAAATAATGCTTCCTGATGTTACTTTTAAACCTTTGCCCCTCTAATCTAAGACTATGTCCTCTTGTTTTGCTACTTTGTTTCCTTTTAAATATACTCCCTTCCTCTACCTTGTGGATTCCCTTTACGTATTTAAATGTTTCTATCATATCTCCTCTGTCTCCTCTTTTTTCCAAGCTATACATGTTAAGATCATTAAGCCTTTCCTGGTAACTTTTCTCCTTCAAGCCGTACACCATTTTAGTAGCCCTTCTCTGAACTCTCTCTAAGATGTCTATATCCTTCTGGAGATACGGTCTCCAGTACTGCACACAGTACTCCAAGTGAGGTCTCACCAGTGCTCTGTACAGTGGCATGAGCACTTCCCTTTTCCTACTGCTAATACCTCTCCCTACACAACCAAGCATTCTGCCAGCATTTCCTGCTGCTCTATTACATTGACTACTTACCCTTAGATCCTCTGAAATAATGACCCCTAAATCCCTTTCCTCAGATGTTGAGGTTAGGACTGTATCAAATATTCTATATTCAGCCCTTGGGTTTTTACGTCCCAGGTGCATTATCTTGCACTTATCCACATTAAAACTCAATTGCCACAGCTCCGACCATTTTTTTAGTTTACCTAAATCATTTGTCATTTGGCTGATCCCTCCAGGAACGTCAACCCTGTTGCAAATCTTTGTGTCATCAGCAAAAAGACATACTTTTCCATTAATACCTTCTGCAATATCACTAATAAAAATATTAAAGAGAATGGGTCCAAGTACTGACCCCTGAGGTACCCCACTGGTAACAAGACCTTGCGCCGAATAAACTCCATTTACCACAACCCTCTGCTGCCTGTAAGAGACAATGGAGTGGGGGAGCAAATGTTTGGATAAGGCTGCAGGGGGCTATTGCTCTCTAGGCAACTCGATACGAGAGCTGGCAGCTGAATGAGATAAGACCGGGAGCTCAAAAGACTTCTAATCTATTTACTGGTGATGTCCTTTGAATACATCCCACACAATACAACGATGTGAGTCGGTGATTGACCCATAGACTCCATTCTATGGCCAAAGCCACACGGTGAGGAGCAGAGTGTTGGAAAGATACTGAGTGGGGGGTTACAACTCAAACCTCACACAATGGATGCACCCAGTGACACATATAGAGTAAAATATAATAACTCAACATACAGGAGAGAAACAAAGTATATGTAAGATATCAGCAATCTAAAATATTCATTTTTTTGGTGGTATTAGCCCGTTAAAACAAGTGCATGGGATGGAGAGGAGACAAAAATGATTTATCTCCATTTACATGCGACATGACACATTTTTGTTATAATGCGCCCTAGTTATGTATATATGTCTGTGCGTAGAGAGGAGACGTGTCAGGCACAGGGAAGAGAATAAATCTAGCAATGAAGTAGGTGGAGTGATGCCGGCAGATCTGTGTCACGCTGCTATAATAAGAATATTTCAGGGATCTCTTCGGTTGCTCCACAGACGAAACTTGACCCAAACTTAAACCTGGCACAGAAGGATCTAAAATAGGCGACAAGCACAATACAATCTGCAACAGAGCCCTTTACAAAGAGGTGATCAGATGCCAGCTAAAAAGGAGAATTCAAACATCACGGCTGTCCCAATGAGCCTCAACCACCTACACGGACTGTATAGACTTAAGAGATGACCGGCGCAAAGACAGGACAGCTTGGCTGAAATGCATTAGTATATTCAAGGTGTGCGAGGGAGGCCAGAAAGATCCTTCAAACCTGTGCATAGGGACCAGACACGGCAACAACGTTTCCAGTAATAAAGTGGTTCGACAGCTTCCTGATTAGCCACAAAATAAAACAAAACACATTCCAGGTAAGCACGTTAGTTCCCAAAGAAGACTCTCAGAAATGTGTATTGTGTATAAATATTGTGAAGACACACACACTGAGGTTTGCTGCTGTGGAGCTCTGATACGCTCATACACCTTGCAAATTACTGTGAGATTCATTGCTGTGGAGCTCTGTGTTACAGTAATGTGCAGTCTGTATAAGCGTATCACAGAAATCCACAGCGATAAAACGCACGCTCATACACGCCACACATTACTGTGTCAGAAATCCACAGCGATAAAACTCACGCTCATACACGCCACACATTACTGTATCACAAAAATCCACAGCGATAAAACTCACGCTCATACACGCCACACATTACTGTATCAGAGATCCACAGCGATAAAACTCACGCCCATACACGCCACACATTACTGTATCACAGAAATCCACAACGATAAAACTCCTGCTCATACACGCCACACATTACTGTATCAGAAATCCACAGCGATAAAATTCACGCCCATACACACCACACATCACTGTATCACAGAAATCCACAGCGATAAAACGCACGCTCATACACGCCACACATTACTGTATCACAGAAATCCACAGCGATAAAACTCCCGCTCATACACGCCACACATTACTGTATCAGAGATCCACAGCGATAAAACGCACGCTCATACACGCCACACATTACTGTATCACAGAAATCCACAACGATAAAACTCCCGCTCATACACACCACACATTACTGTATCAGAGATCCACAGCGATAAAACTTACACAATTACAAAGAGCACAATGCCATATTAAAGATCGATTGCTGTGGAGCTGTGTGATGTATGTATGAGTGTCTCCGAGCTCCACAGCGACACAACCACTTATTACTTATTCATGTTGTGTACGAGAGTGAGTTTTATTGCTGTGGATCTCAGATACATTTCATTTTATAGATTTTTTTTAAAATCTTTATCTGTTTTAAGGTTTCTAGAATTGTATTATAGTTTACACCCCCCCCCCAAATAGTGTTTGTATTGTTATCGATTGCCAATCAAGTCTCGTTACCAATATTGGATTCTACGTTATGTCATTTTCCTGTATAAAACGATGACCACTCCAATAAACAGACTTTTATCACTCACTGAGCGCCAGGCATTTTAGTGGTTCTGGGTCTGGGTTGCATCTGACGCTGTAGCCATCGACAGAGCCCCGGTGTACTCCCATTTCATGTCCTACACATGTTCTTTATTTTTGGTCAGTCTTCCAGAACTCTAAAGAAAGAAACCAAAATATCTGACTTTGTCCAGCGATCTCACCCCGCAGTGACCCCAGACATTTCAGTTTACCATACAGAGAGAGGGTTGCTTCACACCCATCAGGCACAACACCGGCTGGATGGAGTAGAGGTATCATCCCTGTTCCATAACCGTGGAGACCCAAGTTTGAATCCCGGCAAGAGCACCTCTCCAGTAAGTGTCCTTGGGCAAGACACCTAACGGTACATACTCGCCATACAGCACATACTTGAAAACAAGAGAAATCTCAATGTATCCTTCCTGGTAAAATCCTTTGTAATAAATACAAAAAACCACAAAAGGTCACTGAGCCACCATCTACACACAGATACCTTCCTATAGACATTAGCGAGCAGGTCGCACCACCAGGTACTACGATATTAAAATATAAACTAAAGCTGTAGGTTGCCCCTTTGTCCTGGCACAGTGCCCACACGACAAATCCAACGCAAATACAGCACTGGCTTCACTGCCGGATCTCTCGTATGTCTTAACATGAAGTGCTTGTGCACCCGCCACCCCATGGAAATCCCCAAACTTTTTTGCTTTTGTGTTTCATTGTTTGATATGCACTGACGACACAAAGCGTTCCGGCAATCCACATCGAAGAGGCGTTACAGAAAGATACAACGAAAGCATTTCATCCTCTCCAGAGACTGTTACAGATTTAAGGACACATGTAAAAAAGAACAAAAAACAACAATACATAACAAAAGCCCTGATAAGCAGGAACGTTTTCTGAAACAATCCCCCCTCTCATCGGTCATGGGGGGGTGACCCTTTTCTGGGTAGCCCTGCTTTTTTGGCATCACCAGTGGCACAAGTCACATCATTGGCACAATCCTCTCCAAGACCCATCAAACCATGTCCCAGTTTTATATCACTGTCAGGCCGAATTCCAAGAACCTGCATAGACCTTCTGAGAAGAAATGAATGTCCTCTGACTTGCTAGGTTAGGCTAGGGTCAGACGAAAGCATTTTTAACGTGCGTTTAGTCGCACGAAATCACGGCCGTGCTAGCAGCAAATGACGTCCAATGCCGGGGAACACACGAAGTACGGCCGCACGAAAGTTCGTCCGCGCAACGCAAGTGGCAAACAAACGCATTTTTCCTAGAACGTCAAACCACTAGTACGGACGTACAGAGTGCGCTGCGTCCGCTAGAGGCGTGTGTGCGTGATTGGGAGACGTCAGACGCTGCTAATGTCCGGCCAACATAACGTCCAGACACAAAAAGTGTTTTATTGATGATCCGTACAAAATCACGGACGAAAAGGCGCATCGTATGACCGCTATCGCGTATTCCGTGAAAAAATGCGTCCATTCGTTCGAACGCACTTTTTCACTGACAACACGAAAAATGCGTTCGTCTGACCCTAGCCTTAATGCCGTGTTTGCCTTACATAGTTGTCAAAAACCCATCTAGGGTTGCCACATCGGCTATATTTTCCAGGACACACAATTTATTCATGGTGGGCAGTGCATGAAAAATGCCACCCCGCAGCATGTAGAATCCATATGCTGCAGGTTAGGGCAGCCATCAGGGGGTGACAGCCCATGACAAGTTCAGGGGCCCAGTTGATCCAGGGGGCATTGCCAAACCCTATGTGCACCTTAAGTGCTACATAGGTAAGGGTCCCTTCATGTCACCCAGGATTGGTCAACCAAGATACAAGCAATTTTCCCAGTGGCCCCCGGCATCTAGGGGCCGGTCAGAGCATGCTGGCTCATATCAGAGGGATCAATTAGTATGATCTGCACCAGGGTACACTTTTTATCCCCTTGTTGGACCACCAGGCATTTAGCCCCTTCCCAGTAAAATATGGTTTGCAGAAAGAGGCAAAATGTTATATTTTTAATCAGCTTATTGAAATGGGCAGCTGACAAAAGGGGGCCCTGACCAGTGGTTTAGTAAGGGCCCCCACGATTTCTGATGACAGTCCTGCTGCAGGTAAGAAATCAAAAGGGAATCCCAGGGGAGCTGCCTTCATCAGTTCCTGCAGCACATGAATTATACATGTTACAGGGCTGATCATTCCAAGAGCTCTCCCTCCGCATGAATTTGTAATATGTGTCCTGGAAAATATGGCCGATTTGGCAACCCTAAACCAATTTTGTGTGTGTGTGTGTTTGTTTGTGCCTAGCATACATGCAGCTAAGTGAATGCAACAGTGGAAGACCAGGCTCGCAAAATCCGCACTAACCAACCTGGTTGAGCTCATGCAGGGCAGTCTACTGGAGTTACAGTGACAGCCTTCTGGGAAGGACACCCTCAGTTTTGAAAGGATGTGACAGCGCCCAGGGACAACCAAGGAGGAGGTGGTGGTGACACTTAGAAAATAATGACTAGTTAACTGGTCGCTGTGTCTAGAGAGTGTCCAAAAATAAATTTTAAAAAATGTAAAGGATTGGAGAATACAAAATGTATACTAACAGGACTATTCAGAGGGAGGTGAAACTCAGGAGAATGACTGGAGAAGTGAAAATTCTAGGTCAAAATAGACAAACCAGGAAAATTCTCCCATTTATCTCACTTTACAAATTGGCTATTTGGTCTAGATCAGTGTTTCTCAAGTGGTGGGTCGCGACCAGGGGCGGACTGGGTCATGGGGCAAGAGCCCCCAGGTCTCTCGAATGCCTGGGACCCGTTGGCACCTGTGGCAGCGAGTCCCAGGCGGCGCGGCTACCTCTGAATGTTCCCAGGCGCCAAATATGGGAACCGCTGCATCAGGTAAGATACTCTGAAATGGCAAGGTGGGGGGGGGGATCTGTAATGGGAGGTGTGAGGTGGGACTCAGTGACTGGTGGCATGCTCTGTACTCCCAACACCAGGAGGCACTGTGCACAATGCACATCTCAGTGAAGCAAAGTATATTTGTATAGGCCAGCCTCCCATGGAGGCATTTTTTGAATGGCTTGGACCAATGGTGCTTTCCCATTGGTCCAAGCTATTCCATTGCACTTCAGTGTCTCTCTGAGGCACTGAAGAGCGTAGGTTCAGGAAGACGCGCACTGCAGACTTCTCAATCTCTTGGCCAGCTTGAGTTTTGCTCAGGGAGGGCAGGCTGCTGCAAAAAAATAATGTGCGCAGCGTCAGAGACAGATGGCGGAGAAGTAGCGGAGCAGATGAGTTTACATTTTTTACAATATTTTATTCATTCAGTGGTGTTTTAAATTAGTTGCTTTGTCTACCATCACCCCAGACTTTGAGACAGTTATTAAGAGCAAGAAGCATCCCCAGTTTTCCCATAAGTTTTAATTACAGTTTATTTTATTGGGTTTTTGCCTCAGCAGTACTTTTCGTTTTCACTAGTGCTGTGATTACTGCACTATCCGTTTTGGAAAGAATCCCTGTTTGTGTACACACTTTTTTAAAAAGTGAATACATTGTAGAATATTGCACATGTGGTTTTGTGGAATAATTTATAATGTTTCAGAAATTCAATACTTTTTTGGGTCGCGACTTAATGACTAAGGACAATTGTGGGTCCTGAGGGACCACAGGTTGAGAACCACTGGTCTAGATTTTTCATTGTCCTGCCAATTCTCAAGGTTTTCACCTCTCTCTGAATAGCAGTGATAGAGAGCTCAGATGACTGTCAGGGACCAAAACGGGGACGGATACATCATACTACGGATGGTGGAGAGACTGACATTCAAACCAATAGTGGGAAACGCACTTGGCCCATCGGAATTATTCTCTACACACTCATGGATGTGCTTTTGCCCATGAAGGAGACTGTGTCTCTGTGTTGGAACTATACAGGAAATTCTCAGGGAGAAAAAGTGGATAAAAGTCACATTATTCTATACAATCATGGAAACCACTTTTCAAAAATATAGATTTTCACGTAGTTCTAAATTCCATAAGAGGATTGAGAAAATGGGACATGACTTTTACCCAGTAATGCCGAGACTAACATTTAAAGAAAAGGGTAAAACGTTCAAAAATGATTTAGGCTGCAAATAGACTTTTTTAAAAAAAAATAAATAAATAAATAATAATCCCAAAACTCGTCACGATAGAAGTTGCTTGAAGGCAGAATACATTAGCGAGGCATAGACTCGGCGGCCGTGTCTCTTCTTTCCATCTTCAAATCAGAGATTGTTATGTAACAAAGAGCTCTCAGCGAAAGGACAAACCACTCGAGATGGGAGAGACAAATAATCGTTAAATTTTCACTGGGAAGGAAATGGGAAGGGGGGGAGCGGGGCTCAGAGAATGGAAATTAAACAATGATTTGGGAAAAGTGAAAAAGTAACTCGTAAGAGGGTGCTTGGACATCCAGCATCGTTAAGGATGGGGGACGATGACCGACCAACGCGCAAATACAAAAGTTTCAAATGTTAATTGTCATGAGAATGAAAAAGCAAGGTTATTAATTTTAAAACTATCAGGGTTATTCAAAGAGCTCTGAATTGTGGCCGAGACGGTAACCGAACAGTGAAAATCAGCGTACGCTTACCTTTCTTGGCCATTCGGCTATTCAGAGAGCAGGCAGTTCGCCAAATCCTGGCGAATTGCCTGCACATACGGTGCCTGTTCGGTGCCTGTTCGAGGGCAGTGAAATCCCCATAGAGAAGCAATGCTTCAGCTATTCAGAGAACAAAAACCAGCAGTGAAAAGTTGCCGAAATGCCCTGCCATTCGGTGGTTTAATTCGGCAAGTTTATTCAGGCGAAACCCATAGGCTTCAATGTTAAAAATATTCCTGTTTTAATCCGATATCTAATAAACCGTTGATTATAATATACTGCAGTAAAGAGTCTCTTTATTTATAGATGTTTTTTAGGATCTTTAAGGCATTTTTCGGGATTCTTTTTTGCAAAATAAAATTTCAGTTAGTTTTTTTTAAATCGTTTTTTCTTTTTTCTGTAACAGCCCTTTTTATTATCATTCATTGAATCTCATATGTAAATTTCAGACATTTTCGTTCTGTAGTTTCTTTGCAAACAGCGTTTCACTTTTCAAACATTCAAGCATACTGGTTTTATTTTTCTCACTCCATTCGCCTGCGGTGCCAGGTTTTTCCGGCGGCTGCTCTGTGCTGTGATCGGCGGCTGCTCGGGTTTCTCCTGCGTGTTCAGCGGGGTTAATCCACATGTTGTTACGGGTTTCGGTGTGCATTCGCCAGGTTTTGCCGTGAGTGTTCGTCTGGTTTGCAGCGGCTTTTCCCTGCACTATGGTGGCCCTATGGTGCTTGCTGAATACACCGGAGGGTCGCCAAAATGGGATTGCCAAATCGCACCGAATTGAAGAGAACAAAAAGTCACCGAACGTGTGGTGACTTTTCGATTCTCTTTGAATAACCTTGTAGGACTCTCTCCACCTCGTTTCAGGAGGTCAAGGGGCTCACTACGTACCAAGGATAACTAGGCAATCATCAAACTTTTACGACTGATTACAAACCATGAACGTTGTCCCTGTTGAGTGGCTGAGCAACATGGAAGGAGTAGTTCCAAAACACCGGGAGGTCAATGCTGATCTAGGGTAGCGATGGCGAACCTTGGCACTCCAGACGTTTCGGAATTACATGTCCCATGATGTTTCGTCACACTTAAGGCTAGCCGAACATCATATAGTTTCAAAACATCTGGGGAGCCAAAGTTCACCATCACTGATCTAGAGTGTCACGCTACGAGAGATTTGGCAGGTCTACGTGTGTGTGTGTGTGGGACATCTGTAAGGACATCTTGGTCAGTTGCCTATCCTGCTATGGAACCTTCATAAGATAAGTTGATGATTGTAATTCTGCTAAAATTGTTGCATCCCACTTGCCAGCATCAGATCAACCGACCCAAAAGAAACATCTGCCAATATTCCTGATTTAGTCTACGTTTCCTTACGGCTTTAACCAAGCTGACACTGATGAGTCCAGCATGGGTTTCAGACAAATTGCACTTGCCCATGGAACTTCCGCGTCCCATAAGTTTGCCTATTCTTTACACTTGGACCTTTCCATAAAACCTTTGACATCACCAGAAATGCTGGAGAACATGCAGGTTCATCCACACAACACAAGCCCATCAGCACCAACTTCCACATGAAGTCCGGTTTGCCAACCATACAAAAAAAACGCCTAAAAATTCATTACGATCCAAAACGCACACTGGAATTGTTGAATACACAGGGCAGTATTTATTCAACACCTGTCAAACCATTATTATTCTCTCAAAAAGCAGCAAGTCTTTGAAGAACCAGGCCTTTTCAAATTTCAATCGACTTCCACTGTCGAGTTCGGCAATCAATATCAATCCATAAAAGACAAGGTCAGCAAATGGGAGAAACTCAATCCTCCAGCATTAATACTATATAGGGATAATGCGGAACTGCTGTTAATGGGCCGGGATGGTCCATTATATACTGCGTAACCTTGGGAGGAGAAGCAACTCTAACGAGGCCATGTACATGTGAAATGCATTAGTTTCCATCCATAAACACTGATAAAAACAAGAAAAATCAATACAGATCCATAATGGCCACCCTTGGCTTTGCAGATATTCCAGGGCCACATTTTCTACGTTTCATTTCCATCCTTAGGAGATTTATAAATATCTGCTGTGTGAAAAGGTTATTGCAGTGAAGGTTTGGGTAGATTTTGGGCCCTATTTTGAAAAAGCCATTAACATCTCGCCAAAGGATACACCGTGCGTGATCCGTTGTCCATCGACGGCTCAATTCCAATAAATTGGTGCATTACTGGCACGAATCATAGTAATTGGGTGTACCGCATTGATCCTAGTGTTGGTACCGCAGCTGGTATCAGTTTCTGTAGTCCATAGGACTCCATGGAGAACATGGTGGCCCTACTCTAGCTCACATTAGGTGGAGTAATTTTATACAGGGTTTGCATACGGTGAGTGGAGGCGGCTAATCATGTTGCCCTCTGCTTCGAGTGACCAGATGGAAGTAATGGATTTATTATGTATTGTGACAGTGTGATTAAGGGCAGGGTAGTAGGCCATAGATTTATCAACCGGCGGATGGAGGACTCCCTTTTCCCTAAAGGGTTTACTGTAGCCGAGGCCTAATTGGGATTGCCCTGCCCTTTAACCCCTTCACTGTGAGGCATTTCACCGCTGTGTGCTGAGCTCATTTTTACCGGTTTCGCTCATCGTGTTTAAACGCGATTTGAAGCCACATTTTATTATACCACCTAGACATATTATATATCTTTCTTTCCAGCAGATTCATAATATATCATTTTTATATGTATACGTCATGTCCTGCCTGTATATTATAACAAAAAATGCAATAAAATTCAAAATTTTAATCATCTGCAGCGTGTAAAGTGTTTTTTTTCACATTTTATCACATGAGCGTTTGCGGTTATATTTTCTATGGGGTGCGCTTGTACACAAATTAGAAATGGGGACCTGTTAAATTTTTTGGGGAATTACGGGATTTTTAGGAAACGAACCCCATAGAAAAAAATCATTAGTGCAGCATCATTGTTCACATTATAATTGAAATGTCAACAATATTGCTGCATTAATAAAAACAACACACAAAAAAATCCATGTTTTTTTCAAATTTTTGTTTTACTTTGAACCTGGTCATGTTTGTTATCCTTCGAAAGGCCATGCTCAGGCCTTTCAAATGATACCCTCCTTGTCCCCCTAGTGGCCATGTTTATGGAGATATCGGGGTTCAAAGGAACCCCATATCTCTACCAGGCAGCTAGGTGTTCCCCGGCTATCTGATGTCATCGCACTATGCACGACACGTCAGGAGCCGAGGGGGAACCCAGAGGTGGAGCCGCCATCCAAGATGGCAAACCCCACCGGAGCTAGATCGTGATCAGGCGCTGAACAGTGCTGGATCGCGATCTGGCATGTCAGGGGTTAAAAAAAGGCACTGCTTTAAAGGGCAGACACTGCCCTTCAAAGCGGTGCCTTTTTTTTTTTACTTTAAACCCTCCCGATCGGGAGGGAGAGGGATCCAAAAGGATCCCCCTCCCTTCCAGGCGATCTCCCGGCATTGCCTGGAAATGATGTCATCGTGCATGGCGCGATGATGTCATTGACCTCGGGAGGGGCTTGACTTCAGCGTCTGAGGACGCTGAAGCCAGAACTCCACGGGACCCCAGACAGAGAGGTGAGTATCTCCGCTGGGGCTTCTGCAAGCGGATGACGTGTGGGGAACGTCCTCCGCCTATAGCGGGAGTCAATGGGGATGTTCCCCACATGTCATCCGCAGCGAAGGGGTTGAAGGAAGTGTGTGCGTGTGGTTCCCTAAGTGTGCAGTCTTGTGTGCAGGGTACAGAGGGAGGGAAGCCTAATTCTGAGGTAAACCAAATTTTACTTTTATAGGTTGGCAAACGGCTTAGCCGTCTACCATGTTAGACAGGTCTGTGCCAATGTTTAGTTAGTCTCCCCATCCAGGAGTAGGTGTTTATTTTGCATTTTTTTGATTTTGTGAAATTGTACCCTGCAATGGATGCACAATAAAAAGTAGAAAGCTGAAGTCACATTCGTGTCCGGCGATTATATCACAGTATATATCTCAAAATCACCCAATACCAGGGTCAAAGAGCCGTATTCTTTGCATAATAACGGCTTGAGTCGAGAAGAACGAGATACACTGGAATAGCTCGTAATTCTCCTGATAGCTGCAAATTTATGGTTCTCATACAAAGTATAAGAACCACTACTTCACAGTAACCTGCCACAAATATTACAGCTCTGTCGGAATAGCGCTTCGAGCCATTCGTCACACAGCTTGGATGGAATAGGGTCACATCAGGTTTACCCACCTCCGTAAGAAAATGACACAAAACGGCAATTATTCCTATATTGAGCATTTCCAGTATTTTTTTCTACCAGATTAAAACCGCAGACCTATCCACATACAGAGGTGTAGAGAAACCAGTGAGTTGAGGGGTTTGGTAACCCCCCATTTCTAACTCTAATTTCTGGCACTAAGAAGATTTACACTCCTACACTCCTTTTTGAACCGAGCGTTGATTTCAGTCATGGCCGAATTGAAGATGCCCAAATCGTCCGCGACAGATTTGGAATGGTATTCCGTTTCAGAAGGTGGACTACACAAGCTTCGTTTGTAGATACTAAAGGGGCCGTTGATAACAAGCTTGTGTTCACTGTTCAGGAATCAACCCGCCACAAAAGTTGCATTTTACCAAAACATTCTATGTGTTCTAGAGTTTATGGATTTATAGCCACAAAGAGGACCACCAATGTAACATTGGTGATGGCCTCGTCATAGAAATCAGAGTTGCCAATGTTTATCCATCAGGTGAGATCAGAAGAGCCTATAGGAGACCAGGAATGGTGTCGTCTAGCAGCAAGCATGAATGGTGCGCATTGAGAGATTTTAAGACCTTTGTAGCATAATAATGAAGGCTGGTCCAGGCTGGAAAAACCTAAGGTTCTGCAGCAGGAACTTTAATGGAAGGTGTATATCTATTATATATTTTTTAATATATATATATATATGCACATTAAAAATGCAGGGAGCGTGTCAATTAGCAAAAGATGGTATTTTGGTTAAAAAAAAAAAAAGGCCTTAAAACATGGTGGAATCTTTGAAGACATTGTAATTTGTCATATCGTCACATCACTAGAATGCTCCAGGGCTCACGAAAAAGAAGTCCATTGAGTCCAGTGGGTGGGTTTAACCACTCACAATTTAGTAAATGCCCTTTATTCACACTCCGTGCATCCCGACCTTAAATTTTCTTTTTATTAATGAATGCAGTTCTGTTTTAAAAACGATTTGTTGAGAATACTCTACTAGGACTAGGTGACCCATGTGGCGGAGGATCATCCTGTAGGATAGCAGTCCAAAGCGATCAACCACCCTTGCAGCATGCCACCAGTAGTGAGTGCCTGCTAAGGCTAGGGTCAGACGAGCGTGATTTCTACGGACTGTACGTCCGTGCACACGGACGTACGTCAGTACGGAAGACACAGTAGTGGCCACACAGTCCGTTTATTAACTGACGTATATTTTGACGGATGTAGGAGGGAAAATAAATTAAAAAGCAAAACAATTTTGTCCGTGAAAAATGCTGGACGTATAAATGCAGTCCGTCTGACCACGTTCCATCACTCACACACAAAGCTATGCGGACGTTGCAGACGCAGCGCACTTTGTGCGGCCGTTCTAGGGGTTGTACTTTCTTGCCTGCCTTGCGTCCGTGGGCCGCGGCCGTTGTGTGTCAGCAGTTCATTGCGGACGTACTTCATGTGTCAGGCTCCAATGGGCTTTCTGTCATGCTATCACGGACGTACTTTTAGGCGCAATCACGGACGTGAACACTATGCTCGTCTGACCCCAGCCTTAGCTAACACTTTTGGTGCAATTGAGCCCACCATCCAGTGGGTTTTACACGAGACAGATTCGTCTAAAAGGAACCTCCCTCTACAGATTCATTTCCAGCATTGCTGGGTTGACTGAATTGCCAACGTCATTGCACACAGATGTGAGGACATCACTGTAGGTGGTATGTCCTCACCGCAAGGTGCGATCGTAGGGAAGCCAGACCATCGTGAGAGATGGCGGAAAAAAGCGCAACGTTTCGAAGATCGGACAACACGTGGACACGTCTGTACCAGGGAAGGAAACCCGATGACGCATCCCACGCGTCCTCCGCAACCTTACATTTAATAAAAGCTTACATAAGCAATAACTTTTTTAACATAAATAATATACTATAACCAACAAAATGTTCTCGGACTGGAGAAGTACAAAACAAATTGATAATCGTAGGGCAAAGCCGAGAAGCTGGGGAATAAAAATACAGTAATTTTAAAACGTAGCCATCTTGGCCTAAAATTAGCAATTGTCCACCAATCTGTGAGAAGGTTACGCACAAGCGTCCTGGGCCATAAATTTAGGTTGGAGTTTTTTGGGGTTTTTTTTGCTATTGCTCAGTAATACATGATGGGGACACACATCTGCGAGAGGTCCATGCTGGAGCATCCCGGCTGTAATAGCACAGCTTCGCCCATCTGGCTACAAAAAGACCCAATGTCCCAGACGGATTCTTTTATTCCCCCTGCTATTGAGGATCCTAAATAGGAGAAGTGGGACAGTCTGCACAGCTTTAACTGGGCTGAAACGGGCCCTCTGGGACCAAAACCTTCAGTTATTCCACCATGTGGTAACCAGCAACCTCTACTCCCCCCTCCGACAACACTGATCACAAAAGGAGGTGGTTGCAGCCCTCATTGTATGTTTTGGGAGGGTGGGCTGGGGGGGGGGAATAGGGAGAGGGGGGTTTCAGAAATCATCTAACACTTGCTAGAAGCGTCAACAAAAAAGAGGAAAATACTGTCTTGGTCAGTCCAGCAGACAAGTGGAGGAGGGTAACCGGTTCGTGTTTAGCGACAGCTGCGTCCAAGGGTTTTAGGGACGTCATAATCGGCTTTGGAAATGGGATGAGCTAGCACAGTACAGTACAGAACTGGGGGAGTGGATATATATATATTTTGGGACCAGACGGGTGCTTTTCATAAACTAAATACATACAGGTGGGGTGGAAGAGAATTTTTTTAATAATTAGACCATACAAAAAGCAAAAAAAAAGCGTACTCTGAGGAGAATGAGGAGGAGGAGGATGGCCAAATGTACCAATATTCTTTCGAATGGAATAGGAACGCTCCGAAAACAACCTCTGGTTCACATACTGGGAATTTTTTATTTGGGCTAGGACTCAGTCAAAAATAAAATAAAAAATATATATATATATATATATATATATATATATATATATATATGTAAGTAATATATAAAGCCACCAAGTACCAGCACTCCATCCAAAGTATGCAAAAAATATATAGTTAAATGCCCCGGTGCTAAAATCCAACAGCATAAGATAAACCTTGATAAAGGCCCGATGTTGGGCCGAGAAGACCGGATTAATTTTATGTGTCTTTGATTAAAAATAGATTTTTTTATACAAGACCCTGAGTGTATCCTATATCGTTTAGGGGAAAAAAAAGTAATATATGTATATCGCTACTGGAAAACCTAAAATGAAGACTGGATGGAAAAATACGTATTTTCTGGAGTATAAGACGACCGGGTGTATAAGACGACCCCCTAATTTTCCAGTTAAAAAATAGGTTTTGGGCTATACTCGTCATATTGTATTGTATATCCCGCGTATAAGACGACCCCCAATTTTTGGGGGATGTTTTTAAGTATAAAAAGTAGTCTTATACACCAGAAAATACTGTAAATTGATTACATCCTGGGTGTTTAACCTCGGCCCTCCAGATGTTAAGGAGGTACGTCTCCCAAGATGCTCTGTTAACCTAACAAGTGGCCGAGCATCATGGGAGATGTAGTTCCAAAATATCTGAAGGGCCAAGGTTGGACACTGTTGGATAACATACTTGGCAACGTAGGTTGAATAAAGACCAGTATCCAACAAAGTCAAATTTCCACATGTTTTCCACATACAAAGATTGGTGCACTTTCCATCCAATTGTGGCCAAATAGTGGCAAAACATTATTCGACTGTATGACCGCAACCAGATATCTCCCTGGACCAACGAGCAAAGCATTATAAGGGCTTTAATATTTTAATTTTTTTAATTCTTATATCCATTTATGTCATATTTTGCCAGGAAGTCATGTATGCTTTTTTTGAAGGTATCGATTGAGTAAAACACAGGTGTGTTGTTCATACCGTGGGGGTGGGTTGGTAGACTTTCCTTTTGGGCTAGGGTCAGACGAGCGCATTCTGTGCGGACTGTGCGTCCGTGCACAACGGATGTACTTTCTGACTGACGACAAGGTAGTGGCCACACAGTCCGTTTTTGTGACTGACTTTTTCTTGACTGATGTAGATGGAAAATAAAATTAATATGAAAAACCATTTTGTCCGTCAAAAATGCTGGACGTCAAAAATGCAGTCCGTCTGACTACGGTCCATCACTCACACACAAAGCTACGCAGACGTGGCGCACTCCACACGTCCGTTCTAGCGGTTTTACGGTCTTGCCTAACTTGCGTGCGTCTGCAATTCTGTGCGGACGTACTTCGTGTGTGGGTCTCTATTGATCATAATTGTATGTTACCACGGACGTTAGAATGTGCGGCAACACGGACGTGAACACTGCGCTCGTCTGACCCGAGCCTCCGTCGACAAAAATATCTTTCCTCCACCTCGCAGTGGATGACCTGGTGTCCTTTTCTAAGTCCTGTTAATGAACGTGTCACCAGAGAGCTCTTTGTGCGCTCCCTGTATGTCAGGGGATTGCAAACTTGGCCCTCCAGATGTTTTGAAACTACATCTGCCATGATGCTCAGCCACTCATCAGGTTGCCTGAGCACCGTGGGAAATGTAGTTCCAAAACATCTGGAGTGCCAAGGTTGCCAACTCCTGCTGTATTGTTTTTTTAAGTGCAGAGCAGCCGAATGTAAAATTCCTTCATTCCTGACCCGTGAATACAAAGAAATAATTGACTACTTCTTATATCACACACGAGAAAGACCTTTGACCAAAGTTGAACTTTCCCCAAAGCATTAGAATAGCTTCCTGTTTCGCTGTTCTATACCTGACATGACACACGCTACCTCCTATGTCTACACCACGACCCGTGGAATGTACGGCCACCGTGCCCACATATCATGGGACCTGGGCATCGACGAGTCCTGGCATGATGGGCTATATGCTGACCAGCAGATGTACTTATACAGCCTTAATTTTAGAATAAAGCATCGTTTATAGTCATTAACTGCAGCTGCCTGCCTTCTTTTCACACCAACCGTTATAAAGTGTATTATACCGGGGGGGGGGGGTTGCCACAGTGATCTCAGGATGGCCCAAGCTCTGAAGAGATCAAGATGGCAAGCTCCAGCTCCCCCAGATGTTTGTGGCCTACAACACCCAGCATACTTCGAACACAACAGATGGGCAGGGTATCATGGGAGTTGTAGTTCCGCAACATCTGAGGGCTCGGAGTAAAGGCCTGCCATCTTACAAGTGATCTGATTACCCGTTTGGTGGTTATATACAGTATATTTTATATAAAAAGACTACAGAAGAGACACTTTTTTGGGGATTTGGAGGGGGTGATTTGGGGAGGGGTGATGTCACTGGAATCAATGGGGGGGGGGGCAAAACACAAACCGGAGCTTATCGAGGTGCCACCCAGAGCCGGGCATGTTTATGGCATCATTTGCTTTGACGCAACAAAAAATAAAAATAACGTTACCGAAATGTTCCTAAAGTGAGAATGCCCAGACAAATCGCAACCCTACAGATTGCCCATGAAATTAATATTCATCGAAATCTGAACCAAGTGCTGTAATACCTCACGCTGAAGAGAAAAATGAGAAATAAATACAAGGGATGCCGCCGCCATCAGGGTCACCGGACGACACATGGTCTGCCCCATTAACAGGATGGACACCACCAACGCAGAAACAAAATGGCGCAAGCAAGCATGAGAATATATATTTAAAAAAAACACACAAAATCCAGAATGAGTTCCTTGCTACTCAAAAATTGTAAGATGAGTGGCCAAAATAGCTGAATTTACACCCCACTCCCTCCCCAACGCCGATATCCCGACCAGCTTGTGGATTTGGCCTAGAACTTTTAATTGTCTACCATTTTTTGTCTCTTTTGTGTTGCCATTTCTTTAATGAAAACACGCTCCCCTTAGGATACACGGAATCAAAAGAGCCCCAGAGGAGGGCTGTGCCCGGCGCGCTCATCAGAAGCGGGGGGGGGGGGATTAACCTTTCATTTCCACAATAAAAAAAAAATCACCTCCCAGACTGCATCACACTGATCCAGACAAACAACCATCCTGAAACAATATTAAGCCCCACAACCAGGCCTTTGATCCTTCTCCATGCGATCCAAACGTACACCCAAGAAGACCTGCCGCACCATTAGCTCTGCCATTTGAGAGAGAGAATAAAAATGAAGAAGAAACCACCAGAAAATGAACTTCTGACTGTCGGACGTCACATAGATACAACACCACTACATAGAAAAATAATAAAAAAAATAAAAATAATCGTGACCGACACATTAATGATTTGGCTAGTACATTCATGGTATGAAAGGCAACCAAGATGTGAACAGGGCCCGAATGACTGACAGATATCACAACAAAACAGAAATCTGGTACTAGGACCACTCCGTACAGGGCCGAGGTGCGTCAGACGCCTCCTCGACCACCAGCTAAATCCAGGCAGTCTAGTAAATAGAGGCGTCACTTCCAAAGCTGAGAACAATTACGGGTCTGCATTAAGCACTCGAGCATTACCGTAACAATAGTTGCCATTACAGACCGCCAATCCCATTGCAGAGTGCGGGGTAGGGCGAATAAATTATAAAAAAATATATATATTAAAAAAAAATAATAATAATAATAAAAAAAAAAAATCCAGTTAGTTTTTTTGTTTAGGAGTTGATTATATACCCCTGCCACCCCTCTGGTTCAAGGGCGACCTGCGGTATAGCTCCTGGGCACATGCCACCAGCATCACACGTTAAGGAAAGCGTTAAAAGCATACGCCTCCCGCGAAGGAGAGATCTGCAGCGTAACTTACATTTTTCGGCCGCCAAGGGGAAAAAGTTCCAGCCGTGCATTCTAAGCATCTAAAAAAAGAAAGAAAAAAAAAAACACCTCTAGAAGCGATTTCCTTCCGTAGAAGCCAAGTTCACAGGGTCGCCTTTTTCAAAAATCCAAGGTCTGGCTTGACGTTCCAGGAGGCCCCCCCACCCCACCCCAAAAAAAAACAACGTACGACTGAGCCCTAAAGTGTTTTCCTGCGACAAAAGACCAGATATCCGCCTCTGTAGCAGCAGCGCCAGCACCGCGGTCCTATCACGGGCGACACCTCGGCACGAACGCTGTAAAGTAGTCTGGCCGGCAGAAGTGACATGTACTGTACGCGGTTAACACATCCAACGCTCCATCACCATCTTGAGAAACATTAAAAAAAAAATTTAAAAAAAAAGAGAAAAAAGGAAAAACAATATAAAAATTTCTCCGCAGTTTCCTCTCCGTCCAAGATCAGCTGCTGCGATTTTTTTTGCTGATCCCAGCAGAATATTTCTCTTTCTCCTTCGTCAGGACAGATTTTATTTCCCTTCTCCTGGAAAGTTCTTTAAAAAAAAAAAAAAAAAAAAAAATTTACATAGCCCACAACCAATTTTTTTTTTTTTTCGTTCTTTACGTTGCTGGAATTATGATCTCAACTCATGTGTTTCTAGGGCCAAGGGGTGGGGGGTAGGGAGGAGAAAGCGAGTTCCCTTTTCAGCCCAGCTCCCAGCATGCGAAAAAAAGAATCAGCCTGTTCGCTCAGAAACCAACATGTGTCAGCATTACTCAAAGATCCGCGATTAAAAAAAATATTCAATAAAAAGTATATATATATATATTTTTTTTTTAATAAAAAGGACGTATGCATTAGAGTTTGTTCGACATTAGAAAAATATAAATATAATTTTTTTCCAATACTGTCAAGACAGTCTCCGGTCTTCCAATCTGTTACATGTCCAAAATGAAGGGAAATTGGGGGAGGGGGCGGGGAATAATAAAAAAAATAAACTACCACACCCACTTCTCAAACAGTTATTACCTGCAATCGGCTGTCACTTTATAAAAATTTAAAAAAATATTCAAAAATAAAAAAAATTACAGTCATTATTTTCTAGAATTTAATACATCATAAAATGGTGTCACGTAAAAATATTTAAAAAATAAATAAATAATAAAAAATAGATAAAGTCAGCCTTTTTCTAAATGTGGAGAAAAAAAAAAATCTTTTAAAGAATAAAAATTTAAAAAAAAAAACACCTAATGTGACACACCAGCCAACTCAGAGCTCCGGCCGAACGCAGAGCTCCATCGCAACAGTGGGTTTATAAATAAACCTTTTATTCTGCAACAAATCCATAAAGGAAAAAAAAAATAAAAAATAGAAAAAAAAAAAAAAATACACTCTCACTCATTAACTCACACACACAAAGCCAGGAAGAAATGAAGCCAGGGGAAAGGAGGAGGGGGATGGGAGAAGCTTGAACACACATACAAGCAAGGAAGCTTTTAGTCTGCGGACAGAAAAAAAAAAATCTATATATAAACATATATTATAGTGTCTATAAATGTATAAAAGTAAACCGGTATAACGAACGTAAAAAATACAAAACATTACCTAGAGGCAAACCCTTGTTTAGCAAGTGAGAACTTCCCATTGATGTGTATGTCCGGCCTCTCTAAAAATGAGCAAGATATGGAAAATTAATCCCAAGCATATGGCCGCCACTTCAATTTTTCCCAGAAGTAAGAGCCATCCAGGCGCATGCACACATACAGGGGGTATACACACAGCCCAAATGCCACCGACTATGGGAGAGGCAGCAGGGAGGAGCCTTACACAGGCAGTGTATAACAAAAAATATCTTGTGTTTCCAAGTATGACAGAGCCAGAGGAAGAGGGGCGGGAGGGAGGAGGAAAACCCCAACAGTCCGATTCTTAAAGGCAACGTCGATGAAATACACACACACATATATATATATATACACACATATACAAACATCCGAGATCCCACAACACAGAGACTTAGTTGATGCAAAAAAATTGTCTTTATTCTTTCGACGTTTCAGTACACACAGGTACTTTCATCAGGATAAAGTATGCAGCATTCTGTTAGGTTTATATAGACACAGCATATATATATATATATAAATTCGATAGGCCGTGTAAGTCATATACATATATATATATATATTATACAGCAGTGGGAGACGTTGCACTCACTCCTATATTAAGCATAACCGGCGGGGGCTCCTTAAGACAAATGCCAAGGGAAAATAAAAATAAAATTTTGTGTATATATATATATATATATATATATATATATATATATACACAGCAGTTGTGGTAGAGGACAAAAAGTGAGATAAAAAGCCTCCACGTTAAAACGGTTATTTTTATTATTTCAGAAGCCACTTGCACATCACAGCAATTCAAAGAACTGCATCCCAGAGCCCCTGTGCAGCATTCCCCATATGCAGCAAGGAAGTCTGGGTAGGATATGCAAATGACCGCTGTCTCAATTTTATTGCATCCTGTGTCTGTTATTACACAGAAGCCTTAAATCAATGCCATGCCATACTATGGCCTTTTTTTCTTTAGCAGAGATCAGGTTTATGCAACTGGTGAAAGCCACTCCTAGGACAACGCTGTTTCGAGATGAATGGGCCCTCATCAGCAGGAGCTAGGCATGACCAGTTGCAGTGGATGCTTGGACCCGTAAGGTAAATCAGTACTGACAACAGTTGTGGTGGAGGACAAAAAGTGAGATAAAAAGCCTCCACGCTAAAATGGTTATTTTTATTATTGCAGAAGCCACTTGCACATCACAGCAATTCAAAGAACTGCATCCCAGAGCCCCTGTGCCGCATACCCCATATGCAGCAAGGAACTCAAGGTAGGATATACAAATGACCTCTGAGCATATATATATACAGTGGCAAGAAAAAGTATGTGAACCCTTTGGGATTACGTTGAGTTTTGCATGAATTGGTCATAAAATGTGCACTGATCTTCATCTAAGTCACAACAATTTGAAAAACACAGTCTGCTTAAAATAATACAACACAAACATTATATGTTTTCATGTGTTTATTGAACAGAACATGTAAACATTCACAGTGCAGGGTGGAAAAAGTATGTGAACCTTTGGACTTAATAACTGGTTGACCCTCATTTGGCAGCAATAACCTCAACCAAACGTTTCCTGTAGTTGCAGATCAGACCTGCACAACGATCTGGAGTAATTTTGGACCACTCCTCTTCACAAAACTGTTTCAGTGTAGCAATATTCTTGGGATGTCTGGTGTGAATCGCTCTCTTAAGGTCATGCCACAGCATTTCAATCGGGTTGAGGTCAGGACTCTGACTGGGCCAGATACTTTTTCTTGCCACTGTATATCACGAGTATATCAGTACGTAGTGATTCCTTTTTATTGGACTAACATTTCATTTAAAAGGCAAGCTTGAGAGAGGATTCCTCTCTTCTTCAGGTCTGGAAGCTATACTGAGCAATATCATAGAATGAACATTAAGGGGCACAAGGGGTGGGGCTTAGATGTCGTAAATAGTGAGTCAAATGGTATGGTAAAAAATAAAAAAAATAGGGAAAATAAGCACATGAAAGATCTTAGGCCCATAAAACAACAGAGATAAGATCATGA
Organism: Leptobrachium leishanense; assembly: GCA_009667805.1. Lineage (NCBI taxonomy): Eukaryota > Metazoa > Chordata > Amphibia > Anura > Megophryidae > Leptobrachium > Leptobrachium leishanense. Next base: position 516,912,142 of record CM019063.1, on the reverse strand, counting down.
CAACTTGAAAGAATAAGCAAAACAAAAAAAATAAAGACCACAAAACAGCGAAGGCAGAAAATGACACACAAAAAAACATCAGCCAGAAATATATATATATATATATAGTGAAAAAAATGGGAGCACTCACGGACTTAAAATAAAATAACAAAAGTTTATTGGTAAAGCATTAAAATCCAACGTTTCAGCTCACACAGGAGCTTTCATCAGGGATAAAAACAATAACGCATGACCCTGTTTATATACTGTATATAATGAGGTAACTTACCAACCGTGTAAGCCACACCGTATACTGGGATTTAGCACCTGGGCACGATTTTTGGATAACCAGAGCGTTGAGCTGAACTATTTTGGATTACTATATATATATATATATATATATATACATGGTACATACACACACACTGTATATATAAATAACATGCCGAACTCAGACTACTCCAATTTAATATAGCTTTAAAGGATTTAAAAACACCTAAATTCAGAAATAATAGGGATGTTGTCACAAAATATGATCATACATTGCTAATCCTGACACAACATCAATGTAAGACATCACGGATGGTCCTACTCTATCCTAACCAATAGTTTGTGCAATAATAATAATAATAATAATATATATACACACACATATAGAGACATAGTGTATCTGTACAATATATAAAATATATATTAATACAGAACTCTATGATTATATATATATATATATATGCTAGAGATATCTGTATTTGTTTACTATATATTTTTGTATAGAAATACATGTTTGTGGTCGGGGAAAAGCCATGGAGGGAAGAGACCCCAAAAGTAGTGTAAGTTGGCTGGATGTATGTGCGCCTGGAGCCAACACTATGGCACTTGGCAAAGCTGGAAGGAGGAGTTACGCAGCGAGAAGTGGGAATGAAGGAGCTAATCACCACCTATTAAAGTTAAGGAGGACAAAAAAAATGACATTAGATGCCTCCATACTCTAAATTACAAGAAATAATATAAGAAGCTACAAAAATAAACACCTGTATGTACACGCAGAGCAGAACGGCTCGGCCCACAGAGCTCATTTGACGCACTCCATGTAAGCAGCAAGGAACTGTGAGTAGGACATGCAAATTAAGTCCACAGTCTCTCAACAAATAGTCTGTAGTGCAGTCAGTGCACAGGTCAGTGATAGGGAGCAAGTAGGCCGACACAAGTCACTCCTGGACAGCCAGTTTGGGCTCATCCGGAGGAGACGGGGCTCTTTATTGAGCAGGATAATGCCGATTTGGACGCGTAAAAGCAACAAGTATTAAAATAAAGGGATGGCAAACGAAATGAGATTACGTCTACTCCCCGAATTGAAAGCGTAACATTTACGCTTCATTTGCATATCCTACCCAGAATTCCCTGCTGCATACAGGGAGTGCGGCAAAGGAGATCCGTGGGCAGAATGCATTTCTGATTTACCTGGACTTTTTTTTACAGTGATTTATGTTCTCTTATGTTACAGTTACAAGTTTTGTAAAGCGCTAACAAGTTCCGTAGCGCTGGGAGATAGAATGGATCAAAAAGCTATACTGGTTACTTTATATTATTTATATTGACATTATATTTGTGTGTGTATATATGTAATAAGCTGGGGCTATAAAAGTTTATTTTTATTTATTTTGGAACAATTAAAAATGTATATATTTTGTTTTTGTGTGGACTAATGTTACATTTAAATGTAACGCTCAATTTAAAAGGGGTAAAAGGTATCACAGCATCCTGCAATATTCTGGTGCTTTTGGCATCTGGACTATCAGGGCTAATCCGATCTGCAAACACCACACACACACATATATATATATATTACAGAAAAACTACTAAAAGAGTTTGAAAAAAGGATGAAGACGGCGACGTGAAACAAGAATTTTCCTGGTTTCTGTTTAAAGTAGGCTGGCTGCGCGCAGCCGGTCCTGCAGCTCACACTGCACTGTATGCAGAGACATCTATCAAGGAAACAATCAGCCCTTAATAATGGCCTAATCACGCCTCACAGGCAGCAAGGGGAACCACAGGCCCAGCACCATCACAAGAACAGACCCCCAGCACATGGGCCCAGCTGGCCTCCTCCAGCCACCGCGCGACCTAAGTTACTGTATCAGCAGAGCATTTCAGGGCCCGAGCGCTCTGCTTAGGCGTCTGCTTATTGTCATAACCCGGCGTAGTTTCAGAAGCTTTTACAGCGAGGCCACGCGCCTTCCGGGCCTTAATCTGGTCTACTGGACACAACGAATAAAATATATATATATATTTTATCAAGTCGCAAGTTAATAGCCAGGCTGAAAAGTTACTTGCCACATCTGGACTACTCTGAGCCGCTTCTATTTGCCTATCCGCGGAGGAACAACACTGCGTTGTGAAGAGATCGTTTTTGCCTTTTTTGTTTTTTTAATCGATATAAATTTAAAATCATGGAAAACTCATAAAAAAAAATATTTATCAAAATAAAACAATGTTACAGACAGGAATGATTTGAGAAAATACGTTTCTTAGCGGAACGCGATGTCCGCTCGTTAAATACAGGGATCAGCCTCACTTTCAGACCAGATCACAGGTGCAGGCTCCGGGAGGGGTGAGAGATGGCAAGGTCTGCGCCTGCCCCTTAACATGTCTCCCGCTGAGTACCACAGCCGCCCACTGAGCACCATCACCTTTGTAATGTGGCCCCATGAGGAAAATTGAGTGCCGGCATTACATTTATCCCCTGCATGGAGGGTCCCCACGATGATGCGCAGAAGCCCTGGTGCTGATTGAGGCCCAACAAGACTCTTACAATAGTGCCACACAGACTGCACACCCTGGAGGCCAGAATACTACTTATTTTTTTTTTAATGCCAAATGTCCCCTCTCCCTACTGGAATTTCCATTTTAACCCTCATAAATACACCAGTGGATCTTCCATGAAGATCGCGAGCCACTGGACAGTTATCCGGTTGGCTCGGTAGCCCGTCTGGGTCAATGGGCAGGAGAATAGAAACTATGGCTTGAAAGCTTACAGCTAATATGTATATATTGCAAAATAGTCACCGGTTTAGTGGTGGGGGAACCCGGTGAAGGGGTAGGGAGCATAAAAATAAGTCATTCCTGGATTGTGGTCTTGCTATCTCCCCCAAAGACTAAACAAGTGTAGACGGAATACATGACAAGGCCTCTGCTGCCTAATTAACCTCTTACGGAACAATGACAGATTTCTTCAGTCATGAATGCATTGACTATAAAGAGCCTTGGTCCTTAAAGGGTTACCAGTGGTTCCACCACTGCCTGGGCCCCCCTCCAGTGGTGGAATGCCAGAGCCCGGGCGCAAGTGTGACCGCTGCGACCCTTGTAGTTACGCCACTGGGTCAGGGCAGGGTTGGCGTGGCTATGACACAATTTGGCACCTTTGTCGACCGCCATGCCCCAATAGGAAGTGTGTCATATTGTCGCATCTGCTTAAGCTCCAAAAGCTGTCCACCAGTTCTCCGGAAAACCAGGCAACAGCCTTGGGCTGTCGATGGTTGTGGTGAGAGAGAAACCATGTGTCATCTGAGGGCATCATGCGACTTGGCAGTAATTCAGCACAGGACTATTTGAGGACATTTTACCATTGTTATGCAGTTAAAACCCCAAATGAGCCGTGACAACATTCACGAGTAGTTCTGCAATGTGACCTCCTTGCCATCTTGGGTGTAATTTGGCGTGTTCTGCCACCGAGCACCCAGTCACCAGCAATGCCAGCAGTGATTCTGGTGCAGCAGGCAGCTATAAGTCACAGATTTACCTGAACTCGCACCTGCATCATCAGACCACCGCCACTTCCAGGCCTCACTCCCACCCAGGCTCCTAGTGAGGACACGATCCTCTATTCCTATACAAACCCACAGAATTTCCCTGTCGCGGCTCATAATAGTTAATATACAAACCGCTTACCAAAACTAATAGGTGATCCAAACCTTAGCTCCTCCCAAATTATAGCCAAATCAATACTAAGAATATCATAATGGGCAGATTAAGCTCTTACATAGAAAAATAACCATATTATCTTTATTTAGGTGGTATTAATGACATTAGAGATGAAAAATAACTTGCATGTCCCAAACGTTGATCCCTCGGGGGCGGAATTTGACCTGAAGCTCCACCCCTAGAGGAAGGAAACCCAATATAAATACATTCTGATTGGCCAGAAGCCATAGAACATCCTTTAATGGCTCTGAATGAAATAAATTTGGGAATGAAGAAATGAAACAACAAAAGACTACTAAAAATAAAAGGAGCTAATGTACCCGGTGCTGGACAGACGCAAGCTGTGAGTTATAACCCTGAATTCCACTCCTCTTTAGAGCCGTGTCTCTACCTGTGACATAAATACCATCATGTTAAACACAGGCTTAAGCTGTTGCTAATATTTAGCCATTTAACGTGACTTCTTAAATGTCGTTTCCTGTGCCTTGAGGACAACTGCACTGCAGAGGATTGTGTGGTCTCGAAGCCTCGTCCGCCATCACGCACATGTGTACAATTTAAATACATTTGCCGCAGGAGGGATTCGAAAGCTGACGAGAAAAAGGAAAAAAAAAAAAGGGGAGGGGGGGAAAAAAAACCCACACAGGGCTAAATAATAAAGAAATATATATTTTGCATTTAAAAGAACAGACTGAAGCTTAAAAATAAATACAAACCATATGAACATTCTGGAGTAAAAGTGAAAATTCCTAATAATCTTTAAAATATATATATATATACACATAGAAAAGACAAAAAATAAAAGAGGGCGACTTAAATCAAGGGGATAAAGCCTCGAGCTATAGACAACCCTGGCACATACACAAAAAACTACAGACATAGAATGATTGTGTCACTAGTTAATACTAACAAAGTTTAAACTTTGTTTTTTCTGTTTCCAGGAATTTCTACTTTATGTATGTGCAAAACATTCAGACCGCGACGGGCACCCAGTTGAAAAGCCGAGCACTGGATGGCATGGCGTGGTCGGTCGCATTCCCCTGGGCACACATTTTTCATGCAGATGGGGAGCACAGGGAAGGTGCTACTCTTCAATATGTGAAATCTGTATGCGGAGAAATCCGTTACGTACTCAAGGTTGGTAATGTGTGATCCTATTTTTTGTAATCCTTGCGGTATATATAGAGTATACATACTGCAGGTTTGCCCATCCCTTTGCATAAGGAGACCTTTATGCATTTAGGTTTGCATGCAGCGTAGCTGGCATACTGCAGTATGCTCTGCGCCCAGTTGACGTAGAGCAGGTTGTTTTCAGGAAACGACACCACCTGCTGGTCATTTCAGTGCACTACAAAACATGCTGTTCAGTCTGTCATCCCTATTGATGGACTAGGGCTCCCACTGCAGGGAGCAGACTTTAGAGAGCACATGTTTGACCTCTTTTGTTTTTCCAATTTAAAGGGTCATTTCAGTTCAAGGTCAGAGTTTGTAACTTTCCCAGAGGCAGAATCACCCCTCCCCCCTCCCGCTCCACAAATAAAAAGTCACTGGGCTTAAGCCCGGGCAGACAATGTTTCCTTTCACTAGCCCATCTGACTTATCCGTGACCACTGGCCAAGTCGTCATATGTTGAATATGCATTCTATAACAAAACAAACAAACAAAGAAGTAGAAAACCTGTTCAAATTTTTTTTATATGCGACAAATCCTACATGTATATTCATTTTGAGACGCGGCCCCGAAATCTCAGGTTTTACGGTTTCACTTAAAAAAAGCAAATTCATTATTTTTCTGTTTGAAACATCAAATTATTACCTTAAAAGTCTTATTTCTCAGACAGAAACTTATTGCAAGAGGGACAGGAACTAGAACAAAAGTGATCGTAATGTATTGTATCGTATTGTAAAAACTAAAGGTACTTTTAAAAAAAAAGTCTGACTCTAGACCACAGCAAGACATTGTTTAATTTATTTCTTATTTTATTTTTTAGAATTTCTATTTTTTTTATTTTTTTTATTTTAAATTTTGTAATTTTTATTTAATTTTATTATTGCCTTTTTTTTTTTGCCAGTAAACAATTTTGTTTTATCCTGTTGGCAATCATCATGTTTCTGATTTATTGAACTCTCTAATCTTGGCGGTAACAATTCACTGATTAAAATGGGTTTATTAGGGTCACACAATGGGGCTGGCCGTCTGGCTAGCAAGAAGTGATTGACAGTTGGGTGGGGGGCATGGGGCTTTTAAAGACACAATAAATGTCCAGACACAAATCCACTCAAGACCATTCATTCTAAGACACTCCAGAGACAGGTATTCAAGACGTCCATGGACAATGGACTGAATCACAAAGTCTAAGTGAAAAAAGAAAAAAAAAGCCCAGGGGCTGCTGCCTTCGAGATTTGAAATTCTGTTCCACACAAACAGGGTTATTCAAAGAGAGGTGAAAATCAGTAGACTGACTGGAGAAGTGAAAATTCGAGGTCAAATAGCCAAAGCAGAAAAATTCTCCCATTTATCTCACTTTCCAAATCGGCTATTTTTGACCTAGAATTTTCACTTCAGTCATTCTCCTGGTTTTCCACCTCTCACTGAATAACCCTGAAAGTGTTATCCACATAGAAAGGATTCTCATTTGTTGATGGCACCATAGAACACTCCATTTCCATTAGGGATCAACTGATAACACTGGCCAACAAATTTTAGGAAAGTTTATGTTTCCTCTAAAATTTTGTGTGTAAGTAATAGAGTTTGACTTACTGAACAAAAGTATGTAATTGTAATTTTTGTGTCACGTAGGGTTATTCAGAAACCGACATTTGAAAATTTAGCATTGTAACGTCTTCTGCGATATAATGCTACTGAAGTATATGCTATTGAATTATAATTAATTAATTATAACAACACTTAAAGAAATTAGAAATGTTTTGCTGTAGATTTCCGTTTATAGCCACTGTCTTTATCACGGTGGCGATATACTGAAATTCTTGTACCTGGTGACAGCAGGTTCCATCCTTGCAACCTAGATCCAAGTAGTTCTGCTTGACTCTTTGCCAAAGCTAAATCGCGGATCAGATCATTGAGCTCTGCCTGAGAAATCAGATGCGGAATGCTGGACGTTGATGGCTCAAAATCTGGATCTTCCGCAGATGCATCATCTTCGATCTGCAGCGTTTGATCTACCTCTGTATGCTCTTCCTCGTCATCCAGTGTCCAAACCTCGGGCGGTTTTGGAATAGGAAGACTGTCGTCGTGTGGAACAGGCCTCATTGCAGACTCGAGGTTAGGGTATTCAATAAAGTTCTTGTTCTTTGAAGAGAATCCTGCTACATTCGTCATGCAGAAATAGCAATCCATTACATGATCTTTCTGTTCCTTCCAAATCATTGGTATGGCAAAAGGCATGGATGGACGCATACCTTTAAGCCAAGCTCGCAGACTGGTAGCACAAGATGCACAACATATATGAGGTGCCCATACTTTGTCCTGGTCACCAATTTTGCACCCAAAGTACAACTCATATGCTTTCTTTATCAGAGCTGTCATACTCCGTTTCTGTGCTTTCAACGTAAACTCGCCGCATATGTAACAAAAAGCGTCACTGCCATTTCGACATCGACGTGACATTTCAGAAATTATAGCTGAAATATTACTTAATATACAATATGAATTTCACCGCCTTGAACGAAACGGTTGCCTTTCCTCAATTCAAAAGACTGCAGCTGCCACTTACTGCTGCTTGGTATATATAAGATTGTGTAGCCATAGCAACCATTCATACTCTGCATGTAGGTTTTCAGACAGGTTTGGGCACACTTAATCATACTAATTTTTAAAATCCATGTAGTTCAGTGACCCTGCAGTACAAATAGCATCTGTTATGAGTGTTACATAAGATTCTAGCCGAAGAAGATCATCAATATATATAACCTAATGCCATACAGCTAACCTGAATACACATTACTGTTGAAAACACTCCGCTTTGAAAATTGAAAAATTCTGAATTTAAAATCAGCTGTTTCTCAAAAACCTTACGTGATAGCACATTTAAAATTATTCCTGTGCTCAGCATGACAAAATCTATCTGGTACACCAGAAATTGTAAAGGAAACAAAAACCTTGTTGGCCAGTGTAATCTGTCGATATTAACAATTTAAGTGCACCAATCGCATCCAAAACAACTTTAGCCCATTGGAAAGATCTCCCAAATCTGTCTGTATATTATGTTAGCAAAACTGCTGACTGACGGATAGTTAAAAAAAACAAAACAAACTGTAAAGTAATCTCCCCTGTGCTTCCTGTCTGCTCTCAGTGCTGCGGCATGCCTCATGATGCATTTCCCTGGGGAGGGATTTATGGCTCACACAGCAGGAGACACTCCCCTTCCCAGAGCTGCCGCTGAACTAGAAATCCCTACAGACTCAGAGCATTTGCAAACAGATCTGAACAGATAGGGATGCTGGATGCTTGGTAAGGTTCAACGGTTATCCTTTCCCTGCAGTGCTGTGATTCCCCTGCAAGTGTCAGCTAGAAGAAATAAATAATTTCGGGTGTGGGGGGGTAATGTGTGTGCGAGAATGTTTGCACTGCAGCTAGTGGGATGGGAGCACTTTTTTTCCCCCAGCATTTCACAATTACGAGAAGCATCCTTGCAATCTAAACACCCCATGGTGTTTCTAAAATACTCACAGATTGATGAGCCTTTTTAGGTGGCTCAGTATGATCGTGTCTTTAATATCCCAAGATGAACCTTCCACGATTATACCCCCACCAGGAAATCACCTACTCCACGGCAAAATAATGGTGGAATCATTTATTAATAAAAAAATAAAAACAGTAAAACGGATATAATCTCCACAAACGCATTTCGCCTGCTGGTACTGCAGGCTTCCTCAGTCTGTCAGAAAGAGGCTCATCAATCTGTGAGTATATTTCCTCTTGTTGGTTAGTGATTGTGACCAAAGTTTAAATATCTGCGCAATGGAGGTTCTTTTCTATTGAAGTGATAAACTGGAGCAACATATCGCATTGAAGCTTGACGATTCAATACGTTTGGGCGTGACCCCCCTTGATAAGAGGTCAGAAGGCCCGTTGCTAGAGCCAATTGGGGCTCCTCCATTGTGAGTTGAAATCTACAACCAATATTTACTAAAAGACTCTAACTAATGTATAGACAATATTGCACCATATGTTCTTTTTTATGGTACACTTAGGTTGATTATTATTTATTGGACGGTAGTCCAGAAAAAATAAAAATCAGATAAGTGTTTTTCCAGGGTTACAGTTTCTGAGTGTCATGGTTAGTGTTAGGGTTACAGTTTCGAGGTGCATTATTCGTGCTTTGGATCTGTCCAAATTTCCGATATTTTGGATGATTTCTGAATAAGTCCAAACCAGATCGCAATACGTCTATACAAACCTCCATATGCAGTTCTTATAAAGTGGACACAACGTGTCCAGGATTTCTTTTTACTTCCTGAGAGAAGGTCTTTGTATTGTTATACAAAACCGTTACACAGCATGGATTTGAGTGCATGGTTGCGTGTGTGTATTTGTATATATAGGCACCCCCTCAGGCGCACAGCGAGTCAGCGTAAGCACTGTGTCCGAGCCCATGTAACGTCTATATGTATCTAGGACAGAGAAGAATTCAACGCAGTAGGGAATTAGACGGACTGTAGATATTTTAAGAAACAGACAGATCTACAAATGCAAACCTATAGAAAGATGCATAGATAATGCATTCATTTTCTATAACCATGCAAGTCTGCACAATCTACAGTATTAATACACAGGAGACAGGATGCCTGCAGACACATTAGACAGTGTGGTGTCCACTTTATAACTCAAATCCTGCATAATTCAGTTATAATTTGTCATTCTGTGTGTTGTACTGCTATTGGCCTAGAGCGATGGACAGACCAAGACACGTCCATGGATCATATTCGAAATATAGCAATTACATATGTCTCAAGACAAATACAGATTTTAAAGTCTCTTCTAATTATGTTAATAACAATTTAAAACCATTATCTCATCTCCTCATTTATTCTGTCCGACCTGTGGATTATCAGATGCACCAAAAAACACTGAATAGTTATCTGCTTGGAGTTTCCAGCTTCGTGGATGTAGAATGATGACTGAAAACAGCACACGTTGAGGATTGCGGGGTCTTTATTTCGTCAAAAGGTTTCAGTCATGTTGATCAATCCCTATATTTGTCCCTGTGTTTTGGAAATGAACACAGCCCGACGACCATTGCCAGCGTGGTAGAAGATGTATTCGTACCAGGGCTCAAAGTTTCCACTCGCCCGACGCCAACTTGCCTAGGACGAGTAGAAATTTAAGCAGTGGACATTGGGTCTTTGAAAGAAACTAGAGAGCAACTTGAATTTGGTGCTTGACCCTTTTAAATTTAGGCATACAGTACAAAGATTGGGAGGCGTTGTGGTTGAGGAGGTGACAGCCAAGATCAGAAGGGTCGAGTAACCTTTTGGCCTGTATACATTTGCCACTATTGATGAGCAGTAGCTCCTTTTCTGCTCTTGCATCAAAATTAAAATAGGGGTTTTGTGAGGTTGTGTGAGGTGGATAGTGGAGATGGATGACACGAAATAGGAAGTTATGAACATAAACGAAAAGTCATGAGGCAGGACATGAGATGGGTTCGACGTCAGGAATTTACATCTGACAGTCAAGAGTTTTTAAATCCAGCTGGATAAAACACCTTAAACGTCAAAGTCATTGCAACAGAGTCTTAAAGCAAACATGAAACAAATTTATTGAAAAAGACTTTGATCCAAGTCCAATTCTAGGGACAGCTGGCATGTTAATGCCTGGAACAAACCGTATAAAACCCCTCATCCCACCATTTATATAATTATTTTTAAAACCAATATAATCTCTAGTAAGAAAACCAAGCATAATACCAATAGAGTAATAAATAAATGAGCCTAATAATCCCCGGGGGAAGTCTCCTGCAGTGCTGTGTGTAAACACAGCCCAGCGCAACTCATGATGCTTTTAATCGGTGGAATGGGGCAATTACCCTCCCTTTCTCCTTTACAGTAGAGTTTCTCCTGTTCTTTAAATCTAACTTTTGTGAAATGCCGGCATTTGTTGACAATGGTGGTATATGAACACCTGCGTTTCATGACAACCCATATAGTGCAAGATCGAAAGGATTTCTCCCTTTTCAATGACGGCTGCAGATGAGAATCTGCCATTTTCCGACTGTCTCATTACTGCTCCTTATACAAGGCAGACAGCCTAACCAAAAAAAGTCACCATCTACCATACGAGCGTGTTCTAAACTGGGGTTGCACCAGTTGGCCAGGTCTAGGTTCAGCAACGTTATGTGCCCAAACAAAATGAGGTCATGTGACTCCCTGAATATACTGAATGAGCAGGTTTTCCCATCAATGGGTTTTTTCTTCCCTGATAGCACAGCGGGCATATTCCAAGATGGCACAAAAAGGAAATATGAATGTGGGGGTGTAAATATTTAATTCTAGTGGGGTTATAATATGGGTCTGCTGCCTACTAGGGTATGCAAATAACCCCCCCCTTTGTATATTCCAAGATGGCAGGGACGTGCAGTCAGTGGAGGCAGAGCCGCACCTGCAGTTAAGTGATAAGTTAATAAACTAAAAACAAACTCACCTGCTCCCCCACTGTCAGCTCCATCCTCTGCCTCTGCAGGTATTAGTTTTCCCAGCCTACACAATTTGCATAGCAGGACGTTTCCCACGTCAGAGACAAGTGCTGCCTATTTCCTGGTCACTGTTCATTAGTGCCACAGAGACTGACAGGCACTGATAGAGCATTGGAAAAGCTTGGACCAATGGGAAAGCACCATTGGTCTAAGCCATTCCCAAAAAACGCCTGCATTAGAGGACTGCCTCTGATTGACAGGAAGGGGCACATCTAGCAGTTAGGCCAGGCAGCCCTCCAATGCAGGCTGCAGTCCAGGAGCCTGGCACAGGGGTGTCCTGCTCTGCCACTCAGATCTGCATCAGCTGGGAAAGCCTATTTATACCCCAGGCTGGTTATTGTCTGCTAACTGGGGCTGGAAGAATGCACAACACATCTGCCCCCCAGGAGGGATCTGAGGGGGTGCAGCAGCCTCCCCCTCTGCCAGGTGCCCATGCTGGAATAAGAGCTGACACTGAGAAGGAGGGCATAGGTTTGACTTTGCAGGGATCATGGGTGCAAGCTTTGAAATTCAAGCAGCAGCAGGAAGCCCTCTTTGCCCAGCTGCAAGGTAAGTGACCTCACGGGGGGGAGAGAGGGTTAATGATGGGGAGGGAGAGGCCTTCCTCTGAGGCTTTCCTCTGTGCTGATTTCCTGATGTTCAAATAGTGCTTAGCTGCCAATCTGTATGATGTATTGTACCTCAGCCAGGCTCCCTGGGGAGGGACAGGAGGACAGGACAGGTGGGGGACTCAGCAGATGCAAAGTTGCCAGCAAGACTCTCACAACTCCTCTCCTACCAGGGCTGTCAGATCACAGCGTGTGCTTCATGGGTAACTGGCTTGGGGCTGGGGTGTCAGATCTCCATTTTGCTCCCTGGTCAGCGCCTGAAAGTGCTGCCCTGCAGTGTGCAGAAGTCAGGTTGGGTCAGTTTTCCAGTTGGGTCAGTGGCTTGCTTTCCCTTCAGTATAATATGAATGACGCAAAATGTATAGATGCTTTAAGGAAACCTAATGGATGTGGCCAGGCTCCTCTTAATACATTGTTATAGGGGCAGCATATAGAGTGTGTGTGTGTGTGTTTTCTTACAGTGCCAATCTCTTTACACACACCCTTTCTTTCACATGCTGTGTGTATGTATTTATATCTCCAAATCGGTGTGTGTGTGTTTTGCCAGGGGCAAGCGTTAGGTTAACCTTTTAGGAGCCTGACATACTGAAGAGAGTGTAAGCTATAGTGAGCCAGCACAAGGATTCAATAATACTATCAGGGTTATTCAGAGAGAGGTGAAAACCTTGCGCATTTGCAGGATAATGAACAGCCAATTTGGAAAGTGAGATAAATGGGAGAATTCTTCTGGTTTGACTATTTTGACCTAGAATTTTCCATTCTCCAGTCATTCTTCTGCTTTTCACCGCTCTCTGAAAAACCCTGATACAGGGCTATTGAGAAAGAGGTGAAAACCTTGAGAATGACTGGAGAAGTGAAAATTCTAGGTCAAAATAACCCTGATAGTATTATTGACTCATTGTGCTGGCTCACTATAGCTTATTATTATTATTCTATTATTATTCTTTATTTATAAAGCACCAGCATATTCCGCAGCGCTGTACAATAAGCACAGTATAGACAGGGTTACAATACATTGAACAACATTTGACAAACAGTACAGGAAGAGATGAGGGCCCTATTCCCGTAGGATCTCACAATCTGGGAGGGTTGGGGTTGGAAACAGGAGGAGAGGACTGTAAGGTGAGAGTGATTGATGGTTGCGTCAGTGAGTTGGGTGGTAGGCTTCCCTAAATAGGAATGTTTTCAGGGAGCGTTTGAAGGAAGAGAAGTTAGGGGAAAGTCTGATAGTACGAGGGAGAGCGTTCCAGAGAGTGGGGGCTGCACGTGAGAAATCCTGCAGTCTATCATGGGAAGAAGTGATGCGGGGAGAAGCTAGGCGCAGGTCACTGTTTGACCTTAGGGAGCGGGCTGGGGTGTATTTGGTGATTATTGAGGACAGGTAGTGGGGAGCTGAGTTAGTGAGGGTTTTGTAGGTAAGGATAAGGATTTTGAACTTAATTCTGCAGTGGATGGGGAGCCAGTGAAGGGACTCGCAGAGGGGAGCGGCAGAGACAGAGCGGCGGGTGGGGTGAATTAGCCTGGCGGAGGCGTTCAGGATGGATTGTAGGGGGGAGAGGCGGGACAGAGGGAGGCCAGATAAGAGATTATTGCAATAGTCGAGTCGGGAGATTAACAGGGTGTGTATGAGTTGTTTTGTGGTGACAGCGGTAAGAAATGGCCGAATTCTGGAAATATTACGCAGTTGGTATCGGCAGGAGGAGGAAAGAGACTTGATGTGGGGGATGAAGGAAAAAGCAGAGTCAAGTGTAACTCCAAGGCAGCGAACTTGGTTTGATGGGAAGATGGTGATACCCTCCACCGTGATAGAGAAGTCAGGAGGTGGGGAGGCATTGGAGGGAGGAATAAGTAGGAGTTCAGTCTTTGACATGTTGATCTTTAGGTGGTGGGAGGCCATCCAGGAGGAGATGCCAGATAAACAGTCACTGACTTTTGAAGGACAGGATAGCTTACTCTCTTCAGTATTTCAGGCACATAAAAAGGTTAAGCTATAGTGAGCCAACACAATGAGTCAATCAGGGATATTCAGAGAGAGGTGAAAACCTTGCGCATTGGCAGGAGAATGAACAAAAAGCCAATTTGGAAAGTGAGATAAATGGGAGAATTTTTCTGGTTTGACTATTTTGACCAAGAATTCAATTCTCCACTCATTCTCAAGGTTTTCACCTCTTTCTGAATAGCCCTGTATAAGGGTTATTCAGAGAGTGGCAAAAAGCAGGAGAATGACTGGAGAATGGAAAATTCTAGGTCAAAATAGCAGATTTGGAAAGAGCGATGAATGGGAGAATTTTTCTGGTTTGGCTATTTTGACCTAGAATTTTCCATTCTCCCTTTTATTCTCCTGCTTTTCACCTCTCTCTGAATGAATAACCCTGTATGAAAACAAGTCTAGGTACAAGGACCCAGGACTGTAGATTCTTCATCTAAGAAGTCTTTGCCAATGCAATTTAGAAGGCATATTGTTAAATAATTGTTCTGTATAAAGGAGCGAGAGGTCTGTGGGAACAGAATCGGCTTCCAGTCAATCCTTACTCGCAGTGTCTGTCCTTCTGATGTACTAAATGCCTGAAGCCTCCTCTTTGGGAGCTAGAAGGTTTTCTGGCGGTTTTGCATTTGTATATCTGGCTCTGATAGTAGCCAGTGCCTCACCAGAAACTGACCTCACTGCACGTTACTGCAAGATGGCAATGCCAGTATTCATCGGGCTCAAATTGTGCAAGAGAGGTTCAGGGAGCATGAGACATCATTTTCACACAGGGACTGGTCACCGCACAGTCCAGACCTTAACCCCATTGATAATCTTTGGGATAATGTGCTGGAGAAGACTTTATGCAGCGCTGCGACTCTCCCATCATCAATACAAGATCTTGGCCACAAATTAATGCCACTCTGGACACCAATAAATGCTGTGACATTGCATGAGCTTATCGAACCGGTGCCACAATGACCAGGTGCCGTAATCTTAGCAAAACGTGGTCCAACCAAATATTAGAGTGTGTGACATTTGGCCAAGCCTTATATATATATAAAGTATAGGAAGCGCTACTGGGCAGTAAGCTAGAGTTGCAGCTTGGCAGGAGGAGGATGCAACCGTGAGTGGGGCCATCATACTTAGTGTTAACGGCTCAAGTGGAATAAGGCTCTGTATTTGGTATTCAAATGATTGTAAGCATTTTAAGTTATATTCAAGGACCATTTGCCTCGTGCCAAGAACATTTAAAAAGGAGATTCTACAGATCGGGTGGTTAATTAACCAAACTTTGGGATTACTCTACTTGCATTTTGCCTGTCTGGTTTTATTTCCATCCATGTTGTTGACTCGTTGCTCAAAATCTCTTTCAATTTCATGGAATAATTATCTATATTCTGGTTTTATGTTCATTACTTTTGCAGTTTGCTGGGTTTATATTTACTTTTTTTATTGTCCGCCATTGCATTTATCTCCAACTACCAACGTCCTTCCCCAGATATCAACCAATTCTTGGTTTTCTGCTGAAATCCTAAGGATCTCTCAGGGTAACTGAACATTGAGGCACTATTCCTTTATACTCATATGTTAATATAGATTTTTTCTAAAAATAAAGCTTTTATTGACATTTTATATTACAGAGAAATAAAAAAAGTTGCACAAAGTAAACGCATATTTCCAAGGGTGCAACTGGAGAACTGAAATAACGACTGTAAATCAACCATTAACTACTAAAATAGGTGCCCAAAGAAAGCACAGACGTCCAAGGTGCAACCAGGAGCATAGATGGCGACTGAAAACCAAACAAGCACGTCAAATTACAACGGCAGTTAGTAAGGCTAAAGTGGGGCGAACCCAAGGAGCATGGAGGCCTCATGGGGAAATACCAGGGGAGAGAAAGAAAGACGAGAAAGAAAGAAGAGAAAGAAAGAAGGAAAGAAAGAAGAGAAAGAAGAATAATGTGTAGCGCTGTGTTTAAGTCCTTATTGTGGCAGTACCTATTTTTGGCCACCGGAGGGAGACAAGCGCAATGTGAGACACTGAATATTACATTGGGACTACATTTCCCGGCATGCTTTGGGAAGGGACACAGGAAGTGGGTGGGACACAGAGACTTACATCCTGAGCCTCGTGGAGAGAGCTGGCAGAGCGTGCCAGGGAGTGAGAGAGACAAGACACAGTGCTGCAGAACGTAACAGTGTCCAGACCGGAGCGCAGGTGCGGCCTAACGGAGTTACAGATCGGGTTACTCAGCCTTACCAAAGGGAGACCCAGTGATCACAAGATTACCCAAGCTGCTATTGAGGAAGCCAGAGGACCCCGAGTTAGGAGTACCGCAGGTCGATCGGACTGGGAGAGCAGGCGGTAAGCTGGACAAGTCGCGGCAGGAGCAGAAAGCCAGACAGCGGATCCAGAAGCCAAGAGAACCCCAGTCAATATCGAGCGGAGAGACGTTCTGGGTCAAGCGGAGCCTCAATTATCTAGCGGATGGGTGAGAGGCCTTCTAGGCCGTTGTAAAACCAAGAAAGCACGCTGCTGTTTGTTTCCAAAACCCACAGGGCCCCAACTTGACTAGTCGAAGATACCTCTTAAGCAATTCGCTGGCCAGTTGAATAGTGTACCCGGGTACCATAACACACACACACACACACACTTACATTCCGGGACACAACCTGTGCGGGACTCACTCCCCAATCAAAAAGGGGTTAAAGATAATTTTCCATTTATTTTCCGCTGCGCGTTTCTCGAATTACGAAACATCGTATTTATTTTCCGCTGCGCGTTTCTCGAATTACGAAACCTTGTATTTCTTTTCCGCTGCGCGTTTCCTCGAAATACGAAGAATCGTATTTCTTTTCCGCTGCGCGTTTCCCGCATTACGAAGTACTGTAAATATATATTCGAACACCGTGTTATTCATTATATGCCATTTATTCTAGTAAACTATATAATTTATAAAATCCACAACGGTGCTGGAGTATATTTATTCCCTAGTGCGGGGAGACTGACCCGAGGTTCAATTTCAGCGGCTCCTCCGGGAGTGAGCGCTACAAATGAAAGAAGAGAAAGAAAGAAAGAAAGAAGAGAAAGGAGGAAGGAAGAGAAAGAAAGAAAGAATGAAAGAAAGAACGAACAAGAAAGAAAGAAGAGAAAGAAAGAAAGAAAGAACGAACAAGAAAGAAAGAAAGAAGAGAAAGAAAGAAGAGAAAGAAAGAAGCGAAAGAGAAAGAAAGAAGAAAGAAGAGAAAGGAGGAAAGAAAAGAAAGAACGAGAAAGAAAGAAAGAAAGAACGAAAGAAAGAACGAACAAGAAAGAAAGAAGAGAAAGAAAGAAAGAAAGAAAGAACGAACAAGAAAGAAAGAAGAGAAAGAAAGAAAGAACGAACAAGAAAGAAAGAAAGAAGGAAGAGAAAGAAAGAAGAGAAAGAAATAAGCGAAAGAGAAAGAAAGAAGAAAGAGAAAGGAGAAAGAAGAAAAAGAAAGAAAGAAAGAAGAAAAAGAGAACGAAACAAGAAAGAAAGAGAAAGAAAGAGAAAGAAGAAAGAAGAGAAAGAAGAAAGAAAGAAAGAAATAAAGAAGAAAGAAAAAGAAGAAAAAAAGAAAGAAAGAGAAAGAAGGAGAAAGAAAGATTAAGAAAAGAGTGAAAGAAAGAGAAAGAAGAAAAAGAAGAAAGAAAAGAAAGAAGAAAAAGAAAAAAAGAAAGAAAGTGAAAGAAGAAAGTGAAAGAAAGAAAGAAAGAAGAAAGAGAAAGAAGAAAGTGAAAGTAGAAAGTGAAAAAAGAAAGTGAAAGAGAAAGAAGAAAGAGAAAGAAAGAAAGAAAGAAAAGAGAGAAGAGAAAGAAGAAGAAAGAAAGAGAAAGAAGAAGAAAGAAAGAGAAAGAAGAAGAAAGAAAGAAAGAGAAAGAAGAAAGAAAGAAAGAGAAAGAAGAAAGAAAGAGAAAGAAAGAAAGAAGAAAGAAAAAGAAGAAAGAAAGAAAGAGAAAGAAAGAGAAAGAAGAAGAAAGAAAGAAGAAAGAAAGAAAAGAAAGAGAAAGAAGGAAAGAGAAAGAGAAAGAAAGAGAAAGAAGAAGAAAGAAAGAGAAAGAAGAAAGAAAGAAGAAGAAAGAGAAAGAAGAAGAAAGAAAGAGAAAGAAGTAGAAAGAAAGAGAAAGAAGAAGAAAGAAAGAGAAAGAAGAAGAAAGAAAGAGAAAGAAGAAAGAAAGAAGAAAGAGAAAGAAGAAAGAAAGAGAGAAAGAAAGAGAAAGAAAGAGAAAAGAAAGAAAGAGAAAGAAGGAAAGAGAAAGAAAGAGAAAGAAAGAGAAAGAAGAAAGAAAGAAAGAGAAAGAAGAAGAAAGAAAGAGAAAGAAGAAAGAAAGAAAGAAAGAAAGAGAAAGAGAGAAAGAAAGAGAGAAAGAAAGAGAAAGAAGAAAGAAAGAAAGAAGAAAGAGAAAGAAGAAAGAAAGAAAGAAAGAAAGAAAGAAAGAAAGAAAGAAGAAAAAGAAAGAAAGAAAGAAAGAAAGAAAGAAAGAAAGAAAGAAAGAAAGAAAGAAAGAAAGAAAAGAAAGAAAGAAAAAAAAGGAGAGGGGAAAAGAGTGTGCGTACGGAGAAGACAGAGCAGAGAAGCCATGCTTCAGGAGTCAGGAACGCATGAAAGGAAAAGGACAGCCAGGTCCCCCCCTCACCCGACCAACCAGCCACCCCTTACCCAAAGCAAGGCAAGTAAGAGCGGTGGGGGGGGGGGGGGTGCAAACCTCTCAAGCCAGGGGGCCCAAACACCTTCAAAGTGGGTCATACGATCATGCAGGAATATAGATTTTTTTTAGCGTATATATGTATTACTTGATCAAGAAAATCAGAAGTACTGAATGAAGAATTATTATGTTTTCTGATCATTTGGTAAAATGTCTTACGGATTCAAAAATATTAAAGCAACAAAGAGTCCTTGGTCACATTCCGCACAATAATGTGGGATTTTACAGACCGGAAATATATATAAAAAAAACACCCACGCATATGAACTGGAGAGCATCATGGATAATTTCCTCCGGGAATTAAATATATAATAGTTGTGTGGCAAGAAAAGAAGTTAACACCCAACGCATTGTGTCTTTAATTAATGAATGCTTGTGTTGTCGTGTTTGATTTCAGAATAAAATATTGGATGTCACCCCGAAGCCACAAGAGACAAGAAACAGCATAATAATATTAATGGCACAAAACACATAGCGGCGTTTCGAAGAGAAAAAAAAAGAATTCCATATATTAAATGTGCTTTCTTGCACAGGCTGCGCAGTCATCATCTTTTAAGGAGATGTAAACGCAATGAAAAATAGCCAATTTTTCTTTCATTAAAAAACATACTTCATTGTAAAGAGAAGATTGAAAATCATTCATATAGGGCCTCTCTGAATACCCTATAAAGGAGGAGATTCACGACGGCGCTGGTAGAGGGATGCTGTAAAATTAATGAAGCGGGCACATCCATTCGCGGTTGCTGGAACGATTCGATTCCTGCAAATGACTTTTCTCTCGTTCTTTTGTGCGTCGTCCACACTTGCGTTTTGTTTGTTCTGGACGCAAACAGGAGAATGTCTTCGCCACCAAAGCACGTGTCGCACGAAACCGAGAACGGCCGCATTATGAAAACGCAAACCAATAGGTAACTTTTAAATAATGATCAGCAGCAACTAGATACAATCAGTTATTTGTAACGTGTGGGGGAAGAGTCAGATCACTAAAAGACCAGGTTTTAAGGAATACCTTGGGGAAATGCAGACTGAATCCTGCAATCACTGAGCAGCAAATCATATCACCTGTGCTGTGCTTCAAATATCCTGCAAACCTGGCCTGTAAGAGGGACCTGAGGACCAGGGCTGGGAAACGTTGGCTTAGGCCTGTGTCAGGCGAACGCAGTGATCACGTCCGTGTTGCTGCACAGTTTAACGTCCGTCGTAGCATAGAATCATGAGCAATAGAGACCCACACACGAAGTACGTGCGCACCGAACTTCACACGCACGTGGCAAACAGAAGCAAGTTACGCAAGAATGTAAAACCGCTACCACGGACGCGCAGAATGCACCACGTCCGCGTAGCATTCTGCATGAATGATGACGAGATGTCAGATGCAGCGGCATTTGCGACGTCCAGCACACAATGGCTTTTCATATCCTTTTCCAATTTATATCATTTTTCATATTATTTTTTTTCCGATAGTTCCCTTTTTTTTCCACGTCTGTCAACAAAAACGGACCATGTGGTGTCTACAGTATCTTCCGTCAGTACATCCGTCCGTTAGGCAAACACGCAGAGTGCGCTCTGACTGCATTCGTTTGTCATTGGCCTTCAAGGGCTGCCATTGGTAGGGGAAAACAAGTCAGCCTAGAGAGGCAAATGTCAATTTTCAGAAATTATGAATTTTAGGGAAAAAACTGAAAATTATACTTAATATAAGATTTGCCATCCATGGTTTATTTATTTTATTTAAAAAGTATTTTACCAGGAAGGATACATTGAGATTTCTCTAATTTTCACGTCATGTCCTGGGTATCAATCAACCTTATTACTATAAAATAAAAAATAATCTGCAACCAGCAGTGTAAATACAGTTGCCGCCGTGACCTAAATCAAAATAATAGTAGGGTATGGGTATGCCAGTGATCCTGTATCCACATGAAAATGTAATTATATCCTTTTCTGAACTACAATATAGCCATTACTCGTCAAACAAAAGAGATCCTCAAGACCATAGATGGCTTTAGCTATGACGTTAGAAATAAATTAAGGATCATGTGACTGAGATTGTCAAATTCCATTTCTGGGGTCTTGAACATTGAGCCAACCCAAGTACTTTTGACAAGCGATTATAGAATTTACTTGAAATAGGGGATTCTTAATTAACAATTAACCTCCCTGGCGGTCTAATTTTTTCAAAATTTTGTGTCTAAAAGTGTTTCAATTTTTTTTGAAAGGAAATGTGTTGTTTTATATAGTAAGCCTGTAATCCTTAGGAATAACTCACTGAAATCCGTGCAAACAAGAGTCTGGTAAACACACGGAGTCAGATAAAGTTTGAAACACAAAATAATAATTATCCCAAAAATAATTATCCAAAATAATGCAAATAAATAATATTCAATAATATAATCAAACCAAAAACACTGAAATCTTCCTGAAAACAATGGTGCAATATTAGTCACTGCATGTTGCCTCAGTAAACATCCTTGGTATGATTAATTTATTGATTTATCTGGAAACATGGGACTGCACAAACCACATTTTACTGTACTTTACACTTTCCTTTTTTTTTTTTACAGTTCAAATTTGCTGCCTGGTCCCGCCCCCCTGTGTTGCGTGGCTCACATGGAGTGGAACCAGGAAGCAAGTCGCCGGCCGCCACAATCACACTGTGGTGACTGCGAAGACAGCGAGGGAGCGAAGGATGCGATAAGTATATACAGCCAAAGTGTGGCTCGGGGTTACCGATCGCGGTAGCGAAATTTAACCCCGAGTCACACTCGGGAATACCACCAGGGAGGTTAAATATAAGCTAGAATAATAATATTAGATGTTTATTTTGAAGTCGTTAAAAGCATAAATTGAGTATGTTTATTTTTCCATGTATTCGTTTATACGCCACATGATGTTGGGATTAAATGTTCTAGACTCTAGACCAGTGGTTCCCAACTGCGGTCCTCAAGTACCCCCAATAGGTAAGGTTTTCCAGATATCTGAAGCACAGCACAGGTGATATGATTTGGTCCTCAGCGATTGCAGGATTCAGTCTGCATTTCCCCAAGGTAACACTTAAACCCTGACCGGTTAGGGGGGACCTGAGGACCGTGGTTGGGAAACACTGCTCTAGACTGTGTCCTTTATCTCACGCAAGTCAGTGTTTACATACTGCTGGTGCCATTTTTATATGCAGTTTTTTTATACGTGCCTCAAATTAGTCTTGGCATAATGTAGGTGCCATTTTTATACGCTTGTGTTTAATATTTGGAAGTTAAATGCACGAGAAAACAGTGGCTTCATTCCTGCCCTTAGAATCGCAGGCCCTCGAGGACAAAGCCTGACCTTCCTGATTCACAACTTAAGAGTAATCCATAAAACTTCTAAAGTTTAGCTGAAAAAACACAGATCTGCATTAATAGACTTAAGAATGGATCGATGCAGATACCATGCACAGGTTGGGTATCTCTTATCTAGTTAAACGTTCCAAAAGCCAACATGACTCCAAAAGTGGAAAATCCCACCACTGATCTCATGTGACGAGGGACAAAATTAAAAATGTATAAAATGCCCTTCAAGCCGAGTATGTGAAACATAACTGAGTTTCGCGTTTAGCCTTGAGGGGTTATTCAAAGAGCACCGAAATTTCGCCAACCTTGCTCAGCATTCACAAAGTGCGCCGAATCGATCCGCCGAATGCATCCGATAAACCCACTGAATGCATTGAATAAACCACCGAAAAATCACTGAATGCATCCGAAAAAACGCGGAACGCAGCCACGAACCACCGAGCACCTCCAATCAGCCACCGAAAAAGCTGAAGAGTCACAAAAAAAAAAGAACAACTTTTAAAAGGTGTTTAGAGAAAAAAAAAAATGCATGAAAATATATAAGGTCCTATGCATAATAATAAAAAGGTCTGTTACAAAATAAAAGAAACACCAATAAATAAGATGGGAATAAAAATGTCGCGGAAAAAAATCCCGAAAAATGCCTAAAATATTTTAAAAAATAAATTACTATAAGAGACTTTTTGTTGCAAATTAAAATAAATGGTTGAATAAAAAATTCATGAAAATGTGGATTTTATTTTTTTTACTTTGAAACCTATGGGATTCAACCGTTTAAACCTGTCGAACGAAAGCACTGAAAATCTGGGCATTTCGCCAACTTTTCTCTGCTGTTCGGCGTTCTCTGAATAGATTAACTGTTACTTTTCTATGGGAGATTTCACTGCCACCAAATTGCACCTTATTTCGCTGGTAATTTGCCAATATTTGGTTTGTTGGAAGCTTTTTGAATAGCGGAATGGCACCATACGGTGAACTTCACCTTTAGGTGTAATTCAGTGGCCAGATAGGCTCTCTTTGAATAACTCCTTTGCGTCCCATCCCAAAGATACCTCATTATTATACGGAAGTATCATAGATACTCGAGCATAATGCGACCCGAATATAACGCGATGGATAGAGATTATGGAAATTAGAGAATTCTCAAGACTCGAATATAACGCGAGGAGCAAAATTTTACTGTACCGGTAAACAATTAAAATCCTTCCAGGTTCTCTTAACACAGGCACCTCCTCAGGCCAGGGTGTTCTGCTCTAGAATGATTGCAGTTGTTACTAAGTATGAAGCCGCCGGCCACCCGTCTTCTTTACTAGCGATTAGATGGTTGGCGGAGGCGAGCGAGGTTAAAGATTGGCTTAAACCGAGCATGCCCTCTGGCCGTGATAGATCCCACCTCTCCTGAATCCGGGTGTTCCTGAAGTGTTTGCAAGCATCAGGGACACCACAGTCACTTCCGCGGAACTTCCGGGAGACTTGGGATCCAGGGCAAGGCAAGTTTTTTTTTTTTTTACACGCAATGCAGAGATCTCGAATATAACGCGACCCCTCCAATTTTAAAGTAAATTTTTGTCACCAAAATCTAGCGTTATACTCGAGTATTTCCAAAATCTAAAAAGAAATGAAAAGATCCCAAAATAGTGTCCGTTCCCTGTACTTCAGATAGATAGTCCGCATCTTTGGACCCGCACAATAATGCAAACAAATTTTAATTGTAATTAAAAGCAGAGTATAAAAGGGTTAATGTAAGTTTTGCCATGGGTTTGAAGGCGGCGTAGATTTTTCCTGCCCGGCTGGGGGTCCCGCTGTAAACCTGTCTGTCGGGCTTGTCCTCTCTGCATCAGTCCTTGGGGTATTTGGCAGACACTTTTAATAATGAGCAGCTTTTCAGTTTAAACTTCTCCTGACCTTGGTGAGCTGAGCAAATCGTTCCATGGACAAAGCTTCCCAGAAATCATACCAAACAATAAACACCATGCCAAAATATATTCATCTTTCACCGCCTGCCTGTAACTACGCCGTTACACCCACACCACCATTTAAATACTGCACGGGGGAGAAAAGTAGGTTAATTTCACCCCTACCCAGCATGCAGCCATTCCTTTCCATATCTTTCATTGATACGAAATATACGCATATACACAAATGTACACACACGCAAAGCTGAGTGAGGCTCCAAACCTTCACATGTATTTTATAGAAGGGAACGGCTATGTATTTTTTCCTGTTTGTCACATGACATCAAGAAAAATTTGTTACCGCGAGATTACAACTTGCGATTTTTCTTTTTCGGACACTCTTGAAAACGACGCATCCCGTCAATTTCCAAAACATTTTTTGGCAACCGTATAACACAAGCTGAAATCGAAGGCCCTGTTTACACTGTGCGACATGAGAATCACGCGTTTTTCCACGCAATTTTCACATTCGCAACATTGAGTGATAATGTCGCGCGATGTCGCGGTTATGCGCGATTTTGCAAAACACCACCAATGCAAATCGCGAAATAGCAAAAATGGGTCTGTCACGGAATGACCCAAGAGGCTCGGCAGCAAAGCCCAGGACTCTCAGCCAGGGACAGTTTCAATGGCGTTTGGGTTACGGTGGACTCTTAAGTGCCGTTGCACCATAGGAACACCTTGATTTCTTTATTAGATGTGGTTGTTATTGCGTGATGTAATAAAAGTGTTCCCTGTATGTATAACCGTGTAAAGTATGTAAGACACCCCTTGTAGGATTCTGCCCGTCGCCATTGCCCATCCCCTCGTGGGTCTGGAGAGAACAAAGGGATTCCAGGCTCAAAATGGGGGCCGAGCTGGATCCGGTCGAAAGGTGGTCGAATCGAAAAGTGGCCGAATCGTAAAATGGCCGATTCGGAACGTCCGGTTATGAATCGGCACCACCTCGATTCGGGGGCGTCCAATCTGAATCGGGACCAATGTCCCCAACTCGAGAAAGGGCAAATGAGACCCATGGGGGGTGGGCAGGGATTCCATTGTCTTGTCTTTGTATGACTGTTGATAAATACATGTGAAGTTTTCAGTAAAGTTCAGTTCAACCTGTACATACAGCTTCGCCTGGTGTCTTCCTTGAGCCCTCCCTGCATGAGATTCCCCGCAGTCTCTTGCACACCCATTGCCCAGGTACTGATCCCGCGGCCCCTGTGGCTGAGCCGCGCATCGGCACATCGAACGGCCATATCCACGAACTCCGCATCCACGAATCGGAGCAGCGGCGCTTCGTCCGCGCATCGACCCAACGAACCGCCAGATCCACTGTAACCCCGCACCCCCGAATCGGAGCAGCGGCGCTTCGGCCGCGCATCGACCCAACGAACCGCCGCATCCACTGTAACTCCGCACCCCCGAATCGGAGCATCGGTGCTTCGTCCGCGCATCGACCCATCGAAACGCTGCCCAGCCGAAACGTTTCCCTCCAGAGCGGCTAACCCAGCAGACGGTCCCCTCTTCCTCAAGGTCAGTGGATCAGCCGCTCGAGACGCCGAGTGCCGTGATGCTTGGTAGTCGGGCTGGTCTCTTGCAGGGGTCCCTCCCTGTATCCCGCCAACCCATTCCCAGGGTCCTTCCGGAACGCTCGAGACGCCGAGTGCCGTGCCACTCGGTAGTCGGGTCAGGCGGCGAGGGCACAAGGAGTGGCAGATAAGAGCACACCCGCAGGCGGACGACACCCATTACGTCACAGGGTCATGTACCAGCAAACATGCTACAGCGACGCGCGGCAAGATGTGAACAGCTCCATTGAGATGCTACATAGCGCGATATCGCGCAGATTTTGCTGCAATATCGCGGCAAAATCCATGCGATAAATCGCACAGTGTGAACGGGGCCTAATGCTTTCATTAAAATTCAGCTCTGTGGGAAAATTCTAGATTGATCCTGAATTCATGTTTTTAGGGTTAGGGCTAGAAATTAGTCTTTCTGACCCTAGCCCTAACCCCTATAAAAACACGAATTTTGGAGGGATTTTCAGACGGAGTTGAATTTTTATGGAAAATGTCGACTCCAGTCAAATTTTGTTCCCGACAAATGCTTAGGGCCGTGTCGGACGAACGCAGTAATCACGTCCGTGTTGCCGCACAGTTTAACGTCCATCGTAGCATAGAATCATGATCAATAGAGACCCACACACGAAGTACATGCGCACCGAACTGCGCACGCACAACGCACGTGGCAAACGGACGCAAGAATGTAAAACCGCTACCACAGACGCACAGAGTGCACCACGTCCGCATAGTGTTCTGTGTGAGTGATGAGATGTCAGATGCAGCGTATTTGTGACATCCAGCACCTTGACGCACACAGTGGCTTTTCATATCCTTTTCAAATTTTTATCATTATTCATATTAATTTTGTTTCCCATAATTCCCTTTTTTATTCTATGCCCGTCAACAAAAACACAGACCGTGTGGTGTCTACAGTATCTTCCGTCAGTACGTCCGTCCGTTGTGCACGCACGCAGAGTGCGCTCAGACTTCATTCATCTGATATTAGCCTAAAAAAGTATTTTTCTACCACATCGGAAAAAAAGTTACTTCAGGAAAATAATCTCGAGATAAGAAAACAAGTTGCTGAGAAAACAACTTATCTCAAAATTGCAAGTGATAAGAAAAAGCCCACTCTGGACTTCCATAGATAAAACCTATTGATAAAGAGATATAGACAGACATACAGAGAGATGGACAGAGATAGACATAGACAGATGGACAGAGAGACAGAAACATAGACAGATGGACAGAGATAGATACAGTTGTGTTCAAAAATATTCAACCCCCACTGAAATTGAGTGTTTTGGCCAGTTTGACATTGATTTTGATCATTCAGTCATCTTGTTTACAATTAAATCAAAGAGGCACGTGTAGGTCAGACAAATATAACATAACATTTATAATGAAATAACCACAAATGTCTTTTCTGTGCTCACATCATTATCAGTTTTATTCAACCCCCAAGTGACATTCAATCTTAGTACTTAGCTTTTAAACGTGAAGCATAGCTTGACACAAGTGTCTTGCAGCGATCTACGGGTATCTTCGCCCATTCGTCATGGGCAAAAGCCTCCAGTTCAGTCATATTCTTAGGCTTGCGCACTGCAACTGCTTTCTTTAAGTCCCACCAGAGGTTCTCAATCGGATTTAAGTCAGATGACTGCGATGGCCACTCCAAAATGTTCCAGCCTTTAATCTGCAACCATGCTCTAGTGGACTTGGAGGTATGCTTGGGATCATTGTCCTGTTGAAAGGTCCAACGTCTCCCAAGCCTCAGGTTTGTGACGGACTACATCACATTGTCATCCAATATCCCCTGGTACTGAAGAGAATTCATGGTACCTTGCACACGCTGAAGCTTCCCTGTACCTGCAGAAGCAAAACAGCCCCAAAGCATGATTGACCCCCCGCCATGCTTCACAGTAGGCAAGGTGTTCTTTTCTTCATAGGCCTTGTTCTTCCTCCTCCAAACATAGCGTTGATCCATGGGCCCAAACAGTTCTAATTTTGTTTCATCAGTCCACAGAACACTATCCCAAAACTTCTGTGGTTTGTCCACATGACTTTTGGTATACTGCAGTCGACTCTTCTTATTCTTTGGAGACAGCAAGGGGGTGCGCCTGGGAGTTCTGGCATGGAGGCCTTCATTACGCAGTGTGCGCCGTATTGTCTGAGCTGAAACTTCAGTACCCACATCTGACAAATCTTTTCTCAGTTCCTCAGCAGTCACACGGGGACTTTTCTCCACTCTACGCTTCAGGTAGCGCACAGCAGTCGAAGTCAGCATCTTCTTTCTGCCACGACCAGGTAGCGTTTCAACAGTGCCCTTTGCCTTGAATTTGCGAATGATGCTTCCTATGGTCTCTCTTGGTATGTTTAACAGCTTTGCAATCTTCTTATAGCCATTGCCCTTCCTCTGAAGAGTAATCACCTCTTCTCTTGTCTTCCTGGACCATTCTCTTGACTTCACCATGTTTGTTACCACACCAGTAAATGTCTAGAAGGAGCTGAGTATCACAGTCATTTTAAAGCTGCCTAATTGGTGCTTATTATGCTTTATTGCTGCTCCGTGACATCCACAGGTGTTTTCAATACCTGATTGAAAACACTTGAATGAACCTCTGTTCTTCAGAGTGGTAGTCTTTAAGGGGTTGAATAATTGTGTCAATGAAGAATTCACAAAAGAAACATTTACTACTGTATTACAAAACCAATTGATGTCATTTTAGTTGCATATGGTTCTTTAAAAAGTCCTTGTAGGATTTCATTCTGAATACAATTACAAATGTACACTAAATTCCCTAAAACCCTTTACAGCATTGGGGGTTGAATAATTTTGAACACAACTGTATATGGAGATGGATAGACCGTAGTCACCGTTTTAGACATGTGATGCTTGAGTCAGCTGATTTTATTATTTTTAACATTTTCCATACAGAAGCATGTTCCTGGAAATATTTCACTGGTCTTTGTTTATATATTTAACATGCCCTCGTTTATCAGTATCTTAATACTCGTATGCAGTTTTTTTTTGTTTTTTACACATGGCGATGTAGCTTCGGTGTAACCTGTTACTACAACGCATGACTTTCTGTCAGTATGAATACAGGATGCATGCGATTTATCTCAAACAAGTCACCTTCTATACTCGTCACTGTATGCACCGTGCAACCGGTTATTCAAAATGCCACTTCTCTCTGCAGTACAGAGGCAAGGAAAATGTAAATTATTATCCACTAACCACTGTCCACAAGTGTCAATACAAAGATCATACTGTCAACCACTGGCAGATCCAGAGTGGGGGCACAGGAGGAATCCCCCCATTAAACCCCTGTGTCTCTGGTTCCATACCCCCTACATGTTCAGCAGGGCCGGTCCTCCCACTAGGTAAGCGGCAAATGAAAGAAAAGAAAGAAAGAAAGAAAAAAGAAAGAGGCGGATGAAAGAAAGAAAGAGGCAGATGAAAGAAAGAAAGAGGCAGATGAAAGAAAGAGGCAGAGGAAAGGAAAGAAAGGCAGATGAAAGTAAGAGGCAGATGAAAGAAAGAGGCAGAGGAAAGAAAAGAAAGGCAGATGAAAGTAAGAGGCAGATGAAAGAAAGAGGCAGATGAAAGAAAGAGGCAGATGAAAGAGGCAGAGGAAAGAAAAGAAAGAGGCAAATGAAAGAAAGAGGCAGATGAAAGAGGCGGAGGAAAGAAAAGAGACAGAGGAAAGAAAAGAAAGAGGCAGAGGAAATAAAGAGGAAGATGAAAGAAAAAGCGAAAGAAAGAGGCACAGAGGGAAGAAAGAAAGAGGCACAGAGGGAAGAGGAAATAAAGAATGAGGCAGAGGAAAGAGGCAAGAAAGAAAGAGGCACAGAGGGAAGAGGGAAGAAAGAAAGAGGCAGAGACCGATCTCGGGCCTGACGAGCAGAGGGGTAAGATGGGCACCGAATGACTGTGTGTGGTGCTTGTGCATAGTGTGTGTGTGTCCCCGTGTCTCCCCGTGCACAATGTGTGACTCCCCCACGTACACAGTGTGTGTGTGTCCCTGCATTTCAACAGTTAACAATTTTATTTGGGGGACGGGTCGCAAGTAGCTGGTCTTCACTAGAGCGCAAGATAGTCTAGCACCGACCCTGATGGTCAGGTGTCATTGTATCATAGCATAAATGAACATGTAGAACGTACAAAGAAGAAAAAAAATAGAAAAAAGAAAATACCAGAGAATTTCTTTAATAATGATTAAAATTGCATATTTCCTTTCAAAAATGCAGTAACAAATTATCAGTTTGTGTTGGTTTTTAAAAAGGGTAAACGGTCACAAATATAACCAGAAAAGGTTTGGATGATTTGGTAAAATAAATTTACACGGTGAAAAGTATTGAAATCTTAATAGACATTTACAATTTTTGTTTGTCATATTTTGATATGACATTCTGGTGTGACATAACATATACATGTGGCAGAATACAGACTGAGGAGCATTGCTGTCCAGGGTCTTTTGTATCACCTGAACTGTAGAAGGACATACCCTGTGCAGTAATGTTCTAGGGAGAGTGTGATGACGAGCGCAGTCTGATTTGGCGCATTCTGCCTATCAATGTTACTGCGAAACGAACACCGGCTCTTGATCAAACCTGGTAGGGTGCCCCTGCAGAAACCGGTGTCTGGATCCTGTCCGTTCACCTTTATTTATAAATCACATAGCGGCAAAGGTTCAGTGGAGCCGAAACGTTAATAAGACACTATTAATAATATATCATTGCCGTCCGTCATTGAGAGGTGAGTGTCATACATTGACATTTTATAAAGTTGTGGAAAATTTAAAAAAAAAAAACACAAAAAAACGGGGGAGGGGGTTACTAAAATGCATTAAAAAGGGAAAAAAATAACTTAAAAAAAAAAAATAGAAAACCAGATCTACAAGATGTATTTTTGTAAATTAGCCACAGATGTGGAACAGCACAAATTAAACTGTTCCTCTGACAAATCCACTGACAGCCGAACGCTGTTCCTGACACTCACGGAGGAATTTGCAGCTGTACTTTATAACTGTATGGGGCCATGCTCTGCTCTCCCTCTTCACTTATCAAGGAGATCTTAATTAAAGAAATAATTCAACGTGAGAACGAAAGCCACTGCCCGGCCTTCACACGGGGATGACTAAATCAGCCAAGTATATTGCATTCAATCTGCACCCACACACAATCGCAAATATTCAAGGGGTACAGCGTTTGTAGGAGGTTAGACGTTGTCGGGGCGGTCACTCACATTGAAATAAGAACGAATACAGCTGAAAAATAAAATAAGAAGCTCCCACTAATATCTGTGGAACCATAACATTCTGGTGAGAAAGCCCACAACGTCAGGACAATTAAAGCGATTCTATAGGGTTAAAAAAAGAGAGGGGAGGAAACAGAAGGGTTAAACCAGGGATTTCAAACTCCAGAACCCCAGATCTTTCTGAATTAAAACTCTCATGATTCTCAGATCCCAGGGCTGTTAAACATTAAATCCCATCCCCCGTACTCCACCTCCCATAATAACTCTTTAAAAATCTTCGTAATCCAAGCACTGGTCTCCCTCCAAGCCCTGTCGGATGTGACTTGCTGCCGGTAGCAGCATGTCACGGGACTGCAAGATGGGTTGGACTCTCCAGCAAATTCAGTACCTTTTAATGTCTTTTGAACCAGTGGTGGGCTCTGGTTCCCAAATGTCCCAAAGGCCAGAAACCTGAGTTCATCGCTAAGAGGCGGAACTAAGCCCCATGCACTCAGGACTGAAGTTTCACTGGTCTTTCGTTCCATGCATAACATTAATCGAAGTTTATTTGGCCATAATTGACAACGCGTTTCAGTCAAGAGTCAACTTCCAACCTATATGCCTGTAGTAGTATTACACATTTTTGGCAACCTACAATCCTCAGATAGGTTGATTAGTCTAAGCTGACCCATAACCTTTAGAATTGCAAACACGAGAATGAATTATGAGATTCGGCTAAAGAAAAATAAAAGCTGACCCTCTAACACAGGGCTGCTCAACCTTGGACCTTCAGGTGTTTTGGTACATTTCTCACAAGGCTCTGTCTACCTAATCAGTAGCTGAGCATCAAGGGAGATGTAGTTCCAAACGATCTGGAGGGCCAAGGGCAACCACCCCCTGCTCGAACACGTTTGCCGTTTCTGGTGGATTTTGTGTTTGTGAATCCTGCTCTCACGGGAAGTAAAGAAATTACACATTTTAATTGGTTGACTATCGTATCACTTGTGACAAGCATGATTTCCTCAGTGCAAATTGTTTTTCAACCAGCGTCGTACATACTCGTTCATGCTTAATCACCTGTCCATGCATCAAATAAATCCAGGATGTCTCCAGGCTGACCGGGTCGTTGAGGAAGTAGGAATGGCTTGTCACAGATATTTAAATGATGGCACCTCTTAGCCTCCTCTATGTACTTCACGGAGACTCCACCATTTGCAGGCCTAAAGGCTTCCACCAAAAGCTAACCTACAGGTGAAACATTTTTGGTATTCACAGACAACAACAAATTTGGTCATATAACTGGAGGCTGGTACAAAAATTTGCCAGATGACTGACGATCGCCCCGTAATAAATACCAACAATACTAGACTACATTGTGAAGGCATATTACCCATTTCTACTTGAAGACCCCCACACAGATCATATCCCATTTCTATATTCACTGCTGTTTCCAGACACCCATTTCGCCTCAGTTGCTTTGCAATTTGACCCATTCTTGACCAAATTTCCTTTCATCTCTCAACTTTCAAGCCCACCTCCATGAACTCGAATTTTATCTACTATGCTCACAACCATTTAGTTCATGAATTTTTCCCGCATAATGTGTGTTTGTCAAAGGTCAGGATCCTTCTTTAAAGAACAATAATGATATATATTATAGTGTATTCCTAAGATCCCCCAGGCCTTTGGATCCTTGGACTTGAAAGCATATACACTCATGACAGGCTCCCATTCTGGCCTCCCTCCCACAAGCTACTCTATGGGTGTCGATTGATGGTAAGCCCTTTCTTTCCCATATTGCAGGCTTAACCCCTGTACAATCAAGTGATATTCCAAAAATCCACTGGCAGGAACCAGTGGTTTATGGAAAATCATTTTCAATTATAAACTAAGAAATATTGGGGAATCATCCATATGTATTTCTTACAATAAACTCTCGGGCAGATGTCCCATCTGCTGGCCAAACGGAGTCACTTCAGGTAGAACTACAGCTGTGGCTCCATGTCTGCTGGGGAAAGCCTGATCTATCAGGGGGCATTTCTTAGTTTTAAACAGTTTTGGCACCTTGGGCATTATGCCCACAGGGCTAAAACATTAGGGGCACCTTCTGGAGCCCAAAATGGAAACAAAATGCTTTTGCAACAAAATTCATTTACAATCATACAGCAAAGCCCCAGCTCGTGTTAACACAATCTCCGGCTGCTGTATCTGCTACCGCTGATAGTGTATACATTATTAAGGGTTAATTAGCATTAATTTCTCTTTTCAAAGATTTAAACACAGTTGAAATATGGATGCGCTTTAAATTCTTCACAAGGCATTTAATAAATATTAAATATATAAGCAAGCATACTTTTTTCAGCGAGTGTTTAGCACGTCCTCGAGGAGCACCCTCAAAAATAAAGAAAATTGAAAATTCAATTTATATTATAATAATTAGAGATGCTGAAATAAAACTTTCAAATATTATACGTTAATCACAGGGCTTGACAAATTTGCTTTGATTCTAGGAGCCAGCTACAAACGTTAGGAGCTAGTTTTTACTTCAGACTAATTGTCAAGCTTTATGATTTTGTGTTCAATTTCCCCGATTGAAAGGGAAGTTCAAACATCATCGCCGCAAATAATAAATGGATTCCACTCTTCATTTACTTGCATTTAAGTTTAATTTCAGTAAGTTGGGTAGTAAATTAAGTAGCTGTAGATTGAGTAGTGAACTGACTAGTTAATTAAATGATTAGGTGAAAAACCTTTAACAGTTTAACAATACAGAAATTGTACAAATGCATTGCACATTAAGTTTGTTAAACATTAACCTCTGTGTCATCTTCATATTTTCACTAACACACACTTCTAGAAGATCATTACTGCCAAAATATATTTGAACTTAAAACAGACATGAAATTAACTAATATAAAGAAATGCATGTGGAATCTCCTCACACTGAGAATGAAATAGAACTACAAGTTAACTGACTGCATTGATCACTAAACTGGCTCAATTACTTTCCCGCACATGAATGTGAAACAAGTCCTTTTGCCACTCCAGGATCTGATGAGGTTTGTAAATGGCTGTGCAGTTTCTTATGTCCAGGTTGCCTCCTGCATAGCATGGAGCTTTTTTTTGCTTTTTTTTTTTAAAAGTATTTTACCAGGAAGGATACATTGTATCGTTTTCGTTTTCTAGTATGTCCTGGGTGGCGAGTATGTACCGTTAGGTGTCTTGCCCAAGACACTTACGGGAGAGGTGCTCTTGCTGGAATCGAACTCATGTCTCCACAGTCTCTCTCCACGCAGAGTTGTGATATTACCTCTACTCCACCCAGCCAGAGGAGCTTTAAGATGGCTCCTCTCTTCACCACAGATCTCCTTCTGCCCCTGGGAAGCCTGACCTCTGCACTTATTGGCTGACCCTAAATGGAGCTGCAGGGACTAGTAGTTCTCACAGAATTTTGCAGGTTTCAATTACCTAAACTGAATTACAGTCATTTTGTTATTCCACTTGCTTGTACCTTAGCTGACCATTCTGTACCTCTGCAGTTTGACTTGACACTAACAAAGATTTAACCACTAAGATACACAATACTATATTTTTTGAGTATGAGTACCAATATTCTTTTTGCCAGGTTTGCATCACCTCTGATTGTGGGTCTGCCCTGCAGGTTGCTGAACCCATCAACCTCCCATGTTACCTGGCTGGTATTGAGTCGCTAAACACAGAATACCTCTTCGCCTCTGAATGTGGGTCTGCCCTGCATGTTACTGAATTCATTATATCCTCATTTTACGTTACCGAGAATAAATATAAGGGACTCTTCTCTGTTGCCAATCCTGCCTGTAAGACTACCCTCTCTGGTGAGAACTCAGAATATATGTTTGACCACGCTCTTGATAACCCAAGTTATATATACATCTTGCTACACTATCTTTGTCTGTGTATAGTTAATTTGACTTCACTCAGTAGACACTTGGTCACAAAATTATTTGCTAATGAGTGGTATCTAGTATTCTGTCTCACCTTCCTGGCTGGGAGTGCTAGGTGTGGCAGTTCTAACTGCTATTAATTCGAGGATCACAGTAATCTGTGCAAAAGGTTCCAAACCACGCTGATCCACAGAGAGCACCATTGTAAACTGACAACACGTCAGGGCCTTTTGCTAAACTCCTGTTATTCATTGTGTCTACCCTCAGCCCTGTAACCTGTATTTAGATTAGAAATTATACCCAGTACAGGACTCCCCCTTGTGTCTGTCTTCTGCACTCTCATGTTTCTGAGTTCTGCAAGTGTGTGCTGGATTCTGCTATTTGCAGCAAACCACTAACCTGCCTCAAGGGCTTCAAACTACGCAGCCTAAAGGCCCACCATCAACCTCTATAGGGGGTGATCGTGACAGTAGACCGGTCACAGCAGAGGGAGATCCTGCAGCTGGGATAAAGGGTAGAGTTTAATGGGCTAGTTTAATCCCCTTCAATGCCAAGGACGTGTGGGACACGTCTTGTGCTTTCTTCGCATTTGTCTCTTCCCCCATCCCCATGTAATGTAGAGTTTGTGGCTAATTACACTTGTCATGGCTTTGATACATCGTACCTTTCCCTTCACGTTACACATTCCTATTTAACCTCGCAGCATTCCTCTGTACAAGCGTCATTAATTCTTGCTTCGGTAAGAAGAGACATCAGAAGGTAATAAAGATCCATCAGGAGCAGGGCCACCTTCCCATCTCAAACAGAAGAAATATGCATGTGGGAGCAGCTGTATTATTTATAAAGGTTTGGCAACAAACACATATCACACAGGCTGGAAGCATACTTAAAAAGAACCACATGGAAAATGTGTTACGACAAGCTGATATTGTGTTTACTTTTCACACCAGATGAATCCACCCTCGGAAAAGAGGGCTTCACGAAGTGACTGCCATATCATGATGAGGGGGTTTTAATATATATAAAAAAAAATATATATACTGAATTATTCTAATTTAAAAAGGAAGACCTTATATAAAGGTAAATTCCTGGTGTTCGCCTTAATTCCCTCCTCAGTTTAAATAGCTAATTAAGACGTAATCTTATGTTAATCCGTCCCAAGGATC
This sequence comes from Leptobrachium leishanense, assembly GCA_009667805.1. Taxonomy (NCBI): domain Eukaryota; kingdom Metazoa; phylum Chordata; class Amphibia; order Anura; family Megophryidae; genus Leptobrachium; species Leptobrachium leishanense. The sequence goes on along the minus strand of CM019063.1, from coordinate 516,876,001 downwards.
CTACTATTCTGTACATGGACCTCACCTCAGAGCAAATACATTTCAGGTCGGGACAGGATGGTGGTTTTTAATTCAAACCATTAGTATGGTGGAATAAATGCGAAGTTTCACCAGAAAGAGAAAATTCTTCAACGCAACACTTTAATATCAAATCCATATACTACCTGAGGCCTGTATACTGGCCAATAGGGTCCATCCGAGAACCAGAGGGCTCTGGCCAAAAAATTTTGTAGACCAGACGACCTCCTTTTTCCCGGTGATTGGGTGAGTGAGCACTGCAAGAGATGGGGAATGCAATCTCTGGTGCGCACACTTCTTGTGAGACACGTGCACCAAGGCATTGTCTTCCCACTTCTCATGGTGTGACCATTGGAACCAAAATAATTGAAAACCCAACTAAGCCTACTTATCCGTCTGACCGGATTATTTTCTGAAACACAGGGCCCTCAAGATAGGGTTGCAAGATGGGCCATGTTTTCCAAGATAGATCTTATTTCATGGAGAGCGAGAGCACAGGGAAGATGCTGCCTGGCAGTATGTGTAATTCATATGATGCAGGAGGCAGGGCTGGATTGGGACAAAACGATCAGCCCTGGACTTCATCCAGACTGGCCCACTTTAATTACCCAAACACACACAATAAATAAATAATTAAAAAAATTTCTTTGCATGACATTTTACATGGTCATGTTTGGTATCATTAAAAAGAGAGGAAATAATCTTATGGCAATTATGGTGTTGTGCTGAGTGGCAAATAAAAACCCATGATATGTGTGGGACATCCTCCACATTCTGCGGGGAATCCCCATGACGACCCCCACATGTTTTCTGCAGCCAACCAGAATTCACACCGGCCCACTGAACCATCGGCCCACCGGGAATCTCCCTGTAGTCCCAATGGCCAGTACATGCCTGGCAGGAGGGAAGTCTGTCCTCCAATCAGGTCACCTGGGTTTCCACTCTGAAGTTTAACCCGCGGCACATGAGTGCTACACACTACGGGGCTATATTTCTCTTGCACTGCCCATCAACCTGATTAATACTTGTCCAGGAAAACATGGCTGACCTGGCAACCCTACCTCAAGGTTGTGTCGCATCTGGCCCTCCATAGGAGACAGCCACCCTCTGAGACTACCTGCACAAAACCAGAAATGTTTAAATGAATACAGTAGGAGGTCTGCTTAAGAAACCACTTCAGAATATCACACATTCGCTTAAAAAAATCTGTTCTGCTTCAGTAACTAAGCAGTAAATCTCAGCACAAAATTAGAAGATATTTTTAGGAAATGTGTAAATCCTCCAGCAGTTTTGGCAAATAACCCACAGGCAGAAATCCAGCGATGATAGATTTGTTAAAAGTTGACCCGTCAGGATGGGTTAAAGGGGCTTAATAAGTCCAGGATACATAGGTTCGTTTAAGAAGTTAATTTTAAAGGTAGGTTGTGTGCATGTGTGCAAGAGGCAGGTAAAGCCGCCAGTTACAGAGCAATGGAGCTTTTATTTCTAAAAAATATAAATAATTCAACAAGAAGGCGCTTGAAAACAACGTTGTTCTCCCAAGGCAAAGTCACGGCTAGATCCTGATCACTTACCGGATACTACTTCTATGATGTAGTGTAATGGACTCAGGCCAGAAGATGGTCGCCATCCTGAGCCAGGCGGCCATCTTGTTCAGAATATTGGTTCACTTGAATATAACTAGGTAGATATTAGTTGGAGTTAGAATAAAGCTTACATAGAATCTTTGGAATATGTTAGACAAGCAGTATAGCAATTAAATTAGAGAGGATCCGGGCCGTTGCTGGCGCAGGGTGACAGGATGAAGAAGAGATTCATCAAGGTCATAGGAGCCTGCAGCTGAGACAAAGAGGAGTAAGAAACCAGACCAGGCCTTATCTAAAACAAACAATAAACAAGTGCAAGGGAGGTGGGCACAGGCAGGATCCAAAGCAATTGTAAATCCTCTTGTGTCAGAATGTCATGATGCTTGCCAATTTATGACCAATGTATGGAATGTCTTTGTATTCGATTAAGGGAGGTACGGACCCATGTGGGGTGGGATAGTGTCACCGGGAGGTGGGCTAATTGGGATGTACCTAATTATGTATTCGGGGTATAAAACCTCATGTCACTGTGAAATCGGGGCTCACTCTTTGCGATTGAATCCTGTGTGAGCATCTGTTGTGACGTCACAATAAAGTTTGCCTTTCCTGAAGAGACTCGTGTCCAGTCAATCCTTGGCCATGCCGGCCCGGCTTCATCCCGAGTGAACCAGGTGGGTTCCAGTAACATTTCTGGGGGCTCGCCCAGGATCCAGGCCTTTACCGGTACGGGAACGACTGCTGGACACCGTAGTGGTTGACTGCAGGTGCGAGTTATCCCGCCGGTTGGGTGTCCGTTGAAGGTGAGCTGACATCTGCAGGCGCCAAGCAGGATTTCCTGTTAAGTGGACCTCGTCTCGTCCCAAACGGACCCCCGGCCTGGGAAGCTGGGACACCACCGAGCCCGAGGAAACAGCAAACAGCGCGGCGAGAGGTAAAGTGTCTTCTGTGTTTGTATGTGAATTGAGATACCGGTATAAGGGAAGACGGCCGACCATAGTTGGATAAGGGGACCCGCGGCCACTGTCTTGTCGACATACCGAACCTGCCGCATACAACACAGACATTGCACAGCGGAAGAGTGTGCGTGTCTGGGCCCAGGGGAATTGGATATTGACTAAGGTGTAGTTCTGAATCTGAGGGAGAGAGTAGCCACGTGGAGTAGTATTGTCATAGTCAGTGTTTGTAAATAGAACTGCTGCATGTGGACAAGGAAAGGAGGAGGGATCCTGTGACTGAGCTGAGAGCCCGGAGTCAGTGCTAGTGTGTACGTCGTGTAGTGAAGGGGGGCCAATTGGGGCCAGCGGTAGCTGCAGCGGGAGTGGTGCCGAGTGGGTGTATTGCCCATAGGCAAATTGGAATTGCAGACGGGAGTGTTGCCATAGAACGGGGTACACATAGTCACAAGCAGACAAGAGTTAGAGATCAATTAACTCGGTATAAGGAGCCAAGAGGAGGGTCGGTGAGCCCTCGGCTAGTAGAAAGAGTAGAATTGTTTATGTACTGTTTTGTGCTGAATGTATCTGGTACAGTACGTGCTGTGAGTGGATGCTGAGAGTGTTGTGAGTGATTGTGCGCCTACTTGCCTAGCAAGGAAGCAAATCTGAGAGTGGACTCCTAAAGTACGTTTCCGGCTCAGGCGACTGCAGTCGGCTACTGAAGGAGGAAGCGAATACGATATAAACGAACTGTTGACTGAAGTACCAGACAGTTGATATAAAGTAATTAAGTGATTGTGTTGAAAGAAATATCTGTATTGTGAAAAAGTTACTGCTCGTAAGAGTAACAATGGGTAACGGGTCGTCCAAACCCAAGAAGGCTAAGGAGGGTGAGACACCCCTGGAGTATATGGTATGGAATTTTGGAGCGCTGTATGAGACACATCATTATGGTGAGGATTTGAGTAAAGAAAAGTTGAAATTATTGTGTACAATAGTATGGCCATTGTTGGTTCCAGAATGGCCAGAACAGGGGTCTATGGACCCAGAGTTAATACAGAGAGTGCACTCCCAAATAACCGGGAGATATGGTCATCCTGAACAGTACCCGTATATAGATATATGGAGGTACTGTGTGAAGGATAAGAGTCATTTTATAATGATGGCGGGACAAAACAAGAAACAGGTACCCCCGAATAATGAAAATAAAGGTCAACAGAGAAAAATGGTGTTGGTGTGTTCATCCAGAGGAGATGGATTCTCTTCCCCCGCCCTATCCGTCGTGTTACGGGGCGGCCAGGGAGGCACTGAACGCCGCAGTTGCGTGGGCGGAGAGGAGGGAGCAGGCAGCTGCTATTTTCCGTCCGGCTCCCTCAGCTCCGGCTCGTGATATTGAGGAAGAGGAGGGGGCTGCGGTTGGAGGGGATGAAGAGACCCCTGCAGAAAAGATTGAAATGCCCGATGGGAGTGTATACCACCGGGTAACCCCTCTGGATGATGGTGGAGATGTAAACACAGGGGCTACCACTCGCTCCGCGAACAATATATATAAACCCCGGGATGTGTATCAGCATAACCCCGGCAGGAGTAAAATGCAAATGCCTCTACGAGAGGTGCCAGGTCCCTTACTGGAAATGGAGGACCTGGGCCAGTACAATACACATATGTCCCATTTACAACGACAGATTTCTTCAACTGGAAAACACACACCACTGTACTCCACTAATCCTGCAGCGGTGGCCAGTATGATAGAGTCAGTAATGCTAACACATAACCCCACCTGGGCAGATTGTCAACAACTATTGCTGACAATGTTCACAACTGAGGAAAGAGCCCGTATAAACAATAGCGCGAGTAAAATCCTTCTTGCCCAGGCGGTTGAGGATAGCAAACCCCAGCCAGAAGCGTGGGCTGAGGAACATTACCCCAAAACAGATCCCAAATGGCCATACAATACTAATGAAGGTATTGCTCATCTACAAACATACCGGACAGCGGTAATGATGGGTGTTAAAGCGGGAGGGAAGAAACCCACGAACATGGCGAAAATAGCGGACATTGTGCAAGATCTTAAAGAGACCCCAAGTGCATTTTTAGAAAGATTACTAGATGTATATAGGATGTATAGTCTTATTGACCCTGAGGCTGCAGAGAATCAGCGGTTGGTTAATTCCTCCTTTGTGAGTCAGTCACAAAGAGACATACGGAATAAAATACAGAGATTGGATGGTAAAGGTATTAGTGAATTAGTAGAAATTGCTAATAAAGTGTACCATAACCGGGATTTATAAGAAATACGGAAGCAAAAAGGGCACACTGGTGTGGTCGGCTATATGGGAAATGGAAACGGGAGGGGTGCCACGGACAGAGGGAGAGCAAGGGGTCGAGGGAGGAGAGGGAGAGGAGCCCCCAGGGAGCCCCAGTGCGCATGGTGCCAGGGTGAAGGTCACTGGAAGAGCGAATGTCCTGCATTTTTGGCTAAAAATGGGGTACAGGGAGAGGCTGGTGCCTCGGGAGGTCAAGCCTCAAATGGCCAGGTAACAAATGGCAGGTATGAAAGAAGTGACGGTGCCAGTTCAGAGTTTGTGGGATTGGCGGGAACATCATTTGAAGGGCAGGATATGTATTGACAGGACCTGGGCCCATCCCACTCGGTAATCACGAGCCCACGGTCACAGTGAGAGTGGGAGACAAAGACGAAATTTTTATGGTTAATACTGGTGCAGAATATTCTGTTGTAACACAGCAAATTGCACCCCAATGGGAAATGAGGTTGATATAATGGGAGCAATGGGGGTATCGGCTAAATACCCTTTTCTTGCTTCTCGAAAATGTAGTTTGGGTGGGCACAATGTGGAACATGAATTTTTGTATATGCCCGAATGTCCCATCCAACTCCTGGGGCGGGATATTCTTTGCAAATTGCAAGCCCAAATTACGTTTCTTCCCGGGGGTCACGCTAGATTAGACCTGCCTGAAAGTGGCAGCTCTATACGGCAGTACAACCCAGCCATCCAGAATACCCAACCTGTAAAAATTGCAGTAATTATGCCACGGGAGGAAGAATGTCACATGGCAACAACCCTGCCGGCCGCCCCAGACCCATACACACTACTGTTGGGAGTCCCTGGAGTCTGGGCAGAAGAAAACCTGCCCGGACTAGCTGTAAATATTCCTCCAGTGTATGTTGATCTGAAACCAGGCGCAACACCTGTGGCGCTAAGACAATATCATATCCCACAGAAAGCCAAGCAAAATATCCAGACACATTTGCAAAGATTTAAAGATCATGGGATATTAAAATTTTGCGTGTCACCGTGGAACACACCACTGTTGCCAGTACAGAAAGAGGGCACACAAGAGTACCGCCCAGTCCAAGATTTTTGTGCCGTCAATGAAGCCACAGTAGCCCTACACCCTGTGGTTCCTAATCCATACAATTTATTGGCATTAATTCCAGGTGATACAAAATAAATATTACACGGTGCTCGATTTAAGAGACGCTTTCTTTTGCATCCGTCTTGCTCCGGCAAGCCAACCCCTTTTTGCGTTTCAGTGGGAGGAGTCTACTACGGGAGCGTGCCATCAGATGACCTGGACACGCCTCCCTCAAGGTTTCAAAAACTCGCCCACGATTTTCGGCTGCGTGCTCAGCCAGGTTCTCCTGTCCTTCAACGCTCAGCCAAAGTTGTTTTACTACAGTATGTAGATGATTTATTGCTTGCATCCTCTACAGAAAAAGACTGTCTCTCTGCCACAAAAGCTCTGCTGCTTCTGCTAAGCCAAGCAGGGTACAAAGTTTCAAGAAAGAAAGCACAAATATGTAAAGAAAGTGTGAAGTATCTAGGTTTTCAATTAACAGGTACTAAGCGTGCACTAAGAGCAGAAAAGGAAGGAAGCAGTATGCCGTATACCCCAGTCAAAGACAAGGAGACAAGTCTGTGAATTCCTAGGAGCTGCAGGCTTCTGTCGCCTATGGATCCCTAACTTTGTGGACATTGCCAAGCCTCTCCATCAAGCCACAAAGGGGGGAGAGCATGACCCCTTCCTCTGGGAAGAAGAACAGGCGGCAGCTTTCCTGAAGTTAAAGACTCTACTGATGAAAGCTCCAGCATTGGGATTGCCAGATCACAGCAAGCCTTTCCAATTGTATGTGCATGAACACAACCAGACTGCAACAGGAGTGCTAATCCAGAACTTTGGCTCATGGCCTAGGCCTGTGGCCTACCTATCCAAGCAACTTGACCCCGTGGCCTGCGGCCTACCCCCATGCCTGAAAGCAGTGGCAGCCACCGCAGTGCTAATAGCAGAAGCAGATAAGCTGACACTAGGACAGGTTCTTCATGTCAAGATGCCACATGCGTTCAAAGCCCTACTCGATGTAAAAGGAAGTTACTGGTTCAGCAATAGCCGGATGACGAAGTACCAAGCTATGATGTGTGAGAATCCACGGGTTCATCTGGACCTCATCGCTACCTTAAACCCAGCTACACTACTGCCTGACTATGACGAGGATCCAAATCATGAATGCCTCCAGGTCAAGGAAGAAGTATTCAGTAGTAGACCAGACCTGAAAGACGTACCCCTAGACAGATACGATCTACAGCTATTCACCGATGGTAGCAGTTACATGGATGGAGGGAAGAAAGTCTCCGGCTATGCAGTTGTCTCAGCAGAAGAAATCATCGAGGCAAACCCCCTGCCAGGACATACGTCAGCACAACTGGCTGAAATAACAGCCCTGACCAGGGCCCTGGAAATCTCTGAAGGCAAAAGAGTGAACATCTACACCGATTCCAAGTATGCCTTTATGACTGTCCATGCACATGGTGCACTATACAAAGAAAGAGGACTACTCACGTCATCAGGACAACAGATAAAATATGCAGCTGAAATCGCAGCCCTTCTAGAAGCTGTGTGGAAACCAAGTGCTGTCAGTATTATGCACTGTCGTGGCCACCAAAAGGGTCATGATGAAATTCCCAAAGGCAACAGGCGCGCGGACCAAGCCGCAAAAGCTGCTGCTAAACCTCTGAATCCTCCTGATCAAGTCTCTAAGATTCTGCTCTGCAAGAAAGAGGACCAACTCCCCATGCCAAACTACGAATTCTATATGAATTGGAGAAGATTTTACCCAAAAGGCGAATTCATTGAAACAATTCTACAAAAATGGCACAATAATTATGAGCTACTGGAAGGAAACCATGATTATATCCAGTGGCTATTCCCGACACAATCACAAGGCTGGAATTTTCATTCCTCGCCTCTACACCCCCGAGAAGCATGCCTCATGAGTGACACCTCAGAAGTACAGCAAAGACTACGCAGAGCTTACAAGATGATGCTGAAATTCTTCGGTGTAAAAGTAGTGGGGGAGGATGGAGAAAATACAGAAGTGACCGAAGTTGAACGAGCAGAAAATTTCGCCGCACGCTTTGACAATCTGACAGCCAATCCCCACAACAATTTGAGGATCACACGTATACTGCTGAGCTTGGGAGAATTGGGAGCACAAGAATACCAAGCCCCTTTGGTAAGGTTCTTTCTCAAAGAGACCCTTATTAAAAATAAGCTACCAAGGATGAAGAAAAGTGTGATGAACGTCTTTATACCAGCAGTAAAAGACACAGAGACAAGATCTGCTGTTCTTTGCATGGCGATATTATTTCCCAAAGGAAGAATTTATTTGGGGAAACCAAGAGGAACTCGGAAGATACAAAGCAACACCAGTGGTGGCTGCGCTCCTACCGGCGCCACTGAGTGAATAGACACCTGTGTATTCAGAAAAAGAGAAGAACAAGGTGTATATGTAGAAGATGGATGGTTCCAGTTGGAAAGTAGACAAATAGTCTTGCCAGCAACATTAGCACCTGAGATTGTGAGAGCACTTCATGCAAGTACCCATGGAGGAAGGGAAATGATGGAACAACAGCTGGAGCCACATTTCTACGTACCAGGACTGTCAGTGATCTGCAAAGCAATAGCCCAGCAGTGTGTGACATGTGCCAAGAATAACCCAAGAGCAGGCCCATCTCAAACTCCAGGGAGGCAGCCAATCGGGCTGTCACCAATGGCATCAATGCAGATAGACTTCACAGTGCTGCCACCCTGCAAAGGATATAAATACCTACTGGTAATGGTGTGCACTCAAACAGGATGGGTGGAAGCTTTCCCCACAAGGATGGAGAAAACAACGGAAGTGGTGAAGAGTCTAATGAAGGAAATAATACCACGATATGGACTTCCTCTTGAAATAGGGTTGGACAATGGCCCAGCATTTATACAGAACTGTTTGCAGCAGCTTGCCCGCCTGTTGGGCATCACCTGGAAGCTACATACAGCTTACAGGCCCCAGAGCTCGTGAAAAGTCAAAAGAATGAACCGTACACTAAAGACTTTGATGTCCAAACTGTGCCAAGAAACGTCACTAGGCTGGTTGGATGTGCTGCCGATAGTTTTATTGCACATTAGGTGCAGGCCAACTCCCCAATTGAAACTAAGTCCGTACGAACTCATGTTTGGACGGCCTACCCCTCTAATTAATGGATTAATAGGACCTTCGGGCATTGGGTGAAACTAAACTAAATGAACAGGTTGTATTGTTGGGTAAATCAATGCAAAAGTTGAATACTTGGGTGGGAGATAATATACCACACTTTTTATATCCCCCACTGCATAAGTATTGTCCAGGTGACTCGGTTTGGGTGAAGGAGTGGAAAAATGACCCACTAGGCCCAAAATGGAGAGGTCCTTACCTTGTCCTGTTATCAACCCCCACAGCAGTGAAGGTTGCCGAGGTGGTCCCGTGGATACATCACTCCAGACTGAAGGTAGCTGCAGCCAATCCTGAACCAGAGTGGAAGGTCGTCACCAACAAGACCAATCCATTGAGGCTAAAGCTGACAAAGACCACAGATGTAAGCACCTAAAAGACTCAACAAGTGGGTGTTTTGACGGACACAATAATGCCTGACCACCCACCAACGGAGGAGCAAAGGGATCCCCCGGGGATACCCTAAGGGCTATTTTTAGGGGCCCTGCCCCGACCCTTGATCATTCAGAGATGACTTTTACTTTTGAAATTCCGGTGGGGAGGGATTGGGTTTATGTGACTGTGAAAAGAATTGCCCAAGGGATTTTGACATTTGGGGCATTTCTGGTACTGATATTGTACCTTGCAAATTTGATCTATGGACTATCCCATGGGACATGCCCTAGGTGTCCGAGATTAATCAATGAAGTAAATACTTCCAGAGCCTGGAATGGAACACGGCAGGTGATGGAAAACCATACTATGCAAAGATACCGGCGAGATGCAGATCCAGAAATCACCCCACGAGGACATTTGCTTGTGAAATTTAAATATGAATATGCCAAAAAGTCTGTTGGGTGTGTAGTAGACTGCACCCAGAGACAATCCATATACCATTTGCTTCGATCCCAATGAACTTAAGTATATTTGCGTCAGGGAATATTACGATATATTATATGCTTTTGATGAACCACGAGAGAAGCCAGAGGCATTCACTCCCAGATACCCAATAACAGGGCCAGTGTACCCACCAGAATGGTGTTTCCAATTAGGACCAGATAGAGAAACAGGCAAAGTGGGGGGATTGTGTAATTCAAGTAAATTCAATTGGACGTCATACACTTACAGATTCAACACAAAAGATCAGGAAAATTTTATATACATCAGGAAAAAGAAGCTCACTAGAGACCAAGAGCTGATAATTGCGAATGTGACGACTGGTAAGCAGAGTGCATTGGATTTGGTGAGACGATTGGGGCGGCTGATGTTAGAGATGTCGAAAGGGACACTACATTTATCACCATTTATACTAAGAGGAGGGTACCAGGTGTGCTGTGGAAAGATGTGTTACACATGGGTACCACCTACAATAACAGGGATGTGTTATCTGGCCAAACTGATTCCAATCCAGAGAGTAAGAGGGGATGACACTGATACAGACACTGCACCCCACCCCAGGTACCCATTGGTGTTTGAGAAACAGAAGAGAGAACTGTTCACTAAGAAAGATCGAATATGGGCGTGGTTTCCAGCATGGACTGGATGGGGAAGAGAATTGATGGTAAGAATGAATAGTTATGCCAGTTTGATGGATGAGATTTTGAATAAAACCAGCATAGATATCCAATTGCTGAATCTGGAGTTGCGAGAGATACGAAAGGTACAAATGATACATGACATGGCACTGGAACAGATCAGTGCAGCTCTGAATGGGCTGTGTGAGATGACAATGCATTATGAATGTTGCACATTCATCAGAAACACATGAGGTCCCTGATTATTACCAGGTAATCCAGGACCACCAAGAGAAAGTAGTACAGTTGCAGAACACAGCTAGACGGATTGCTGCCGAAGGTTGGAATCCACTCCGTGGGTTCGGAGCATTTGGAGATTGGTTCGGATCCATTCTGAGATTTATCTTGCAGATTGGGTCCATGATTCTGATGGTGGTGGTGATCCTGGTAGTAGGGATACTCCTGTATCGCATAGGGCTATGTCTATGGCCACTATGCAAGAGAGCACTGACACCTACACAAACAGAGAAGATACCTCTGATGATCCCACCAGACATGTTCCCAGCTAGAATGAGTCCCCTGAAGTACAAGGTGTTCAAGGATAGTACTAGTGGAGTGTAGTGGCTACAAGCCTCAGAAGGAGAATCTGAGACTTGAGCCAAGGGGGGAATGTAATGGGCTCAGGCCAGAAGATGGTCGCCATCCTGAGCCAGGCGGCCATCTTGTTCAGAATATTGGCTCACTTGAATATAACTAGGTAGATATTAGTTGGAGTTAGAATAAAGCTTACATAGAATCTTTGGAATGTGTTAGACAAGCAGTAAAGCAATTCAATTAGAGAGGATCCGGGCCGTTACTGGCGCAGGGTGACAGGATGAAGAAGAGATCCATCAAGGTCATAGGAGCCTGCAGCTGAGACAAAGAGGAGTAAGAAGCCGGCCCGGCTTCGTCCCGAGTGAACCAGGTGGGTTCCGGTAACATTAGTACTCAGTCGGGATCACCAGGCTAGCGAGAGCCAAAGGAATCCTTTTCTGCACCGTGTCATTACTACATCATTGCAAATACATCACTGAAAGATATTCAGGGGTGCCATGAGAATTCTTGGAGCCCCTCATTGAACTACTGGTCGGGGCCCACCTTCTCTTATCTGCCCATTTCATTAATTAAAAATAATTTTGCCCTCTCTTCTGCAAACATTTTTACAGGGTGTAGGCTAAATCCCTGATGGTCTGGCATGGGGATATAGGGTGTTAGTTTGTGGTAGAGCAATCAGTCTGCACCTCTACGTTGTACAGACCATACTAGATCGCTCCCTCAGGGGTTGCGGCCCACCGGGAGGTTTGTTGGCATCTTGGTGGTCCAGTCCCGGGTGGCATGGAGGGACACATATCTCTGGCAGACAAGCAGCACATGGTTTGGCAAGGGTCAGGGTGCCTGGAGCCACTGGGCCCCTGAACATATCATGGATTGATCCCTCCCTTCCGATGGCGGCCCTGGTGTTGAAAACAACCGGTGGACTGCAGACAGGTTGACCCATGCAGGCCAATGGGAGAACGAAGCCATGACTGTGTGATTTGGTAGGAGTTTTTTTTTTTTAATGAACCTATAAACTAGAGGCTTTGCAACAAGCACTGATATCCACCTCTCTTGCAGACAACAGTAACAGTCACCATTGTTGCAACTTTGTTGAGCGTCGGCTGTCTAGAGTAGGAGAATCTAATAAAAGCAGATTAAGTTGCAGCAAATAATGGTGAGCAATGATGAACAACAGTGCTACCAATACCTTATAGAAAAGAAAGCCTCAGCTATGGCTATTCGCAATTTACGGTTTCACTGGTGTTGCCAACATACTACGTTGACATCTAAAGTGGAGAACTCCATAGACCTCCCGTACAAAGCTAGTGGACAACGGTGCTGAACAAGCTTTGACTGAAACACCTGTGGACACAACATTAAATAACTGTAGTGGACAACCCATTGAAACCTACTCTGAGAACTACGATTAAGACGTTTGCCATAAACTGTTGTGGAAACAACCATGAAAAGTATGGCGGACTATGATGGCAGTTCCCCAAATAGTGAAGCGTAGTTTCAATAACATAATGGTGGTTAGTCATCAACCCCTTATGAGTTAGTTAATTTGTATTTGACAACTGTATCTCCTAAATTAGTCTTCAGAGTTTCCACAGCGAAATCATTGATGACTGTGAAATGACATCAGCATAAAAGCATCAGGCTTATACAGACATCCCGATTGGCTGAGCCAACCATTCACCTGGGAGGAGCTCACTATGGAAGATGCAAAGCCAAAGGAGGCATTTGTCTTGGGTGGGGGCATAAAACCAGGGGCTACCAGCAACTCCTGTGTCTATTCATTAATTGTAGGTTTATAGACCTTGAATGTGGTCAGGCATTTGCTACATTGTAGACTTCGCTTCAGTCTCAGACCTAACATAGTAGTGAAGGAAAGGGGGGTTTGTGAGGGTCCTGAGGACGAGCAACAGCTCTAGTGGCTGCTCTACGGTGGGGACCGCTCAGGTCTCACAAGGTTTTAGCTCGATTGTGCCATTACAGGGATGAATGCTTCATATGCAAATCAGTCTGCTCTCACCCAATGAGGGTGGCCAGTACTGACTGCCAAGGACGTCATCTCTGCACAAGACGTGCAGCAACCCCCGACGATCGTGTCAGCCTGGTTAGGCCTCACCAGTAGGGTATAGCTTGCACCCCTCTAGGCACATCAATCAAGGGGTCCACGTCTGGATGACCCTGTAAACTAACATAAACTGCACAAAATAACACTGACGTGCAGATTTTTGAATTGTAGCAGGAATTAAAAATACCCCCTTCTTAGTTTGGTTTGAGTAGCATATTTAACCTCAGATGACAGATGAGAACGGATTGTTGCTCTCCGAAAGCTGAGCACGTCATTATCTTCCCCTGCACAGCTGCACTCACACACCCAGCTCTAAAATGCAAGTGAACGATTTGTCAAACCGACGACAAAAAATATAAAAATAAATAAGCGAAATGCTAAACTATAAAAATATCCACAAACCACAAACAAGTTGAATTTTGCTCGGTGATGCATGAAAGAATGCCAAGAAAAGGAATGAGGTTGCTCTATAATGTCAAATTAAGAGAGCTTTACTTCTTCAGGCATCGATACAGGCAGCTCTGCGGCAGAATTTATTCTAGCTACAAAAAAAGCCACCGTTAGCCTCCTCAAATAATACGCATTAACTATAGCTCTCATGGTGCTCAAACGGCACTAAAAAAACAGAGATAGAAAGATAAACAATACAATCCGTTCCTTTATGGACTTTAAGGCTAAAGTCAGGCGAACGCAGTCTGAGCGCACTCTGCGTGTGTGCAAAACGGACATACGTACTGGCGGAAGATACTGTTGACAACACCACACGGTCCGTTATTTTTGACGGATGTAGAAAAAAAAGGGAAGTATGGGAAACAAAATTAATAAAAATTAAAAGACAGGTACAGTCAGCCAAACCAAAAAAAACTTCTGAGCGTCAACGTGTTGGATGTCGCAAATGCGCTGGGTCTGATGTCCCTTCATCACGCAAACAGGACGCTACGCGGATGCTACGCGCTCTGTGCGTCCGTCCTAGCGCTTTTATGGTCGAGGCCTATATTGCATCTTTTGCCACCTGCGTGGTGCGTGCGCACTTCGGTGCGCATGTACTTCCTGCGTTGGTCTCTATTGATCACAAATCAATGCTACGACGGACGTGAAACAGTGCGGCAACATGGACGTGATGGCTGCGTTCGTCTGACCCCAGCCTAAGACAGGAGGCTGCTCCGAGATGGTCACAGACCATCGAAAACACTCACCAATATGTATAGTATATTGAATTTATTTTATTTTAAAATTACATGAAGTTGATGAATGTTTGTGCACAAATGTCTTACTCATTTGTATTTACTTACACAAAACCTTAACAAAATACATATAAAAGCCTATATGTGTATATCTAGAAATGTCCAGGCATAAAAAATAGGCCTGTACGAATCCTTTCCATTCCAAATGGCTCTTTTCTAGCCAGAAGTAAATCATAAACCTGCGTTCCCCATGGTACAAGCGATATATTACCTTTCAAATGTATTACAGATGAATTTCCACCCTATTAGCAGTGAACCTTCTACAGGGATCCCCCAGGACAGGCAGTCACTCACTGCAAAAGCCATGTCATTGTGCAGTCGAAGGGCACCTGGGTCACATTATGGGGTCAAGGCAGAGGCACTGTCTCGAGGGTCTCACATCCCTGAGATATATGTATTAGATCACCACCACGGTAGGGATTGCAGCGCAGCTAGAAAAGCTCAGCTCCGAGCTTGGGAAAAAAAAAGGAATGGTATCTCATGTGGATGAACCACTTCATGCGGCCATCGTCTGGTTCATCTTAGCAGGCATGAATCCCTATTTAAAAGGGATTCTGAGATTCTTCAAGGTTTCCTTTTTGACAATGTGCTCATTTTACTGTCAAGAGCCCAGCCTCTGATTAATGACCTTTGGTGGGTAGGGCTGGATGATATTTATGCTTAAATTGAGGTCAGCCGCCATTGTAATCGTGAAAATCAAGGACTCTGGATTTGTTAATTGACGGACGCTTCGTCTGAGCATCGGCAGTGCCAACAGGTCCCGTAGGCGCCTGAAGAACCTGTCAGCTCTACCCTGCCAATACTTGGATGTAGCATCCATCAATTAACAAATCCAGAGTCCAATTTGTGCAAGAATAAAATGGCAGTCGATCTTAACCTTGATCGGGCTAAAATGAGGATAGCACCCAGACCTACCAAGAGATCTTCCAGTGAGAAACCTGGGAATATTTTTGTGGATGGACCACTGTGTTATTGGTTCACCTTAGATTCTTCATTTATTTTATAATGTATGAATTATTATTCATTTCTGCTTGGCTTTCCGACTAGCTTCCAAAGGTGTCCGAACATTAAGTCACCTCGATTGGACGAATTGCATACAAAGCTACATACTTCTAAGCCAGGGGTCAGCAATCTTGGCCCTCCAGATGTTTTGGAACTAAATCTCCAACGAGGCTCAGCCATCCTAATGACTGAGCATTATGGGAGATGTAATTCCAAAACACCTAGAGGGCCAAGGTTGCTACACATCTTGGCTCAGATTTCCAAGTTCATTAGTAATTTTAGTCATTTTTATAGTACGGTGGAGACTGTGTATGCAGTATAATTGAAAATATATATATATATATATATATATATATATCCACTGCAGGTAAGCAACGGTGAGAAATTGATATAAGCTAAAGCTATATCTTAAATTTTATTCCAAATACTTTTTGGTGTAAAAAGCAAACGGAATTAAAACATAAAGCTGTATTCTGCGACAGCTTACCAATAACACAGCTGCCCGGGGCCAGGTGGAGGGATGCGTTCGCACCAGGGTGATTTTTGAAACAATTAGTCCCACAATCTGGGCATCTTGTATCCACAGCATAAATATCTCCGGATAACTGGGTCACTTCATTCTACCTCCAGGCTAGAGCAGCCTCACCGTCAAGGATCTGATCGCAGAATGTCGAATCCAAAGACGAACCAACGCGAATCCATATGCCAAGACAAAGAGTTAACTCCTACACTATCAGACCCCTTGACGCACAAGATGAACAGACTGATTTGTAAACGGATGTCATAGATGAAGAACAGAGGGGGAAAAAAACATCTTGGCACATTCTAGATCGACCATTGATACCATCACGTGGTCTCTCCATTACCAAATGTATGGTCTACTTAAAAATTTATATAAAACTACAAACCTACAGTAGGTCATACCAGCGAGAACGAGAGGAATTGCCCATATCGAAAAAAAAGTAAACAACTACTTCCGAGAAGAAAAAAAAATACCCCCCAGGGGACGAGTACCCACACCACGATCCTTGTTGACTTCCTCATAAGAATTTTATTTTTTTATATCTTTATTTGTTGAAATAGGTTGGAGAGAGCTACTCTTTCTCAGCTGTGGTCATCTTCCTTCCAGTGATGCAATGGAAAACCTATCAGGAGTCTATAGGGGCAATTCACAGAGCACAGATGTTCACCGTTGTTGCACCCAAGAGTATCAGCTTTCCACGCAAGTAAAATCTAAACGGCCGGTGAATGTACTGCAATAATAATAATGCTGAATACTGAACAATGTAACCACAGTCATTCTGTAAACTGAGTAAACAGCGGCTACTTTCCATTGGCCATCATTTACTGGTGTTTGTAGCACTAGTGAATAATCTTTGGCCATTTTGAAGTGGATATATCCATAAACCTCATACACAAACTATTGTGTAGCATTGTGTTTAACTTGGCTCTGAGAACTGAAACATATTGTCTCTAGAGGGAGCCATAGCGTAATGTACTATAATGACTTATGGACTACATCCCCCAGAAACCCTTGGTAGGGAGGAAGGAAGCAAGAGGACTGGCGCCAGGAAGTGTGGAGCATCGTGTGCCGCATGGGCAGGACGAGGAGAGCAGTGCATGAAGAGTCACAAGAGAGACATTGTCCAGGATCCAGGCCAGATTGGAGTGCGGAGATTCAGTGGCATCCATTGCTGGAGTGATCGGGGAGAGTGTTCATCGAACTGCAGTGTATCCCGCTGAGCTGTTCCAATGGCGAGTGTGTTCGAGAAGGACCTTGTGTAAGGAGGCCACAGATGGAGCAGAGTGCTGGCTGCATTCGACTTCTGGCTGAGGAGATCTGGCCCGGGAGTGTGGGTTTTCCGCTGCATTGGGTTCCAGGCGGCAGAGAAGGAATTTCTGGCAGAGTTCATTGGTCTGGGACAAGCTGTTTCGCCGGTTGGGTGAGAGAGCTCTGGCCTATGACTTTGCTACCAGTGCGCACTTATTTGATTGCTTCAAATTTCAGGGCCCCAACGTTGACTAGTCGAAGATATTCATCCAGCCACTGGCCAGTGGACTTAGTATTTATTTATTTATTTATAAAGGATTTTACCAGGAAGGATACATTGAGATTTCTCTCGTTTTCAAGTATGTCCTGGGTTCAAGAACATTGAAGTGTTACAGTTACAGAAATACAAAGTAATAAAATGCAAGATATTGAAAAACAACACAAATATACAGATTAACAGAAAATAAATATGTAGGAAATATAGTCACTAGGTTACATGTTTACAGGTGCATTCTGTATTGAGGTATGTTAGTAAGGAGCTCGAGTGACTTAAGACTGGGGGAAGATTTGATGGTGTCTGGGAGGTTATTCCATAATTGTGGTGCTCTGTAGGAAAATGAGGACCGAGCCGCTGTCTTTTTGTATTGTGGTATTGCAAGTAAGGTGCTGGTCCTGGATCGGAGGTTATAGGATGAGGGAGCTGCTGGGGGAAGCAGTCTATTCAGGTAGGGTGGCAGCTTCCCAGAAATGCTCTTAGACAACAGGCTGGAGAGGTGAAGGGTGCGTTTAGACTCCAGCGATGGAGTACCCGGGTACCCTAGGACATAACTAACGAGCATTATTGAGTGGGACTTTGAACCAAAGAACTGAGAACCTTATTAACCGTTTATTCGTTATATATATATCCACGTTACGTATTACCTTCATTCATCCCTAGCCTGACTGATTTCATGCCTAAAGAATAAGTATATCTATTGCCGTTTATTGCTTCAGTAAAGTATAATTCAGAAAAATCCATAAAGGTGTGCTGGTGTACAGTGAATTGTTAGTGCGGTGAGACCAATAATGGGGTTATTCAGCAGCTCCTTTGGAGGTGAGCGATACAACTGCAAACAACAGTAGGAAAGAAGGCTAAACCACTCAGATTGAAACACTTCGTACCGGATTAAGATCTCTATGGGCCTGGAGCGGAGGATTTAGGTGGGCTCTTTTTTGGAATTTAGTGAATTAAAAGCATATTTTAGGTTTTTTATTAGTGCAGATATGGGTATTTCTAACCAGATACTGTGTAAGTAATTTTTCATTAAGATTTCAATTGTTTAAAATGTGTGTAGCGCTCACTCCCGGAGGAGCCGCTGAAAATTGAACCACGGGTCAGTCTCCCCGCACTAGGGAATAAATATACTCCAACACAGTTGTGAGTTTTTATCATTTAAATCGTTTACTAAAATAATGAGCAGATGTTGAAACACGGTATTCACAGATATATTACAGTATTTTCGTAGCGCGGTAAAACGCGTGGCGGAAAAGAAACGAAACACGAGGCTTCGTATTTCGGAAAATAAAATATTCGTAGCCGAACAGAAAATAAAAGCAGTTGCACGAATATTCGAAAAAGGAACACGTAGCGGAACCCAAAAATACAATCTCTTCGTATTACGATAAACGCGCAGCGGAAAAGAGGAAATATATTCGGAACGTATCTTTACTCTTGTTCCGATACGCAACAAAAGTGAGTCCTGCACAGGTTAAGTCCCGGAATGTAAAAGGTGTGTATATGTGTGTATGGTACCCGGGTACTGTTCAACTGGCCAGTGAATTTACTTAAAGAATCTCTTCGACTAGTCAAGTTGGGGCCCTGTGGACTTTAAAGAGGAAAACAGCAGCGAGTTCTTTATTTACAGTACAGCCTTGGAGGCCTCTCACCCATCCGACGGTTGCTTTAGGCTCCGCTGACCCAGGACGTCTCTCCGCTCGATATTGACTGGGGATACTAGCGGCCGGATCCGTTGTCTGACTTTCCGCAGCTTGTCCACCTCACCGCCTGCTCTCCGTACCCGGTCAACTCGCGGCAACTCCTTACTCGAGGTCTTTGGTCTCTTAGATCTGCAGCAATCTCTGGAACTTGGAGCGCTCTCTTTCTCTTCAGGCTGAATGTCCAATAAAAGACTCTGACAGGTCTCGCTCAGGCTCTGGCTTAGGCCCTCTTGCGATGTCTCTCACTGCGTCTGCTCCCTCTGACTCCCTGGCGCGCTCTGGAACTTTCTCCACGAGGCAGAGGATGTAAGTGTCCAGTCCCCACCCACTTCCTGTCTTCCTGCAAAGCATGCCGGGCGTTGTAGTCCCAATGTCCAGTATCTGATCGCGACAGTCTCCATCTTGTGGCCAAAAATAGGTACTGCCACAGCAAGATGATTACTGACACAGCGCTACATGTGTAAAAAAAAAAATCACATTTTTATTATCCAAACCTTTGTGGTTTATATTCTATAGGTAATCCTTGTTTAACCCTTTCGCTGCTGAGGCTTTTCCCGCCTCTGTGCTGAGGTCATTTTTACCGGTTTTGCTCATCATGTTTAAACGCGTTTTGAAGGCTTATTTTAGTATATGACCCAGACATATTATATATCGTTCTTTCCGTCAGACTCGGCAGATTAATAATATGTCATTATTATATGTATACGTCATGACCTGTCTGTATATTATAACAAAAAATGCAATAAAATATGAATTTTCAATAATTTACAGTGTGTAAAGTGTTTTTTTTCCACATTTTAACATGTGAGCAATTGCGGTTATATTTTGTATGGGGTGCGCTTGTTAAAAAAATTAGAGATGGGGTCTCGTTACATTTTTTTTTGGGGAAAATTACACGATTTTTAACAAACGCACCGCATACAAAAATCGTTAGTGCAGCATCATTGTTCACATTATAATTGAAATGGGAACAATATTGCTGCATTAACAAACCAAAAAAAAGAAAAAAAAAGTGTTTATTTTTTTTTTTATAATTTTTTTATTTTTATTTTATTTATTTATTTATTTTTACAAACTTTTTTCACTTTCGAGTTTGGTATCGTTGGAACGGCCATGCTCTGGCTGATCCAACAATACCAAACGTTAACCCCTAGCTGCCACGGATCGGGAGATAGGGGGTTCCAATGAACTCCCTATCTCCACCGTTGGTGGCAGTTAGGGGTTAACTCTAGGACTGGCGTCATCGTGCTATGCTATGCTATGCACGATGACGCCAGTCCTCAGGGGGAGTTCCCGGAGGCTTGGCCGACATCCAAGATGTCGGCCAGCTCCGGGAAAGGATCACGAACCGGCGCTTTTCAGCGCCGATTCGTGATCCGGCTCCCCAGGGGTTAATGCCAGGTAACATTTGGAAGGGCAGGCTGTGCCCTTCCAAATGGTGCCTGGGTTAACCCCCGCAACGCCGCCGATCGGGAGGGAGAGAGGTCCGAAGGACCTCCCCCCCTCCCTTTCAGGCGCCTCCTCCGCACATGCGGGGGGGCGCCTGAATTAGGTGTCATCGCGCTGCCGCGATGACACCTAATTTCATCGGCGGCGGCTCCGGATGCTGGGCTGACATCGAGGATGTCAGCCCGCACCGGGGGGGCCAGCGATCGGCCGGAACCCGGCCGAACGCTGACCCCAAAGTGAGGACGCGCTCAGCGCGTCCTCAGCACACCAGGAGCCATGTGGAGGACGCGCTGAGCGCGTCCTCCGCATGGAAGTGGTTAAAAAAAAAAAGTGAAATGGGAACCGGTTACTGCATTTTTTCTGAGAAAATATACAATTTTAACCAAAGAAAGAAAAAAAATTGAAATATTTCCCTTGTGTTTTATGATTAATATGACTATGTATAAAACACTGAACTTGCTCCCAGCGTGGGAAATGAGAAGGTGAGTAATGGCAGTGGTATTGCTCATTTTATACGTGACATGGACAATGCTTTGGAACTAAAAATAAATAAATAAATAAAAAATCCTTTTCTTTTAGATTTTACATGGTCATGTTTGGTATCAATACAAAGTTCAGACTCTGACCTGTCCAATGACACCTCACTTGACCTTGTGAGGTGTAAATATAAATGACGCAGGGTCCAAACTCCTCCCAGTGCTCTTTGCTGCAGTGCGGTGGTTTAGGTTTTTGATGTAGCAATTTGCAACAACGGATTGTGTCATCACCCTCACGCTTACTGGTGACATGAAAAATGAGATGGTGAGTTAGTGCAGCATCATTGTTCACTTTAGAATTGAAAAGTGAAAAATATTGCTGTGTTAGAAAGAAAAAGAAAAAATAAAGAAATATTTATTATTTTATTTTTGTTACATAAAACCTGGTCATGTCTTGTATCAGTGGAAAGACCATGCTCTTGCCTTTCCAGAAATACCTCACATGACCCTGTTAGCTGCTATGGAGTTGGAAATACAGGGGTCTAAATGCCCATCAATGCATACATAATTTCTCTGGGCCTATTCTGGGGCATGGGCCTGGAGCTGCTGCACCATCAGCCCCTATGTTAATCCGGCCCTGGAAACACTAATGTAGATTTCAACGTAATAATTTGTACCAATATACTGAGGTTGAGTCTATGGTGGTGACCATGCTTTAGAACTTCAGAAAACTATGGTGGAACAAACTGTGAGAAGTATAGAGAAGTGTGGTGGCGGGTCCCTAAACAATGTATTCACAGTACTTGCTCCATCATAGTTCAAATTAAAACTGTGCTGTCAATGATAGGTGGAAATTAACCCTTTATGTGGTAGTACAGATTTCTCCACCTTGCATACGATGAGTGCGGCTCATGATACCTACAAGAACGGATAAAAGCAACAGCCATGGTTCAGCAACCTTGGATCTCCAGGCCCAATTTTCTTAATGTTAGGAAACGGTTTTCAAGTGCAACTTTACTGATGCACTGAATCCTGCGTCAGCTACTTTACCGCAGGATACCTTTTTTGAAAGATTTGTACAAGATGCCAAACAATCCACTCCCCGCTGGCTTTTAATCATTTGGTCAGTTGCCGCCCGAGCCTTTTCCAAATGACCGGTCGTGACTGAAAGCATTAAAAACATAATTGAGGCTTCTGATACTTTTTTCCATCTAGTTTGTGAATTGACTGTTCTAAAAAGAGTTTAACAAAATGAATTAAAACTACTAACAAGAACAATAACGACGTTTGGAGGTTCACGTTGGCTGTACTCAACCTGGATAGGGACGTCCCATGGTGAAAGATGCACTCCTCTTCCCTAGCGGTAAATCAGCTTGAACGACTTATACGTCGTCTTCATACGCCTTTCCCAAACACATTAATTCAATTGACAAGAATGTCGTTTGGATCACCCTTTAAAAAGTCTGAATTTTATTCAGAAACGAGTCATTAGGCAAATGTCTGGCTGAACCATAATTAGCCATTTAGCATTTTGCATCAAACTTGGCAGAAAGGAACGGAGGTTATTTGGCCCGTCTTGTAACCCTCGTCGGCGTTTTGCAACAATTTTACAATCCAATACATTTTAAACGGGTTTCTGCTCCCCAAGGGAACACTTTATCTGTCCCTGGCACTCGGAAAAGATTTGGATGTATTGTGTTTGAAATTAAATGGACTATATCACCTGTTTTTCAGTTTTATTTATGTGTTCTACTTCTCGCTCACCAGTTTCCCGAAAGCATCATTTGGACTTACGTTGATGTTCATGAAATAGCTGGCAGTCACTGATAGAAGCACTGGAAATTTTAGCACTAGAAGTATGGATTTGAATGTAGACAGAGCAGACATTAGGCCAAACCCCTCTGTCGAATTTGGGTGAAAATCGACAAAATGGAAACAGGAGATAAAAAATACCCCCCCTTTACATGTAAACTGCCCACCCCAGTATCTTTCCATCACTTTTTCCTAACTGTGTGGCTTTGGTCATAGAATGGAGTGAATGGGTCGATCACCGACTCACATCATTGTGTTGTGTGGGATGTATTCAAAGGACATCACCAGGAAGCAGATTAGAAGTCATTTAAGCTCCCTGACTTGTCACATTCAGCTGCCATCTCTTATCTTGGGAAGCCTGGAGAACAATAGACCCCCTGCAGCCTCATCTAAAGAATTTCCTCCTCCACCTCATTGACTGTCAAATACTGTAGAAGATAAACCACAAGGGTATATGATACTGTTGCTATCAAAGATAAATGCAAATAGACACAATTTTACACTATTTGTGGAAAGGTTATTAAAAAACCCAAAAATATATTTTATCGACTTTGTTATAGGCGAGATTAAAAACGGATCTATAATTTTGTCTTTTGTTAATTTGTACAGCAGCGAAATTAATTCAGGAATCTGTTAAAGTGTTAAGTTTTAATGATTTATTAGAATAAAATTAGTGAATAATATTATCATAACGGGTTTAATTGTTACTCTAACAACCCTAAAAAAAAAACAAGAAAACCGGTGCCTCCAGCAACGAGCTGGTGAAATGCTAAATGTGACCGTGCAGCAAGCTTCTCCTTCACAGCCATCAGAAATAGACGCGTTTTGTTGCATATTTATAAAATCAATGACAAATCTCCGCTGACATGCAATCGCGGATTCAGCAGACCTCTTTATTACGGGGAAAGCGACGCTAGTGAGCAAAAAGAACGAGAAAACATACACATGACTCGTCGAAAAGGTCATTCCTTTGGGAGAAAATAAATAAATCTATTAGCATTTCTTTAACATGACCCAGGGCAAGAGATCTCAACGTATTCCGAGCCGTGGCACAGATTACGCTTACGGCTAGCTTTAAGACCCATGGTATAACGAGGACGTAAAACAAATATTAGCAGGTCCCCATTTCCTTTGAAAAAAATATGAATTTCAGTATATGCTAGTGTCTAGTCTTTCTTAATGAGATTCACCCTTAATTGTTTATAATTAAATTATAGTATAATGAAATAAAATAGAGATATAAATTATATTAACTACTTCCAGGGATAGAAACGAGACATAAGAATAAATAATAAAAAGCACACCTTCATACTTCTAAGCATCCCGACTTCAAACAAGTATCACACTGCCTGGATCCATCACTTTCCACATCTGCCATTTAATCAAACCTATGTTATTTCATCCCATTGGCCACGTTGGATCTCCTATTCGCACAGTTGACTTTTTGCTTTGCTTACGTATCCCAAAACCATAATGCCTCCCTTTAACATTTAAAAACAATACTAACGTTTCCTCTGAATTGCTATAAAAAAAACATTTTATGACATTTCATCCCATTTGCCGCATGTCGTAACACACGCACGGTTCCATTCTACTTTATGCATCTCATGCCATTTGTTCCATACATATCAACCCATTTACAATGGTCTTCATGTGTTATGTCCATCATTTGCCACCGTTTGTGACATATTTTAACCTCATTATTTAACGCCTCGTCCTATTTTGCTCTTTTACCATGGGACATTCATCCTATTGAGCAGGGCCAGATTTATAACTAGGCAGAGTAGGCATGTGATCACAGGTGCAGGGGGCGCCTTGCTCTGAAAAATGAATTAAAAATATTATTGTGCAATCATTTAGACCACTGTATCTCTGGAGCCCGAAAGGCTTGAGAGACATATGAGGTATCATTGGAAAGGTCAGATTATGGCCTTTCCAGCGATACCAAATATTGCCAGGTTATATTTATGTAAAAAATAACTAAATATTGTTTTTCTCTTTTTTATATATCGCAGCACTATTATTCGGTTTACAATTATAAAGTGAACAGTGATGCTGCACTAACTCATCTTCTCATTTCCCACACTGCCAGCAAGTGTGGAGCTGATGATGCAACACATTCAGGGTTACTCAAAGAGATCCGAATTGTGGCCGAAAGGTAACCGAACAGTGATATTCAGCGTACGGTTACCTTTCCTGGCCATTCGGCTATTCAGAGAGCAGGCAGTTCGCCAAATGTTGGCGAATTGCCTGCACATACGGTGCCTGTTCGAGGGCAGTGAAATCCCCATAGAGAAGCAATGCTTTGGCTATTCAGAGAACAAAAACCAGCAGTGAAAAGTTACCGAATTGCCCTGCTGTTCGGTGATTTCATTCGGCAGATTTATTCAGGCGAATCCCATAGGCTTCAATTTTAAAAATATTCCCATTTTAATCCAATATCTAATAAACAGTATAAAGTCTCTTTATAGATTTTTGCGGATCTTTTAGGCATTTTTCGGGATTTGTTTGCGAAAAAAATATTCCTGTTTATTTTTTAAATCGTTTTTTCTTTTTTCTGTAACAGTCCTTTTTATGATCATTAATTGGATCTTATATTTAAATTTCAGACATTTTCGTTCTGTAGTTTCTTTGCAAACAGCGTTTCACTTTTCTAACATTCAAGTTTACTGGGATTTTTTCCACTCCATTTGTCTGCGGTGTTGGGTTTTTCCGGCGGCTGCTCTGCGCTGTGATCGACGGCTGCTCGAGTTTCTCCGGCGTGTTCGGCGGGGTTAATCCAGATGTTTTTGCGGGTTTCGGTGTGCATTCGCCGGGTTTTGCGGTCAGTGTTCGTCGGGTTTGCGGCGGCTTTACCCTGCACTACGACAGCCCTGTGGTGATTGCTGAATACACCGCAGGGTCGCCGAAATGGGATCGCCAAATCGCACCGAATTGAAGAGAACGAAAAGTTAATTTCTATTTTTGTTAGGGGGGGGGCACTCCACATATCTGTGCCCACAGGCTCCTGGGATGCAAATCCGGCCCTGCTATTGAGCAAACGACATAGACCAACACTGACATAAATGGTAAGATCATTTAATTTGACTGAAATGCTATCTAACTTGGGCAGAGCTCCCTGCAATAAGTCTACCGGGAAATCCAGACGTGGACCCCTTGCTCGATGTGCCTAGAGGGTGTCAGCTATACCCTTCTGATGAGGCCTAACAAGCCAAAACGATCGTCGGGGGTCACTGCAACTTTTGTGCAGGGATGACGTCCTTGACATTCAGTACTGGCCACCCATTCTGGGTGATAGCGTCTGATTTGTATAGGGAGCAGATGTCCCTGTAATGGCACAATTGAGCTAAAACCTTGTGAGACCTGAGCGGGCCCCACCGTAGAGCAGGCCACTTGTGCCGTTGCTCGTTCTCAGGACCCTCCCAAACCTCTCTGTTTCTCCCTGCAATAGCTGCAACATCTTGGCATTACCAGCTAACGTAGGTGTAACGGAACCTCCTGTATCCCAACTGGGTACCTCCATTACACGTCGCTTTACAGCCAATACCTCCATTTAGTTCTATGGGATTATAACGGTTGTTGCAATCCCAGAGGCAAGAAATCAGGTGAAAGGTAGTGTTGGAAACATTGAGGCACAGCCAGAAGTTAATTGCTAAGACAGGCAGTACTTAGAAATAGAAGAGCTAGAGATGAACCTTGTTGTGCTCGATGGAAACCTTTGTGATGCCAAGCAGCTGGTGAGGGGAGACGCAGCAATTTCTAGGTTGTTGTTTTTTTTTAATGGTGCCTTTATCCCACTTTTCTAAATTCGGCCTTGGCCCTCTGCGCAAACAATGGCCATTCTCCGGCTCTCAAGAGTTAATAGTACTAACCTCCTTTGTATCGGATCAATCTTTTTAAAAGAAAACTCATTTGAGTCAAGTGAATGGACACAAATTACCTCCAGCATGACTGAAAGTAGCGTAGGCTTGAAGGAAGAAAGACATAATGACATTGAATAAGCATGACAAGAGCGAGCAGAAAACGTTCTCATTTATTTACAGAGTGGCAGCAGAAAAATACGAGATTGGTCCTTGAAGTGACTTTAACAGTTTGAGTTATGACCTATGCATAATAAACAGTTAAGCAGGGATTAAATTATGTGAAATGTGTCAGTTCGCAATGCGCCGAGACGGCTAGGAGACCATCAGATAGGGTCAGGAAAAATATTAAATGGCATTGAGAGGACTAGTGGAGGATTATTTCAACCGCTTATCATTTTGCCGTCTGCAAACTAGATTTGGCCAATCAGATTCTGAAGGATGTATAACGGATCTCTACCCCCTCTCTTATTTTCAGTTTTTACTCCACCTGATGAAATGGAAACATGATTAAATAATGAATGAGAAATAGGTGTTTCATCATTTGAAATCACCAAACTGCGGATGTAAGATCCTGAATGGTGGACTACATTCAAATGTTCTGATCAAGAATCAAGGAGAACTAGCCTTCCATTGGATTATTACTGCAGTGATTAATATGTTTCAGCATAAAATGAGGTCACGTGACTCCCTGAATATACCGAACTAGCAGGTTTTTCCATCAATGGGTTTTTCTCCCCTGATGGCACAGGGGGCATATTCCAAGATGGCAATGCCAGGATTCATCAGGCTCAAATTGTGTAAGAGTGGTTCGAGGAGCATGAGACATCATTTTCACACATGGATTGGCCACTGCACAGTCCAGACTTTAACCCCATTGAGAATCTTTGGGATAATGTGCTGGAGAAGACTTTACGCAGCGCCGCGACTCTCCCATCATCAATACAAGATCTTGGCCACAAATTAACGCAACTCTGGACGCAAATAAATGCAGTGACATTGCATGAACTTATCGACACGATGCCGCTGCGAATGCTGGAATCAAAAGTTGGCCCAACGAAATGTTAGAGTGTGTGACTTTATTTTCACCAGGCAGATAAATAATAAATAATAATAGATAAAACACTTAAAAAAAATACATGTATACCTTTCAACAATGGTGACTTGCTACTATGTGCTGGCCAGACACCACTTAACGCAGCATGAGTGAACGGAAGACCGAAATACTAGTAGTTGCTCTTAAAAGGTTAATAACAAGTAGTGTAAGGAAGAGCACCATGTAGCCGCTCGCTGAAACATAAAGGGCTGTATTAAGAGTCATGTGTCGATATATGCCGTGCTCTTTAAATCTGTTGATGTAGATATTAATATAGCATTTCTGAAGTCATAACCCACCAAGCCAGTAGAAAGAGAAGTAATGAAGTAGCTGATGTGACACTGTAGCCAACATTAAAAGTCAATACAGTATATATAATATGCTGCACACTGAAAGATGGGTGCACATCCAATAACATCCGCGATGGGAACCCAGAAGCAGGATGTCCCGATTGGACGGAGGTGACTGCGAGAGGACATTGAGGGGACGCAGGGACAGGTATATAGCAGGCCGAGTGTGGCTCGGGGTTACCGTTTTCGGCACTGAAATTTAACCCTGAGCCACACTCGAGGAAACCGGCAGGGAGGTTAAGATCGAATCAATAGTTGATATTGAGTCGTATTTCAGATCACTAAGGCTGGGGACACACGAGATGTTTTCTTTAACGCACAGTACGTGCGTTAAAGAGAACGCTAACGCACCGGCATCCACTCGATGCCTGCCCGCCTGCCCCCCTCAGCGCTGCAAAGCGCGATCGCGCAGCCCTGTCGACGCGCATTCTAGTGCATCGTCACCTAGGATGCACGTCAACAGGGCTGCGCGATCCTCCTGCGCTCAAGTGCGCGTGCGTGCTGCATTTGATGCCCGGCTTCGTGTCAATCCTAGCGCAACAGCCTTTGTGTTTTCAAGACGGACGTCTTCAGCGCGTGTTATGCTTAGCATGCTTTATGCGTGTGGTTTTGCGTGTTATCAGAAAAGATTTTGCGTGTTAGCCTAATTATATGCAGTGAGGCGCGTTAGTAACGTGCGTTCGTGAGCACTAAAAAAAATGTCTCGTGTGCACCCGGCCTAAATAAAACCCCAATAAATCAAATCCTGCTGTTAAAAGGCAAGCTAGGGTTAAATGCTGAGCTGTCCATTGACCTGTGGTGCCGACAACACCACATTTTGCTTTGTGAAACAGTCAAATGAATCTGATTGGTTTCATTCTGTCGTTTGCTTTAGTACTTGTATGTGTTGTAAGTAGGATTGATTCGATAGTTGATATCGATTGGAATTACGGATCACTAACTAAATCCCCAATAGATCAAATCCTGCTCAATCAATTTCGTTACTACGACGCACGTTCGACGGGGCTGTAAAACGCGATCCTCCATAGGAGGATTGAGCTTTGCCAGCGCTGAGTGCACTACCTGTGCTCAGCGAGGTGGCCACACGGGCGTCATAGTGGAAGGAACGTCCACTCTCACAGACGTTCCTTCTACTCTGAAGTGCGCTAGTGTGACACCGGCCTAAATGGGATTAAACAAACCACCAAAAAGCATGCAAACGAGGTACCCGATGTTTCAGCGATAATATGGCTTTATCAAGGGCCAACATTGCCATTTTCTTTCCAATACAAGCAAGTTGGATGCACTGAGATTTGTGCATGCTCTTCTGTGCAGTACAAGGCAAGAGATTGTGGGTCTTCAATGATAAACTTTAACCCGACCTTTATCTTCGAAAACAGGTTTTTCAACAAGACTATACAAAAAAAAGAAAATCCCGCCTTTTCATCTTTGCCATCTCAGAAAAAGTAAACCCGAGACTCTCCTGCTCTAGTTTTATATTTCTAGTCAAATTCTACAGGGAATATCATTTTTGGTACCAAGAAAAATAAAACAAAGACAACATAGCAGTGTTTCTTCGACTAAAGTATGATTAGAACTAAATGGTATATTATAGAGTTGTGCATTCATTTCGGAACGAATTGGATTTCGTAACGAATTTCGTTAATTCGTATTTCTGATGTACTTCCGAAATAACGAATCGATCCGAATTCGAAACGAAACAAAATGGTATCAAACAAATTTAATTTGTTTTACTGTTACATCATATAAGAAAAAATTGATTAATTGGGGTTTTATTTAAGTAATCCGATATTCGAATGGATATATCAACTAATCGAATCGATATTGAATTGATATATCAACTATCCAATTGATCTTACAAGTACTACAGTCAGCAAACGACTTAATGAACCAAATTAATTTCGCTTCACAAGCAGCCTGTCCCTGTTAATTTGCCGCATATACTAAATCTGTGACACAGCTTAATATTTAACCGTAGCTTGTCTTTTATCAGCAAAATTTGATTAATTGGGGGTTTTATTTAGTGATCCAAAATTCAAATATATATATATCAATTATCGAATCATCAAATTTCTGATACAAAATGAAACGGAATACGAAACGAAACAAAGTAAGCTCCGAAATACGAAACATAATTCTGAAAACAAAATGATTTTAAAATGAAACGAAACTAATTTTTCAGCTGTGCGCACCTCAAGTATATTAGTTAAAGGACTATGACTAAAGCAGAATTAAAATAAATCCCTAACATTTTCCTATAGTTTTTATCAGTCAATGAAAATGTCAATAGGTTTTCTTTATGGTTTAAGTCGTAATTTAGAATCTAGTTTTGTCGCTGACAAATTTAGTCAAGCAAGTTTTTGAATAAAATTATTAGTCGACTACGATTAACGCTGCAACAAAGCAATAAATCCGACATAAATCCAATGCTATTTATTTGCATGTTTTAATACCTCCAGGCAGTGACATAGCAGCTTGTCAGTTTTAATTTCTGGGGTTCACGATATGTTCATTTCTTCTCGCTTAAACCAAATCCAAAATTAAACGTTTGACTGTTGACGTGTTGGTTTTGTTGTTTCAGGATTTACAGCAGCTCTTTGGGGAAACCATTCTACTTGTTATATGTTTTAACGTATGAATAGAATATTTGTATTTGCGGCTTTCAGCGGAGGCGAGTACTGGACAGGCTTGCTTTTCATATAATCTAAACATTGTGGCAGTTGCAAAGAGCCGGAAGGAGGGCAAATACACATTATTTGCACGACTGAATCTTTATTGTTAGTGACAGCCAGTAGACGAGCTCTAGAACACGTTACTTCACATCTTCCATTTTCCGAGACCCCCAAACCGTGTCTACGATGGTCCACTCGTAGTGTGGGATTCAAATAATGTTATGTCCGCAATGGTACTTGCCCAAAACCCCAATCTATATTGCATTTTGTCACAGGATGTGGTCGCCAACAGGCTGAACAGGAAGATAGAAGCCAGCCACGTTGGTCACGGGTCAAGTGAAAGCTCTTAGACCTGTGCACGGCCAAAAAAAATCATTTAATTTTGGATTTCGGATAATTCAGGCTAGGGTCAGACGAACGCATTTTTCGCATCGTCTGTAAAAACGTGCGTCCGAACGCATTGATGTACTTTTTCACGGAATACGCGATAGTGGTCATACGATGCGCAATTTCGGCCGTGATTTCATACGGATCCAAAACAGGAAACTTTGGGTGTCTGGACATGATGTTGGCCGGACATGAGCAGCGTCTGACTTCTCCTAATCACGCACACACGCCGCTATGCCGACGCAGCGCACTCTGTACGTCAGTACTAGCGGTTCGGCGTTCTTGTGAAAATGCGTTCGTTTCCCGCTTGCGTTGCGCGGCCGAACTTTCGTGCGGCCGTACTTCGTGTGTGCGCCTGCGTTGGACGTCATTTGCTGCTACCACGGCCGTCATAAAGTGCGGCTAAATGCATATTCGCGTAACGTCTGACCCCAGCCTTAGTCCTGTTTTTTTTTTCGTTTCGGATCAATTTGTTCCTTTCTTTCTTAGTTTCTGGCCATATGGTATGTGACCGATCCAAAAATTCAGACGGCAGGGTTTCGTTTTTCACGTCCATTCGTTTTCATTGTTAATTCTTATTTTGGGTTGATTGGTAAAACACTAGAGTTAGAAATTCTAACCCTAATTTCTAACCCTAGTTTATAAATTAGATGGGTTAGGGTTATGTGACGGTGAGCCCCCTATAGGGTGATGGGGAGCCTTTAATCTGCTGAGGTTGAAGCCTTTAGGGCAGGTATACGGTATAGCTGCCAGTAACAGGATCAAGCACAATACTTTCAGAGTTATACTCCAAAGCCAGGGAGTATTACAGGACAACTGAACTGCTACTAAGCTCCAAAGGTTTCGAGACGAACGGACAACTTAGACCACCCAACAACACAGAGGATAGCAAGACTTGAACTTCAAAACAACGTGGTGTACCTTCCAAGGGAGAGCTCTGTCAGGCTAGTAGAAGAAATCCTGGTGCAAACGTCAGCGAGGACCGCCCGAACCTCAAAGAACATCCATAGATCCACAAAAAATGTGCAGCACAGGTCTCTTCATCGAAAAGTTTAATTGACTGAATGCAACAGATAAAAATGTGACGTTTCGGTCCTATAGAATGATTAAGAGGGTCATACACGGAATATCAGAATAACTTCAGGGGCCAGACAAGAGGGTAATCCAAAGACTGGAGCCAGGGGGGTCAAAGTCTAAAAAAAAACATTTTTAAAGGGACAGTGAGTTTTCCATGAAATAAGGGTTAAAAATAAAAACAAAAAATTCCTTCAAATGTCGTGCCTAGGGGGTCCCCATAACCTGCCAGTGAAGTGGCAGTTTTGTAGGATGTATAGAAACATTTAAAAACAAAAAAATGACGGTAAACGGTTTTCCTTTAATCTATTCATAAACAACTGCTTGGGGCGGCAGTCTGTATTAAAAGAGGAGACCTTTTAGGACACGCAGAACAAGTTTAGTGATTTTTTTGGCTAAAATATGGTGAAACTTATGCAGACTTTGGATGAAAGTAACAATAGGTGCTTTAAAATTGGGCCTTTAGTGTCGGCAACATGCCGTCACACCGTAACCCCTCTGTGGTATAATGGAAGAGTGCAGGGTTGGACCCTGTGGTTCAAAAAATTTAAATGATATAAATCTGGCACAGGCGTCAGTGCACCCAAATAATGTGCCTTTCATGGCAGCAAGTGCCTTCACACCGTAACCCTTTTGTGGTATTGTGGAAGAGTTCAGTGGTGGAGGTTTTGTGAATGCAGAAGGGATCTCTGATCTATTCCGTTACATCAGCATCAGGGGATTGATAGCTGCTGATGCAGGACTGATTCATTTTTATAAATGTTAGCTGGTCTACAGAGTCGGTTGACAGACGCACTCTTTTGTCTGTGACAAAACCTCCAGCGGCACTGAACGTCCTTTCAGAAAGCACACTGGATGAAGGGCAACCTAGTAGCTGCATAGCATATTGGCTAAGTTCTGGCCAGTGATCCAATCTCAACACCCAGTAAACCAGTGGATCATCTGCTGGAAATGTATCCAGGTCTGCCCTTGCTCCTAGGTAGTCCTGCACCATACGGTGAAGACACTGGCAATGGGTGCCAACATTTGACGTCCCTGGGCGTCGTGGACTAAAACATTTTAAAAAGGCATCAGTCAAGCGGCCCCGGCCTTCACCTCTATTCCTCTGATCATCCGCAGCCTCAGAAGCACCTGTGTCATCACTTGGTAACCTACCAGTGCCTGGAAAGGTGTTACACAAGTGTCGCTTTAGAGCGCCCTCAAGTTTTTTCATCCTGTCCTCCCTCTGTGCGGGCAGGATGAGCTCTGCAACTTTACCCTTGTATCGTGGATCAAGAAGGCTTGCCAACCAGTAATGATCCCTCTCCTTGATAGCACGAATCCTGGGGTCCTTTACCAGGCTTTGCAGGATAAGGGAGCCCATGCAGCTTAGGTTGGAGGTGGCATTAGCTTCCGAGTCTTCCTGGTCAATGAGGAGGATGACCCCATCGTGCACTCCCAGCCACGTACTAGTTCTTGTGTTTCTGGGTACACAAAACCCTCCCTTGAGGAATCCACACCTTCAATGCCCCACTACCTAAATATTCCTCCTCCTCCTCCTCCTCCTCCTGTCTGATCTGAATAGGACCCGCTGGAATGCTGTCTGCGGAAAGACTGGGGCCTTCAGAGCTATGGAAGGCCTCCTCTTCCTCCTGCTGCTCTGCCTCTAGAGCCACATCTATAATTTCCCGCAGAGTGTGCTTCAGCAGGAACACTAAAGGAATTGTGTCACTGATGCATGCACTGTCCCTGCTCACCATCCTCGTTCGCTCCTCAAATGGTGACAGTACAGTGCATGCAACCTTGATCATCAGCCACTGCGGGGGGGAAACCAAGTTGACCTAAACCTGTCCTTGTGCCATACTCACAAAGGTACTCGTTGATGGCCCTCTGCTGCTTGTGCAGACGCTGCAGCATTGCTAATGTCGATTTCCACCTGGTGGGCATGTCACAGATCAGACGGTTTGTGGGAAGGTGGAATTCTCTTTCAATTTCTGCGAGGTGAACGCTTGCTGGGAATGACCGTCTGAAGTGGCTGCAGACTTTTCTGGCCTGGCTGAGAAGCTCTGCCAGCCCTGGGTACCTGGTTAGGAAACGCTGTACCACCAGATTTAGGACGTGTGCTAGGCATGGTACATGCCCAGGCGTAGGGCGGAGAGAAGGTTGCTGCCATTATCACAGATGACCATTCCCAGCTGAAGCTAGCGGGGTGTTAACCATCTCTTCACCTGCCCCTGCAGAGCTGACAGAATTTCTGGCCCAGTGTGGCTCCTGTCCCCTAA
Source organism: Leptobrachium leishanense (assembly GCA_009667805.1). Lineage (NCBI taxonomy): Eukaryota > Metazoa > Chordata > Amphibia > Anura > Megophryidae > Leptobrachium > Leptobrachium leishanense. Next base: position 516,841,329 of record CM019063.1, on the reverse strand, counting down.
ACAAACCAGCTCAAGCACAGTACGGCATCTTTTTGCTTGAGCCATTGCGTAGCCCCTGCCACGCGTCAGTTTAACTGCCACTTCGCCAGAGACACAGAAGGAGGAGGAGGAGGAGGGAGAGGTGGTGGTGGTGGAGCAGACAGACCTCATACAAGCAGCTTTCTGGAGGCGTGGTGGAAGAACAAGCTCCAGCACAGAGCCCCGTCTTGGATCCCTCCCAGCTGCATTTAGAGTTACCCAGTGTGCCGTGAAGGAAATGTAACGGCCCTGTCCATGCTTCCTGGACCACGTGTCTAAAGTCACATGCACCATGCTGCTGACTGCCTTTCCCAATGACTCCATAACATTGTTGTTAGATTTTAATTTCCTGTAAAATATAATAAATATTTTGTCTTGAAAAGCCTGTTCTTATAAAATGGGCTGTGAAATCCCCCCCTCCATTTTGTTAGTGTCAATTCTGCATAGACCATTGGTCCTTCTATAGGATATGAGCTGTGGCCGATTTCCTGTTATGTTCAGTGCAGGAAAATGTACGCAGAAGCGGGAAGATGGGAAAAGGATTTCTTGTGAACCATATATGGTAATAAGTTAACTGAGTGGCTAAACCTTGATGTTGTAATGTATATGTACACTGATTGGCTATAAATTCTGTGAATTTTAATAAATAGATCTGGCTTAACAAGGAAGGTTAGACTTCTGAGAAAGACCAACACAGTCTTGTGATTGATTCTTTTTGGGGGTCTCCGCCATGGCGTAGCGCAGCTCTTACTTCAGTTTGATATATAAGAAGAAACTTGGTAAAGGTTTATGGTAATTATAATGGAAAAATAGAATTTTTCAATTGTCTTCCACGTGCTGGTATAGTGCTGGAATGGCCTTCCCTGAAAATTAATGGCGCTTTGGAACATGCCACTGTGGTACAGCACATTCAGCAAATTCACGGAAGAGAGCAGAGTCCACCAGATGGAAAGGCAGCAGCTGCAATGCAAGTAATTTTGCTAAGCTGGCATTTAGACGCTGTGCTTGGGGATGGTTGGGACTATATTTTTTCTTGCGCTGCAGCAGCTGGGGCAACATAATCTGACTGCGTAAATTTTCAGCTGATGGGATGCTGTCACATTGTGAGGAAGGACCTGGTACATCCATTACTGTAGCATCATCCCGGTCAGTGGAGGTTGGAGTCAATGACATGGCAGGACATATAGTGGGGGTAGAGACAGGTGAGGAGGACCTACGCAAAGTTTTGCGCCAACGAGATGCGTGGCAGGTGGTCATATGTTGCCTCAAGCACGTGGTACCCAAGCATCCGGCGTCTTTCCCACACTTGAGCCTCATCTGACATAGATTACAAATAGCAACAGTGCTATCTGCTGTACATTTCTTAAAGAACTCCCAGACAGCAGAGTTCCTGGATGTGTGCTTTCAGACAACAGCACTCTGCACCTGAGCAGCTCTAATATCTGATGCCTTGGACTGGCTAGTGCTACGGTTGGTCATAGAGGATGTTGTGCCTCGTGTTTGTTGTGCCTCCTCCTCACTTGACTCCTCTGTTTCAGGCACCCAGGTGGAGTCAGTGACCTCATTATCACTGTCATCACCCTCTATCTCCTCGTCACTGGAGCCATCTTGGCAGTATGCTGCAGCTGCTGGGGCAACATGAGTGCCAGTTATTTGTGTGTCACTGGCACCCCCTTCCTCTAGGTTCATTAAACTCCCTTCCTCAACCTCAGAGATTGAATCAGAGCACTGTAGTTGCTGCGCAACCTCAAGCAGCATGTCACTATCATTGTAGTCAAACAATTCAGCTGACTCCTCCGTGTGTGATAGTGAGGCTATGGCAGTAGTAGCTGTGGACATGGAGGCTGCATTAGATGCTTTGGCAGCGGAGGTGGACTGTAAAGCACTACAAGCCTGGCTGGCAGAGGACTCGGAGGATGAGGATGGCCTGGTTAGCCAATCCACCAAATCCTCTGTATGTTGCTGCTGCTTAAGACAGCCAGCACCAGTTAGAAAGGACAAGCGTGCCCCTGCAGAGGATGCACCACGTTCACGACAACCAGAGGCTCAGCCTCCCGACACAGTGGCTGCTTGCCCTCTTGTCTGTGCCTGGGAGCGTCTGCCTGTCCTTTTTGGTCTTTCTGACATGGGGAGTGATATATAGATTAAAGATATACAGAACTCTGATTCAACTCTGTTATAAAAATTGGAGTCATGCTGCAGAACTCTGATTCAACTGTGTTATCTAGATTAAAGATTTCCAGAACTCTGGCTGCCAGCTATCAGGGTGTCTCACTGAGTTATACCAGTGACAAGACACAGATTACAATTCCCAGAAACCTCCTATAAATCCGTGAGACCCCCTGATGGGTGGCAGTGACAAGACACAAATTACAATTCCTAGAAACCACCTAAAAGTCAGTGAGACCCCCTGATAGGACCCCCTGATAGCTGGCAACAGTGACAAGACACAGATTACAATTTTCAGAAATCTGCTAGAAGTATGTGGGACCCCCTGATAGCTGGCAGTGAGAAGACACAGATTACAATTCCCAGAAACCTCCTATAAATCAGTGAGACCCCCTGATGGGTGGCAGTAAGAACACACAGATTACCACAATTCCCAGATATTTTGTAGACATGAGGCCCCCACAATTGCTGCTGGCAGTGAGAACACAACGATTACAACAATTCCCATATATTTTGTAGAAATGAATGACCCCCAAAATACTTGGGGGCAGTGAGAACACACAGATTAGAACAATTCCCAAATATTTTGTAGAAATTGCTGACCCCCCAAAATACTTGGTGGCAGGGAGAACACACAGATTAGAACAATTCCCAAATATTTCGTAGAAATTACTGACCCCCAAAATAGTTGCTGGGAGAACACACAGATTTCCACAATTTCCAGATATTTTGTAGAAATTACTGACCCCCCCAAAATATTTGGTGGCAGTGAGAACACAAAGATTAGAACAATTCCCAAATATTTTGTAGAAATTACTGACCCCCCAAAATTCAGGGTGGCAGTGACAAGACACAGATTACCTCAATTCCCAAATATTTTGTAGAAATGACTGACCCCCAAAATACTGGGTGTCAGTGAGAACACACAGATTAGATCAATTCCCAGATATTTTGTAGAAATGAGACCCCCCTCCAGTAGCTGGTGGCAGACTGGCAGTGAGAACACACACTAACAGAACAATCTCCTCTCAAAAAACACGTGCTGAAGCGCTGTGTGAAGCCTTATATAGTGTGCTGCGTGGCTTAGCTCTGTGAGCCCATGATCGGGCAAAATTTGCCCAATCAGGACTCTGAGCCGTGATTGGCATAGTCTTGAACCTGTCTTGCACCTGACCTGTGGTCAGGTGCAAGGCTGTAGCCAATTACAAGCTTCAGGCCAGTGGAAAAGTGCATTGTGGTCCATTGTGGTGCACTGTGGGCGAACATGCGGCGAACACGTGGAAATGTTCATAGTTCGCGAACATGCGAACAGGCGATGTTCGAATCGAACTCCGAACCGATCGAACCGAACAGCTCATCCCTATTAATGACCAAGGACAATTGTGGCTCCCGAGGGTCCACAGGTTGAGAAGCACTGTTTTAAAGGACCTTTTTATTATTTAGACACATTTTTAGTGGTTTAAATTTAAATTGAAAATCTAGCCACTGCAATAAGGTTAAAAGGAACTTTTATTTCAGAACCTGTGACGCTTCATCTGAAATCAGACTTCATCAGCATCCGCCTAATTATTAAAAAGGGGAAAATGGGGAGATTTTTGAGTGTTCCTTGATGCCGGGGTTAGACAAGCGTCTTTAAGAGCGGAAGAAATGTCCATGAGAGTGGACGTTCCTTCCACTCTGACGCCCGTCTGGCCACCTCGCTGACTGCAGTTAGCATGCTCAGCACTGCAAGGCTCGGTCCTCCTATGGAGAATCACACTTTGCAGCCCCGTCAAACGCACATCGCAGCGTTTCGACGGGGAGGCTTACAGAACCGCCGCAGCACGTCTGATGTAGTGCATGCAATTCATGCATGCGCTACAGCGTGTGGCCGGCACCGTCGAAGCATCACAACACTGCAACGGACGCCGGGAGGAACATCAGTATGGGCGCACATAGTGCACTCGTCTAACCCAGGCCTTAACCCATAGGGATGTCTTCTATTCGCGGAACTGCGTCAAAATTCCGACGAACTGTCCTGATTTTAAGTGTTTCAATTCAACAGGTTAATCCCATAGGTTTCCATTTTTTTTTTTTTTTTTTTAAATGTTATCTTTAAATTTATTAAAAATCCTTTTTGTATACTTAGTATTTTTTTTGTGTCTACAAGGGTTGTGGTGGAGGACTAAAAGTGAGATAAAAAGCCTCCACACTATAATAAGTGTGTTTATTATTGCAGAAGCCACTAGCACATCATAGCAACTCAAAGAATTGCATCCCATCCCTGTGCCACATTCCCCATATGCAGCAAGGAATTCTGGGTAGGATATGCAAATGACCTCAGTCTCACTTTTATGCATCCTGGATCTGTTATTACACAGAACCCTAAAATCAATGCCATGTCACACCGTGGCTTTCTAGCAGAGATAAGGTTATGCAACTGGTCAAAGCCACTCCAAGGACAGCGCTGTTTCGGGTTTGTTGAACCCTCATCAGCAGGAGCTAGGCATGACCAGTTGTATTTTTTTAGAATACAGATATGTTTTAAAAGTCTTTTTATTTTATAGCAGACTTTTTTTATTATTTATACACATTGTACTCAATTTTTATTGATTTAAACTCTTATTAGGATAATAGACTTTCTTTTTTCATCCCACCTTGTGGAATTCGCCGATGCCAATTTGGAGCTATTCAGCGGTTTTCGCCAACATCCGATAACTGCTTCAGCGACTCCAATTTCTGCAAAATACAGTGAATATTGACTAAATAGTTCACCGTATTTTTGGCAAAAATGTAATCGCTGACAATAAATAAGAAATTGCATGCAAATTTGGTGCTTCTTGAATAGACGCTTATGTTTTGGTCTAACACATTATCCCCTTGTTACGCATCTTGTACAGAGTTGCAGACTATGTTGTTGCTATACAAATATAATATGTATACACGTTTTTAGTCGTGAAGATGTTAAGGCCATCTAGTTCAACACGGCCTTCTCCGTCATTGCTGGTGATTCACAAGAGGAAATGAACAACCTGTTTGGAGCAAGTCCAAAAAAAAAAAAAAGTAATCCAGCATAGTACTGTTTTATTTTTTAACACTTTTGTTAAAAGTAATGAGGAAATGTGGATACACACTCTGCAGCCAGCTATAGCTTTTGAAACATCAATTTAAAGCACAATGAATCCAACCCCAATTCCTCTAGATTGTAAGCTCCTATGAGCAAGGCCCTCTACACCTCGTTTCAATCCTATGTCCGTTTATCTGTTGGGGCTATATAAATGATGACAATAATAATAATAAACGCCCATAAAAATTATATGAAGAAACTCCCTAAACGAATTCTCAAAAACTTTATACGAATACCGAAACATCTTTTCCTCCAACAAACTCCTCACTCAGTGGATATTGCCTCATTTATCAAAGTGGATGCCCTTTCCTCCTACAGGGTGAAATCACTAGAGGTGTGCATTCGTTTCGTAACGAATCTCAATCCGTTTGAAAACGCGTTACTTCAGAGGTACTTCAGAAATAACGAATTGATTTCATCTGAATGGAAACAAAAACAAAATGGAATATAACGAAATTGATTCGTTATACGGTTTCACAAGAGAACCATTGAGTGAATGATTCCTGAGCAGGATTTGATTTATTGGGGTTTTTTTATTTAGTGATCCGAAATACGACTCGACATCAAATTGATTCCAAATTACAAAACAAGTACAAACGACATTATGAAATTAATCAGTTTCGTTTGACTGTTTCACAAAGCACCTCGTCCCTGTAAATTGGCCTGTGGTGCTGAATCTGTATTCTGTATCTGCATTTTGGCAAGTATCGTAGCAGCCATTTCTTCCAAAAAATAAAATTTAGGTTACGGGTCACCAACATGGTGTAGTGAAGGGCTGCGCAAGGTATGGCCATATGGTACAGCAAAATCCCTAAATATTTGAATTTTCAGATTGGGGATGTAATGTGAGTTCGTGTGAGTAATGTAATTACATAGTTATAAAATCTTGCATAAAATGTTATTAGATAATCACATGATCTCAAGTAAAAAAAAATAGTCATTTAGTTGAGATACTGTCTAAATGTGTACAGTGTATATAAAATCTGTTATATGTATGATTGATATATATATATGTTTATTTATTTTATTTATAAAGTATTTTTCCAGGAAGGATACATTGAGATTTCTCTCGTTTTCAAGTATGTCTTGGGTTCAAGAAACATTAAATTGTTACAGTGTTACAGAAATACAAAGTAATAAAATGGAAAATATTAAACAAAATTGCACAAATATACAGATGAAGAGAAAATAAATATACTCCCTATGTTACATGGTTTACAGGTGCATTCTGTATATAGTCACTATGTTACATGTTTACAGGTGCATTCTGTATATAGTCACTATGTTACATGTTTACAGGTGCATTCTGTATATAGTCACTATGTTACATGTTTACAGGTGCATTCTGTATATAGTCACTATGTTACATGTTTACAGGTGCATTCTGTATATAGTCACTATGTTTCATGTTTACAGGTGCATTCTGTATATAGTCACTATGTAACATGTTTACAGGTGCATTCTGTATATAGTCACTATGTTACATGTTTACAGGTGCTTTCTGTATATAGTCACTATGTTACATTTTTACAGGTGCATTCTGTATATAGTCACTATGTTTCATGTTTACAGGTGCATTCTGTATATAATCACTATGTTACATGTTTACAGGTGCATTCTGTATATAGTCATTATGTTACATGTTTACAGGTGCATTCTGTATTGAGGTATGTTAATAGGGAGCTCTTAAGTGACTTAAGACTGGTGGAAGATTTGATGGCATCTGGGAGGTTATTCCATAATTGCGGTGCTCTGTAGCAAAATGAGCATCGAGCCACTTTCTTTTTGTATTGTGGTATTGCAAGTAAGGTGCTGGTCCTGGATCGGAGGTTATAGGATGAGGGAACTGCCGGGGGAAGCAGCATATTCAGGTAGGGTGGTAGCTTCCCATAAAAGCTCTTAAACACCAGGTTGGAAAGGTGAAGGGTGCGTCTAGATTCCTTTTAACATGTCCCAATGGTGGGTCATGTAGTTACATTGTAGCACAAAGGGGCAGAATGAGCTATACAATGTAGTAAGTTTATGAAGGTGTGTTTGCAGGGCAGCTGCATACACTACATCTCCGTATTCAATAAGCATTTGTTGTACAATCTGCTTTCTTACCGCGGGGTTCAGGCAGGATCTGTTTCTGTACAGGGCACCTAGTTTGGGGTAAAGTTTAGATGAGAGTTTTTCGATATGGGGGCCAAAGGATAGATTTGGGTCTAACCACATACCTAGATATTTCAGAGAAGTGACTGTGGTCAACATGTCATTTGATCTTGTCCTGACACCTAGCACACACACACATATGCAACACAACGCACATACATACACACGGTAAGTCTGCAATAATGATGCCACACTGAACAAGATGTTCAAGAAAAAAAAAATTGTAATTCTAAAAAGAAAAACCCCCCGCTAATGTCATATTTGTGATTATGAAGGTGAGCGGTAGGCGTCCCCTCCCACGGTGTGCAGCATATGACTAGGGTGGACGTGAAAAGAACTATTCAATCTGAAACTAGTTGGTGGAATTGAAATTTGAAGAGCTATAACAACACGCTATTGTTCAGCGGCTCCTATGCCGTGTCAAAGAATAGAAAGTGTTGGCTCAGAACAGGCAGGATGTTAAACATTAACTCCTATCAGTCCCCCCCCCCCCAACGCTCAGAGAAAGGACTTCTTTACACCAGGGAAGAAACCCTAAACTTGACTTTCATGAACGGCCAATTACCAAGTGGCAAAAACAAACAAATTCTTGTCTTGGTTGGAGCCCTAGATATGGAAATATCCACCTCTGTATACGTCGATTAACAATGACACCTTTATACTGGAAGGGGAGAAAAAAAATATATAAAAAATTAACAATTAAAGACCGTTTATTCTTTTTATTTTTGTAAAATAACATTTATATTAAAAACGCCTTTGCATATTTTACTACACTTAAATTTTTTAAAGACTTTAATAAAAATTTCTGTTACAAAATATTTTTTTTAAAAGGACCTTTATTATTTACACACATTTTTACTACATTTTTATTGATGGAAACTCCTATTAGATGAATAGGAGACTTATTTATTTATTTATAAAGGATTTTACCAAGAAGGATACATTGAGATTTCTCTCGTTATCAAGTATGTTTAGCGGAATTCGCACGACTTGGAATCGATCCCAAATTACAAACTAAATTACGAAGCGAAATTACGTAACAAAATCACGAAACAAAATCACGAAACAAATCAGTATTCAAACGAATCCTGTTTCGGACTAAATTATTTTCCAACGAAGCTAAACAACTTTTTCAGCTGTGCACACCTCTACCCTATACTGTATCTACAAAAGATGTAAATCAAGAGCAAAATAATCCTAAACACATAAGTGTGCGTGAAAAAAAATAAAATCTGATTTGTGTAACATTCTCCCATTTGAGGATCCTGCAATCGTAGCAAATCAGTGATACCTTACAGCTCCTGCACTGGGCTCAAGGGACTCAAGGAACTTTCTATGGCAGTGCTGACATTATCTCAGGAGGACCAGGGTGCAATTCGAGACCGAAGTGCGCACGTACTACGCAGGTGGCAACAGACGCCATTTAGGCCTCAACGTAAAAGCGTTACGACAGACGCCCAGAGTGCGCCGCATCCGCGTAGCGGCCTGTGTGCGTGATGATGCGATGTCAGACACAGTGCATTTGCGACGTCCATCACGTTGACGCTCAGAAGTTTTTTATGGTCTGACTGACTGAACCGGTCTTTTAATTCTTATTAATTTTGTTTCCCATATTTCCCTTTTTTTTTTTTAAACATCCGTCAAAAAAAACCACCGTGTGGTGTCTACAGTATCTTCTGTCAGTACGTCCGTCCGTTATGCACGCACGCAGAGTGCGCTCAGACTGCGTTCGTCTGACATTAGCCTTAACCTACATACTAGGTCAGGGGTCATTCTTATTGGCAGTTTTCCAACACTGGGGTGGGTCTATTTTCCATGTAGAGCAGGTTCAGCAACTTCAGATGTTTTGGTACTACATTTCCCATGATGCTGATATTAGTGAGTGGCTGAGCATCACTGGAGAAGTAGGTCCAAAACATCTGCAGAGCCAAGGTAAGTTGCTGACTCGTGCATTAGGTGTTCAATCATATGCGTCCAAGTTAAGTCACAAGAACATGAGATTATAATAATTACATGAAAAACAAGCCTATTATTCTGGAACCCCAGGGTCATATGCGAGAAGGGAATGTCACATGCAGGATATGATTGAAGTAAGATAGCTTAACTCATCCCCTTTTTGAAAGCACACAAAGTCCTTTGTACTTTCTTCACTTTATTGGGAAAGTAACAGCAAATAAAAGGGTGTCTTGAAGGAAGAGAGGGCTTCTCAGGTGTACCTTGTTATGGGGGGACGGTAAAAACAGGATGCAATCATCCAGTACAGACAGATGCTTGCTGACTGCCTCTAAAAGGTAAAATTGTGGGATTAGCGATTTGCAGAAACAGGAAACTGGGCTGGACCAAACCAACCATGAGGACTAGACAGGGAGAGCGGACTGATCCATTTCAAGGAAAAACATAGGAGGGGAAGCAAATAAGGAATCTGGTTCCATGATAATTAAAACATTAACTCCTTCACTGCTGAGCATTTCACGTCTTAAACAAACACGTTTTTCTTTTTTTATTATTATTTAAATTTTTTCCCTTTACTTAAACATGGTCATGTTTGGTATCATTGGAAAGCCCATGCTCTGGCCTTTCTAATGATACCAAACATGACTCTGCTAGCTGCCAACAGTCAGGATACATCAGGGGGTTCAAAGGAACCCCTTATCTTTCATTAGGAGTCAATGAGGACATTCCCCACACGTCCTCAGCAGTGAAAGGGTTAATGTAAAATGTTAGTTTGGGGTGGAGGACTGATCGCGAGATTACAGTGTTTACTTGAGAGACAGAGAAATATATGTGTGTTTCTACACGAATATTTTTAGGACTTGACCGCTGCTCACGATACACTGTATATATTTCAGAAATTGCGATCAATATTATTATTAGAAGATTTGAAAGGCAGGATATATGTAGGTTAAAATAAAATAAAAAAAATAGAATTACAAGAGAAAAAAATATATGTTTGAGGAGCTAAACCGGGTTAGGAAGCCAACAAACCAAGTCAACCGACCACCCAAAACGGCGTACGCCAACGAGCAGTGCACTTCTAGGTTTCAGCTCCTGACGTTACAAAGTATGGAGATCAATAATCATTAAGAGCACTTTCTTGACGAGCGCATCCAGTTCATTAAAGAGGAACCGATTAAGAGAGCCTCATATTTCATGTATCTCTGCATGTAGGATGGGCTTTCACTTCTCCGACTTGGCAGCACATCATTAAAAGCTCATATACTCCACCTAGCCACCCCGTGCTTACACTGCAGTCTCACACCAGCCTTTTACACTGCACAATATTGTAGTTAATGGGATACGCGAAGGTAAATGCAAGGAGGAGGGGGACAAAGGGTTAAATACAAACCCCTGTACACTCTGATCCTTTACAATAGCTTTTAAAAACACTTTTTTCCCAGGGCATGGTCTCCCTCTGTGCTATTCTGCTCCGATAGTCTTCTTCTGCTCCGATAGTCTTCTTCTTCAGGGATCAATTCGGGGGGGGGGCAGGTGCAGTTCCTCCACTATTTTTGCGGAGGGAACAGAGTTCCCATACACTATAAAGCTTGTATTCAGGTGTTCAATCATATCTTTCCCTGTTAAATCCTATATTGTGACATTTTTGATAAATTCCACATAAATATCAGAGTTAAGGGTGTGTTTATGTTACGTTTGAGATAATTGGGGACAAATCTTCCAGCACATTTTTTCTTTTCTTCTTATGGATGGCTATTCTTTCTTGAACCAATGCATTTGGTGGGCCGGGGGTTCACTCAAGCACCCAACCTATCTGGTGCCTCTTAATGTTTTGAGAGGCCTTGGCTGGAGGGAGGCACCCCACACAGCCCGACCACTCTAACAAGACGAAGTGGTCAGGGTCTGCAGAGCAGGGCATGTCCCCCGCCAGATGTTCCTGAACTACAATTCCCATGATTCCCTGGCCATCCGTTGCATTGAAAGTATTCTGGGAATTGTAGACAGGAACATGTTGGGGGGGCCGTGAGTTGGATAGCCCTGGTGTAGGGTGTCCCTTTAGAATACAGTACACGGCAGCTGTTTGTAGCTCTGTATTCTTATGGTTAAGTGGGTGATCTTTTTCTTCATGTTTTTGGTTAGATTGTTAATTTTAGCTGGTTGGCTCAGAAAATGGTTACATTGTACATACTAGTTGTTGTGTATTCTTCCATTCATGCGCACGCAAATACTGTGCATGCGCCGGGGCGTATGACGGGCCTGCTGTCATTAATCACAGCACCCAGGTTTGTGTCGGCTACATTTCCAGGGATTCTAATCCAGGCTCGTTTACATCATCTCTGAATGAGGACGGGAATAGATACGCCGGGGAACTCTGAGAATGAACAGCGATACAGGCCGAGTATCCTAATAGCATATAACGATGAGAAATCTTGGGGACCCAAGTCTGAACACGATCCTCATTTATGTTTCATACACACAGCCTGAAGGTCAATTTATACAATATTCTTCGTAATGTTGTCCCCGTCACATGAGGTCAAGGGTGGGATTTTCTCCTCCTGGTGTCATTTCGACACTCCAAAATTGTTTTCAGATTTCGAATGTCTGGTTGTTATAGTATATATGAATAAACACGTGAAGTACCCCCACTGAAATCAAATGGGTTGGGCCAGGATTGGCCGTGAGGTCTCAGAAAGACATTGATTGGCTGATTCTGACTTTTATCATGCAGTACTTACATTTTTAAATCCCCCCCCCCCAATGTAAGGAATGTATATGGTCTAGGTTTATAGTAAAAATGGCATCTTTATTTTAGGGGGTTATTCACTAAATGCTGAAATCTGAATTTTTTTCCAGGTATACCTGTGTTGGTGTAAAATTTGCAGTTCGCTCGCACAACGCCGCCGCTTTAGGACGTCTAGCTGAATAGCAAACTTTTATGCTTTTGAAATAAAAAAATAAAACATAAAAGTAGCACATGATAAAGTGCGGCCTGATGTGCCCCATTCTTGACTGTCCTATGTATAAGGGTATTCTGGTAATATGTGGCGCATACTCCATTCAGATCAAAAGAGAAAGGACACACCACCAGGTATTATTTTATTTGTTAAGCACCAACACATTCCACAGCACTGTACAGAGTTACAATGGGCGACAAGACAATTTTACAATACACCAAACAGCAACAGATTCAGGAGGAAGTGAGGGCCCTATTCCCATGGGAACTTACAATCTAGATGGGTGGAGGGGTGAGAAACAGGAAGGGAGGATGGGAGTGATGGTAAAGTAGAGAGAGAGGAGGATGGTTATTGGATGGGTCGGATGTCTTCTTACGGAGTCAGGTGGTAGGCTGCCCTAAACAGAAGGGTCTTTAGGGAGCATTTAAATGAAGCCAGATTTGGGGACAGTCTGATATTGCGAGAAAGTGCATGCCATCAGGAGAAAACTCTACAAACTAAAACCGCCTGAGTCTGGCTTAAAAATTTTGATAGCGTCATCACTCCAATCTATGGCAGTGAAGTATGGGGCCCCATCACCTACCCAGACCAACCCAAATGGGACACCAGCCCAACAGAAATATTCCATCTGGGATTCTGCAAGCACCTCCAAGTCCACCGGAGCACCTCTAACAGCGCTTGCCGGACCAAGCTGGGCAGACGCCCCTTACTTCTTGCAGTACAGAAGAGGACGCTATCATACTGGGACCACCTAAACATCAGCAGCCTCAACTCATACCACCATAAAGCCCTACGGCCAACAAGGACCACCCCAAACCATGTGGGCTGCAACAACTCATATCCACCTGATCATCCAAAGCCCCCATGAATGCAACCTGACAAAATATCAAATAAAGGCCGTAATTAATGATTCCAGGGAAAACTATATCAGAGAATGGAGACATGATATAGCAAACTCCAAGAAACTCACCATTTACCAATCCTTACAGAGGGAATACAAACTGGCCCCATACCTGGAGGTATTACAAGACCCCAAGGACAGACAAATCCTAAGTCGGTACAGACTGAGCGCCCACAGCCTGGAAATCGAATCAGGGCGGCATTGTAATGTTGGGGGCTTCCAGCCTTTCCGATGTGCTTGACGGCAGCATGTCTGATGCTGCTCGCTCACCAACGCCCGGTTTAAATTGAAACAGGCAGGGAGGTGGCTGCATGAGGAGCGGCTTGAGAGGGGGGTGCGGTCTGGTGAAGGTCTTTTAAAAACCAACAGTTCCTTCTAAGCAGTGCCAGATCGTGGTTATCCATACCTGAGCTCCATGTACCTGAATTCTCTCGTGATTTAACCTGTTATTGACCTCTGCTTGTTTTCTGACTATTCTGCCTTCCGTTGCCCTAGACTATTTTCTTGTACTACGCTCCTGCACTGATATCGACCCGGCTATTCCCTTTGACTATTCTATACTCTGTATTCCTGATTCTGGCTCGTCTGACTACCCCTGCGTTGCTGACCTGGTTTTGTATTACGACATTGTCTTTGATTAACCCTTTCTGTCTAGCTAGTATACCTGGCCAATTCTAAGGACTAGACAGTTAGGGATTCTTCTACGGCTACCCTGTTGGTAGCTTTTGGGCTCTGTGGAGTGTTGGGCTTTAAGGACTGCGTGGTGGGATCCGGGAACCGTGACAAGCATAGACAGACCTACAAGCCCAGGGAGAGTAGACTGTGCCAGCGTTGTGACCAGGGGGCCCTGGAAGATGAGGTCCACTTCCTCCTACAGTGCCAAGTACTCAGCACTGAGGGACACTCACTTCCATAGACTCTCCGCTCTCATCCCGGTCTTCACCTCCATAGAAGAGACGAGGAAACTCCACATCATAATGGGAGAAGAGGAGCCGGAGGTGAAAATATCTGCACAATATGTCACAGACTGAGAGGAGCATGAGAGATCCTGGACTTATAAATCCCCAACATGGACTCGCCCCCATCCCCCTTCATATTATCCCTTACCCCTGATAATTAATAACCTATTCTCCCATATCATTATTAGGCTTGTGCACCGATTTTTTTTTCGGTTCGATTCGATTTTTCGGATTTTTAAATTTTTAGATTCGGCTCGTTTCGACCGATTTCTGTTTCGATTCGGTTCGGCTCGACTCGTTTTTCGTGTACATTTTTTTTCGGAATTTCAACCATTTTTCGTATTTTCGTGTCACTTAGCCCGTTTTTTGTATCGACTTTTCGTATTTTCGGAAATTTTCGTTTTTCGGAATTGTAAATGGTTTCGGAATATAGACCATTTTTCGTATTTTCGTGTCACTTAGCTCGGTTTATGTATCGACTTTTCGTATTTTCGAAAATTTTCGTTTTTTCGGAACGTCTGTTCTCCTCGTTTCAAAGCAATAAATTTCGATTTGACACATTTCAAGTACATTCGAAAATTCCGAAAATATTTCGTTTCGGCTCGGAAAACTTTTCGGATCTGCCATTTTTGGATCTAAAAATTTTCGGAAAATCGGCCGCATCCGAAAACACGAATCGGGAAATTTCGTGAAAATTCCGAAATTCTGAAACCCCAAACGCACATCCCTAATCATTATTTACCCCTAATAATGTCCCACTAGCCCCCTCCATCCCATATAGCCTCCCTATATGCTTTGGCAATGCTAAAATGTATTTGGTCCTGCCAATAAAGCTTATTTGAATTGAGAGCCTGTGGGTTCGATCCCAGTGAGCAACCTCTCCAGTAAGTGTCCTTGGGCAAGACACCTAACGGTACATACTCACCACCCAGGACATTCTTGAAAACGAGAGAAATCTCAATGTATCCTTCCTGGTAAAATCCTTTCTCAAAAAAAATAAATAATTGAATTGCATAGGGTCGCACGAGAAAAGTCCTGCAGTCTGGCATGTGAAGAGGTAATGATGGAGGAAGCCAGGAGCAGGTCATTGTTGGATCGTAGGGGAGGGCTGGGGTGTATTTGGTGATTAGTGTGGACAGGTAGTGAGGTACGGCGTTAGTGAGGGTTTTGTAGGTCAGGGTGAGTAGTCGAATTTGATTCTGCTGTGGATGGGGAGCCAGTGTAGGGATTCACAGAGAGGAGCGGCAGAGACAGAGCGACGGGTGAGGTGGATGAGCCGGGCTGATGTGTTTAAGTTTGACCGCAGGGGGAGTGGCGGGAGATAGGATGACCAGTCAGGAGGTTTTTGCGGTAGGATTTTAAAACATAAATGGCAGTTTTGGATCTGGAGCAGATTTCTTCTCTCCCTACAATGTCAAAACCAATTTGTCAGCCATTCAGGCAGAAGGTATCTTAGGCTAGGGACAGATGAGCGCATTTTCTGCAGCCACCGTCAAAATGTACGTCGATGCGTGCGCACGCATTTTTTCACGGAATACGCTTAAGTGGTCAGACGATGCGCAATTCTGGACGTATTTCATGACGATGGGGTGAAAAGAAGTCTAGGGAAATCCGGCTGTTTGAACGTTATGTAGGCCGCACACTAGCAGCGTCTGACGTCTCCTAATCACGCACACACGCTGCTATGCGGCCGCAGCGCACTTTGTACGTCAGTAGCAGCGGTTTCACGTTCTGATAAAAATGCGTTCATTTGCTGGTTGCGTGGTGTCGGCGCACTTTCGTACTCACGTACTGCGTATATTGGCCGTCATTGGCCGTTATGTGCTGCTACTGCCGCCGTGATTTAGTGCGTCTGCACGCGCGTTCCGACTGCCCCACTCTGACCCTAGCCTTAAAGGAGCTTCTGCCGACCAAAACCTACCAACTTTGGAACAGATGTAAAACTGCTCTCGTCCTCTGGAGAAATGCGGAGTCTGGTGAATCTTCTGAACCTCACTGGGTTGCGGCTCGACCTTCATTGACCAGTTACTTGTGTAAAGGAGGAAGATCTGCACCTCCCTGTGGATTTAATATTTACTCTGGCTAGTAATTATCTGCATATACTGTATAACAGATTGTCATTGTGCTTAGAAAACATGTGTATCTTCTGAAAGAGAACTCTACTATCTATTTCTCTATATCCATCTGTCCATGTAATATCTATACTATCCATCGATTGGATGCACTTCAGTGGTGGTAGCGAAGGGGTGCACTTACCCCCGAGTACCTGTTGGGGGGCGCCCTGCAACTAGGGGCAGACTGACACGTTGCCCCTGTTCGGTGCCAATCTTGCACAGATCTGGGACTTCAATCACAGCAGGCTGACATCTTGTATGTTAGTCCTTGCTGTTGGACTTCCCCCTGGTCGCGCATGCGGGCAGGGGGAATCCAATACAAGAGATGCTGTGGTCTGTATCTGTTGAACAATGTAACCTAGGAGTTCTGTTTTGGTGTCGTTGGAAAGGCCAGACCATAGCCTTCGTCATGATAACAAATATGATCAGATAGTCTGTAAGAATAAAAAAATAAATAGAATTTTTGTTTTCTGTTTCTTAACCAAAAAGTGGAAAAGCCTTTAACATAGGTCATTTTTGATGTCATTGGAAAGGCCAGATCTTGGCCTTTCCAATGATACCAAACATGACCAGGTAATCTGTAAAAATAAAAATAACAACATTTCTCTAAAAGAGGCAGTATTCACTTTTCAATAATAAAGTGAATAATATTGTTGCACTACCTCACTTTCTCATTTCAAACAGCTGCAGCAAGTGTGGAGGGGATGGAGCAATGTGTTAATCCTCTGCAAAGGTACTTTGGACCCCTGCATCACCATTCTGTACTCCCCACAAGGTCAAGTGATGTATCACTGGAAAGGATAGAGTCTGGCATTTCCGATGATACCAAACATGACCATATAATGCGCAAAAATAAAAAAATTATAAAAAATATAATGTCAAAACGCTCTTTTATTACCCTCTGTTCTAAGGCAGCGGCATTATTCAGTTATAATGCAAACAATGTCGTTGCACTAATTCACCTTCTCATTTCCCACACTATAAGCAAATTCAAAAGTGATGGCATAATGCATTGCTACACATAATTTCATCTAAACATGGGGGTGGGGGCGCTAGGGGAGGACTTGCTCCTGGGCACCACATGACCTTGCTACGCCTCAGTCTAGTCTATATCCACCCATCCCTCTATATGCATCTTTTATCCATCTTTCTGTCTGCCCATCTCTACACTTAAATCCCTCTACAGCCATTGATCCATCCAACATCTGTGTGTCTGTCCGTCTTTAATATCTATCCATGTAATAGTTATTATAGACAATAGAGTAATAGTTATAATATCTACCTGTCAGACGTGCACAGATGAACACACACTGACACACTATGGGGTTATTCAGCGAGCACTGGAGTTTCCACTCATTAGGCGCACTTTGGCGAGTTCAATTTAACGACCCTGCTGTGAATTCAGCATTCAATGCAGGGTCCCCGAAGTGCACCAAATGGATCCGCTGAACGCTGCCGATATCGGTTGCACACCGCCGAACACAGCCGACGACCAACCGAATGCCAAACAGACAGCCGAACACAGCCGCAAACCACCAAGCGCAGCCGCCAATTCCAAAAAAATGCATGAAAATAATAAATAAGGTCCTATGAATAATAATAAAAAGGTCTTTTGAAAATAATAGCCAAAAATAAAATAGGTCACGGAAAAAATACAGAAAAATGGTTAAAAAAATTCTAAAAAATAAATTAATAAAAATGCTTTTTGCTGCAAATGAAAAGAATAAACTGTTGAATATAAAAATAATAAAAACGGTATTTTTTTCCACTGCAATGTACGGGATTCACCTGTGTAAACCTGCCGAACAATATTTGGCGAATTGCCAGCTTTCTGAATAGCCAAATTGCCTTGAAGTTGCACTATACGGTGCAATTTGGCAGTCTTTGAATAGCCCCTTATATATACACAAATATATACACATTTTACAGATGTCTGATTGTCTGGCTCAGGTTTTTCGTGCCTCCAATCCCATCCAAGTCGTGCAGCATTCTGGATTGGCCAATGAAGAGTCGCTGTCCGATAATGCTCTGATACCATGTAGCGAGAAGAAATGACTTTCTAATCTATTCCAATAAAAACACAGCAACAAAGAGGCCAAAAACAAAAGCTTTAGCAGCAAAACAATACAAATGAACGCACCGAGTATGTTTGGCAAAATCGGCAGAGAATTCAGAGCACATATATCATAGGTAATTATTGAACTTTAGGGTCAGCTATCAGCCCCGGAGGATGGAGTCAAGACCGTCTAACACCCTCTGGGGAGGGGTTATATCACTCAGAACTAGATATGTCACAGCCGGTAGTAGACATTAAAATCCAATATCGTCATCTAGAGGCAAATGAAGTCATTGGTCTAGTACTGGCAGCACCTGCCTTTTAAAGCCCGTCCTGTTACTTTCCCTAATTTTCACTCAAAGCATCTGCTAACTAGAGTATCCCAAGACGAAGAGCATCTTTCAGTCCCATTATAAAATGTTTATAATATGATGATAGAAAATAGATTGACACATAAATAGATTAAAATAGATTACAGATATATTGAAAGAGATAAAGGGTAAAACGTGAAAGGTATCTAGACACCGAAAGTGATCAGACAAATGGGCAGATAGACCGCTGGATACATCGTTAGAGATATAGAAACCGACAGATAAAAAGAGAAAAAGGCAAAACTGTATTTTAGCATTGTAAATTATGTGGAAACCCAACTGAAACATAAGAACATTGTAAATGTCACACAGTGTCAGTATAGGGTTTGGGTCAAGGTTTAGGGTCAAGGTTTATGGGTCAAGGTCAAGGATTAGGGGTTAGGGTCAAGGATTAGGGGTCAGGGTTTAGGGGCTAGTGTGAGGAGGCTAGTGTGAGGGGGTTAGCATTAAGGGTTAGCATTAAGGGTTAGCGTTAAGGGTTAGCGTTAAGGGTCAGGGGGTTAGGGTAAGTGTCAGGGGTCAGGCTTTACAACGCTATAAAACTGTTGAAATGGGTAATACATAATTTACAATATTATAATACAGTTATACAGTCAAAAAGCTATATAGACACAGACCGTAAAGAGATAAAGACAAAGCTAGACAGATACGAAGATTGATATCCCAGCACATTAAAAACTAAACATGACTCCATCAAGTACTAGAAAATAATTATTGCTGCCTTGGTTGTTAATTATAGCCTGTACAAATCTCTGCTGACTATTTCCCCATTAGGCTGAGAGAGAGATTGCCACCTGGGAGACACTGGCAGCTTCAAAAATATGTGGGGCGGAGGGATGGAAACTACAAAATGATAAAAAAAAAAACCTGTTGCCAAGAAGTAAAACCAAGCAGAATAGCACAGAAGTTATCACTTATATGCCACCGATGTAGCCCACTATGATAAAAAATTTAGGTTTAAAATGATATATATATGACTGTTAGTCTTTTTTGCAACTTAATTTGTCAATTTAGCGACTGAATTTAGCTTGTTTTCATTTTGCAGCATCTACCTCTCATCTACTTATCTGTATCAGCCTATCAAGAGAATGCGTTGATCTGTTGACTCATCAGTTTATGGCAAAGTAAGTCTTGCTCTGCCACCAGTACAGTCGCTTTTTATCTATATGCAGTGAACATTATCAGGGTTATTCAGAGAGCGTGAAAAGCAGGAGAATGACTGGAGAATGAAAAATTCTAGGTCAAAATAGCCAAACCAGAAAAATTCTCCCTTTCATCTCACTTTCCAAATCGGCTATTTTGACCTAGAATTTTTCATTCTCCAGTTATTCTCCAGTCATTCTCCTGCTTTTCACGCTCTCTGAATAACCCTGAATGTAAACAGATTTCAGGGTCCAAGAAATTTCATGATAGGGAATATATTGTCAAACAATCCCTCCCGACGGGTCTCCTGCACCACACAGACATATCCTTGAGGCAAGGATAGCCACCCTTGGCATCGTCAGCCCTTAAGGCAAGGATGACCACCAACAGCATCATCGGCCCTTGAGGCAAGAATGGCCACCCTCTTCATTGTCAGCCTCAGCCCTTGAGGCAAGGATGACCATTGTCGGCCCTTGAGGCAAGGATGACCATCGATGGCCCTTGAGGCAAGGATGGCCACCCTCGGCATCGTAGGCCCTTGAGGCAAGGATGACCATCGACGGCCCTCGAGGCAAGGATGGCCACCCTCAGCATCGTTGGCCCTCGAGGCAAGGATGGCCACCCTTGGCATCATCTGCCCTTGAGGCAAGGATGGGTACCCTCGGCATAGTTGGCCCTTGAGGCAAGGATGGCCACCCTTGGCATCGTCAGCCCTTGAGGCAAGGATGGGCATCGTCAGCCCTTGAGGCAAGGATGGGCATCGTCAGCCCTGGAGGCAAGGATGGGCATCGTCGGCCCTTGAGGCAAGGATGACCATCGTCGGCCCTTGAGGCAACGATGACCATCGTCGGCCCTTGAGGCAAGGATGACCATCGTCGGCCCTTGAGGCAAGGATGACCATTGTCGGCCCTTGAGGCAAGGAAGGTCACCCTCTGTATTGTCAACCATTGAGGCAAGGATGGGCACCCTTGGCATAGTTGGCCATTGAGGCAAGGATGGCCACCATCGGCATTGTCAGCCCTTGAGACAAGGATGGCCACCCTCAGCATCGTCGGCCCTTGAGACAAGGATGGCCACCCTCGGCATCGTTGGCCCTTGAGGCAAGGATGGCCACCCTTGGCATCGATGCCACTTGAGGCAAGGATGGCCACTCTTGGCATCATCAGCCCTTGTGGCAAGGATGGCCACCCTGGGCATCGTCGTCCCTTGTGGCAAGGATTGCCACCCTTGGCATCATCGGCCCTTGAGACAAGGATAGCCACTCTTGGCATCGTCGGCCCTTGGGGCAAGGATGGACACCCTTGGCATCATCTGCCCTTGAGGCATGGATGGCCACCCTTGGCATCATTGGCCCTTGAGGCAAGGATGGCCCACCCTTGGCATCATTGGCCCTTGAGGCAAGGATGGCCACCCTTGGCATCGTCCACCCTTGACATTGTTGGCCCTTGGCATCATTGGCCCTTGAGGCAAGGATGGTCACCCTTGGCATCGTCGGCCCTTGAGGCAAGGGTGGCCCACCCTTGGCATCGTCGGTCCTTGAGGCAAGGGTGGCCCACCCTTGGCATCGTCGGCCCTTGAGGCAAGGGTGGCCCACCCTTGGCATCGTCGGCCCTTGAGGCAAGGGTGGCCCACCCTTGGCATCGTTGGCCCTTGAGGCAAGGATGGCCACCCTTGGCATCGTCAGCTCTTGAGGCAAGGATGGCCACCATTGGTCCTTGAGGCAAGGATGGCAACCCTTGGCATCGTCGGCCCTTGAGGCAAGGATGGCCACCATTTGCACATCTGGCTTTGGTGCAGTGATTGCTAGCCTTGGCACCCGTGGCTTTGGTGCATACATGGCCATCTTTGGCACCCTAGGTCTCTCCACATTGATGGCTATCCTCGTCTTTGATGCAGTAATAACTATCCTTTGCACACCTGGCAATTGGAACATGGTGGCTCCGCATGCACCCTTGGCTTTGGTACAGTGATTGGTAATCCAGGAACCCTGTATTTTTCACATGAATATCTAGTACTATGGAAGGAAAAAGAAAGAATTGGGGTGGTATGAGTATACACCTGAATCAAACAGATGGCTAGTCGCTGTCTAAATAGAGTAATCGGTGAAAGTTACAGACCCGGCATTTAGATTCTACAGTGAACACGCGTGGAACAACAGCACATCTACTGAAAGGGCTCAGTCAGTGAGAAGGTAGCCGCACGCAGTCACTACTCCAGCGAGCACATTATTAATTAAGAGCCATGGAAGGGAGTTTGCTAAACGAAGCAAATGTTCTTATCTTTTTCTATCTATATTCATTAAAGCTGACAGGAAACCAAATATCACCATCTGTCTGATAGCTGTAAAGTCACTATAAAACAGCTCCGGGGAAGCTGCAAAACACATTACAGAAGTATGCATTTCAAAAGGTTATTCTTTCTTCCACGGACAGAAAATCCAAATTATATAATTTACTCGATCACAGGCACCACAGATTAAAACACATAAAAAAATCTTCTAAAGTGATTTATATCAAAATAAGGGTTTAGAAGAACCTGGGGGGAAAAAAACAAAATGCAATGATCCTGATTACTTTGTAACAAGCATTGGATGACATGTATACAAGTCAGCTGAAGATTTCTCAAGTTTTTTTTAACACATCTTTCTTTAAATACCTTTCGGTTCAGTCCTCTGGTTATTTGTGGGTTTCGGATGAGGAGCTGATTGTTTGGCATGTTTAGAGAGTGGGTGAGGAACAGAAAAAGGGTTTAAAGCTTTTAAAGCACAACCTACAGAAAACGTGGGATCTGGGCTTTTTCTGAAACAACGTGTATGTGCGTTCATTATCGATTTCGAAATCACATTATGCAGAACAATCATGCAATATTCGTCTAGGACGGGGGAGGGGGGGGGTCGGCAACCTTTTTCCCCTCCAGATGTTTTCAAACTACATTTCCCATGCGACTCTGCCAAACTAACGAGTGTCTGAGCATCATGGGAGATGTAGTTCCAAAACATCTAGAGGGCCAAGGTTGCTGACCCTTGCCCTAGGTGTTAAGATTACACATCACTTCTGTTTTTCCTAACGCTAAGGCCGGGTGCACACTAGGCGTTTTTTCTGCGCACTAGCGCGCGTTAAAATGCACTTACCGGCGTCCGTCACATGCTTGTGCGCGCGCAGCATGCGTGCGTCTAGAGATCCTCACCGTCGATGCGCTAGGATGCACGTCGATGGGGCTGCAAAGAGCGATCCTATGGAGGATAGCGCTTTGCAGCGCTGAGGGGGGGCAGGCGGGCATCGAGTGGACGCTGGAAGTGCTGTTTAACGCGCGCTATTGCGTAGAAAAAGACACCTAGTGTTCCCCCGGCCTAAATGGAAACCTCAGTATTTAAATGTAATTAATCCCAAACTTGTCTCCTTTAAATACAGTTTATATCTTGTTATTCTCAATCCGTCCACAATTTTGTGCTTCTTACACAAAGCATAGGAAACGGTAAATTACAGTAACCTGGTGCAAGAGAGGAGACAAAAAAGAAGCTCGCGGCTCGACTGTAAAGGCAGTGGAGCGATGACGATCCATGAGGGGCTGCTACAATAGGCGATCACTTTTTTAAGGAACCCACCAGGCACTGACCATTCACTGAAAATTGAACATTCAGTGACCTGGGTGTCAGGGGCAGATCCAGAACTAAGTGTCAGACCCAAGTGTCAAGAGGAGCAATGTACCAATTTTAGCCAAAAGCTGGTAAACACTGCAGTAACACTGTTTGCAGTAACAGTGAAAGAGTGCACCATATCGCAAGCTGCGCTCTTCATACTTACCCTCTCCAGGACAGTGCCACACAGGGTCTGTCTTTCTGCCGTTCAGGGGAAACCTGAGAGACCACGCGCAGCAATGCTCCTCGGTCTGTATTATTCTGGCACATGAATGTGTTATGTCACATCAGAATGCCATGTCAAAATATATCAAAAACAGGTAAATTTCTACTAAGATTTCAAACATTTTCACCATGTACACTTATTTTCCCACATCATCCAAACCTTTGTGATTATATAATTGGCAGGATTTTATTTATTTATTTTATTTTATTTATAAAAGGATTTTATCAGGAAGGATACATTGAGATTTCTCTCGTTTTCAAGTATGTCCTGGGTTCGAGAGGATACCCGTTTATAAAAAAAATAATGATAAATTAACCCTGTCTATGTTGTGCTCATTGTACAATGCTGCGGAATATGCTGGCGTTATATTAATAAAGAACAATAACAATAATAATAATAAACTGAAAATCTGTTAATACACTTTTCTAAAGAAATATACAATTTTAACCAAAAGTGAAATAGAAAATCAAAAACAAATTATTCTTTTGTATTAAATGTTTTCGGGGAGGGGGGGTTCTTTGTACATTTTATGTAGTCATGTTTGGCATCATTGGAAAGGCCCGACTCTGACCTCTCCAATGGCACCTGACCTGACCATATAGGATGTATGGAACCAGAGATACAGGGGATAAAATGTCCAAAAGTCCTCCGTATCTCTTACAATATGATTGCAGCGGGAGGGGGGGGGATAGATCCCTGTTTCTCCTCCCTGGATCCGCCAATGCTGGGTGTCCTTCTGTAGGAACCTTTGAGGGATGATTTGGGGCCCACAGAATAATACAAGTTCTGTGACCCTTACATAGTTACATAGGCTGAAAAAAAGACATGTGTCCATCAGGTTCAGTCTTTCACACATCACCTACTGCTGTTGATCCAAACGAAGGCAAAAAACCCCAGTCTGAAGAGCTCGCCAATATGCAACACACTGGGAAAAAATTCCTTCTTGACCCCAGAATAGCATCAGATTTCTCCTTGGATCAAGAAGCTTTTACCCACATATTAAATATTATAACCCTTAATATTCTGTGTCTGCAGGAAGTCATCCAGTCCTTTTTTTAAAAATAACCCTTCCCATGCTTCAGGCTGAATTTCCTTTCATCCAGTCTAAATCGGTGACTTTGTGTCCTGTGTATAGTCCTGTTAATGAATAGGTTTCCAGACAATGGTTTATAATGGCCTCGTATATATTGTATATATATATATATAAAGTTATCAGATCCCCTCTAAGGCCCGTATAGATTTATATAAAGTTATCAGAACCCCTCTAAGGCCCAGTATATGTTTATATAAAGTTATCAGATCCCCTCTAGGACACAGTATACATTTATATAACAATATCAGATCCCCTCTCCTGTATATATTTATATAAAGTTATCAGATCCCCTCTAAGGCCCGCATATATTTATATAAAGTTATCAGATCCCCTCTAAGACCCGCATATATTTATATAAAGTTATCAGATCCCCTCTAAGGCCCCATATATATTTATATAAAGTTATTATATCCCCTCTAAGGCCCCGCATATATTTATATAAAGTTATTAGATCCCCTCTAAGGCCCCGCATATATTTATATAAAGTTATCAGAACCCCTCTAAGGCCCAGTATATGTTTATATAAAGTTATCAGATCCCATCTAAGGCCCCATATATTTATATAAAGTTATTAGATCCCCTCTAAGGCCCCGCATATATTTAAATAAAGTTATCAGATCCCCTCTAAGGCCCCGCATATATTTATATAAAGTTATCAGATCCCCTCTAAGGCCCCATATATTTATATAAAGTTATCAGATCCCCTCTAAGGCCCCATATATTTAAATAAAGTTATCAGATCCCCTCTAAGGCTCCGCATATATTTATATAAAGTTATCAGATCCCCTCTAACGCCCCATATATTTATATAAAGTTATTAGATCCCCTCTAAGGCCCCGAATATATTTATATAAAGTTATCAGATCCCCTCTAAGGCCCCATATATATTTATATAAAGTTATTATATCCCCTCTAAGGCCCTGCATATATTTATATAAAGTTATTAGATCCCCTCTAAGGCCCCGCATATATTTATATAAAGTTATCAGATCCCATCTAAGGCCCCATATATTTATATAAAGTTATTAGATCCCCTCTAAGGCCCCGCATATATTTAAATAAAGTTATCAGATCCCCTCTAAGGCCCCGCATATATTTATATAAAGTTATCAGATCCCCTCTAAGGCCCCATATATTTATATAAAGTTATCAGATCCCCTCTAAGGCCCCATATATTTAAATAAAGTTATCAGATCCCCTCTAAGGCTCCGCATATATTTATATAAAGTTATCAGATCCCCTCTAAGGCCCCGTATATATTTATATAAAGTTATCAGATCCCCTCTAAGGTGCCGTTTCTCTAAACTAAACAGGTTTACGCCTACCCTTCACATGGATAATATCATCATTTATCAATACAGCAGGAATAAATATTGACCCCCAACCGAGA
Source organism: Leptobrachium leishanense (assembly GCA_009667805.1). NCBI lineage: Eukaryota > Metazoa > Chordata > Amphibia > Anura > Megophryidae > Leptobrachium > Leptobrachium leishanense. The sequence goes on along the minus strand of CM019063.1, from coordinate 516,815,085 downwards.
GGTCACAGAAAACTTCTATTTTTACTTTACCCATGTTTATAAGGGAATTGAATTTCATTCCAACTGTAACCGGTGCATGAAAAGGTCCAACACAAACATCATGGCACCAGATCCTCAAACAAAGTATCCAGCTCTAATCAGCACATACATACATTTCCCTTCACCCCTTGGTAGGTTCAGAATTGCAAGAAATCCGTTCATAGTCGATTGCTGGGAGAAGAAAAAAAATGAAGCAATCGCACCTGACCGTTAAATTCACCATTTAGAATGACCCGTATGATTGTAAGCAATAAAAACACATTTCAGAATGTGGAAAAACATCTGAATAATAAAGTTTACAACCCTGAATCAGCATGTGGATAACAACCCTGGAACCATGTGTGTAGAAAATGAGGGGGACGGTTTAACCTTACTCAGGGGTCAAGTCCTGCAGGGATGCCTGGGAACTCCGTTCCCTCACTATTTTAGCAGGAGGAACTTAGACTGGGAAGCGGCAATACCTTTCTATATAGACACAATTTTATAAAACCGTCTATATTTAAGTTTTTTTTCCTGGATTTAAGTACACTGGGAAGGCATGGGAATGACAATTTCTCAGTGTTTGCCAGAGGAATGGCATTCTCATGCATAAAGAAGCGCTGCAGCTGCCAGCAATCTTTGAGACCAGAATATACAGAAATGCTGGTGAGCTCCCAAACTTATTTTTCTAGGACTTGACCCCTGCTTATTCGTGTCCCTGGGATCAAGGATTTGCTGTATGGACAGAGTTTATGCTTACTTTTACCACCTTAAATTTACTGAATATCCCAAATTTCTACGCCATGAAGGTTAGGTGGAGCAAGCAAATGGATAAACTGAGCTGGTTAGGTTGCTGAAGTTTCATCACGTTAAGCCTTATAGTCATGAGGCGGTTCGTCCGTCCGTCCGTCCGTCCGTCCCAAGATTTGGTGTTTCTACAAAGAGGCCTGGAACTATTTAATCCGTGCAGTTATGCAATTTGATTTCTAAAGCACCAACATATGCCACAGCGTCGTGCAAGGGGTAACACAAACCTAAATACAACGGACGGCCTGAGAAGAATAGGAAAGAGGACCCTGCTCAAGAGCTTACAATTTACACCGAGCTGAGGGTATGAGTAGCAATGGGATGCATGGGGGCTGTGTGGGAGAGATCAGGATGGGCACATTAAAAGGGGATAGTGTTTCTATAGGTCAGTCACACTCGCACCTGTTACAAAGCGGCAAAAACAATGTAACTATAACAAATAGATTATGCAACAGGATGAAACTAGAAGCACGTTTTCTATAAACCATATCCCAAGAAGGGAATTTTCAGCACCACGACACCCGAATGACAGCTTTCCAGGCTGCGAAAAAAATCAATTACATACGTATATATACCCAGGACATACATGGAAACAAGAGAAATCTCAATGTGTCCTTCCTGGTAAAATACTTTCTAAATATATATATATATAAAAATGTATTTATTTATACATAAAATAACTTCAAGCCTGCACAGAGCCACCGTAGGAAAAGTGATGCCCAGGTGCACAAGTCCAGGGACTATTATTAAATAGAATCGTGCACTCAGGGGTTTAAGTAAAAAAAATAAAGGGTGATGCTTTAACACCTTAAGTACCAATGATGTAACTGTTCCGTCATAAATGCATTGACTTTAAAGACCCTTGGTCCTTAAGGGGTTATTTAACCTCCCTGGCGGTAATCCTGAGTGTGGCTCGAGGTTTACCTATTGTGCTGAAAGCGGTAACCCCGAGCCACACTCGAGCTGGGTACATTACCTGTCCCTGGGCTCCTCGCTGACCTCCGCAATCGCATTCTCCTCCGGCTTATTGCAGCGTCCTGCTTCCCGGTTCCCTTCTCACGAGCAGAGAACCAGGAAGCATGACGTCGCGACCATCCGGAGTGTGACTGAAGGGGACAGCGAGGGAGCGCAGGGACAGGTAAGCACCAGCCCGAGTGTGTCTCGGGGTTACCGCTTTCAGCACTGAAAGTTAACCCCGAGCCACACGCGATTTACCGCTAGTGGGCTAGATAAATTGTAACGATCCTGACATATAAAATATGTCAGAATCGAATCGCCAGGGGGGGTTAAATCATTAAAAATTAGCTGTATCCAAGTATCGACGATTCAGCCCCCTCAGAGCATTTATCAACCTTGAGAAAGGCTCTGAGGAGGCCGAAACGTTGGTACTTGGATACAGTTACTTTATAATGATTTAAATAAAACATCATCTTTTATTTCTTGACTTAAGCCCCTGAGTGCGTCCATTCATGCGTGATATATATATATATATATTATACATTAAATTAAATAAAAGCTACGAAGCAAGGAGTACTGAAACCAGACAAAAAGCTGTGCATTAGAACTGAAGCCTCATTGATTTTTTTTCTCAAGTGCTCCGGTGAAAAGGACTTGTACATTTGGCCGAGCCGCACATTTTCCTCGGTCGCTGGTATGACAGCAGCGGGCTCCTAAATCAAACCAGCTTACAATAGGACCTGGGATATTAAGTCACTGGTCGTCACGGGCTGAGGCGGAACGTCACCAGAGCCAACGATCCTCCAAAACGATTTGAAAAGAAAAAAAAACACAATCTTGTAGCAGTGTGAAGGGTTAAACGGATTAAACGGCTGCTGGAGGTCCATTGGGAGGGGGACCAGGTGGCATCTCCGCTCACGGCTCAGGGATACGGGGTCGTACTGCGATACTGGGCCGAGAAGCGAGCCCGGCGTCCGTATGCCAGACTGCGCATCGGGTGACGGTTATGTACAGGAAGATTCTTGTAAAGGCGGCGAGCGAGGGCTGCACGGAGATTGTGATTTTTTTTTATTCTAATTCTTTTTCTGGTTTTGCTACATTACGGTGTTTATTCTTGGCTTCATGTTTGTTATTTATTTTGCTGTATTGACCTCACAAACGAGCGCCCCTTAAGACATCCCACGCAAAGAAAAAAAACCAATACAGAAATACCCAACTTCTCAACAACATCCATTACGTATTTAATACGAACGAGCATCAATATTTACGTAAAACGATTTGATCGATCGATGAGGATTTTCCAGAATTCTACATTTTATCGCTTTTTTTTTTTTGTCTCCCTCCTACACGCGTCACCTGCTCCCATCTATCAATAGAGATGACAGCGTTACACGGCAGCCTGTGCCGGGGGTGTATTTATTTGAACGCACAACGCTGCAGATTCAGCCACCGCTGCTGACAATATACACAAACCTCCCCTCCCCAAACAATCCTCTTACAAGGGATAGACACAGCATGGGATCAAAGCCACCCCACCCATTGCCCACATCCTCTGAATGCAAACGGTACCCAGGGATGCTGCCACCGGCCCGGCGCATCCAACAGCAACAAAGGCGTGAGGTTCAGCAACAGTGTTAAACGCAAATAAAAAGGGATATACAATGTTACAAACCTTGCATCTCTGCACCTTGAGGGGTTTATCCAAGCAAGAATATGCTGGGGTTTGGGAGGACACCAGGCTGTGAATTAACTGGCCAATCGCAGCGTACGAGCATCACGGGTCAGCCAATCGCAGCCTGCCACTCCTGGAATCTGGCCAATGATGTGAAGACTTTAGTCCCCCCCCCAAGCTGAGAGGGATGCAGGGGGGTGGTGAGAGGAGGGGGGGAAGAGGATGGAGAGCATCAGTGGATACAATTCAGAATGGCTCAGACATGGCAGGAGGAAAAAGTAAAGTGCTGCAGGGAGGGTGGGTTCTAGAAGCTGGAGGTGATGGGTGGGAACAGGAGATAAGAAGAGGACGATGTAAAGAGAATTTAAAAGAAAATTAAATATTAAATCTGCCGGTCGTTGTAAAAGGATTAGTCTTTATAGGTGAAAAGAGTTACGCAAAAGTGTAAGCTCTGCGCGCCAGGCATCCCTAATATCATTAGAACTCCTCGCATGTCGGCTGAGGGTGATGCTTTATAATAAAAGGGCTGTAAAATATTTGAGAGCGATTTAGTAAGGTCCTCCAGGAGCAGGGTCCCCTCTACCTCATTCCTGCATCACTATGCTGTAACCGCAACACTGCGCTGCGGAATATGTTGGCGCAATATAAAAAAAATATATATACGAATAATACATTATTTATAAGGCACTTAGGACATTCTTTTCCACGTTTTACTTTTTCGGCAGCTTTTATAGAGGTGTGCGTTTCTTTCCTGAATTCTTTGGTTTGAATGGCGTATTTTTTAAAAACACAAATACAAGCCCATCACGAAACACATTCTGTTGTTGGTTACAGTGACCTTTTATTATTTTTGTATTAATGTTACAGGCCCTTAACATTGAAAATGACATGCCAGTAATTCATCCCATTAGTACTAGGGACACCGGCACACTGACAAGCTTACGGTCACTCTCCCAGAAGATTACATATACATTTAATGTTAATTATTTTCCCTCATAAAGGAACATTTACCACTATGGCTCAACTAGATCTGTATCTTTTTGTATCTGTGCTACTGTAATAATGGGCACCTACTTGGGCCATCGTGGTGGCTTGGAACAAGGAGTGTAGCCCTTTAGGCAGGGGAGCTTTTGGCTTGATACAGGACAGATATACCATACAGATTCCGGGGCAATAAAGGAACCAATACTGAGACAGGAGGGACAGAAAACTAAAGGGATCCCTAAGCTGGTGATGATTTCTATCTAAGAAAACCTCACAAAGAATAACAGAGCAAGGGGAGCAAGCAGGGCAAGGGTTAACAAGACGGACAGAAATCCTAGACTGAAGAGGTCCTTGTATGTTGGCCTCTGAGTAAGCGAAACTCAGACAAACAAGATACATGAAACATGAAACATAAGAATGATCAAGACTAGCAGAGATTGGCAACCGAACAGGCATACAGTAATACAGGGAGCAGGCAAGAGAGAGATCCAGAGAACACGCTAAAGGTCATACACAGGAATATCTAGATGCTCGGTACAGGGAATAAACCAGAGCCAGAAGTCATACACAGGAGCGGTTCTCAGACAGGCCAGGTCAAAAACAAGATTAGCAGAATACAGAGTACAGGGAGCAAGAAAGAGAATATCCAGGAACAAAAGCCAACAGTCAAAACCAGAAAATACTCGACATGAAGCTATGCAGCAACACGGGGATCAGGAACCAGGACAACACAACCACCATGAATTCCACAAACGGTCAAAGAAGCACTGTGCTGCTGGGAGTTATATAGGCAGTGGGTCTGTGTTATTGGGCCATGTGACTTCAGACCAGAAGATCACAGCAGGACCCCAGAGCAGCCCCAGACAGCACAGCCAAAAACAAAACAGGAAAAAATTACGTGAATGCCTCTCACCACCAGGGGGTGCAGCCAAAACCAGGGAAAATGTGACAGCTACCTTGATGGACTGTGCGTCAGTGGATGCCCCCTCACATACCCAGAAAACTGCATGTGGTTGAAGAAGGGCCAACACAAACAGCTATGACAACCGTGCCTTTAGTAAAACACAATACAGTAAACCAGGGGTCAGCAACCTTGGCCTTGGAACTACGCCTCCCATGATGCCCAGGCACTCATTATCGTGGCCGAGTCTCATGGAAGATGCAGTTGCAAAACATGTGGAGGGGCAAAATTGCCCACACGTGCACTGTGCCCCCTGCTCTGACCTAGCCAGTTATAGGCAACCACTAAACCTACCTAGTCCTCCCTCTAATGCCTACCCACCTCCTAGTTTCTCGATCATGGTTGAGGGTATCACTATCTCCCCATCAAGCCAGGTTCGCGGACTCAGAGTTAGGCTGGGGTCAGATGAACGCAGTGCGAACGTGCGTTTAGCCGCATTTTATTACGGCCATGGTAGCAGCAAGTGACGTCCAACGCAGGCCCACACACGAAGTACGGCCACACGAAAGTTCGCCGCTCAACGCAAGCGGCAAACGAACGCATTTTCGCAAGAACGGCAAACCGCTAGTACTGACGTACAGAGTGCGCTGCATCTGCATAGCGGCGTGTGTGCGTGATTAGGAGACGTCAGACGCTGCTCATGTCCGGCCAACATCACGTCCAGACACCCAAAGTTTTCTGGTTTGGATCCGTAAAAAATCACGGCCGAAATTGTGCATCGTATGACCGCTATCGCGTCTTCCATGAAAAAATGCGTTTGGACGCATCAACGCACTTTTTGACGGTAGACGTGAAAAATGCGTTCGTCTGACCCTAGCCTTACACTTGACTCTACTTTTTCCTTCATCCCCCACATCCAGTCTATTTCCTCCTCCTGCCACTACCAAGTGTGTAATATTTCCAGAACTCGGCCACTTCTTACCACTGACACCACAAAGCGACTCATCCATGTCCTTGTAATCTCCTGACTTGACTATTGTAATAATCGTCTTGCTGTCCTCCCTCTCTCCCCTACAATTCATATTGAATGCCTCTGTCAGGCTCATCCACCTCACCCGCCTCACTGTCCCTACTGCTCCTCTCTGCGAGTCCCTTCACTGGCTCCCCATCCACTGCAGAATTAAATTAAAAATTCTTACCCTGACCTACAAAGCTCTCACTAACTCAGCTCCCAACTACCTGTCCTCACTAATCACCAAATACACCCCAGCCCGCTCCCTAAGATCAAACAGTGACCTGCTCCTAGCTTTTCCTCGCATCACCTCTTCCCATGAGAGACTACAGGATTTCTCACGCGCCACCCCCATCCACTGGAACGCTCTCCCTCGTATTGTCAGACGTTCCCCAAGTTTACCTTCCTTCAAACGCTCTCTTAAGACTTTCCTATTCAGGCAAGCCTACCACCCGACTCACTGATACACCTCACTGCCCCAACCAGTCCATCACTCTCACCTTGCAGTCCTCTCCTCCTTTTTCCACCCCAACCCTTCTAGATTGTAAATTCCCACGAGAATAGGGCCCTCGTTTCCTCCTGTACTGGTTTGTCAAAATGTTGTTCAGTCTCAATGTAGTGTAACCCTGTCTATACTGTGCCCGTTGTTCAGCGCTGCAGGATTTGCTGCCGCTATATAAATAAAGTATAATAATAACAACCACTAAACTGATAGCCCTTAGCGACTGCCTGTTATTGGAATTAAGAGCGAGCCACTACGCTCGCAGGTCCACTTGTAACAGGAGGGGGCAGGTGTGACGCCGCTGCCATCGTCTCCTGGTATTCATAGGGCTGCATTGACACCAGCCCAACAACACGTAAACAGGGTCCCATTGGCTCCACAGAAGAACCCTAGGAACTCTTTGCTCCCGTTGCTCTACTGGATAGTACAAGGTTTGCGGAAATAAGCGTTTTGCACGGTTTTGCTCTTTAGAACTTAAATCCAAAGTTAATGATCAGAATTACTGAACGTTCCTCTTTTTGGTCAATTTATAATATAAAGTAGTGTTTCCCAAATCTGTCCTCAGGACCCGCCGACAGGCCAGTTTTGCCAGATATCGACTGGGCGGCCCACAAACTTCAAGCCTCTAGTACAGCGATTCTGGATGGAGTTGTTAACAGTGCAATACAACATGGAAACTGCTCATGCAGGATTCATCCGTTTGCGAGTGTTTTAAATTTACACTGAGTTGTGTAGAACCTAAAATGAAGAAATACACAAATTTGGTGCAGCGTTACTGCGAAGCGTGGTACTTATGCCGCAAAACAAAAATAATAATTAATTGTAGCCGGCCTATACATCGTAAACCCTGCTCTATGTGCTCATTAAACACCTTTAAATAAGTCTGTATAGGTCGGGGTCAGACAAGAGCACTTCAGAGTGGAAGGAACGTCTGTGAGAGTGGACGTTCCTTCCACTCGATGTCCGTCTGGCCACCTCGCTGAGTGCAGTTAGTGCGCTCAGCGCTGCAAGGCTCGATCCTCCTATGGAGGATCATGCTTTGCAGCCCTGTCAACGCATGTGCTAGCGCTTCGACGGGAGGCTTTGTACACTGATGCTTGCAGTGTGCACGCTACAGCGTGTGACTAGCCCCGTTGAAGAGTCACAAAGCTGCAATGGACGCTGGGAGGCACGTCAGTACAAGCGCACATACTGCGCTCGTCTGACCCCGGCCATACATAAAGCGACAAACCGATGGAAAAGAGTGAGGATTTTTTTGTCAGCTAGCTGGAAGGGAAACTTTTTGGATCCATCCTTAACAAACACCTCATGACATGTGGCTACCTCAGGATGTAGATTTAAAGCGCGGTGTAAAGTACACACTTCTTTGCAGGATCCAGAAAATAACCTTTTCATTTTTAATATCTCTTTTTTTTTTGTACATGTACTCTAACATTTTTTTCCATTTTGGAAATCTGCAAGGACGCTTCCGTTATTTTTTATTATTTTTTTGGAGAAAGTATTTTACCAGGAAGGATACATTGAGATTTCTCTCGTGTTCAAGTATGTCCTGGGTGGCGAGTATGTACCGTTAGGTGTCTTGCCCAAGGACACTTACTGGAGAGGTGCTCTTGCTGGGATCGAACCCATGTCTCCACAGGCTCTCTCCACGCAGAGCAGTGGATGTTACCTCTACTCCACACAGCCGGTAATATATGTAGTATTACAATGCATTCAAATAGGTTTTTCTGTACAATTTTCATCTATTCCCTCTAAACGAGAGAAATCTCAATGTATACTTCCTGGTAAAATACGTTCTCAAAAAAATAATTAAAAACAATTGTTGTGAGAGCCGCGCCCATCTTGAGGGCATGTACCTATTAATGTCGCATTTCCCGCCTCCAGACCGTTGACGCTCATCCAGAATCTACCGCGTAGAAATGACGTGTTGGATAACATCCAGGTGAGCTGTGCTTCGTATACACTAGTCACTGGAAAATTCTGTGCTCTGGCGATGTGTATTTCTCCTCGTAACAAGGGATGAGCCGAATACTCCACGAGTTTGGTTCGAGCCCGAACCCAAACTTCCCATTTGTTCGGGACCGAACCCGAACCCGAACCCCCATGCAAGTCAATGGGGCTGAAAATTCGTTTTTTTAGAGTGCCCTCCAAGAGGGCATATATGCTACATATTTGCCATAAAAGGTGTATGGGGGTCCGGGTAGTGCCCTGGGGGACAGGAAACAAGGACAAAAAGTTTTTAAAAAAACGTTTTTAAAGGGACAGTGAGTTTTCCATGAAATAAAGGTTAAAAATAAAATCAAAAAATTCCTTTAAAATATCGTGCCTAGGAGGTCCCCATAACCTGCCCGTGAAGTGGCGGATTTCTAGGATGTATAGAAACACTTAAAAACAAACAAATGACGTTTCAAATGACGGTAAATGCTTTTCCTTTAATCTATCCATAAACAACTGCTTGGGACGGCAGTCTGTATGAAAAGAGGAGACATTTTCGTACACGCAGAAAAAGTTTACTGATTTTTTTGGCTAAATTATTGTGAAATTTATGCAGGCTTTGGATGAAAGTAACTATAGGTGCTTCAAAATTGGTCCTTTAGCGTCCCCAACAGTGCTGTCACACCGTAACCTCTCTGAGGATATGAATCTGATACAGGCGTCAGTGGCAGTGCACCCAAATATTGTGCTTTTGGTGCCAGGCCTGCAAGTACTATCATACAGTAACCCCTCTGTGGTATTGTGGAAGAATGCAGGGGTGAACCTTGCGGTCCTATATTAAAAATATATGATTCTGGTCAAGGCGTCAGTGCACCCAGATATTCTGCCTTTGGTGCAAGACTGCCAAGCCAGCAAGAATCATCATACAGTAACCCCTCTGTGGTAATGTGGAAGAATGCAGGGGTTAACCTTGCGGTCCTATATTGAAAAGTTTTTTATCTGGTAATGGGCGTCAGTGCACCCAGATATTCTGCCTTTGGTGCTGGAAAGGTATCCAGGTCTGCCCTTGCCCCTAGGTAGTCCTGCACCATATGGTGAAGACGCTGGCAATGGGTGCCTACGTTTGATGTCCCTGGGCGTCGAGGACTAAAAAAATTTAAAAATGCATCAGTCAAGCGGCCCTGGCCTTCACCGCTATTCCTCTGATCACCTGCAGCCTCAGAAGCACGTGTGTCAGCACTTGGTAATCTAACAGTGCCTGGAAAGGTGTTACACAAGTTTCGCTTTAGAGCGTCCTCAAGTTTTGTCATCCTGTGCTCCCTCTGTGCGGGCAGGATGAGCTCTGCAACTTTCCCCTTGTATCGTGGATCAAGAAGGGTTGCCAACCAGTAATGATCCCTCTCCTTGATAGCACAAATCCTGGGGTCCTTTAGCAGGCTTTGCATTATTAGGGAGCCCATGCAGCGTAAGTTGGAGGTGGCATTAGCTGCCGAGTCTTCCTGGTCAATGAGGATGACCGTATCGTGCACTTCCTCCTCCCAGCCACGCACAAGCCCTTCTGTTTCTGGGCACACAAAACCCTGCCTTGAGGAATCCCCACCTTCAATGCCTCCACTACTTAAATAGTCCTCCTCCTCCTCCTCCTCCTCCTCCTCCTCCTCCTCCTCCTCCTGTATGATCTGAGTAGGACCCACTGGAATGCTGTCTGCGGAAAGACGGGGGACTTGAGAGCTAGGGAAGGCCTCCTCCTCCTCCAGCTGCTCTGCCTCTAGAGCCACATCTATAATTCCCCGCAGAGTGTGGTCCAGCAGGAACACTAAAGGAATTGTGTCACTGATGCATGCACTGTCCCTGCTCACCATCCTCGTTGCCTCCTCAAATGGCGACAGTACAGTGCATGCATCCTTGATCATCAGCCACTGCGGGGGAAAAAAAAACAAGTTGACCTAAACCTGTCCTTGTGCCATACTCACACAGGTACTCGTTGATGGCCCTCTGCTGCTTGTGCAGACGCTGCAGCATTGCTAATGTCGAGTTCCACCTGGTGGGCATGTCACAGATCAGACGGTTTGTGGGAAGGTGGAATTCTCTTTGAATTTCTGCCAGGCGAAAGCTTGCTGGGAATGACCGTGTCAGGGATCCCGGGAGTAGGATACAGGGAGCCCAAGGAGTTGGTGAAGAAAGCAAGGTTAAAGTCACTAGCCAAGTCAGGATCACAGCGGTACACGGAGGTCGGGGTCACAAGCCAAGTCAGGATCACAGCGGTACACAGAGGTCGGGGTCACAAGCCAAGTCAGGATCACAGGAAGGCATAAAATATGGAATGGGAAGAGCAATACTGAGGGAACTGCTACAATAGTGAAGCGAAGATAGAATGGCAAGTCTGCCCTTAAGTACCCATGGAGCTCCTCCCTTACTCCGAGACGCTGGTGACGTCACAGACGCGCGCCGCGGGCCGGCCGCCATATTGGTGGAGCCTGGCCGCGCGCACGTCCATTCTGGGGCACGTGCTGGGCCAGCAGTCTTGGGCTGCGACGCAAGCCCGCGGCGGACACCCGGGGATCCACTCGTCGTCGTCCCCGGGAGTCATGGACCCGCGACAGAGGTAAGCCGGGTCTCCGGGTAACGCCAGGCCCATGCGCCAGCCGCAACCCCACCCCCTGAGCAGCAGCCCGATGTGGAGGGGACCGCCGGACCAGCCGTCCCGGAACCCGCAGCCCTGACAGACCGTCTGAAGTGGCTGCAGACTTTTCTGGCCTGGATGAGAAGCTCTGGCAGCCCTGGGTACTTGGTTAGGAAACGCTGTACCACCAGATTTAGGACGTGTGCTAGGCATGGTACATGCGTCAATTTACCCTTGCGTAGGGTGGAGAGAAGGTTGCTGCCATTATCGCAGACAATCATTCCAAGCTCAAGCTGGCGTGGTGTTAACCATCTCTGCACCTGCCCCTGCAGAGCTGACAAAATTTCTGACCCGGTCTTGCTCCTGTCCCCTAAACAAAGCAGCTCAAGCACAGTATGGCATCTTTTTGCTTGAGCCATTGCGTAGACCCTGTCAGGCGTCGGTTTAACTGCCACTTCGCCAGAAACAGAGAAGGAGGAGGAGGAAGAGGTGGTGGTGGTGGAGCAGACAGACCTCATACAAGCAGCTTTCTGGAGGCGTGGTGGATGAACAAGCTCCAGCACAGAGCCCCGTCTTGGATCCCTCCCAACTGCAATCAGAGTTACCCAGTGTGCCGTGAAGGAAATGTAACGACCCTGTCCATGCTTGCTGGACCACGTGTCTAAAGTGACATGCACCTTGCTGCTGACTGCCTTTCCCAATGACTGGATAACATTGTCTTCCACGTGCTGGTATAGTGCTGGAATGGCCTTGCGTGAAAAGTAATGGCGTTTTGGAACCTGCCACTGTGGTACAGCGCATTCAGCAAATTCACGGAAGGGAGCAGAGTCCACCAGCTGGAAAGGCAGCAGCTGCAATGCGAGTAATTTTGCTAAGCTGACATTTAGACGCTGTGCTTGGGGATGGTTGGGACTATATTTTTTCTTACGCTGCAGCAGCTGCGGCAATGTAATCTGACTGCGTAAATCTTCAGCTGATGGGGATACTGTCACATTGTGAAGGAGCTGGTACATCCATTACTGTAGCATCATCCCTGTCAGTGGAGGTTGTAGGCTATGACATGGCAGGACATTCAGTGGGGGTAGAAATGGAAGAAATGATGGATCTCCAGTGGATAAGAAGTGCCAAACGGTTTATTCATGGAACAGCAACCTTCAAAAAATCAGTGACGTTTCGACCCTGAGGTCTTAATCATACATGTATGATTAAGACCTCAGGGTCGAAACGTCACTGATTTTTGAAGGTTGCTGTTCCATGAATAAACCGTTTGGCACTTCTTATCCACTGGAGATGCATCATTTCTTCCATTTCTACTTATCCAGGGGGCTGGTGGCATCCCCATCTGATTGGAATCTCGTGGAGACGGTTGGTTTATCAGGTTTCCCACCGTGGCGTTGTTCGTGGCGCTTCTATGTTGCATACAGTGGGGGTAGAGACAGATGAGGAGGAGAAGGAGGAGGAGGACCTACGCAAAGTTTTGTGCCAAAAGGGATGTGTGGCAGGTGGTCATATATCGCCTCAAGCACGTGGTACTCAAGCATCCGGTGTCTTTCCCACACTTCAGCCTCCTCTGACATAGATTACAAATAGCAACGGTGCGGTCTGCTGCACATTTCTTAAAGAACTCCCAGACAGCAGAGTTCCTGCGTGTGTGCTTTGAGACAACAGCGCTCTGCACCTGAGCAGCTCTGACATCTGATGCCTTGGACTGGCTAGTGCTACGGTTGGTCATAGAGGATGTTGTGCCTCGTGTTTGCTGTGCCTCCTCCCCCTCCTCCTTCTCCTCCTCACTTGATTCCTCCGTTCGATCAGGGACCCAGGTGGAGCCAGTGACCTCATCATCATTGTCATCATAATCACCCCCTATCTCGTTGTCACTGGAGCCAACTTGGCAGCATGCTGCAGCTGCTGGGGCAACATGAGCACCAGTTAATTGTGTGTCATCACTGGCACCCCCTTCCTCTAGGTTGATTATACTCCCTTCCTCAACCTCAGAGATTGAATCAGAGCACTGTACTTGCTGCGCATCCTCAAGCAGCATGTCACTCTCATTGTAGTCAAACAATTCAGCTGACTCCTCCATGTGTGATAGCGAGGCTATGGCAGGAGTAGCTGTGGACATGGAGGTTGCATTAGATGCTTTGGCAGCTGAGGTGGACTGTAAAGCACTAGAAGCCTGGCTGGCAGAGGACTCGGAGGATGAGGATGGCCTGGTTAGCCAATCCACCAAGTCCTCTGTATGTTGCTGCTGCTTAAGACGGCCAGCACCAGTTAGAAAGGACAAGCGTGCCCCTGCAGAGGATGCACCACGTCCACCACGACCAGAGACACAGCCTCCCGACACAGGGGCTGCTTGCCCTCTTATCTGTGGCTGGGAGCGTCTGCCTGTCCTTTTTGTTCTTTCAGACATGGTGAGTGATATATAGATTAATATATACAGAACTCTGATTCAACTCTGGTATAAAGATTTAAATAACTCTGGTATAACTCAGTGAGACACACTGATAGCAGGCAGCCAGTGACAAGAGACAGATCACCTCAATTCACAAATGTTTTAAATAAATTCGTGAGCCCCAAAATACAGTGTGGTACTTTTTGTATGACGATACACAGATCACCTTAATTCCCAAATGTTTTAAAGAAATTAGTGAGCCCCAAAATACAGCGTGGTACTGTTTGTATGACGAGACACAGATCACCTTAATTCACAAGTGTTTTAAAGAAATTAGTGAGCCCCAAAAATAATTGCTGGCTGTGTGACGAGACCCAGAAGATCACCTCAATTCACAAATGTTTTAAAGAAAGTTGTAAACCCCCAAAAAAATTGCTGGCACAGTGACAAGACACACATCACCTAAATTCCCTGATATTTGGTAAAAATGAGACCCCCCCAGACCCCCCCAGTAGCGTGGCAGACCGGCAGTAACAACACACACAACTATTTTCTTTGAAATCTCCTCTGAAATGCGTGCAGAAGCGCTGCGTTGAAACTTTATATAGTGCGCTGCGGGACTTAGCTCTGTGAGCCCATGATTGGGCAAAATTTGCCCAATCAGGACTCTGAGCGGTGATTGGCATAGTGTTCAACCAGTCTTGCACCAGACCTGTGGTCAGGTGCAAGGCTGTAGCCAATTACGAGCTTCAGGCAGTGGGAAAATGCATTGTGGTCCATTGTGGTCGAACATGCGGCGAACACCCGGAAATGTTCGGGGTTCGCGATCTGCTCGAACAGGCTAAGTTCGGGTCGAACCCCGAACCGTCCGAACCCGAACAGCTCATCCCTACTCGTAACATGGAAACGGGGATGACAAATCGCAGATGCACCTTGAAACGTAGCTGGCAGGATGTGTATAAAGACATCAGCGGGTATTCGGGAAGGACCGAACTTACCACGGAACGGTAAATTTCGTGGCAGTCTATTCAGAAAGCTGTCAAGTCGCCAAATGCTGGCGAATTGATGATGAAATACGGTGCAGTTCGATGCAATTCCGCGATCTTCGGCAGCAGAGAAATTGTCCAATAGAGAAGTAATGTTTAATCTATTCAGAGAATGCCGAACTGCACCGAAATGTCAGTGAAATGCCCTGATTTTCAGTGTTTCAGTTCGACAGGTTTAAACAGGAGAATCCCATAGGATTCAATATAAAACTAATCTATATATACATATTATTTAGCTTTTTTTAATTCAACCGTTTCTTCTTTTCATATTCAGCAAAAAAGATTTTATTATTTAGTACATCCTTTTCGTATTCTTTAACGACATTTTTGATTACTAATTTTTTTTAAAGGAGTTTTTATACTGTAACAGACCTTTTTGGTTACTTTTTTAAAGGACTTTTTTATTATTTACACACATTTTAAAGCATTTTTATTGGTTTAAACTCCTATTCGAAGAATAATAGCAGAACTCGGTTCAGGTTTTTCTGCAGTTTGGCGGTGTCATGTGCGCTATGGCGCTCACCCCAGATCAGCGTTGTTTGGATCTTAATGGACAGATTTCTTAGATAAGCTCACAGTAGTTTGGACTGCTACACCTAGTCCCCTCAGCCAGAGAGGGGATATAGAATGCTATGTACCACTCATCAACAAATGGTCTTGTGACCAAGTGACTACTGAGTGAAATCAATTTAACTAGACATAGAAAATGTAACAATATTGAAACAAATTGGTTTAACAAAAGCATGGTAAGAAATACTTTCTGAGTTGGCACCAAGGGTGGTAGTCTTACAGACAAGATCGGCAACAGAGAGGACTACCATATATTTGTTTACAATCATGTATAACGGATACACAATTAATTCGTCAATCTGCAGGGCAGAACCATACTCAGAGAAAATGCTACTTGAGTTGTACACTGACTTGGTATTAGACAGGTAACCTGAGGGGTTAGTGACTTCAGCAACCTGCAGGGCAGACCCACAATCAGAGACCATGCGGTGTGATCTGTGTATATACTTGGTACCAGGCAGGTAGCTTAAGAGGTTGATGAATCGTGCAACCTGCAGGGCAGACCCACGATCAGAGACCATACGGTTCAATCGGTACATATACTCATAGATCGCAGTGTACAACATGAACATGCAATAGGGAATAAGAGGAAGAATCGTCAATAAGAGGAAGAATCGTCAAGCAGTCAGTCCGGGTCAAGATCACAAAACAGGGTCCACGTACAAAGAGTCGGCAACAAAGCGAAAAGTAAACACTGAGACAGAATACTGATCAGCTGGCGATGCGGGAATAACTCCACATCAGGGTGACGAGCTGTATCTCGTGCCCTGCATTTAAGGACGGCGGCTCTGCGTCACCACCCCCTGAGACGCCGATCTGCCAGTCTGAGCTCCTGGCACCCGGCCAGCCAGCGATGCCGCCGGGCACCCAGGCTCCCCAGGCGCTGCGGCGGCTGAGGACTTGACAGGCGGTCACTTCAGAAGTGCGTATGGCGGTCTTACTCTTCGACGCACTGAATAGTGAATTCACTGCAGGGTCGGAGAAATTGAATCAATGAAGTGCACCGAAGTGCGCAGAAATTTTTGGTCTGTCTGGATAACCTCTATAATGATTGAGGACTTACACCACCAGTTTGATTGCTAGTTTTTCCAACAATGATTCTATTACTTTTCATGTAGATCAGTTGTTTCCAGCCCTGGTCCTCAGATCCCCCTAACAGGCCAGGTTTGCCAGATATGTGAAGCAAAGCACAAGTGATATGATTTGCTGCTCAGTGATTGCAGGATTCAGTCTGCATTTCCCCAAGGTAATCCATAAAACCTGGCCTGTTAGTGGGTCCTGAGGACCAGGGCTGGAACCACCGATGAAGAGGGTCAATCACACTATTCTCAACATGTAAATGCGCTTGTTTGGAACAAAACCTGACACAGGGCTGAAACAGTGCGGTTGTTCCAATAAAGCTTCTTTACATGCAGAGAATAGTGAGACTGACCCTCTTCCTCTGCAGGTATCTATTACGGAGCTGGAAAGCCTCGCCAACCAGAACCCAGGCCAGTGCAGTATAAACAGTGTTAATTTCATCAACTAAAATATGGCTAAAGCTAGATGACATTAGTCAAAGGACTAAGATTAAAACGGAATTAAAATGAGTCCCTCCCTAACATTTTCCACTTATTTTTGTTAAACATGATTGTCAACAGATTCTCGTCATTGTTTTAGTCATAGCTTAGTTTTGAGTTTTAGTTTAGTTTTTGTCACCGAAGAAATGTGGTAAACTAAGCCTTGTGACGAAATAAACACAGTATATACATGTGCTCCTCTGCCTTTGGACTCCTTACTTTTCCATGGGTATTTGATTGCATATTCATCACAGACATTCTTTAACCCCTTCCCACCGCAGGACATTTTATGTCGTCCTGGTGACGGCAGGGCTTTGAAGACGCAGGGCGTACAGGTACACCCTGTTGTCTTCAATGGGGCCGCCTCGGCAACTCCTTGCAGCCTGCGCGCGCCAACTTGTGGCGCTCGTCATTGGCTGCACGGGGATGTCCTGAACTCAAACCGTCCCCTGCAGTCAATGACACACACTGCACACCGACTGTGGGACCGGCTGCAATTAGTGCCTGGTGACGGTACTTGTCGGCGAGGCGTACCTGTACACCTCACCGACGAAAACCACTCCTTAAGACCACCGCGTGTCCTTAAAGAGGTAACAGGTATTATACACACCTGATGAAGCCATGGAGGTTATAGCAGGACGAAATGTGTCAAAATGCATAATTCTTTGTTTTCATAGTCTTTCATACATGAAAATCAGCTATTTTATACAATAAACGTTATTTTATACTTTCACTTTTTAAATCTCAGCCAGGACTCTGGAGGAAAGTGCGCATGTGTTTTGAAGAGACTAGATCCATGGGATTCTCTGAGTGCCTCTGTACACATGCGCTACGGAAACATCTTTTACAGCAGACGTCTGTCACTGAGGTCTAATAATTGGAAAAGAATCCTGTATGGAGCAGATAGAGGACTATGCTGGTCTTGAAAGTTCTCTTCAGAAGGTTGTTTCTCACCATGAAAGATGCTTCACCGTCGTCAATTTAAAACGTAACATTTTATAGTGCATTGTTAAGAGCAAGGCTTTGTATGTCAATCAAACATAATTACTGTTCACTTTTATTATTCGTTATGCATGTATTACAAATGTTCATTTCTCAAAACACAGGGGGAAAGCCTACTTTATTCACATTTTGACTAGCCCTAGAACCAGTAGAACTTCACCCTCTTTATTACAGCAGAATGCTAATAGGATTGATCTGAAAATTTCTGTTTCCTACCTGGACCCCCCCAGAGATAATTATCCTGAAAGTGAAAGAAATTATTCCCTCAATAAGAAAAATGCATCTCAAACCTAAAATGTTCTGCATGTACATTATATAAGAGGATCCACTTTAAGAGTTTAGCACTGAAACTCAAAGCCTTTACATTCTAAACTTACCATAAAAGTGGAACTTTCAACCGTCTTGATTATTACATATGTTAGTTACAAGTATTTATAAAGCGCCAACAAGTTCCGTAGCTCTGTAGAATGGGTGAGACCGAGGAACAAAAAGGTGAGGGTAAATAGCTTGGCTTTGGAAGTAGTGAGTGCATGGGGGGGGCAGTGTGGAAAGGTAGGGCAAGAAATGTACAGAGGGGGATTATGTAATGAGCTGATAGGCTTCTCTAAAGTAATGTGTTTTCAGAGACTTCTTGAAGGACTGGAGAGATGGGGAGAGTCTGATTTTGCGGGGAAGGGAGTTCCATAGAAAGGGGGCAGCTCTGGAGAAGTCCTGGGGGTGAGGGTACAAGGAACTGATTGCATCAGATCATTGGCAGAGCGAAGTGGTGGTCTGGATGGGATGTACCTGCTCGTAAGGGAGGAGATGTAGGCAGCGGTGCGGTTATGGAGAGCTTTGTATGTGAGCACCAAGATCTTGAATTGGATTCTAAAGGAAACAGGAAGCCAGTGTAGAGATTGACAGAGGGGTGAGGTGTGAGAGGTGCGGGAGGTGAGGTGAAAGAGCCTGGCACACGCATTCATTACAGACTGCAGAGGGAAAATCTGGGATCTCTTAAGGCCAGAGAGAAGAGGGTTGCAATAGTCAAGGTGGGAGATAATAAGAGCTTGGATGAGCATTTTAGTAGAGTCCTGATTAAGAAAGGGGCGGGCGCGTGCAATGTTTTTTAGGTGGAAGTAGCAGGATTTGGTTAGCGACTTGATATGAGGAGTGAAGGAGAGATCAGAGTTTAAGAGGTATGTGCTAAACACAGTTTTCTGTGGAAGACGATCTGAATGCAATCTCCACTTTCCCGCCAGGATGCGGAGGTTGCACACCAAAGTCCCACAGCTTGGCGCTGAATGAGCTGTTTAGGACAACTGGATATGGATTAAACCAGGACCAATTCTTCCATGTGTCTATTGGTTTGGCACATCAGGCTCAACAAAATGGATAACGAGGGAAATGTTGAGGATTTTAATTTTTCATGTTAATGACATTGATCTGTGCCACATTAAGAGACAAAAGCTTTCCACCCATGACTGAACAATGTCTCTAATCACAACAGCCAGGTGCCACAGTCACGTGTGCCTGTGTAGCCAATTGGGGCTGTTGTCGGGAATGCCTCATCATAGGACATTTAGAGTACACGGACAACTGAACATATTGTATGTCATCTAACAGCCCTTTTTTCAACTGGGAAACATTCACTAAGTCAGCTCCCACTATGGGACCAAATTCTGTATATTGACAGCCCACTTGCAAGGTCAGACTAATATAGGGGTTATTGGAGCTGCAGCTCTAGGCCTATATATATCAAAAGAGGCCCAATGTGAGGTTTAACAAGGAAAGCAACAACAGCCACCAACTCAATGAGATGGAGAGAGATGGGGTTGAGAAGCAATTACAGGAGAGAAATATGGGGCAGAAGAATGGATCAGAGGAACAATGGGATGTGAAAAGAATGGATCAGAGGAACAATGGGATGTGAAAAGAATGGACCAGAGGAACAATGGGAGGTCAGCAGATTGGGTAGAAGAACATAGGAGGAAACAGTGGCACACCAAAACCTTTAAACCCA
This sequence comes from Leptobrachium leishanense, assembly GCA_009667805.1. Classification (NCBI taxonomy): domain Eukaryota; kingdom Metazoa; phylum Chordata; class Amphibia; order Anura; family Megophryidae; genus Leptobrachium; species Leptobrachium leishanense. The sequence continues at coordinate 516,795,106 of CM019063.1, read as the reverse complement.
GGTCAAATGATGGCCTTAATCCAGCACTGCCTACTTGCCATTAGACATGTGCATTCATTTTAGTAATAAAATGATTTAGTCCGAATTTTGGGATAATTTAGTTTTCGTATGACTCAAGAGATACGAAACTGCTCAGTACAAAAAACGAAAGAAACTAAAATAAAATGCACTACATTTTAGTTTCAGTCCTTTTTGTGATATTACATTGAGTGAAGGAGACCAGTAATGAAGAGCGCAACATCGCAAAGCTACAGAAAAGGTTTGTATGTGTAATCCTTCCCGACCCCTACCCGAAAATCTGACAGTGATAGAGCTCCAGAATACTCACTCGCAGCACAGACAGCCAGCACAGGAGAGGAAACCTTTACCTAACCCTTGCATGTCTATGAGGCAGACAAGATGATAAAAGCAGCTGGAGAAGGAAAACATTATTATTATTATTATTATTCTTTATTTATAAAGCGCCAGCATATTCCGCAGCGCTGTACAATAAGCACAGTATAGACCGGGTTACAATACATTGAACAACATTTGACAAACAGTACAGGAGGAGATGAGGGCCCTATTCCCATAGGAACTCACAATCTGGGAGGGTTGGGGTTGGAAACAGGAGGAGAGGACTGTAAGGTGAGAGTGATTGATGGTTGCGTCAGTGAGTTGGGTGGTAGGCTTCCCTAAATAGGAATGTTTTAAGGGAGCGTTTGAAGGAAGAGAAGTTAGGGGAAAGTCTGACAATACGAGGGAGAGCGTTCCAGAGAGTGGGGGCTGCGCGTGAGAAATCCTGCAGTCTATCATGGGAAGACGTGATGCGGGGAGAAGCTAGGCGCAGGTCACTGTTTGACCTTAGGGAGCGGGCTGGGGTGTATTTGGTGATTAGTGAGGACAGGTAGTGGGGAGCTGAGTTAGTGAGGGTTTTGTAGGTAAGGATAAGGATTTTGAACTTAATTCTGCAGTGGATGGGGAGCCAGTGAAGGGACTCGCAGAGGAGAGCGGCAGAGACAGAGCGGCGGGTGAGGTGAATTAGCCTGGCGGAGGTGTTCAGGATGGATTGTAGGGGGGAGAGGCGGGACAGAGGGAGGCCAGATAAGAGATTATTGCAATGGTCAAGTCGGGAGATTACCAGGGCGTGTATGAGTTGTTTTGTGGTGAGAGCGGTAAGAAATGGCCGAATTCTGGAAATATTACGCAGTTGGTATCGGCAGGAGAAGGAAAGAGGCTTGATGTGGGGGATGAAGGAAAAAGCAGAGTCAAGTGTAACTCCAAGGCAGCGAACTTGGTTTGATGGGGAGATGGTGATACCCTCCACCGTGATAGAGAAGTCAGGAGGTGGGGAGGCATTGGAGTGAGGAATAAGTAGGAGTTCAGTCTTTGACATGTTGATCTTTAGGTGGTGGGAGGCCATCCAGGAGGAGATGCCAGATAAACAGTCACTGACTTTTGAGAGGACAGGGGGAGAGAGATCAGGGGTAGAGAGGTAGATCTGAGTGTCATCAGCATAGAGGTGGTAATTAAAGCCAAAGCTGTTGATGATTTTGCCCAGGGAGGAGGTGTAGATGGAAAAGAGCAGAGGACCAAGGACAGAGCCTTGAGGTATGTCAACAGATAGAGGCAATGAGGAGGAGGAGTTACCAGCAAAGGACACACAGAAGGACCTGTTGGATAAATAGGAGTCAACCCAAGCAAGTGCAGTGTCACCGAGACCCAGAGAGTTGAGGGTCTGTAGAAGGAGGGGGTGGTCAACAGTGTCAAAAGCAGCCGAGAGGTCAAGCAGGATGAGAATAGAATAGTGGCCGTGTTTTTTAGCAGTTAGGAGGTCGTTGGTGACTTTGGTGAGGGCAGTTTCAGTTGAGTGTAGGGGTCAGAAGCCAGATTGCAGGGGGTCAAGTAGGGAATTGGAGGACAGGAAGAGGGAGAGGCGGTTGAAGACTAGTTTTTCTAAGAGCTTTGATGTGAAGGGAAGCAGGGATACAGGGCGGTAGTTGGATGGAGAGTTGGGATCTAGGGATGGTTTCTTTAGTAAAGGGGTAACTAGCGCGTGTTTGAAAGCGGATGGAAAGGAGCCAGTGGAGAGAGATAGGTTGAAGATGTGTGTGAGAGCAGGGGTGAGGGAGGAGGAGAGGGGAGGAATTAGATGTGAGGGAATGGGGTCGAGCGGGCACGTGGTGAGATGTGAGGAGGACAATAAGGAATTGACTTCCTCATCAAAACTTTCAAATAAATCACACTGAAAGCTAATGACAGAGGAGGGCTGGATAGTAAAAACCCCTTTATAACAAGCAGCGCTGAGAGAAGAGAGGGACTTTATAAAACGTGTGTTCTCTCCCCTCCCACTCTACATAATAGGGGCTTAGGTCTGATACATTTTATATTATCCAGGAGCACTATCCCCCTTTCCTCATCTATAATACACATTTTATATAAAGTCCCTCTCCTCTCCCAGTGCTGCTTGTTAAAAAGTTTTTTTTTACCTCTGATACATTTAGTATCCAGCTCTCACAGTTACTCTGTCATTATGAGCCTTCAGTGTGATTTATTTGAATGTTTTCCCTAGGTTTAAAGTGCTTTATTTTATTATAAAAATCTATTTGCACCAGTCATCTCTTCTCTGAGCTTTCAGACCGATTTACGTTAATATTTTCCCTCTCCCCTGCTTTTATATTCCTGTGTCTCCCCCACAGAGATACAAAGTTTAAGTAAAAGTTCCCTCTCCTGTGCTGGATAAGCATTGCATTCCGAAGTTCTGCACCCTCCACATGCCAATGCAGTTGGATGTTCTATACAGAGAGGGGCATTAATTAATGCAGGTGGATGTTCTATACACTACACAGAGAGGGGTATTAATTAATGCAGGAGGATGTTCTATACATTATACAGAGAGGAGCTTTTTTTAGCCCTTTAAATCCAGTGGCTATGAGCGCTGAGATCGGCGGCTTGTTATATTATTTCTCAGTACAATGTATCAGGCTCAGCTGTTACAGTAACTGACTGTAACAGCGCTCAGAGTTTCAGTAAAACAAGGAAATAATATCGTTCTAACCTATTATATATAAAAATATTATTTACTAGTTTTACTGAAACTGAGCGCTGTGATGAGCAGCAGTCAGTTACTGTAACAGCTTTGCCTGTCACATTGTGCTGAGAGTGAGTGATACTGTAACAAGCAGCTATCTCAGCCCTCTGAGGAGCCACTACAATAGTAATTGTATCCACTGGTTTTCGGATGAATGAAATTAGTTTTCATACTAAAGAACTGAAAATGAATTTCTTTAGCAACTAAATAAATTGCATTTTAGGACTAATCCATTAGTTCAAAACAAAATTTTGTGCTGTGCACATGTCAACTTGCCATGAGGTGGAGGTTTGTACGCACTGGCATGTTAAGCCAGCACAGTCCTCTTACTGCAAATATCGAATATTGGTATTTGATTTCAAATAGTAAAATGATGCAAGACCTCATTTAATGCAATGCATAAATTCAGTTAATGAGAGGTGCACAAGCTTGTGAAGAGCTTTAACATATCACCGTATCAGTCTGTTGGAGCATGATGTGTTTCTGCGTGCCATATTCATGTTAAATAATGATCAATGCCAAACTAAGCCTCAATCAATCCTGCAAAACACCAAGAGATATGCCTATTGCATAACATTCTCAGCACCTCCCAGTGTATTTCTATTGGAAGTGGAGCATTAACTTTAGGTCCAATATTCTTCACACCACATTCAAATATCAAGTTCTGCGCAACATTTGTTATTTCCTGATAATATACTTTAGCAAGGACTATATATATATTCTTGTCCTTTGCTGTTACATTAATAAACAGAAAACCAAATCAAAAACCCCTGGGCGAATATTTCCATTGTGTTAGAGCCAATTATCCCATTTTGCACAAAGCCATAACTTTGCATTGCGCGTTATGCAAATAACAGGCCATTTTCATGGTACTCGTTGGCACTAATCAAGACCTAGCTGGATTATTGCTTTGTATTTGTTTTGTAGTGTAGTTGTCTTTAATCCTTTAATAACGTGGGTCCTGCACCCAGATGCCAGAGAAGACCCTTTATTACATTCATTTATAAGCCTTTGAGGCAGGTTTGCCGTCTGCTGCATATTGCAGAATCCAGCAAACACCACTACACACAGAAACAGATCAAGAGATGATAGTACAGAACACAAACACAAGAGGGAGCCCTGAACTGGGTAGGATTTCTGACCTAAAACAGATTGCAGGGTTGGAGGTAAACAATATGATACAGAACGGAGGATACAAGAAATTCCCAACTGGAAACCCAATAGAAATGCAGAACCCTGGACTATGAGGTCCTTACAGTTGGCCTCTATATACTATGCTGCTGGACAGTACAGACAAAGACTAGAGTACAGAACATGAACAAGAATATAGAATGGTCATACAAACCAAGGTCAAATCACGAGATATCAGAATGCAGGTTTCAGGGAGCAGACAAGAGAATAAACCAGAACGATAGCCGAAAGTCATACACAGGATTCTTAGAATACAGGTTCCAGGGAGCAGCCAAGAGAATATCCAAAATGAGCCAGAAGTCATACACAGAAATCTCAGATCAGAGAACACGATTTCATGTACTCAGGGAGCAAGACCTATCCTGGACCAGAGAACTAGGGAACTGCTGGCCCTATATATAGGGCTGGGTAAGTCATGTGGCCACAGACCATCAGCCCCAAGAGAGATGGTCTGCAGTGACTTGGCCCAAAAATCCACCAAACTGATGAGCCCCGCTCTCACCACAGGGGGCATGGCAGGAACGTGACAACCACATGTAGAAAGCTCCCCTCGCCAACGGTATTCCGAAGGAGAAGTGATTCGGACCCAAACCCACCCAGTCAATAGCCAGAGCTCCTTCTAGGGTGAAACTGGGAATGAATTTAATCAGGATTTACATTTGGAAAAACATGTAGGGGGAATGTACAGAACACAATGGTAAAACACGCCCCAGTGTTTCAATACTGAGTAGCCTCCCACTCCCACAGACGCGCCCTGGTGAAAAAAATGGCTAAGGAGGGGGCAGAGAAATCTGGTTCAAGTCAGATCCGAGGTGGTTGGATGGAATTATGGGGAAAGGAATTACTTTCAAATATACATAAGCAGACATCAGGGAATATGGCACAGAAAAAACAAATACCCTGCACCTAGGATTGTAGGTACAGGATGACATAGGTCAACATAGAGGGATGGAAAACAATATAACACATCAGGCCCACACCTCGCAAACACATCTTTAGGTCCATGTACCCCAAGTCTGAAGTGTCACAGTTTTCACTACTAAGACATGTAAACTCGATTTTTTGCATTGTAAAACATTGAAAAGCAATGGTAAGCACATAAAACTCTAATTTGCATCCATTTTAATAAAAGATTAGTGTGCCCACTGGAGACCTCAATTCTGTCACCATTAGTGTAAATAAGCTGCAAGGAGCAGCTCCAAACCTCACTAATAAAAAGTTCAACACACTTTACTGCTGCATTACAACATCCAGGGAGAGGACAGAATACAGGGAAAGCTCGGGGGTCACTTACTGCTGCACAGGGATCAGATTCAGAGGGTTATAATGAAATGACTGAAAATCCCTGTACAGCACAGAAACAAGGTGTTACAGTAATTTCCATACACTTTGACGATCCAGACACAGCTTTTTGTTTTCGATTGGTATTTTTTGGAAGCTGCACTGCTAATAATCTCATTATGATCACTACAAATCCCGTAAACAGGAGATCTGACAATATTTATAATCCGCCTTCTTCACATTTACTGTATTTACAAAGACCATTTCTATTTAAATGACGACAACAAAGACCCCATTTGAAATTGTACGAGATAAGGGACGCCATCTACAGTTTAGAACCTTTCATCCAAGCAATATTTCTGTAAAGGATAAAGGAATACATGAAAAATTAAACAGCAAATTTATTTTATTTTAATAGTTTAACCATCTCAGAATTACAATCTGTGCAAAAATTGCCATTTTGCCTTATATTTAATTTTTTAACCCAGGTTTCACGCAACGATAGGATAATATCGTTCTCAAAAAGGTCTTTGTAGTGAAGGGATCAATCTTTTCTTTTTTTTAACAAAAAAACATTTATTGTTTTGTCATCGTCTCGATCCAACTTTGAAATGCAAAGTTCCTTTGAAGTTCTCCACAGCGCTTCAGAACTTTTTTAACTACTTTTAAGTGTACCTGTAAATGCCATCATTTAATAGACTGGTACTTAATGCATGGTGGACCAGGAAAAAGATCTGGAAAAATGTATATGTTGGAAGGACAACAACCAAATTCGTCGTCATTCCCCATTTTTATTTTATTTTTAAGAAATGTAAAAACTACCTAAAAAAAAAGAAACCCTGTTTTATTGTTTTTTTATTTCTTCATATGAATAATGTTGATACTGTAAAGAGTTATTTGTAAGGTGCCCTCCGCAGCCCAAAAGTCTACAGCACTAGAACACATCTGACAGACAGCCAATAACCGTGACAAATTATACATTCACGGCATCTGTGAATCAATAAAACGACGCTCCAAATTAATAAAATATAGATCTCAAAGCATACATTTTTATTAAAGAATAATTCTGCGATACCCAAGTAATGGGGAATGCTTCCGAGCAGAAGATTAAATTACACGCTGAGCACATCTGGCGTTGCGTGATAAACCGCAGGAACCGCGCGCAATAGATACCGGGACTCAAACACAGCTGACAGTCCATAAACTTGTTTTATAAAGCATAAAGCAAAATAATAACAGCGAAAAATTAACAGAAAATCTCTCTGCAAAGCGTTTTTTTTTTTTCCGGTCCAGGAATAATAATTTGTTTTTACAGTTTTCTGCGGTTTCACAGTGTAATATATGATTATTATTAAGATTATTTTTTCCACCGGCAGCTTGTTAGCTTTATTATTAGCCAAATCCATTTTCCAAGTCACTTCCAAGCAGTAAATACAAGAACTAAAAAGTCACATCACCATAAAGTTTATTCTAAGAGGAGATAACATGTAAACAGAATAAAATGTTAATTAGCTAGGTGGAGGTACGCCGAAATGACTAAGCCGTCAGAAATGAGGACGAGCGCCATCCGGTGTTTAAAAATGAAGTGACACAAATAAATGCTCATCTGGTGAATCTAGGGCAGGTCGGAGTTTGAGTATTTGGATAAAACGATGGTGATTATTGACGGTGTTTGCAACTTCGGCAGACACCGGTACTTATTGAATTGAAGCCTACAAACACTGACACTAAAATAAAGAGCAGTTACGTCTTCCCTTTGGTGGAATGTCTACAAGAGCCAGGCATTAAAACAATGGCAAGCTTAGCTGGTGTTTGCAACTTCAGCAAACACTGACACTTACTAACCTGTTGCATCTAGGACAATCGGAAACTTTAACTACGGGATAATTCAGTATTTATCTGTGCTTCTTTATAACCTCTTAAATTTAGCCGTGAGAATCAGATTTTTGCCAATAGCTAGTGTGTTGACTGGTTGGATATACAGTGGCAAGAAAAAGTATGTGAACCCTTTGGGATTACGTGGAGTTTTGCATGAATTGGTCATAAAATGTGCTCTGATCTTCATCTAAATCACAACAATTAGAAAAACACAGTCTGCTTAAAATAATACAACACAAACGTTATATGTTTTCATGTTTTTATTGAACAGAACTTGTAAACATTCACAGTGCAGGGTGGAAAAAGTATGTGAACCTTTGGACTTAATAACTGGTTGACCCTCTTTTGGCAGCAATAACCTCAACCAAACGTTTCCTGTAGTTGCAGATCAGACCTGCACAACGATCTGGAGTAATTTTGGACCACCCCTCTTCACAAAACTGTTTCAGTGTAGCAATATTCTTGGGATGTCTGGTGTGAATCGCTCTCTTAAGGTCATGCCACAGCATTTCAATAGGGTTGAGGTCAGGACTCTGACTGGGCCACTCCAGAAGGCGTATTTTGTTTTGTTGAAGCCATTCTTTTGTTGAATTACTTGTATGCTTTGGGTCAATGTCCTGTTGCATCACCCATCCTCTGCGGAGCTTCAGTTGGCGGACAGATTGTCTTACGTTTTCCTGCAAAATGTCTTGATAAACTCTGGAATTCATTTTTCCATCAATGACAACAATCCGTCCAGGCCCTGAGGCAGCAAAGCAGCCCCAAACCATAATGCTTCCTCCGCCATGTTTTACAGTGGGGATGAGGTTTTGATGTTGGTGTGCTGTGCCTTTTTATCTCCACACATAGTGTTGTGTGTTTTTTCAAACAACTCAATTTTGGTTTCATCTGTCCACAGAATATTTTGCCAGTAGTGCTGTGAAACATCCAGGTGCTCTTTTGCAAACTTCAAACGTGCTGCAATATTCTTTTTGGACAGCAATGGCTTCCTCCATGGTGTCCTCCCATGTACTCCATTCTTGTTTAATGTTTTCCTTATTGTAGATGTGTCAACAAAAATGTTAGCATGTGCCAGAGATTTCTGTAAGTCTTTAGCTGACACTCTAGGATTCTTCTTTACCTCATTAAGCATTCTGTGCTGTGTTCTTGCAGTCATCTTTACAGGACAACCACGCCTAGGGAGAGAAGCAAAAGTGCTGAACTTTCTCCATTTGTAGACAGTCTGTCTTACCGTGGACACATGAACATCAAGGCTTTTGGAGATACTTTTGTAACCCTTTCCAGCTTCATGCAAGTCAACAATTCTTGATCGTAGGTCTTCTGAGAGCTCTTTTCTGCAAGGCATGGTTCACATCAGGCAGTGCTTCTTGAAACCAGTAAACCCAAAACTGGTTTGTTTGGCTTTGCACAAAGTCTCAACCTGCGTTAACCACCAAGAGTGATATCTTACAAGCCTTATCTTATACCACCGATGGCGAACCTTGGCACCTCAGATGTTTCGGAACCAAATGCCCCATGGTGCTTCGTCATATATAAGCCTGGCCGAGAACCAAGGGACATTTAGTTCCGAAACATCTGGGGTGCCAAGGTGTGCCATCGCGGCCTTATACCTAGGGTCAGCAACCTTGGGCGTCTAGATGGTTTTTCCATGATGCTCAGCTACTCTATAGTCTGAACCTTATGGAAGATGTAGTTCCAAAACATCTGGAGGACCAAGATAGGTGATCCCCACCCACCCCCAAGTTATACAATGGTAGGCAAAACCATATATATAGGTTCACATAAAAAAGTTGATTCCAATTTATGTTGGCTGACATTGGATGGAAAAACGCATCAAATCGTCCATTGGTGGTGGGTCTTGGCCTAAGGTCAGATCTACTCTTTGACCATTTTGCACCACCGCATAGTATAGTAAGTCGCAGAAAAGTTATGGGCGTCTCTCTTCCTATAGAACCCCAGGGCTTTCTTTGTTCCTTTCATCACTTTCCGTTCCATATACTGCCTAGGGGCGCATGTTTATTTACAGGTGAAAAATTTAAAAATTTAAAAAAAATACAGGTTCAAAAAAGTAATTTAAAATTAAAATATCATTAGTTGTGTACATTAAGGTTATAACAAAGGCAGTAACCTTTAAATATTCACCATTCAGCCCGCTCTTCGAATGCATGGTCCAATATGATATACAGAGTATTTAAAGACCCAACGCTAAAATGGCACTTAATCCAAAAGCAACATAAGAGGATAGATTTAGGCTTAGCACCAAGGTATTAACCTCTTGACACAAGGTAAGGTAAATCCATCACATCCCATCCTGTCAGTCGCTGTAAATTATTCAACAACAAAGACAAAAACGGCCTCTGTTCTAAAACAGTATAAAGGGGACACAACACACAGAAACACAAAAAGGCGAGTTCCAATATAACCAGAGAAAATATAATTCTAGGTGGGCCCGGGCACACCTTAATGCGTGAAAAAGTCCTCTTTCACCTCTTAAATTGACATTTTAGATGTTCCTTATCTTGTTGATGATGAATAGCATAAAAACTGAATGTATATCTGATTACAGGCTCAGGATTTCGAATCAAAAATGTGCATTTTGTGCAAAATCTTCTAAACATAAGTTTTCAATTAACCCCCCTGACGGTTTTTCCGAGTGTGTCTCGGGGTTAAATTTCACTGCTGAGAGCGGTAACCCTGAGACACACTCGGGTTGTATACATCACCTCTCCGTGCGCTCCCTCGCTGATCTCTGCAGTCTCCTCCGGCGATCGCAACGTTTTTCTTCCTGAATTCCTTCTCGCGAGGGGGAACCAGGAAGTAATGAGGTCGTTATCGCCAGAGGAGGCTGCGGGGACCTCGAGGGAGCGCAGGGACAGGTGATGTATCCAGCTGCATCCTGAGTGTTGCTCGGGGTTACCGCTTCCAACATAGGAATTTAACCCCGAGTCACACTCGGGATGCCGCTAGGGGGGGGCCAAAAAAAAAAAAAGAATCGAGCGCTTTTTGACATGAAAATGTAAAAAAAAAAAAAAACAGACCGTCAGGGAGGTTAATAAATGTACCCACACCCTAATGTAATGGGCTATGCACGCTTGCGTCAGTATCCATATATTGGGGTTTGACGACGTGAGCAAGCTTCTCTCTGCTTCAAACATATACACTGAAATGCAAATTCAGTAGAAGCTTTATACCCCCAAACAGGCCCGGACTGGGACAAAAAATTGGCCTGGGCATTTTGGACTGAGCAGCCCACTTTTTTTTTTAACACACACACACACACACACACACACACTACTGTGGAGCTCTGTAATACCCTCATGCACATTACTGTGGAGCTCTGTGATACCCTCAAGCACATTACTGTGGAGCTCTGTGATACCCTCATGCACATTTCTGTGGAGCTCTGTGATGCCCTCATGCACAACGCACATTACTGTGGAGCTCTGTGATACCTAACCACAGATTCTGAAACAGTACAGCGACGCAATGTGTTCTCCCTGACATTACAAGAGGGACAAATGCAGCATGTGGGTTTAAGTCACCCCCTAACCTCCATGCCGGCTTATTTGGTAAAACAACAGGATGGATACTATTGGTCAAACTGCAGACATTGCCAGCTCGTTGCATTCCTCCTGCAGCTAACTCCACTCCTATGGATTCTCTGTCAGTGGTTTCTGCTATCTTTACCTCTGCTGATAATATTTGCAGAGCTCCATTCCTAAAATCAATCTAATACTTTAACATTTAGAAAACAATTAAGTTTAAATGTTTTTCCAATCACCAACATGTTGTCATGACTTTATTCAGGATTCCACCATCCTCATCACTTATTGGGCACTTCAGCTGGCATCTGCAATGGCATAGGCTGTACTTAGCCAGCTGGGGGGGGGAATCCTAGGCTATGGTGCCAGATTGTTTCAGGTCTCTTGGCTGGGTGCTGAAGCCCCTCACAGAGGTGATGTCCAAACAGTCCACAGGCTGGTTGGCAGGCCACGAAGAGCAGTGATTTTTTTTAAGTTCAGGAAGGCATGGCCAATGTACCCCATGAGCTGCCACTCCCCTCCTTCAGTTTCATTCATGGAGTTCTGCTGCTCCTCCCTGTGATGTCAGGGCCCATGCCCCGGAGAGAGGAGTGCGCTCCGGGGTGCGTGGCGGAGATGGGTAGCTCACCATGGGCCCCGGCATGTCAGACTCCATGAGGTGACAGTGACCCAGAGCCATGCCCAGACTCTCTACCCTGATCCTCATCTCCTGCTCCTTGCGGGTCCTGAGAGGCACCCCTACCACTTCTGTGCACAAACCCCGGTCATCCAGCGCTCCCTATGACCAAATCAGAGGGAGCTGGCTGGCCCCCTCTGATTAGACCACAGGGTGCACGCATGATGTCTGCTGCCCTATCTCCTGGTAGCAGACGTCGCGCGGCACGCCCTGTGACCTAATCAGAGGGGGCCGATGGCTGGCTCCCTCTGATTAGGTCACAGGGTGCACCAGATGGCCAGCCACCATCTTAAAAGACCCCACCGGCTAGGGTGCAGCCTAGAGAACATGGGCTGTGTTCCCCAGGCAGCCTCGCCAGGCGAAAAAGATGAAGAAGGCCTGCTCTCCAAAGGATGACCGGCCCAGGAGGTCGGCGGCCTACCGGGCATTTGCCAGGTATGCCCTATGGCTAGTCTGGGCCTGCCCCCAAAGATGTGGTTTTAGGCTTCAGATTGCTCGCTCTTAGGGCTGGTGGGTGGAAAATCACCTGTCATCTATTTTACAGTGCTAGGTGACACAAAGGATTAAAATCAGCATTTGTGGCACTTGTGGTAAAGACCAAGTATGAAGGTTTTGCCGGGAAAAGGGGATGTAACAGTTTCGTTGGCTATATTACAAAAACTGCATTTGCAATTTTAACAGTGAGCCAGTGGCCAGATAGACTCTACATGGATTGTCATCCTCACTTTTTAATTATCAAACCAAATGTTATAACCAAAACCTAAACCCATTTCTAACTCTAAAAGTAACCCTATCGTGTGGTATGGGGCACAGAGGGGTATAAAAGTTAGTATAGAGCGAAGGAGCAAATATAGAGGGAAAAATACAAGTGCTGCCGAATTTTGATCAGTCCGAATTGGAAATATTTGTATTTGGAAATTTCTGAACACAATCCAAAATTTTTGGCTGTGTGCATTTCTAATGCTGATTGTGAGCCTCTGTCTCATGGCATGGGCTTATTCTCCAGCGTCCCAACTCTGGATGGTCTCCACCTTCCCATCACTCTGACCTTTATAAGCAAGAATGTGGCCTTTTATGTGATATTTGTATTATGCGAGTACTCGTACAGGTCTACCCACTTCAGAAAAAGAATGTGGTCTAACAATCCAACAAGCAAAACATCAGCCTTCCTTTCATAGGAAATAGTCGAAGTTTCTCTAGCAGCCCTCATCAAGCTAGCCAATGTATTGGCCAAGACACATTTATGGTGAGTAGTGTTGGGTTAGACGCACCAGAGTCATGAACAGAAACAACATGACTGAAGATGTCGATATGCTGAGGGTAAGAGGACGAGAGATGGGTAAAGGTCATTACAGGCAGTGGTGGAGGAGAGAGAAATCAGATCTCCAATATGAAGCTTCTCCAGCGGTATCAAAGAAAAATCGCAACAGAGAGCACAAATAGAGATGGATCAGATCTACCTTACAAAACGGCGTAAACAAGAACTGTAGGCAGGAGCTTGATTGGACTCACAAAGGACAGAACAGGAGAGGCAAACAAGAGGCTCTTGGTGATGGAGCCTTCATGACAATATCAAGGCTGTTGACTAGAATCTCACCTGGCTGTAGTTCAAAGCAAAAGCAAGGATCTGTCAACATTACAAGTCTTTCACTTTGGCCCTTCGTTCCTCCATGGAGCAGGACAATTAAAAAAGGGAGAAACTGGAGAAATTAAAGATGGATAGATAAATGAAAGACCTTATGAATAAGGGGGTAGGGGAACCAAGATTTATTTATTTTTAATCTTATGGTTCATAAAAATTCCACCAAGTGATTTGTCCAAACTGCAGAATCTTGTTATTAAAGGACAGTTCTACAAAAAAAACCTTTCAGTCTTAAAATGTAACAGTTTTCACCCTGGATCACATCAGGGAGCGAGTGAGACCAGCAAAACAATCACACAATTCTTGAGAGGAACATGTTAACCCAATGAGAAGTGAGAATAAAGTTTCAGGATAACCGAATAAAAGGCCTTCCACCCCCCCCCCAAATATGGAAACATTAAGTCATTTAAAGTTCAACAATTACAAATATGTGAAAACATCTCAATTCCACAAAAGGTTAGAGCTTATTCTTGACAACCTTGGCAGAACCGTTGCATGTGTTATAGGCTTATAAAAATACAGAATGCTGTGCTGTCATTGCACCAGCCACGTTTGACAGAAGCTTGGCACTACGGCCACTGAAATCTGTTTAAATTTATATTAGTTGCTAAGTACGTGCTGTGCTCACGCAGGCTGGGCAAGGCGAAGTGCGAAGGCACAAGACCATTTAACAGATGTAGGAAGGTGTTTGCGTGGAGGGCAGTGTCAGTTTATAATACAAGATTTTATTTTTGGAAGGAGACCAGCCATGGAACTAATTTTTGGCCAAATTCTGCCACATTATATATACTTTTTGCCCAGTGAACCACAAGTATTATACTTCTGGAGCAGTTTGTGTAACTGTCTGGCTCTAGAACCCGTAGTATGTTTCCTTCAAGACTTGAATAAAGTTTTTGTTTTCGAAGTACAGTAGATACTCGAGTATATCGCTAGATTTTGGTGCCAAAAATTTACCTTAAAATTGGAGGGGTCGCGTTATATTCGAGACATCTGCATCGCGTGTAAAAAAAAAATATAATAATCTTGCCTTGCTCTGGATCCCAAGTCTCCCGGAAGTTCCGGTAATCTCTCTTCTGGAGTGAATGCGGTCTCGCCAATGCTTGCAAACACATCAGGGACTCCCGGATTCAGGAGAGGTGGGATCCATCACGGCCAGAGGGCACGCTCGGTTTAAGTCAATCTTCCACCTCGTTAGCCTCCGCCGGCCATCTTATCGCTAGTAAAGAAGACGGGCGGCCGACGGCTTCATACTTAGTAACAACTGCAATCATTCTAGAGCAGAGCACACTGGCCTGAGGGGGAGCCTGACTGTGTTAAGAGAATCTGGAAGGATCTTAATTGTTTACCAGTACAGTGAAATTTAGTTCCTCGCGTTATATTCGAGTCTTGAGTATTCTCTCATTTCCATAATAAATATCTATCCATCGCGTTATATTCGGGTCACGCTATACTCGAGTATCTACGGGTATTGCATCTAAAACTACCTCTACATAGACAAAACTGTCCCTCATATTCCGAGTGGGAGCAAGGAGTAACAGTGCCTTGGTTACCACTCTGCTTGGTATTTCAAGTCCAGTGGTAAATTAGTTAATCTAATGATTTCCTGTGAGATTTCTGTGGTTTGTTGTTTAGTGGCTGTGCTTGGTATAGGACGCACAAAGAGTCCCAGTGTTAGGAACAACCAGTGGTTCCAAGTTTCAGTCAGAAGTACAATAGCAGTAAGGGACAATGTTCGATGTCATGTGCAGACCTCAACTATGGTGGGCCACAAGCTATGGCCAAGTCCCAAATCCCACCCATGCCCTCTCTAATCTACACCTCAGCCTACTATATGAAGTACCCTTGATCACAGGTACAAATCATCTTCACAGATCACAATTTGGCCCAAACAGCCACTCAGGTAGAATTAAAGGAGCCTTATTGCACAAAACAAAATCCATGCAGCATTTCAGCACTGGCAAAAACCTTTCAATCAAGGCAAGACCGACATACAGGGTTATTCAGAGAAAGGTGAAAACCAGGAGAGCTGGCAGGAGAAGAGAACACTCTAGACCATATAGTTGATTTGAAAAGTGAGATAAATGGGAGAATTTTTCTGGTTTGGCTATTTTGACCTAGAATTTTCACTTATCCAGTCATTCTCCTGAATTTCACCTTTCTTTGAATAGACCTGATAGTTTGGGTCTTTTGTGCAATAAAGCTCCTTGATTTCACTGGGGTGTACGGTACCCAGTTTGTCTTCTAAGGCTGGGGTCAGACGAGCGTAGAGTTCACGTCCGTGATTGGGCTTAAAAGTACGTCCGTAATAGCATGACAGAAAGCCCATCTGCGGACGCACAATGGCCGCAGCCCACGGACGCAAGGCAGGCAAGAACATACAACCCCTAGAACGGCCGCACAAACTGTGCTGCGTCCGCAACGTCTGCATAGCTGTGTGTGTGAGTGATGGAACGTGGTCAGACAGACTGCATTTATACAGTTGTGTTCAAAATTATTCAACCCCCAATGCTGTAAAGGGTTTTAGGGAATTTAGTGTACATTTGTAATTGTATTCAGAATGAAATCCTACAAGGACTTTTTAAAGAACCATATGCAACTAAAATGACATCAATTGGTTTTGTAATACAGTAGTAAATATTTATTTTGTGAATTCTTCATTGACACAATTATTCAACCCCTTAACCCTTTCACTGCTGAAGACGTGTGGGGCATGTCCTCATTGATGCACGTTACATGCTGAGGACGTGCCCCACACGTCATCAGCTGTGCGGGACTCCCGGCGGAGATACTCACCTCTCTGTCCGGGGTCCCGCGGCGTTCTGACTTCAGCGTCCCCAGACGCTGAAGTCAAGCTCCTCCCGGCGTAAATGACGTCATTGCGCCAAGCGCGATGATGTCATTTCCAGGCGACCCCCCGGCAATGCCGGGAGATAGCCTGGAAGGGAGGGGGGGATCCGTTCGGATCCCTCTCCCTCCCGATCGGAAAGGAGCAGCGCCAAAAGCCAGGCACCGCTTAAAAGGGGAGAGTCTCCCCTTTTAAGCGGTGCCTGGCTTTAACCCCTCAAGCGCCGGGTTGCACTTCAGCGCCTTGCGGCACTGAAGTGCAGCCTATCTCCAGTGGGGGCCGCCATCTTGGATGGCGGCTCCACCCCTGGGTCTCCCCTCGCTGCCTGATGTCATCATGCATAGCGTGATGATGTCAGATAGCCGGGGAACCCCTGGTGGAGATAGGGGGTTCTTGTGAACCCCGATATCTCCAGAACCGTGGCAGCTAGGGCATCATGGAGGGTGTCCTTTGAAAGGCCTGAGCATGGCCTTTCGAATGATACCCAACATGACTAGGTACAAACTACAAAACAAATAAATAAATTATAATAAAAATAATACATAAATTTAAAAAAAAATTAAAAACAAAACAGTTTTTTTGTGTGTTGTTTTTATTAATGCAGCAATATTGTTCACATTTCAATTATAATGTGAACAATGATGCTGCACTAATGATTTTTTTCTATGGGGTGCGTTTGCTAAAAATCCCGTAATTCCCCCCACAAAATGTAACAAGTCCCAATTTCAAATTTTTGTACAAGCGCACCCCATAGAAAACATAACCGCAAACGCTCATGTGATAAAATGTGAAAAAAAACACTTTACACACTGCAGATGATTAAAAATTAAATTTTTATTGTATTTTTTGTTATAATATACAGACAGGACATGACGTATACATATAAAAATGATATATTATGAATCTGCCGAGTCTGCCGGAAAGAACAATATATAATATGTCTGGGTCATTTATTAAAATGTGGCTTTAAATCACGTTTAAACATGATGAGCGAAAGCGGTAAAAATGAGCTCAGCACACAGCGGTGAAATGCCTCAGCAGTGAAGGGGTTAAAGACTACCACTCTGAAGAACAGAGGTTCATTCAAGTGGTTTCAATCAGGTATTGAAAACACCTATGGATGTCACGGAGCAGCAATAAAGCATAATAAGCACCAATTAGGCAGCTTTAAAATGACTGTGATACTCAGCTCCTTCTAGACATTTACTGGTGTGGTTACAAACATGGTGAAGTCAAGAGAATGGTCCAGGAAGACAAGAGAAGAGGTGATTACTCTTCACAGGAAGGGCAATGGCTATAAGAAGATTGCAAAGATGTTAAACATACCAAGAGAGACCATAGGAAGCATCATTCGCAAATTCAAGGCAAAGGGCACTGTTGAAACGCTACCTGGTCGCGGCAGAAAGAAGATGCTGACTTCGACTGCTGTGCGCTACCTGAAGCGTAGAGTGGAGAAAAGTCCCCGTGTGACTGCTGAGGAACTGAGAAAATATTTGTCAGATGTGGGTACTGAAGTTTCAGCTCAGACAATACGGCGCACACTGCGTAATGAAGGCCTCCATGCCAGAACTCCCAGGCGCACCCCCTTGCTGTCTCCAAAGAATAAGAAGAGTCGACTGCAGTATGCCAAAAGTCATGTGGACAAACCACAGAAGTTTTGGGATAGTGTTCTGTGGACTGATGAAACAAAATTAGAACTGTTTGGGCCCATGGATCAACGCTATGTTTGGAGGAGGAAGAACAAGGCCTATGAAGAAAAGAACACCTTGCCTACTGTGAAGCATGGCGGGGGGTCAATCATGCTTTGGGGCTGTTTTGCTTCTGCAGGTACAGGGAAGCTTCAGCGTGTGCAAGGTACCATGAATTCTCTTCAGTACCAGGAGATATTGGATGACAATGTGATGCAGTCCGTCACAAACCTGAGGCTTGGGAGACGTTGGACCTTTCAACAAGACAATGATCCCAAGCATACCTCCAAGTCCACTAGAGCATGGTTACAGATTAAAGGCTGGAACATTTTGGAGTGGCCATCGCAGTCACCAGACTTAAATCCGATTGAGAACCTCTGGTGGGACTTAAAGAAAGCAGTTGCAGTGCGCAAGCCTAAGAATGTGACTGAACTGGAGGCTTTTGCCCATGACGAATGGGCGAAGATACCCGTAGATCACTGCAAGACACTTGTGTCAAGCTATGCTTCACGTTTAAAAGCTGTTATAACTGTAAAAGGATGTTGTACTAAGTACTAAGATTGAATGTCACTTGGGGGTTGAATAAAACTGATAATGATGTGAGCACAGAAAAGACATTTGTGGTTATTTCATTATAAATGTTATGTTATATTTGTCTGACCTACACGTGCCTCTTTGATTTAATTGTAAGCAAGATGACTGATTGATCAAAATCAATGTCAAACTGGCCAAAACACTCAATTTCAGTGGGGGTTGAATAATTTTGAACACAACTGTACGTCCAGCATTTTTCACGGACAAAATGGTTTTGCTTTTTATTTTCTCTCCTACATCCGTCAAAATATACGTCAGTGAATAAACGGACTGTGTGGCCACTACTGCGTCTTCCGTACTGACGTACGTCCGTACTGCACGGACGTACAGTCCGTAGAAATCACGCTCGTCTGACCCTAGCCTAAGAGGATGAAGCCGATCCTTCATTGAACAAGAGCACACTGTCTATAACGGACATTTCTCCAGACCAACACAAGTGCAAATCCCATCTTGCTGATTCACTATTCAGCCCAAGACCATTTCTGACCAAGACTATGGAAGCCAATGCTATAAACTTTTATGGTTTTTCTAGGTTTATCAGAGCCTTGGTTAAGTTTACTTATGACTCTGCACAGTCCTACAATCTTGTTTTGCCTGTCAGCAAAAAAATACAGTACAACCAGTTGTATACACGTTGTATTTGCAGGGCTGCCATCAGAAATCTTGGGTCCCCTTACTGACCCATTGGTCAGCCCCCCCGCCATATCTCAGCTGCCCAGGTCAGTAAACTAAAACATTTTGCCTCCTTTTGCTGCTTAATTTATTTTAAAGACAGTGGGCTAAATTCCTGGTGGTCCAGGGGGATAAAAAGCATTCTCTGGTAGCAAAACATGTCGGCTGCACCTCTTCCTGATGCCAGACCATAGTTAGACCATAACTAAATCGCTCTCTCCTCAGCCAGTGCTATGACTGGTCCCAGATCTTACGGCCCACCGGGAAATGTCCTAGTGGGCCAGTCCTGGGTGGCAGGAAGGGAACCTTACTTTTGTGGCACTTAGACAAGCTGCACAGAGTATGGCAAGGGTCAGGGTCCCCAGAGCCACTGGCATCGCAAGGTGGGGGCGGGGGTGCGGCCCGCACCAAGTGACACCCGCCCTTAGGGTGACACCGTCACCCTAAGGGTGGGTGTCTCACCCTGCGACGCAGTGTTCGGCTCCCTGCGAGCGTCCGAAGCTATGGAGCTTCGGCGCTCGCCTGGGGGAACCACGTCACCAGACGATTTCTTGCGAGATCACGGCTGGTCACGTGGCTCCTCCAGACGAGCGCCCAAGCTCCATGCCGCCGGACGCTCAGAGGAAGCCGAACACGTGGTGGCGGTGCGGCGGCAGGAGGTGAGCTGGGGCCTGGGGGCAGTATCCATGAGAGCTGCTGGGGCAATATTCATGAGAGCTGCTGGGGCATATCCATGAGCTGGGGGCAATATCCATGAGAGCTCCTGGGGCATATCCTTGATACCTCCTGGGGCATATCCATGAGACCTCCTTGGGTCATATCCATGAGAGCTCCTGGGGCATATCTATGAGCTGGGGGCAATATCCATGAGAGCTGCTGGGGCATATCCAGGAGCTGGGGCAATATTCATGAGAGCTGCTGGGGCATATCCATGAGCTGGGGCAATATCCATGAGAGCTGCTGGGGCATTATCCATGAGCTGGGGGCAATATCCATGAGAACTGCTGGGGCATATCCATGAGCTGGGGGCAATATCCATGAGAGCTGCTGGGGCATATCCATGAGCTGGGGGCAATATCCATGAGCTGGGGCAATATCCATGAGAGCTGCTGGGGCATATCTATGAGAGCTTCTGGGGCATATCCATGAGCTGGGGGCAATATCCATGAGAGCTGCCGGGGCATATCCATGAGTTGGGGGCAATATCCATGAGCTGAGGGCAATATCCATGAGAGCTGCTGGGGCATATCTATGAGAGCTTCTGGGGCATATCCATGAGAGCTGCTGGGGCATATCCATGAGAGCTCCTGGGGCATATCCATGAGAGCTGATGCATATCAATGAGAGCTGCTCGGGCAATATCCATGAGAGCTGCTGGGGCATATCCATGAGCTGGGGCCAGTGGTGTATTTAGATTTTGTGCTGCCCTAGGCCTGACTAAACTCGTGCACCCCCTAATTTAAATTTGACGCACCCCTTCCTGTCAAGGGCACACCTCTTCCTGGTTAATCCCCACCCTTCCTCTTTAAGCTCCACCTTTTCCTCTTAGAGCTCCGCCTTTTCCTGTCTTTATATTAAAAGTGGATACCAAGTGCCTACTTGTATATTTTGTATACCATTTCAAATGTATCCATTGAGATAAAGAAAATTATGAAATGTTTAAATTCAAGCATTTTTACAAAGAACAGCCACGCATGTCAAGTAAACGGGATCACAGCCGCTCTAATTGGTTGAACAATAAAATCCACAGAAACGTGCACTGCATATGAGCGTATCACAGAGCTGCACAGCAATAAAACCCACAGAAATGGGCACTGTATGAGCATATCAGAGCTGCACAGCAATAAAACCCACATAAATGTGCAGAGTGTATGAGCATATCACAGAACTGCACAGCAATAAAACTCACAGTAATGTGCAGTGTGTATGAGCGTATCCCAGAGCTCCAGGGCAATAAAACTCACAGTAATATGCAGTGTGCATCACAGAATCCACAGCAATAAAACTCCCAGCAATGCAATGTTTGGTGTGTGTCAGCGTATCAGAATCCACAGCAATAAAACTCCCAGCAATGCAATGTGCGGTGTGTATGAATGCATCAGAATTCACAGCAATAAAACTCACAGCAATGCAATGTGTGGTGAGTGTCAGCGTATCAGAATCCACAGCAATAAAACTCCCAGCAATGCAATGTGCGGTGTGCATGAGTGCATCGGAATCCACTGCAATAAAACTCCCAGCAAACCGAGTGTATATGAGCACACAGCAATTATGCTGTGGAGCCATCTTGTCAGCAGTGGGGTGCCACTGTCAGAGGGTGCACTGTAGCTTTGATTCCCTTCCCGGTGGGTGTTCAGTCCAGAATAGAGTCTGTGCTAACGAAAGGGCGGGCAGCTGCGCGCGTGCGTTTCACGTGGTTCAGCCAGTCGTGTGGTACTGAGACTCAGAGAAATGGCAGTGAAATGCCCTGATGTTCGGTGGTTTCAATCAGCAGGTTTATTCAGGCGAACCCCATAGGTTTCAATGTTAAAAATATTCCCGTTTTTATGCAATATCTAATAAATCATTTATTATTTTAATCTGCAGTAAAAAGTCTTTACTTATTGTTTTTTTTTAGTACCTTTTAGTCATTTTTCAGATTTTTTTGGGCAAAACCCCCCTTTTTTTTAATAGCAGTTTTTCTTTTTTCTGTAACAGAACTTTTTATTATCAATCATAGGATCTTATATGTAAATTCCAGACATTTTCGTTCAGTAGTTCTTTTGAAAAACAGCAGGCCACGGGTTTGCGGTGGCAGCATTCAGCGGCCGACTCCATGCACTTTGGGGACCCTGCGGTGAATGTTGAATTCACTGCAGGGTGGGGAAATTTTATTCTCCTAAGTGCAGGGAACTACAGAACACCAAAAAGTTGGCGTTGGAGTTTTAATGTGGATAAGTGCAAGATAATGCACCTGGGACGTAAAAACCCAAGGGCTGAATATAGAATATTTGATACAGTCCTAACCTCAACAGCTGAGGAAAGGGATTTAGGGGTTATTATTTCAGAGGATCTAAGGGTAAGTAGTCAATGTAATAGAGCAGCAGGAAATGCTGGCAGAATGCTTGGTTGTGTAGGGAGCGGTATTAGCAGTAGGAAAAGGGAAGTGCTCATGCCACTGTACAGAGCACTGGTGAGACCTCACTTGGAGTACTGTGTGCAGTACTGGGGACCGTATCTCCAGAAGGATATAGACATCTTAGAGAGAGTTCAGAGAAGGGCTACTAAAATGGTGTACGGCTTGAAGGAGAAAAGTTACCAGGAAAGGCTTAATGATCTTAACATGTACAGCTTGGAAAAAAGACGAGACAGAGGAGATATGATAGAAACATTTAAATACATAAAGGAAATCCACAAGGTAGAGGAAGGGAGTATATTTAAAAGGAAACAAAGTAGCAAAACAAGAGGACATAGTCTTAGATTAGAGGGGCAAAGGTTTAAAAGTAACATCAGGAAACATTATTTCACTGAGTGGGTGGTGAATACATGGAACAGCCTTCCAGCAGAAGTGGTAGAGGCTAAAACAGTAATTGAATTTAAGCAGGCATGGGATAGGCATAAGGCTATCCTAAACAAAAGATAAATCCAGGTAAAGTATCCATGTATTTGGGCAGACTAGATGGGCCGAAAGGTTCTTATCTGCCGACATTTTTCTATGTTTCTATGTCATTTCGGTGCTCTGTGAGTAACCCATTTAGTGGTGAGGTTTTTTGCTGCCCCCTGGAAAGTGAAATTGAAAGTGTAAATTAGTGAAATCTCAATGTATCCTTCCTGGTAAAATACTTTGCAAAAGTAAAAAAAAAAAAAAAAAATTGTTTTATTTTTTTTAGGGGTGGGGCCACCCAGTGCGAGCCGCCGCCCCCTGGGAAGTGCCGCCCTAGGCCTGGGCCTAGTCGGCCTAGGCCAAAATACACCAGTGGCTGGGGCAATATCCATGAGAGCTGCTGAGGCAATATCCATGAGAGCTGCTGGGGCATATCCATGAGCAGGGGGCAATATCCATGAGAGCTGCTGGGGCATATCCATGAGCTGGGGGCAATATCCATGAGAGCTGCTGGGGCATATCCATGAGCTGGGGGCAATATCCATGAGAGCTGCTGGGGCATATCCATGAGAGCTCCTGCGGCATATCCATTAGAGCTCCTAGGGCATATCAATGAGAGCTGCTGGGGCATATACATGAGAGCTGGGGCATATCCATGAGAGCTCCTGGGGCATATCCATGAGAGCTTCTGGGGCATATCCATGAGAGCTGCTGGGGCATATCCATGAGAGCTCCTGGGCCATATCCATGAGAGCTCCTGGGGCATATCCATGAGCTGGGGCAATATCCATGAGAGCTGCCGGGGCATAATTTTTTTATTTTTTTTTAGGGGTGGGGCCACCCAGTGCGGGCCGCCGCCCCCTGGAAAGTGCCGCCCTAGGCCTGGGCCTAGTCGGCCTAGGCCAAAATACACCAGTGGCTGGGGCAATATCCATGAGAGCTGCTGGGGCATATCCATGAGCTGGGGGCAATATCCATGAGAGCTGCTGGGGCATATCCATGAGCTGGGGGCAATATCCATGAGAGCTGCTGGGGCATATCCATGAGAGCTGCTGGGGCATATCCATGAGCTGGGGGCAATATCCATGAGCTGGGGGCAATATCCATGAGAGCTGCTGGGGCATATCCATGAGAGCTCCTGCGGCATATCCATGAGAGCTCCTAGGGCATATCAATGAGAGCTGCTGGGGCATATCCATGAGAGCTGGGGCATATCCATGAGAGCTCCTGGGGCATATCCATGAGAGCTTCTGGGGCATATCCATGAGAGCTGCTGGGGCATATCCATGAGAGCTCCTGGGCCATATCCATGAGAGCTCCTGGGGCATATCCATGAGCTGGGGCAATATCCATGAGAGCTGCCGGGGCATAATTTTATTTATTTTTTTTAGGGGTGGGGCCACCCAGTGCGGGCCGCCGCCCCCTGGAAAGTGCCGCCCTAGGCCTGGGCCTAGTCAGCCTAGGCCAAAATACACCAGTGGCTGGGGCAATATCCATGAGAGCTGCTGGGGCATATCCATGAGCTGGGGACAATATCCATGAGAGCTGCTGGGGCATATCCATGAGCTGGGGGCAATATCCATGAGAGCTGCTGGGGCATATCCATGAGCTGGGGGCAATATCCATGAGCTGGGGGCAATATCCATGAGAGCTGCTGGGGCATATCCATGAGAGCTCCTGCGGCATATCCATGAGAGCTCCTAGGGCATATCAATGAGAGCTGCTGGGGCATATCCATGAGAGCTGGGGCATATCCATGAGAGCTCCTGGGGCATATCCAAGAGAGCTTCTGGGGCATATCCATGAGAGCTGCTGGGGCATATCCATGAGAGCTCCTGGGCCATATCCATGAGAGCTCCTGGGGCATATCCATGAGAGCTCCTGGGGCATATCCATGAGAGCTCCTGGGGCATATCTATGAGAGCTCCTGGGTCATATCCATGAGAGCTGCTGGGGCATATCCATGAGCTGGGGCAATATCCATGAGAGCTGCTGGGGCATATCCATGAGCTGGGGCAATATCCATGAGAGCTGCTGGGGCATATCCATGAGCTGGGGCAATATCCATGAGAGCTGCTGGGGCATATCCATGAGCTGGGGGCAATATCCATGAGAGCTGCTGGGGCATATCCATGAGCTGGGGGCAATATCCATGAGCTGGGGGCAATATCCATGAGAGCTGCTGGGGCATATCCATGAGAGTTCCTGCGGCATATCCATGAGAGCTCCTAGGGCATATCCATGAGAGCTGCTGGGGCATATCCATGAGAGTTCCTGCGGCATATCCATGAGAGCTCCTAGGGCATATCCATGAGAGCTGCTGGGGCATATCCATGAGAGCTCCTGGGGCATATCCATGAGAACTCCTGGGGCATATCCATGAGAGCAGCTGGGGCATATCCATGAGAGCTCCTGGGACATATCCATGAGAGCTCCTGGGGCATATCCATGAGAGCTGCTGGGGCATATCCATGACAGCACCTGGGGCATATCCATGAGAGCTCGGGCAATATCCATGTGTGAGCTGGGGCAATATCCATGTGTGAGCTGGTCTGGGGCAATATATCCATGTGTGAGCTGAGGCGCAATATATCCATGTGTGAGCTGAGGCGCAATATATCCATATGTGAGCTGGGGCAATATATATCCAGAGCTGCTGGGGCAATATATCCAGAGCTGCTGGGGACAATATATATCCATGTGTGCTTTCACTGCCTTCGAACAGGCACCGTACTTGCTGGCAGTTGGCAAAAATTTGTGTGAGCATATGAGAGAGCTCCACAGCAATAAACCTCACAGTAATGTGCGCTGTGTGTATGAGCATTCAGTGTTATATTGGAGAACTGATTTCTGAGTAAGAGTAGTTAAAAAAAATCCGTAATACTCGGGGGGGGGGTGGCACCATAAGTTACCGTACCGGGTGACACCAACCCTAGTGACGCCACTGGTACCCCTCCAATTTAGCTGTGATATCCCAGCAACGTTTCAGCCCTTTCTCTGGAATGACACAGGAGTGTTTTTTTTTCTACTGTACTCTGCCATATGTTGCTGCGGTGATCACGGTTTACAGTCTAATCTGCTAACCACGACAAAGAATAATATTAACGTCTAAACAATATGAAAACGCCTAAGAGGTTAAACTACACCTTTTTCAAAGGCGGAAACCTGGCAATAAACGTGCGTTAAGTGGTTTTATTTCAGTGATTTAATTAGGTTTAGTATACATTACTGAGTGCACTCATGTTTATGTAACACAGCTGTACTTGTGAGGGCAAGGCTGCGTAGGAATTGGTTTAGCCGAGAATAATGTATTGTTCAATGGAAATGCTCGAAGTCGTGCCAAACGTGGCGCTAATGTACTTAAAACAGCGGTAATTGTACTGCCTTTTTTTGGCAGCGATTCGTATTCTCATGAGACGGCGGCTATAATCCAGGTTATAAAAATATAGTTTACAGCATTCTCTCTAGATGCTTTTAATGTGGCTGGAGGTGAATCCGGGGTGAAATTAATATAGAATTCTATGACATCATTGTACGGAGATAGAACCGCAGGCCCCAAGACTGCCAACTCTTTAAGCATTTTGAACTGGGTCAAGGGTCTTGTTGATGCGGCACTGGGGATCAGTAATCTTTACATTCCTGTTATTTACTGGTTTGGGACAGCAAGGGAGAGAATACACTGCTCAAGGGATCCAGTCTAGATAAGGTTAGACCAATGATGGCATGTCTACCTCTTGTTCGGAAAGTACATTTCAAAGGAAGGATGCTCAACCAGTGTAAAGTGGTAGAGCGCTCTTAGAACCTCATAAAGCAGAGCGGCAGATCACAGTTTCTTCATAAAATCACTTAAATTGTCAGAGATAGGCAACCTTCCCGCCTGAGGACCTCTTCCAAGATCAACATCTACCTTCCATTATATCTCCTGCAGTCCAACGAGAGAAAGAGGATCAAGGCTGGTTGGACATAGACTTAGACTTTTAAATATCTTGGCTACATATACAGTATTCGTATCTAGACTTCTAAGGACAACTAAAGAACCATAATTTTTTTATGCTCCTTGCAGGTTACGGTGCATTGAGCGCCCCTGCCTCTAGTCCTTCACAGATTTCTTAAGACCTGCAAGGCTAGCTAGAAATGTCACAACTGGAAAACATTCAATGTCTTGCTGAAAACCAAGGTGGTTTCTTGTCCTCACTGGGCCAACCTCTGTTTCGTATGGCAAACACAATGTTTTAGCTCCCCACCATAATCAGCCGCAGGCGCTGTAGCAATGAGCACCACAGATCAAACATTCGCCAGCAAGGCTGGGAGCGAAGGCGAGGACAGAAAAGGATAGTAGGACGACATGGGCCGATTGTAGAAGGTGGGATGGGCAGTATCATTAACGTGGTTAGAGAACACTTTGAAAGTTAAGGTGAGGATTGTGAGTTGTATCCTGGTACATATGGGAAGCCAGTGGCTGAAATGGTAGAGTGGGCCAGCCAATGCAGAGTGCTGGCTAATGTGGGTAGCTTTGAGCTTTGGAAGTGATGAATAGCCTACAATGCAGGGTTATTGGAAACAGATCGACTCTTACCACATTAGGGTAGTGCCCTTGGGCAGACCTTACACCACAACAGTTTCTTCAACACCGCACAGATCATTCCATTAGAAACATGTGTTTCCTCATCAGTGCAGCAACGTTTACTATCCTCATCCTCTCAAGGGTAATCATACAGTCATCCTGCGGGGACTATGAGCAAAGGTACAAGATATACAGAACACTGAGTCGGTAGCAGTTGATTTTAAAGGTTGTATTGAGAAATACTTACAGGTCTGGGCTGCTTGGGTCATGAGTAGGGATGAGCTGTTCGCGTTCGGACGGTTCGGAGTTCGGCTCGAACTTTGGCAGTTCGAAAGTTTGCGAACTTCGAACTTTTTGGGTGTGTTCGGTTCGAGTTCGAAAAAAAAAAAGGAAATTTTGAAAAAAGTATAGAAAATGCTTAAAAAAATACTACAAAATCTAGGAATAAAGAGACTCTTTACTGCAGAATATTATAAGCAACGGTTTATTAGATATTGAATTAAAAACTAATGTGTACGTGGAAAGATTCTCAACTCTAAATGACCTCTGTTCACAAACGGGCATAACACCAGGTGTTTTTAGTCTGGTCTAATCAATTTGATACATTGTACACTATACTGAAGTACTGAGGGGGTGGGGTAGTGTCTGCTTCTGATTGAGATTTGAGAATTAATTTCCCTCCTAAACCTTCCTAATATGCTGCATTTAACTGGTGTTTGAAAAAATTACAAAATTTCCTCATTGCCTGCTTTTAACATCTAAAGCAATGTTATTTTTCACCTCGGGATTAAACATTCACAGGGTTATTCAGAGAGCGGTGAAAAGCAGGAGAATAACTGGAGAAGTGAAAATTCTAGGTCAAAATAGCCAAACCAGAAAAATTCTCCCATTTAACTCACTTTCCAAATTGGCTATTTGGTTTAGATTGTTCTCTTCTCCTGCCAGTTCTCCTGGCTTTCACCTCTCTCTCAGGGTTGTTCAGAGAAAGGTGAAAACCAGGAGAATGGCAGGAAAAGAGAACAATCTGGACCAAATAGCCGATTTGGAAAGTGAGATATGGCTAGGGTCAGACTAATGCATTTTTCGCAGCGACCGTCAAAAAGTGCGTCCGAACGCATTGCCGTATTTTTTCACGGAATGCGCGAAAACGGTCATATGATGCGCATTTTTGTACGTGATTTTTTACGGATCCAAACCAGGAAACTTTGGGTGTCTGGACATTATGTTGGCCGGACATGAGCAGGGTCTGACGTCTCCAAATCACGCACACACGCCGCTAGTGGACGCAGCGCACTCTGTACGTCCATACTAGCGGTTCTGCGTTCTCAAAAAAATGCGTTCATTTTCCACTTGCGTTGCGCAGCCGGACTTTCGTGCGACCGTACTTCGTATATTGGCCGTCATTGCCCGTCATTTGCTGCTAGTGCGGCCGTGATTAAGTGCGCCTAAACGCCCGTTAAAAATTCGCTAGTCTGACCCTAGCCTAAATGGGAGAATTTTTTTACCTAGAATTTTCCATTCTCCAGTCATTCTCCGGTCTCTGAATAACCCTGACAGGGTTATTCAGAGAAAGGTGAAACTCAGGAGAATGACTGAAGAGAAAATTCTAGGTCAAAATAGCCAAACCAGAAAAATTCTCCCATTTATCTCACTTTCCAAATCGGCGATTTGGTCTCGAATTTTCCATTCTCCAGTCATTCTCCTGCTTTTCACCGCCAAAAAATCAGTCAACTTTTTCTGCATGTCCGAAAATGTCTCCTCTTTTCATACAGACTGACGCCCCAAGCAGTTGTTTATGGATAGGTTAAAGGAAAAGCATTTACCATCATTTGAAACGTCATTTTTTGTTTTTTACATGTTTCTATACATCCTAGAAATCCGCCACTTCACGTGCAGGTTATGGGGACCTCCTAGGCACGATATTTGAAGGAATTTTTCATTTTTATTTTTAACCCTTATTACATGGAAAACTCACTGTCCCTTTAAAAACGTTTTTTTTTTTACTTTTTGTCCTTGTTTCCTGTCCCCCAGGGCACTACCTGGACCCCCATACACCTTTTATGGCAAATATCTAGCATATATGCCCTCTTGGAGGGCACTCTAAAAACCGAATTTTCAGCCCCATTGACTTGTATGGAGTTCGAGTTCGGGTTCGGATCCGAACATTTGGAAAGTTCGGGTTCGGCTCCGAACCGAACTCGGGGAGTGTTCGGCTCATCCCTAGTCATGAGAACATGAGGGGAGCTGGTGGTGTGACAGCCTATGTCACAGACAGAGCCCCCTTCTTCCTTATTCTTCGTCATTCCCCACCACTTCTCTACGTCTCCACCTTCTATTATTCTACAGTTTAATTATTTGTATTCTCTTTCAACCAATGAGCAGCTACTGTTGCAATGTACCACACCCATGTGTTGCAGTTGCATTACAAGCAACACTACCTTGCACTAAGGACTTTGTTTCGACTATGTCGCCTTTTTCTCCAATTCTTTTTGTAAGAGCAATATAACGTTTCAGTAAACAGATTTAAAAGTCTGCATTGTAAGTGCTAAAGTTTATACGATCAGAGGGTTTATTTCAATTTTAATTCTTTAGAGTAAAATATTATTTGACCAGCCTACTACTGCACTGTCCCTTACCCCCTTCACCCCTTCACCCCATGTTACCCGTGTAGTGTTTTTATATATGTGGGACATTTGTTAGAAGATTCAAATCTCTGGCCGTAGAAGAATATTTATATTCAGGAACTCTGAGATGGTGAGAAAATATACATTTCCACTAACACCTATATCCAAGAGTGAGAAGGGTGCAGAGCTGTCACCTTGGGGGCCCAGCCAGACCGGATTTTATAGAATGGCTCGAAATAGTCGACCATTTCTTTAGAGGTAAGCGCTCCATCATCTGTGCATCAGAATTGTGATACGCTACTATTCAGTTTAGTCTGTTCTAGTAGGCCTGGTTTGACCTACTTCTACTGGCCTACTAATCTCATTTCAACCTACTTCTGCCACCCCGGCTCATTTAAAATCGGTCTTTACGAATATAAGAAAGGAATCCAAAGCCCTTTAAATTTTCTGATATGGAAGGACAAGGAAGAAGATTTGACAATTCTGAAAACCTTCTACAGAACACAATAATTCACAGACTTTTTGTGTTCAAACCATCCATCCAGAAAAGGTGTTTTAGCTAAACTGCTGGTAATAGACACTCGAGAACCCTTTGAGAAATGCTGACATCATTGAATGAAATCTGAAAAGTATCTGGTATGAATTGTTTGACTTTGCATTCATTTTAACTTTTTGTCTTCTAGACGTGGCCGTGTCCAAAGATACTTTGCTCTCTCTAGCAACCTGTGTAAATATACGAAGCTCAACATGATCCGTGGAACCCACCGAGTGGTCCCGTTTGACTTTTTCATGTAGACGTCTTTATTTTTTAAATCCTCGAAGCTGTGACAAGTTAATCCTGACGTCGGCTTACTGTCAAAACGTTCTAAGCCATTTGAAACTGCCTGTATGTAAAACATTCTGAGATTTATATCTTGTATTTTCTTATAGTTGGAGTAACATTGTCACTGTTGAAATAAAGTTATTTTATCTCAAAATATGAACACTGTATATTCTACATGACAGCGTTCTCCATCAGATGGTCCACTGGCTGGACCTCCGCCAACAGACACATCTTCCATGACAGCTAGTAAGGCTGTAATTCTTTATGTAATAATTAGAATTGGGTGTCACCTGCCGGGTGTCAGGCTCCCCGTCGCTGACTATTTAATGCCCCCCCTTCCGTCAGGGCCTCAGCATTGAGAATCTAACCCTGAAAGAGTTCAGACCTATTCCTGTTCTGCTCCTGATAATACCTGTGTAAAGACCCGTCATACCTATTGGACAGGGCTTTCTGGATATTCCCTTTGAACTGTGCCAAGATCCCACCTGTGTCCCATGTCCTGTCTACAGCACCATTGTGTCCTCAACCCCAAGGTACCTTCAAAGTTCCCAGTAGTGTCTCCAAAGTGTTTCCCAAATGTCCTGGTACCTTAGCCTCATTGTTCCCCCCCTCAAGTATACACAAGACCCCTGCTGTTTTCAAGACTCCTGGTATCCTCTCCTGTCATCCACCCTGGTCAACAATCTGCAACCCCTGCTGACAGCATCTACCCAATTATTTCTTTTTATTTTCGGTGAATTTACTCACATTTTGTCCCTCACCGCACGCAGCTCCTGCTCTGCCCCTCTGGGACTCTGGAACCCGGAAGTCACTGAAGCTTTTCTGTAAAAAATTGCTTTCCTATGCAATTTACATAGAGTAGGAACCACAAACTGCGCACCACTACGAGACTTACGCACTTTACATACCCAAGATCCGTAGTGCCTGGGCTGAGCGATGGGGCGGAGCTGCGTGCATGCACACACGTGATCCATCTGCGGCCTCTGAGACCTCTCGCTACCACTGGTGGTCTCAGAGGTGGTGATGTCTGCACACTCTGTGTGCCGACATCACTAGTGACCGATCTGGTGACCGGCAGCAGGGAAATTAAAACTTCCTGGCTTCTGGTGACGCTGGTTGGAGTGGAGGAAACTTCCACTGTCATCTATCTCCCTCTCTAAAGATATGATAAGGTCAAGGTACCATTGATATTTTAGGGTATTATATTATACATAAAATTCTGAAATAAAACTTACTTGGCAGCTACCAAGAAAAGCAGTAAAGGGGAATGAATGTGAGCCCATATTTTTGGCATAATAATGCATCCTCAAGTTGTGGACTGTGTCAATATTAAATTTTGAAGCAATGTCCTTTGACTGACAAAGGTTAATATAATCATGTCGACTATGAATTGTGGAACATCTCAATTTAGTCCTAGGGGAGACAGATGAGTGGCAGAATAGTTACTGTCATTTAATCGCATGTATGGATTATTACTTGGAAATGCTGAGTACCTGATCAATACATGTAATCTGAACAGTATTAGATGTCGATCATTAACTATTTGGCCTTAATGAATTTACCCGAGTGGAGTTGATTACAATATGGTTCTGTGTTAAAGAGACGTGAACAGGGATGCTATGACGGGGGTACAATCAGTACATTTGTAAAGGGCCCAGGAGGCCCGGGCTCCATACAATGAGTTGTTAACCCAAACTGCTCATGATCTGTTCAGTAGTCCAGTGGCTCCAGGCTCAGGAGGAAGCTTCTCTCGCTGTTATAACCTGCTCAAGCCACCTAGAGCCACCAGGCCAATGTCTGTTGAGGGAGTACTCTGGTTAATACTTGAGGCATTGCCCAGATTGTAGGGACCTGGAGGCTTACCTATTGGACCAAAGATTTTGCTCCTTACCTGCAATCATGGAAAGGAGCAAAATTTATATATTTTAAAATTTTGGAAACAGGGTCATAATGAAATGGGGTGGCAAGAAATAAAATGGGGGAATAATCAATGAAATGTGGCGTTGCTGTGTGGCAGCTGTCAAGGGACTTTGATGTCAAGTAAGGTGACCTAAATTTTTCTATGGTTGACATGGAAGTGGATATACAGTAGTTTCCTGAAACGTTCAGTCATGTGTTCCTTTAACCTCCGATAAAAAAAGATATGGTGACCCTCCTGGGGGCACAAGTGTGGAGCAATGTGCCGCTCTAGAGAGGTAAGGTAGGAGTTTCAGTAAACCTCACTTTGCTATGCGTCCTGAGGAACCACAGTCAAGTGCCGCATGCAGGGTAGCTATCATGGGGTGACAGCCCATGACAGGTTCAGGGGCCCAGAGGCTCCAGAGGGCCCTGCCTGTTGCCAATGCCTGTGCAGATCATCTAAATGTCACAGATGTAAGGGTCTATCAATACCATTCTAAGACCAAGATACCAAGACATTTCCTGATAGGCTGAAGCATCTGGGGCCAGTAAGATCACTCTGACTCATCACTGAGGGAGCGATTAGTACGGTCTGCAAAAGGTAGGGGTGCAGACCGAACGCTCTCCCACCAGGAAACACTTTTTATCCCATAGCAGGACCACCACGGACTTGAACTACATTGTGTAATATCAGCCAAGCAAAAGAGGAGGCAAAATGATTTTTAACTAGTTTACTGAAATGGGCAACCAAGTGAACAGGGCCCTATCCACTGGGTCAGTAAGGGGTCCTGATTTAATAAAGATATTAGGTATGTCTTAACGAAAAGTCTTACCAGGTCTGGTCTGCGAGTTTGCAGTGATTTTAGACCACATGATTGTCACTTTATACCTGTGTGTTTTGCCATTACGGTTAATGGGTTCAATTTTTTCCGGTAAAAATGTCAAAATTTTCACCTGTTAAGTGAATATTTTCCTGCTGCTCAGAATTACCGCTTGAGTGGGAGGTCTACCATTTATATACAGTGATGGCATGGAGCTCCGACCTGGTGGAAGGTTTACCAGATTTCACAAATAAGGTGGGAACCAAGGTGGGAGTACAATATGGAATCCAGTCGATTGATCACAGGCCAACCCAAAAAAAATTTGAAAAACATTTTTCATAATTCAACGTGACTATACCGTTTTTTGGGGCGCTGAATCCAAATATCCAATCAGTTTTCTCCAATTCCCATAAATGTTTGGCTATTATGGCTATTCTGCTTCCCTAAGCAAAGCTGTGAGGCGTGGATGCTTTAGACTAGTTAAGTCTGTATTTGACCAGTACTCACACAATGAATTTCGGCAGATATCTTCAACTCAGCAAAACTGACACGTAGAAAGATGAATCCAGTTGAAGAGTTTAATGATCAGACTGACAATCTTGTAATAGTGTACAGCAATGCAGGTAAAAAGACATTAGTTTTGTCCAGCAGTGAGCACAGAATGGCTGCTATGTAACCAGGAAGTCCCTAGAACAAGACACCGAGCAAAGATGTGGAAACTAGCTGGATACAGAAAGGCTAATGAAACCCGGCAGGATCAAAATAGCTACCTATGAAAACAATAGCATGTAGGCAGCAAAGGCGGATTCAACACAAAACAGAAAAATATACAATAAATCTTAAATCATGGGGCATGACAATGGCGCTAAAATGTAGTGCAATTAAGGGAAAGGTGTATAATAATAACAAAGTAAAAATGTACTTATAAAGTATTATATTTTTAGGACAGTGAAAGTTAGGGTACTTCTTAACCCCTTCACTACTGATCGAGATATCTCAGGCTTCAAAGGCACCATCTGGTGCCCCGATGTTGAGATATCTCGATCTGCTGATCTGCATCCCAAAAGCAAATGAAATTTGTTTGCTGCAAATTAATTTCATTTGATTTGGGGCTGCAGAAGGTGCCCCCAAAGGTTTAGCCCCTGTGGGCATAATGCCCAAAGAGTTAAAACAGTAAAATTGTCCGAAGACAGCTGTGAAATATCAGGCTTTCAGCAGCTTTCAAGTAGCCGATGCAGGAGAATAAAAAAATAAAAACCGTGCTACAGCTGTGATGGCTGTAATTCAATGGCCAAATGAGTTCTTAACAGTTTAGAACTGTTTTTACAATACAATGAATTTAATTTACATTTAAAAATTATTCTTAAAAAAAAAAATACACTGGTTTATGACAGAGGTTTTTTGGAAAATCACTTGGTAGTGAAGGGGTTAATCCAAAGGTTTATATTTTCTCATACCAGCGGCCTTGATATCGTTTTTCCATCTCTTTAATATCTGGTTGGAACCGCTCACCTTGCTCTTCACTAACTGATCAAAGATTTTCAGGACAAAAATCAGTTGTGAATGTAAAAATTGTAGCCTCAGACTCACATTACTCCTGAGTTCTTAAAAAAAAATTGAACATAATTTCAATTAGATTTTGTAATTTAGGTCTTTCTCGTTCCCCAGAAACTTCAAAACTACTTGTTTAAATGCCGTCCAAGCATCCTTTTCTTTTGAGTTCATCATTGTTTCAAAATTATGATCTTGCATGAGTTTACGTATGTCTCTGGACCAACAAAGACACCTTCTTTCAACTTTGCTTCTGACAAATGAGGGAATTTTGTGAATAGGTACTGAAAACAAGTTTCAGTTTTTGAGAGTGCTTAGACAAATTGCTTCATGAGACCCAATTTAATGTGCAATGGTGGAAGTTGCATTTTTTTTCTGGTCTACCAAACGTAGACGCAAATTGTTTTTCTTCCTGGTTCGAGATTTCTTCATGATGGCCATACTTTTTTGTCCAGTGCTGATCCATGCCCTACTGTCCCATTCACACAGAAAGCAAGGGAATTTCGTAAAACCACTTTGCTGTCCTAGGCTAGTAACATACCTGAAACCTTCAAGTCGCCGCAAAGCAGCCACTCGTTATCTGAGGATTTAATCTTTTGTAATAAAAGCTGAAAATTTTCGTAGCTTTGAGATAAACGGAATGTCCTACTGGCAATGAAGCGTATATGTTGCCATTGTGCAAGAGAACAGCTTTTGGACTTCTTTTGGATGAATTATTAATTATTATTATTATTATTATTCTTTATTTATAAAGCGCCAGCATATTCCGCAGCACTGTGCAATAAGCACAGTATAGACAGGGTTACAATACATTGAACAACATTTGACAAACAGTACAGGAGGAGATGAGGGCCCTATTCCCGTAGGAACTCACAATCTGGGAGGGTTGGGGTTGGAAACAGGAGGAGAGGACTGTAAGGTGAGAGTGATTGATGGTTGCGTCAGTGAGTTGTGTGGTAGGCTTCCCTAAATAGGAATGTTTTAAGGGAGCGTTTGAAGGAAGAGAAGTTAGGGGAAAGTCTGACAGTACGAGGGAGAGCGTTCCAGAGAGT
This sequence comes from Leptobrachium leishanense, assembly GCA_009667805.1. Classification (NCBI taxonomy): domain Eukaryota; kingdom Metazoa; phylum Chordata; class Amphibia; order Anura; family Megophryidae; genus Leptobrachium; species Leptobrachium leishanense. The sequence goes on along the minus strand of CM019063.1, from coordinate 516,759,110 downwards.
GGGGGCTGCGCGTGAGAAATCCTGCAGTCTATCATGGGAAGAGGTGATGCGGGGAGAAGCTAGGCGCAGGTCACTGTTTGACCTTAGGGAGCGGGCTGGGGTGTATTTGGTGATTAGTGAGGACAGGTAGTGGGGAGCTGAGTTAGTGAGGGTTTTGTAGGTAAGGATAAGGATTTTGAACTTAATTCTGCAGTGGATGGGGAGCCAGTGAAGGGACTCGCAGAGGGGAGCGGCAGAGACAGAGCGGCGGGTGAGGTGAATTAGCCTGGCGGAGGCGTTCAGGATGGATTGTAGGGGGAGAGGGGACAGAGGGAGGCCAGATAAGAGATTATTGCAATAGTCGAGTCGGGAGATTACCAGGGCGTGTATGAGTTGTTTTGTGGTGACAGCGGTAAGAAATGGCCGAATTCTGGAAATATTACGCAGTTGGTATCGGCAGGAGGAGGAAAGAGACTTGATGTGGGGGATGAAGGAAAGAGCAGAGTCAAGTGTAACTCCAAGACAGCGAACTTGGTTTGATGGGGAGATGGTGATACCCTCCACCGTGATAGAGAAGTCAGGAGGTGGGGAGGAATTGGAGGGAGGAATAAGTAGGAGCTCAGTCTTTGACATGTTGATCTTTAGGTGGTGGGAGGCCATCCAGGAGGAGATGCCAGATAAACAGTCACTGACTTTTGAAAGGACAGGGGGAGAGAGATCAGGGGTAGAGAGGTAGATCTGAGTGTCATCAGCGTAGAGGTGGTAATTAAAGCCAAAGCTGTTGATGATTTTGCCCAGGGAGGAGGTGTAGATGGAAAAGAGCAGAGGACCAAGGACAGAGCCTTGAGTACACCAACAGATAGAGGCAATGAGGAGGAGGAGTTACCAGCAAAGGACACACAGAAGGACCTGTTGGATAAATAGGAGTCAACCCAAGCAAGTGCAGTGTCACCGAGACCCAGAGAGTTGAGGGTCTGTAGAAGGAGGGGGTGGTCAACAGTGTCAAAAGCAGCCGAAGGGTCAAGCAGGATGAGAATAGAAAAGTGGCCGTGTTTTTTAGCAGTTAGGAGGTCGTTGGTGACTTTGGTGAGGGCAGTTTCAGTTGAGTGTAGGGGACGGAAGCCAGATTGCAGGGGGTCAAGTAGGGAATTGGAGGACAGGAAGAGGGAGAGGCGGTTGAAGACTAGTTTTTCTAAGAGCTTTGATGTGAAGGGAAGCAGGGATACAGGGCGGTAGTTGGATGGAGAGTTGGGATCTAGGGATGGTTTCTTTAGTAAAGGGGTAAATAGCGCGTGTTTGAAGGCGGATGGAAAGGAGCCAGTGGAGAGAGATAGGTTGAAGATGTGTGTGAGAGCAGGGGTGAGGGAGGAGGAGAGGGGAGGAATTAGATGTGAGGGAATGGGGTCGAGCGGGCACGTGGTGAGATGTGAGGAGGACAATAAGGAATTGACTTCCTCCTCAGTGGCTGGGAGGAAGCGGCAGAGGGTGGCAGAGGGGACCTCTGGGAGTGGAGGTGGCAGATAACTATCTTGTGTTGGGATGTTGCTTCTGATAGTTAGAGTTTTACTGAGGAAGTAGTCTGCCAGGTCTTGAGCGCTGAAGGCAGCTGTGGGGGGAGGTGCAGGTGGGTAGAGGAGGGTGTTGAAGGTGGACCAGAGCTGTTTAGGGTTGGAGGACAGCGTAGATATAAGAGATGAGAAGAAGGATTGTTTGGCCAAGTGGAGGGCAGAGGTGTATGACCGGAGAATAAACTTGAAGTGAACAAAATCAGCTTCAGAGCGGGATTTCCTCCAGGCACGCTCTGCAGTGCGGGAGCATCTTTGCAGGTAGCGAGTCTGGAGGGTGTGCCAGGGCTGAAGCTGGCGGCGTGGGGCCTTACAGAGTCGAAGAGGAGCAAGAGTGTCTAGAGCAGAGATAAGCATAGTGTTGTAGTGATTAGTGGCAGCATCAGGGCAGGTGAAGGATGAGGTATGAGGGAGGTGGTGAAGTAGGTTGGAGAATTGATGGGGGTCCACAGCATGTAGATTTCTGCGAGTGTGTGTGCGGGGTGGGGGAGCAGGGTGTTTAGGAAGTCCAGATAGGTTGAAAGAGAGAAGGTGGTGGTCAGAGATGGGGAAAGGGCGACATTTGAACTCAGAAATGGAGCAGAGGTTGGAAAAGACAAGGTCAATAGCGTGACCATCGCGGTGGGTAGGGAGGAGGGAGGATTGTGTGAGTCCAAGGGAGGACGTGAGTGAAAGAAGTTTGGAGGCAGCAGGGGCAGAAGGATCGTCTATGGGAATGTTGAAGTCCCCGAGAATTAGGCATGGAAGATTAGAAGACAGGAAGTGAGAAAGCCAGGTAGCAAAGTGGTCAAAGAACTGGGAGGTTGGTCCCGGTGGGCGGTAGATGACTGCCACCCTGAGAGCCAGAGGAGAGAACAGGCGGATGCAGTGTGTCTCGAAGGAGGAGAAGGAGAGGGATGGGGGTGGAGGGAGATGCTGGTAGGTGCAGGTGGGAGAGAGCAGGATTCCGACCCCACCACCATTTCTCTCACCCGGTCTGGGGGTATGGCTCAAGTGTAGACCGCCATGTGAGAGAGCAGCAACGGAGGCCGTGTCAGTCAGAGGGAGTTAGCCAGGTTTCAGTTAAAGCTAGGAGGTTGAAGAAGTTTGAAAGGAAGAGGTCATGGATTGCTGTGAGTTTGTTGCACACAGAGCGAGCGTTCCAGAGGGCGCAGGAGAAAGAGGACAGGCGCTGAGGGATTATGGGAATGAGGTTGCTGGGCTTGCAGGGAGGTGATTTATGTGCGATGGAGATAGGATGAGAGGGAAGTATTGGATGTGTTGTGGGGCCAGGGTTAGGGGATATGTCACCTGAATAGAGTAACAGCAGGAGGGTGAGAAAGAGAAGAAAGGGGGAATGGGATTTGTGGGAGTGGGAGTGATTGGCAGCACGAGAGATAGAGGGAGACCATGTTCTGAGGAAACAAAGGAGCTCGTGCGAGGCCATCATGTGGGACGAGAGGAGGTAGGGAGAGATGCAGATAGTGTAGGGGGTCGTGGTAGAGGGGCAGGAGTTCCATTTAAGGCGAAAGGTAGAAGTAAAGAGTAGAAGCGTGAGAGAAAGCATGATATAGACGTGTTTTACCCAGAGTAAAAAGTGGGCCTTGCAGTTCCTTCCTCCAGTCCCGCAACTCCAGGAAATCAACTCTGAACGTCCACTTAGGATGCCACTCAACTCCAGGAAATCAACTCTGAACGTCCACTTAGGATGCCACTCAACTCCAGGAAATCAACTCGGAACGTCCACTTAGGATGTCACTTGGGGAGGTCACAAGAGCCAAGGCTCAATGGAGCCAGTCTTAGCTGTTATATAGGGCAGACTGATTGCATTCAGGCAGTTAAAAGGTAAACACCTGAAGCTGGATGGGCTGTGTCAATAGGGCAGGAGATTCACATGCTAATTAGCAAAGCAAATGGTGGAGAAAAGAAAAATAAATAAAAAAACAGAAAAATACCAAGGTAACGTTACAATGTGGGTGCCTGCGAATACTGGGTGATGGGGGTCCTACCAGCAAAAGTATGCAGGGGATCAGTTGAGATGTGGGTGTCTGTGGATAATGGGTGATAATGTCTTACCAGCAAAAGTATGCAGGGGATCAGTTGAGATGTGGGTGTCTGTGGATAATGGGTGATAAATGATAAATGAATAAATGAAGAGTCTCCGATCATCTTTATTGTATTCAATCCCAAATTCTTCTACTAACCCAGGCATGTTACTACAGAATACTAGATCACCTTCTTCCTCGAAATGAGGAGAATTTTTTTTCGCTCTTGTCCTGTACTCTCGAAAAGATGTTCCTGGAGCCAATAAATTATTTTCTTTCGACCTGGAACCAAGCAGTTCAGCTTCTCTTTGGTTAAACGTAAATCTCTCACTAGATCATCCAGTTGATTTTGTTCAAATAGTTGGGGTTTGCTGCTTTCGAATTCGCAGTCTGAAAAAGCGTCAAGCACCTCACACTCAGAATCGCTACTAGTTGCGGCAAGCGCTTCCAATGACTCAGGTGGGACAGGAACAGGAATACCTTCACCATGAGGACCTAGACACAAAGCTGATTGAAGATTCGGATATGAAATAGTGATGTGCATTTGTTTCGGAAAAATTTGGAACAAAATTTGATAATTCGGAAGTACTTCCGAATAACGAATCGATCTGATACGAATTTGAAACGAAACGAAATATAAACGCATTTATTTGGTTTTACACGGTTTCATCATCGTAAAAGAAAAATTTGAATAATTGATATCAACTATTGAATTTGAAATGAACTATCGAATTGATATCAACTATCAAATTGATCTGAACTTACAATACAAGTAATAGTCAGCAAAGAACTTTATGAAACAAATTACATTTGTTTCACTGTTTAATTTGACTTGAATACTAAATCTGTGACACAGCTTAAAATGTAACCCTAACTTTTCGTTTAACAGCAAAATTTGATTAATTGGAGTTTTATCTAGTGATCCACAATTCAAATTGATATCAACTATCAAATTGATATTTGAAGTTTGAATCGATTCGAAATTTCAAATCGATCCGAAACTAAGCGAAATACAAAACGAAATTAGTTACGAAACTCCGAAAACGAAAAGATTTAAAAACATAACGAAACGAAACTAAACAAATTTTTCAGCCATGCACATCCCTATTATGAAGTAACTTTCTTGTTCTTAGAAGTGTTTGATTTAAGTAAATTGTTAAGTACCTAGATGCTTTCTTTATACATTTCCGATACATAAGTGGTGTAGAGTAAAAATGTATTTTGTGAAAATCCGGTACGTGCTATGACAATTTAATGGTAATTTTCAGATTCAGCGTGCAACAAAAACCATACAAGAGAGCCTAAATTATGAAAAAAGTTTTTTTTTTATGGTTGGCCTGTGTTATTTATTTTTATGAGCAATTATTGTCTCTTTTAGACAATAGGAGCATCTTCTAGATTGCAAGCTATTGTGAGAAGGGTCCTCTATACCTCATCTCCGGGTCCTAAGTTGGACATTTTTTGTTTAATTCCCCATTCTTAATTGTAAAGAGCTGCAGAAACTGTTGGCGCAGTGTAAGTGATAATTATAATATTGCTTCAGCTTGGAAAATAATATAAAAACACGAATATGCAGAAAGTTGACATTGAATATTGAAATATATAGATACCAAACTGTAAAATCCAGCCTGGCCAGGAGAAACCTTAAAGGAAAGTCCAATAAACATCACAGGGTTAAACAACTTTTTTGAAGACATTTGTCATCTGAAAGTGTGGGCAATTAGACTATTATGTACTGCTGAGGTCAAAATGGCCGTCTGCCTTGTGTCCAGCACAGCCTGAGGTTACCATGGTTACTGAACCTTGGAGATCAAGAGAATACTTTTATCACCACCAATTTTGATATTTCAATTAGTGAAGATGGTCGCAAACCACCCAAGGGCCCACTAAGACAATCCAAGCCAAGACTGTAAAGGACTTCAGAGATGATATCCAGCTTTTGATTGAAACTAACATAGCTACCATTTCATTTTGTCTTAATGTTGTTGCTATACTGGCAGATAGACCCCCCCCCCCCGGGACCACAAATTTCAGGGTTATTCATTAAGCTCGTTAGTAGCTGTAATGACAAATTCCCGGCTGTGGATCCCTGGATAAAACCACATACCCACTTATATAACCATCTTCCAACTGGGACTGCCCATTAACCCTTTCGGTGCTGAGCCATATCACCCTCGTGTGCTGAGCTCATCTTAACATTTAAATGTGATTGGCAAAAATGGTCATTTGATGTCATTTTATTATAGAACCCAGACATATTACATAGCTTTTTTTCCAGCAAACTCCGCAGATTCAAAATATATCATTACTTCGTGAAAGGATTAAATTGCCTAACCCTTTATCCATGTTTTGGATGTGTACGTGCAGAGTTGGATAAAAGTTGAAGTAGGCTTGGCCAAGTTAAAAATGCACACCTCTATTTTAACCCCTTAATGACCGCTTACGTACTATGTAACGTCCTGCCCACGAGTCTCCCTTAGACCCGCGGACGTACATAGTACGTCAGCGGGCTTCTGACCTCCCTCCCGCTGATACTCACCTTCCTCGCCAGTTCCCACGACGTCTATGGCAAGCTTGAAGCGTGCCTTGGCATTTCCTGGGGGCCGGCCGATCCAATGACACATCACGCTGCGTGATGACGTCATCGACCGGCGCCGTGGTGAGAAATCAGGAAGGGGAGGGGGGCTTTTTTGGAGTCCTCTATCTCCCCAACCGTTTAAGGTACAGTGATGAAAGTTACAGTGATGAGAGTCTCCCCGTTTCAGTGGTGTACAGCATTAACCATTTCGCTGCCGGGTCGCGATTCAAACCTGGAGGGGGCTGACATCTTGGATGTCAGCCAAGCCTCCAGGTTACCCCCCACCCACTGACATCCTCACCATATGTGTGAGTATGTCAGTGGGCCAGTTAACCCCCTAGCTGCCATGTGGAGATAGGGGGATCCTTTGTATCCACTTATCTCCTGATCTGTGGCAGCTAGAGGGTCATATTTGACATCATTGGAAAGGCTTTTCCAATGATACCAAACATGACCAGGTTTGGTGTAAAAAAAAAAATGTAAAGAAAAATTTTAAAAAAATTGTTTTTTTTAAAAAAAAAAAAAATTTTGTCTGGGGAGTTTAGTTAAATAGGACCTAGGCTGTCATCTAGAGATAATTAGCACAAAATGGTCAGAATGAGTGCAGCGCACATAGGTGAACTGGCTCAGCAGGGAAGGGGTTAAAAAGCAAAAACATGTAAAAATTGGGTATTTCTATTCTCGGGACAAAATTTTGAAACTATTTAGCCGGGGTCTTTTTTAGTGGTTGTAGATTTTGGGGATTAAATTCTGAAAAAGTGTGTTTTTACCATTTTTTCATCATATTTCATATTTGTTTTTATAGTAAATTATTCGATATGATGGAAATAATGGTATTTTTTAGAAAGTCCTTTTAATGGCGGGAAAAAGGGTGTATAATATGTGTGGGTTGAATAAACGAGTAAGAGGGAAATTTGATCTAAACACTAACAGCGCAGAAACGTAAAAACAGCAGCGGTCACTAAAGGGCGTGTGTAAAACTGCCCAGTCACTAAGGGGTTAAACAAAATAGTAGAAAGGTCTGTTACAGATTAAAAAAACCACTTTTTAAACAAAATAATAAAAAGGTATGTTACAGAATAAAAAAAAGCACCTTTTAAACAAAATAATTAAAAGGTCCGTAACCAAACAAAAAAAACACCTTTTAAACAATAAAAAGGTCCGTAACCGAACAAACAAAAAAACACCTTTTAAACAAAATAATAAAAAGGTCTGTTACAGAATAAAAACCTCCCACCTTTTTAAAAGAAATTGGGAGACAAATTTAGTCTAAAAAAATACAAAAAAGGTGTTCTAAAAAATAAAATAACACTATTTGTTGATAATGAAAAGAATATTTTTTTTCTTTTCTTAATTTTTTTTTAAATTATACTGTTTTTTCTTTCTTTCTTGCATAGAATCCTATGGGATTCGCCTGTTTAAACCTGTTGAACTGAATCACCGAAAATCAGGTAATTTCACTGGCATGTTGGTGCTGTTCGACGTTCTCCAAACAGAATAACCATTACTTCTCCATTGGACAATTTCGCTGCCTCTGAAGACCGCTGCGAAATGCGCCGTATTTCCTTGTCAATTCACCAGTATTTGGAAATTTGATAGCCTTGTGAATAGACTTACTGCCCCGAAATTCACCGTTCGGTACACGTCGGTGGCAAGATCAGGGCTTAGTGAATAACCCCTAGTGAGTCACTGGCAAAGACACTGACCGTAGCACAAACAGAATGACAACGACACTGACAGATGCAGTGACTGACACACATTGAAAGGCACCAGCATACTGGCAAAGGAACGGACAGACTCCCTGTCTTGTACATTATCCTTTTTATTTGTCCCCCATCAAAGAATAGTTTATTATCAACAAGTCTACGCTTGGTCCTTGGACGTCTCTTCAAATGATACGGCAAACGATCCATTTTATCATGTGAAATGTCACAATAATTCAAGCCCGTGCGTGCGTTGATATTATAACGAGATATTTGAAGCAATTATAAGTTCCTATGGCATGTTTACACATTGCCTGACAGATGCACACTAAAACAAATCGACAGAACGGCACAGTCATGCATAATTAGCTATTTTATACATCTGTCACTAACGAACATTCATTCAAAAGGATCACTTGTCATTTATCTAACCCGAGCGTAATTGCGGAGCTGTTTTCTGTGCAACAAGAGCTCTTGAAAACATAAAAACACATTAAAGTGCCAGAGCTGACCACGTAAAGTGCAAGCATAAGGCTATTACGGTATAAATATTGTTTACATCACATGTTTATGCTTTGAAGCTGGTAGAGAATGAAATAACATTATTCGCCTTTTAACAATATAATGTATAATATTTGTATAAAGCAGGGACGTGCATTCAGGGGTGGCAGGGCCTCCCCTGCCAGTCCAGTAAATTTATGTGCTCATTGTGCTGTAATGACATGTATGTATATTTAATCTGTAAATATGTTATTCATTGAAAAATGTTTTCATACTCACCTCTCCACACTCCCTCGCTGTGCTTCTCTGTCCTCCGCTTTCTTTTCCCCTGTACTTTCAGTTTGCCAGCTGCCGTGTGTGTGATTCACTACACAGACAGCAGGGGCAGCACTGAGCCAGCATAGCCTATGCAATTTACGCAGTTGAACGCTACGCTAATTGCGTAGCTCAAGCTGACTTCCTGGTTCTGCGCTTTTCATTGCCTCCAGGAGGCACTGAGAGCAATTGAAAGCTTGAGCCAATGGGAAAGCTCCATTGGTCTCAAGCTATTTTTTTTAAAAAAAAAAAAGCCCCCCATGGGAGGCAGAGCTCCCCATGGATTGATTAAGGCAGGACAGTCATGCAACTGTCCTCGTCAGTCGTGGGGGGGGGGGTGGCCAGGCAGAGCTCAGCAGTCAGCATGTGTGTAATAGCGCCCTCTATTAGTCAGTATTGTAAGTGCATGCTCTTAGAACTGTAAAAATAAAAATGCGAACTTTACTTTATAAATAGTGAAACTCTATTCTCCTATATAACGATAATCAAATGCGTAAATTGCAACTGCGTAACCCTGTGTATATCTGGCTCTGATACTAGCCAGTGCCTCACCAGCCACTGACCTCACCGCACGTTACTGGTATAAAGCTCAACCTTTCTAAAGCTGAACTTCCAATCTTCCCTCCCTCCAAAGCCAACATTCCTGCATCCATTTCCCTTCAGGTGAATAGTACCACCATTACTTCTACCACTCAGGCTCGTTACCTGGAGGTCCTCTTAGCTACGGTCAGACTATGCATTTTTCGCATCTTCCGTCAAAAAGTGCGTCCGGGCGCATGGACGCACTTTTTGACGGAAGACGCGACAGTGGTCACACGGTGCGCAATTACGGCCGTGATTTTTGATGGAGCTATAAAAAACAAATGGACGTGATGTTGGCCGGACATGTGCAGCGTCTGACGTTTCCTAATCATGCACAAACGCTGCTATGCCGGCGCAGCGCACTCTGTGCGTCAGTACTAGCGGTTCGACGTTCTTGCAAAAATGCATTCGTGCGAAAATGCCGCTTGCGTTGTGCGGCCGCACTTTTGTGCAGCCGTACTTTGTATGTTGGCCGTCATTGGATTTAATTTGCTGCTACCACGGCCGTAATAAAATGCGGCTAAACGTACGTTCACACTGCGTTCGTCTGACCCTAGCCTTAGACTTTGATCTCTCCTTCACTCCTGACATTCAGCCACTAACCAAATCCTGCTACTTCCACCTAAAAAACCATTGCACGCGTCCGTCCCTTTCTTAATCAGGACTCTGCTAAAATGCTCATCCAAGCTCTTATTATCTCCCGTCTTGACTACTGTAACTTCCTTCTCTCTTGCCTTAAGAGATCCCAGACACTCCCTCTGCAGTCTGTAATGAATGCTTGTGCCAGGCTTATACACCTCACCTCCCGCACCTCTCACACCTCACCCCTTTGTCAATCTCTACACTGGCTTCCTGTTTCCTTTAGAATCCAACTCAAAATACTGGTCCTCACATACTAAGCTCTCCATAACCGCACCCCTGCCTACATCTCCTCCTTTATTAGCAGATACATCCTGTCCTGACCACTTCAATCTGCCAATGAATGATGCTATCAGCTCCACTGTACATACCCACAACTTCAGCCTTCAGGACTTTTCCCAAACTACCCCCTTCTTGTGGAACTCCCTCTCTCACAACGTTAGACTCTCCCAGTTTCCACAGTCCTTCAAAAGTACTCTGAAAGCATATTACTTCAGAGTAGCCTATCGGCTCGCTCCATAATCCCATTGTACATATCTTGCCCCACTTGCACCCCACTACTTCACATACTCTGCCACTTACCCTCACCTAGTGTCACCCCTCTCCTCTTAGATTGTAAGCTCTCGAGCAGGGTCCTCTCTCCTACTGTTCTGTGTGTTTAACGTGTATGTATATTTGTTATTCTGTCTCACCCATTGTATAGCGCTACGGAACTTGTTGACGCTTCACAAATACCTGTAGCTGTAACTAACTGTAGAATATATATACCCCTTACCCAGAATTCCAGAATCTGTAAGATTCCAAATTCCAGAATATTCTGAGTCTTCCTGAAGAAATTTTTACTTTCCTCCATGACACTCCAGGCGGGTTCTCCTGCATTCTGGTGTTCCAAGGCCTGACACGGAACATGCCAGGAGACTCTGCAGCATGTGAGTGACATGCTGCACAGAGTGAGACACGCCAGCTCTTTCCAGGATGTTACTCTCAAAGGGCTGTGCAGCGTCTCCCAGCACGTACGCAAGCTGCTGCTGCCTATGTAGTTATCTATTTGTAGATCCCCATTGCGACCAAGGAGCCTAAGTGCATCAGTTGTGACCCCCCCCCCCAGTGTCCGTCGCAGCATTTTGATGGATTGGATGTGGCTGGTAGGACCACACATTTCAACGTTTGTTAAGAAAGCACATTATAACAGACGTGGATTTTACCTTCCCCCTCGAAGCGCTATGACAGACTGTTCTGCAGAGTGCAATCTTCCATAGGAGGCTCGTGCTTTGTAGAGCTGTGCGCACAAAAGGTGCGTATAGCGAGGAGTCCACACAGGCATCCGAATGGCAAGAATATCCGTTCTCACGGACGTTCTTTCTGCACTCCCGTACTTCCGTGTGGCTCCCGGCCTCATCAGCGTCTGAATATCTGTGAGCCACTTGTAGATACTGGCAGAAGGGCCGCTCACATCAGCTGGTATCAGCTCTTTTAGTCCACAGGTCTTCAAGGAGCCAAAATTAAAGGGACACTACCACGTACATAAGCTGCAACTAGATTACTTGTGCATTACAACAAAACCACTTTCTAAAAATACAGGGTGCTGATTTTTTTTCTTTGAAGTAATTGCATGTAAAAAGAAAAAAAAAACGAACTTTATTTTTTATCACCTGTTTCCATTTTGTGGATTTTTCCCATGATGCAACATTTACCAAGATGTGCAAACGTTTTACTTTGTGACTGTGCATTAACATAATGAGGTGGAGGAGGGAATGTTTAGATAAGGCAGCAGGGGGCTATTGTTTTCCAGGCTACTTAAGATAAGAGTTGGCAGCTGAATGAGATAAGACAGGGAGCTTGAAGGTCTTCTAATCTACCTCTGGTGATGTCCTTTGAATACATCCCACACAATACAATGATATGAGTCAGTGCTCGACCCATAGACTCCATTCTATGGCCAAAGACACACAGTAAGGAGCAAGTGTAATGATATTGGGGGGGGGGGCAGTTTACAACTCAAAAGATCACACAATGAATGCACCCAGAGACACATATATAGAGTTTTGTTTCTCAAAAATCACAAGAGAAAAACAAACCACATATAAGATATCAGGAACATAAACAAAATAAGAGCATTTCATTTTATGGGGTTGTGGCCCTTTAACACTTCACACAAGCTTGCATGAGGAGTGTCGGGCGGGAGCCAGATGGAAGGACACCAGGGAACTATCTGTTACCAGTGCTCTGCTGATCGCAGCGCGAGGATGTTTTGCGGAATGCAGAACTTGAGGTACGTTTTGGGAGTTTTCAATTTCAGAGTTAAGGGAACAAAATACTTTATAAATAAATGAAATAAATATACAGCGATGAGCCACTAATGCCGAGTTGCAAGCAAAGCGTCAAGCCGACAGCGCGGGTAGAATCGGGGCCCTCTGTTACACTACTCAGAGCTGAAGGTCTGAATCCAGAAGATTTGCCTCCTGTCAACTCTAAAGAGTCTTCACTCAATGTATGAATGGTACAGATACCAGAGCGTGTCCGCTGCTTTACCTTATAGAGTGCCATATATATATATTACCTTTAACCTGCCATGTATATTTATTTATTTATTTAGAACGTATTTTACCAGGAAGGATACATCGAGATTTCTCTCGTTTTCAATCATGTCCTGGGTTCAAGAACATTGAATTGTTACAGTAGGTACAGAAATACAAAATAATAAAATGCAAGATATAAAAAATAACAAATATACAGAATAACACATAAAATAAATATGTAGGAAATATATTCACTATGTTACATGTTTACAGGTGAATTCTGTATATAGTCACTAGGTTACATGTTTACAGGTGCATTCTGTATATAGTCACTATGTTACATGTTTACAGGTGCATTCTGTATATAGTCACTATGTTACATGTTTACAGGTGCATTCTGTATATAGTCACTATGTTACATGTTTACAGGTGCATTCTGTATTGAGGTATGTTAATAGGGAGCTCTTAAGGGACTTTAGATGGGGGGAAGATTTGATGGCGTCTGGGAGGTTATTCCATAATTGTGGTGCTCTGTAGGAAAATGAGGATCGAGCCACTTTCTTTTTGTATTGTGGTATTGCAAGTAAGGTGCTGGTCCTGGATCGGAAGTTATAGGATGAGGGAACGTCTGGGGGAAGCAGCCTATTCAGGTAGGGTGGTAGCTTCCCAGAAAAGCTCTTAAACACCAGGTTGGAAAGGTGAAGGGTGCGTCTACTCTGGATTCCAACGACGGCCAGTTTAGCTCTTTTAACATGTCACAATGTTGGGTCATGTAGTTACATTGTAGCACAAAGTGGCAGAATGTGTAATACATCTTAGTAAGTTTATGAAGGTGGGTTTGTGGGGCAGCTGCATACACTACAACTATATGTACTTAATCCTTAACCACTTGTCTGTCTGTCACTGTCCTCATACCAGTTTCATAATACCGAGGGAATAGAACTGAAATCGCAACACACGGTGCACAGTAAGAATTCTATTGAAGGGCTACAAGCAGAGACAAAGAATATATAGCAAGTAGATTACGTGTCACCCTGCGGCACTTTCCAGCCAATCATATGCAATACAGAGAAAGGAGGCATGGATCGTAATACAGCGGAAATCACATACAGGACTCTTAAGAATATATAATCATAGAATTCCCAGAAATTAGGTAAAATCCAGTAAATGAAACTTGGCCACTAATGTTTCAGACAAATATCTTTGAGGGGTGTTCAAGCTCTGCATAGAGGTGTGCATTTTTAACTTGGCCAAGCCTACTTTAAATTCCTGCCAGGTTACATTAACCCATCCAACACAGATAAAGGAGAAAGAAAAATTAACACTTTCAGGTCAATTCCACTCCTTCCTACAGATAGAAAATGTAATTTCCTATGGCCTGGATGGATAGATATTGCCGGTGGGTATAATCAGCCAAAGACTGAGAGGGGAGGAGACGTGTATATTGAAGAGATTATTGATTATGACAATCTAAATACTTACAGGGTTATCCAAAGAGATTCGAATTGCTTGAGAAAGGTAACCGAACGCTGAAAATCAGGGTTCGGTTACCTTTCCTGGCCATTCGGCTATCCAGAGAGCAGGCAATTCGCCAAATCCTGACGAATTGCCTGCACATACGGTGCCTGTTCGGTCCCTGTTCGAGGGCAGTGAAATCCCCATGAAAAAGCAATGCTTCGGCTATTCAGAGAACACAAACCAGCAGTGAAAGGTTCCCCTAATGTCCTGCCATTCGGTGGTTTAATTCGGCAAGTTTATTCAGGAGAATCCCATAGACTTCAATGTTAAAAATATTCCCGTTTTAATTCAATATCTAATAAACCGTTCATTATAAAATTCTGCAGCAAAAAGTCTCTTTATTTATAGATTTTTTAGGATACTTTAAGCATTTTTCTGAATTTTTTAAAAAAAAATTAAAAGTCCGATTTTTTTTTTTTTTTTTTTCAGTTTGCTTATTTTTTTTTGTAACAGCCCACTTTATTATCATTCCCTGGACCTCCTGTGAAAATTTCAGACATTTTCGCTCAGTAGTTTCTTTGCAAACAGCGTTTCTTTTTCCAGATTCATACAAATGGTTTTTCTAATTTATTCACCTCCCTCTGTCTACGTCACAGCTGCTTCGGCTCTGTGTGATTCGGCTCCCTTTCGGCTCCTGTTCGGCTCCTGTTCGGCTTTTTCGAAGGTTAATCCAGATGTTTTTGCTTGTTTTCAGCGTGCATTCGGTTAGTTTTCGTCAGGTTTGCGGCAGCTTTTCCCTGCAATTCGGGGACCCTGTGGTGCTTGCTGAATACACCGCAGGGTCACCGAAATGCAATCGGCAAAAGGAACCGAATTGAAGAGAACGAAAAGTCACCGAACGTGCGGTGACTTTTCGAATCTCTTTGGATAACCCTGTGTACATCTTGCATATCCCAGTCCAAAAAATATGTTTTTCATAAATCCTAAATCAGCCTGCAGATATTCAATTTGTTCTACCCTTTGTCATCCAGCCTTGCCTTGTGCCGTTCAACATGGCAGCACAATGCATGACTTTAAAAATAGCCAACTCTCAGCAATTCGAGGGAAAATTTAGGATTAAAAAGTTTTTAGAAAAAGAAAAAAGAACAGTTTGGTCCATTACAAATATTGTTTCCACCAAAATAAGTGAGGTATGATCATGTACTTATTATTACCAGAATGTTTACTTGAGGACGTCTCATGGAAATAATGATACCAGACAATAACGCTCTGCAGATCTGTCCTGGGGGCCAGTAATATTGCAGGAAACGCTGCTTCCACCTTCCTTGCAGAGTCAATCTGCTGCCATGTGTGAGCCAGCAGGGCTAACAGATCTTTTAAAAGTGCCCCCCGTGGGCAGTAACGACCTCTCACAGCACTGGCATTCACAGATTCAATTTGTCACATACAGCGGCGCCGGCACGAGATGTATGTAAGGCAGGGACACCATAATCACAAGAATAATAGACTCCAGAATCTTTAAAACGAAAAATTATAGACTGGTAATGGGAAGAAAAAGACCAGGAGTTTATTTTGTGTTTTGGACTGGTAGTCACATCATTCTTGCTGTGATGGTCTCATTAGAGATGTGCATTCGTTTCGGGAAATTCAGAATTTGTAATGAAATTTGATAATTCGTAGTTCGGAATAGGGATGAGCCGAACACTCCCCGAGTTCGGTTCGAGCCCGAACCTGAACCCCCATGCAAGTCAATGGGGCTGAAAATTCGGTTTTTTAGAGTGCCCTCCAAGAGGGCATATATGCTAGATATTTGCCATAAAAGGTGTATGGGGGTCCGGGTAGTGCCCTGGGGGACAGGAAACAAGGACAAAAAGTTAAAAAAAAAACGTTTTTAAAGGGACAGTGAGTTTTCCATGAAATAAGGGTTAAAAATAAAAATGAAAAATTCCTTCAAATATCGTGCTTAGGAGGTCCCCATAACCTGCCCGTGAAGTGGCGGATTTCTAGGATGTATAGAAATATGTAAAAACCAAAAAATGAAATTTCAAATTACGGTAAATGCTTTTCCTTTAATCTATCCATAAACAACTGCTTGGGGCAGCAGTCTGTATGAAAAGAGGAGACATTTTCGGACACGCAGAAAAAGTTTACTGATTTTTTGGCTGTGAAAAGCAGGAGAATGGAAACTTCTAGACCAAAAAGCCGATTTGGAAAGTGAGATAAATGGGAGAATTTTTTTGCTTTGGCTATTTTGACCTAGAATTTTCCATTCTCCAGTCATTCTCCTGAGTTTCACCTTTCTCTGAATAACCCTGTCAGGGTTATTCAGAGAGCGGTGAAGAGCAGGAGAATGACTGGAGAATGGAAAATTCTAGGTCAAAATAGCCAAACCAGAAAAATTCTCCCATTTAGGCTAGGGTCAGACTAGCGAATTTTTAACGTGCGTTTAGGCGCACTTAATCACGGCCGCACTAGCAGCAAATGACGGGCAATGACGGCCAATATATGAAGTACGATCGCACGAAAGTCCGGCTGCGCAACGCAAGTTGAAAATGAACGCATTTTTTCGAGAAAGCAGAACCGCTAGTACGGACGTACAGAGTGCGCTGCGTCCACTAGCGGCGTGTGTGCGTAATTTGGAGACGTCAGACCCTGCTCATGTCCGGCCAACATAACGTCCAGACACCCAAAGTTTCCTGGTTTGGATCCGTAAAAAATCACGCACAAAAATGCGGATCGTATGAGCGTTTTTGCACAATCCGTGAAAAAATACGGCAATGCGTTCGGACGCAGTTTTTGACGGTCGCTGCGAAAAATGCGTTAGTCTGACCCTAGCCTTATCTCACTTTCCTAATCGGCTATTTGGTCCAGATTGTTCTCTTTTCCTGCCATTCTCCTGGTTTTCACCTTTCTCTGAACAACCCCGAGAGAGAGGTGAAAGCCAGGAGAACTGGCAGGAGAAGAGAACAATCTAGACCAAATAACCAATTTGGAAAGTGAGTTAAATGGGAGAATTTTTCTGGTTTGGCTATTTTGACCTAGAATTTTCACTTCTCCAGTTATTCTCCTGCTTTTCACCTCTCTCTGAATAACCCTGTGAATGTTTAATCCCGAGATGAAAAATAACATTGCTTTAGATTTTTTTCAAACACCAGTTAACCACTTGGCTGCTATGGACGCGCTCAGCGCGTCCAGCCAAATGGTTCTCCTGTGCTATGGATGCGCTGAGCGCGTCCATGCACAGGAGGCAGCAATCCGCCGGATTCCGGGGGATTGCTGCGCCCCCCGGTGCGGGCTGACATCTTGGATGTCAGCCCAGCACTCCGGGACCCCGGCAGAGCAATTAGATGTCATCGCGGCGGCGCGATGACATCTAATTCAGGCGCCCCCCGCATGTGCGGAGGAAGCGCCTGAAAGGGAGGGGGGAGGTCCTTCAGACCTCTATCCCTCCCGAGCGCCGGGGAGCAGAGGGTTAATCCAGGCAACGTTTGGAAGGGCACAGCCTGCCCTTCCAAACGGTGGCTGTGATTAACCCCTGGGGAACAGGATCACGAATCGGCGCTGAAAAGCGCCGGATCGTGATCCTCTCCTGGAGCTGGCCGACATCTTGGATGTCGGCCAAGCCTCCAGGAACTCCCCCTGAGGACTGGTGTCATCATGCATAGCACGATGACGCCAGTCCTGGAGTTAACCCCTAGCTGCCACCAATGGTGGAGATAGGGGGTTCATTGGAACCCCCTATCTCCCGATCCGTGGCAGGTAGGGGTTAATGTTCGATATCGTTGGATCGGCCAGAGCATGGCCTTTCGAAGGATACTAAACATGAGCATGAAAAATGTTTTTTAAAAAAATAAAAAATAAAAATAAAAAAATAAAAATATTTAAAAAAAAATAATTCTAAAAAAAAAAAACAAGTTTTTTTGTTTGTTTTGTTAATGCAGCAATATTGTTCCCATTTCAATTATAATGTGAACAATAATGCTGCACTAACGATTTTTGTATGTGGTGCGTTTGTTAAAAAAAGCGAAATTTCCCCCAAAAAAAATGTAACAAGACCCCATTTCTAATTATTTTAACAAGCGCACCCCATATAAAATATAACCGCAAACGATCGCATGTTAAAATGTGAAAAAAAACACTTTACACATAATAAATTATTGAAAATTCTAATTTTATTGCATTTTTTGTTATAATATACAGACATGACATAACGTATACATATAATAATGACATATTATGAATCTGCCAAGTCTGCCGGAAAGAACGATATATAATATGTGTGGGTCATATATCAAAATATGGCTACAAAACGCGGTTAAACATGATGAGCGAAAGCGGTAAAAATGACCTCAGCACAGAGGTGTGAAAAGCCTCAGCAGCGAAAGGGTTAAATGCAGCATATTAGGATGTTTTAGGAGGGAAATTAATTCTCAAATCTCAATCAGAAGCAGACACCACCCCCTCACTATATTGTACAATGTATCAAATTGATTACCAGACTAAAAACACCTGGTGTTATGCCTGTTTGTGAACAGAGGTCATTTAGAGTTGATAATCTTTCCACGTACACATTAGTTTTTAATTCAATATCTAATAAACCGTTGCTTATAATATTCTGCAGTAAAGAGTCTCTTTATTTCTAGATTTTTTAGTATTGTTTTAAGCATTTTCTATACTTTTTTCAAAATTTCTTTTTTTTTTCCGAACCCGAACCGAACAAGCCCAAAAAGTTCGAAATTCGCGAACTTTCGAACTCTCAAAGTTCAGGTCGAACTCCGAACCGTCCGAACCCGAACAGCTCATCCCTAGTTCGGAAGTACTTCCGAATAACGAATCGATACTATACGAATTTGAAACGAAACGTATATAACGCATTTATTTAGTTTTACACGGTGTCATCATCATAAAAGAAATATTTGAATAATTGATATCAACTATGGAATTTGAAATGAACTATCAAATACATATCAACTATCGAATAGTCAGCAAAGGACTTTATGAAACAAATTAATTTTGTTTCACTGTTTAATTTGACTCGAATACTAAATCTGTGACACAGCTTAAAATTTAACCCTAGCTTTTCTTTTAACAGCAAAATTTGATTAATTGGGATTTTATTTAGTGATCCAAAATTCTAATTGATTTAAACTATCGAATTGATATATGAAATTCGAATGGATACGAAATCGATACGAAAAACAAAACGAAACACGAAACGAAATTAGTTACGAAATTCCGAAAATGAAATTATTTAAAAACGTAACGAGACAAAACTAAATGAAACTAATTTTTCAGCCATGCACATCCCTAGGTCTCATGCAGCCACAAACAGGGGTGGGGTGGGGAACCCACAATCTTCTGGAGTGTTTAAGCGAACAGTGTCTTTATACACACATTGTCCTAAAGCGCCACGAGAGTGTTGATCGTTTGCAGTTTTTTTCTAAAGAAGAAGAAAAAACACTCATCCGATGCAAGAAAATAAAAGTGTATATTACACAATTGTGTAAAAAATACACTTTTTTGCACTTCATAAGGGTTTTGTTCTTCAGTTTTATGGTTTACTTCTTGTGACCTTTTGAAAGATAGGTCACCTACTCGCTCTTGCAGCACAGCAGCAGCCCAAATATATTTTGAGTTTAATATTTTAGTTAGTTTGTGCGCGTTTGGTCGCTGTTTAGTTTCACTACAAGGTTTTTCTAAAGAATGATTTTTTAATAAAAAGACATGCGTCTCCAACTGTGACAGAAGCTTAAAGAAATGCTGTGAGTGAGCTAACTTAATATATCTTGTTATTTCATGTGAGGGGTCAAGTGGGAACGCTTGGGAAAGCAGTTTATACACTATTTTTTCAAGAGGGAACGGAGTTCCCTTTTGGCCGGCACACTGAAAAGGTTTTATTAGCTTCCGATCATATGTTCCCCTTTTAAACCACCAGAACTTTATCCTAGTTATTAATATATAATATTATTAATATATCGTTGCTGATGGCGGCATTTGCACGAGTACTCGTGCCGATAGCGGCATTTGCACGAGTACTCGTGCCGATAGCGGCATTTGCACGAGTACTCGTGCCGATAGCGGCATTTGCACGAGTACTCGTGCCGAAAGCGGCATTTGCACGAGTACTCGTGCCGATAGCGGCATTTGCACGAGTACTCGTGCCGATAGCGGCATTTACACGAGTACTCGTGCCGATAGCGGCATTTGCACGAGTACTCGTGCCGATAGCGGCATTTGCGCGAGTACCCGTGCCGATAGCGGCATTTGCACGAGTACCCGTGCCGATATCGGCATTTGCCCCTAACTGAGTGGGTTAACCGGTTTCTTTTACTGCCGCGTGTTTTTCCGCGTTACGAATTCTTGTTACTCAAATACCGTATATGCGTATTATATGTTGCTTTATTGGGATCAGTAAAGAATATAATATAGAAAATCCACAACAGTGCTGGTGTATAGTTATTTCCTAGTGCAGTGAGACTATCCCGAGGTTTATTCAGCGACTCCTTCGGGGGTGAGCGCTACAGTGTATTTTATATTAGATCCTGAAAGGTACACATAAGAAGGTGTAGGAAACAAAAGATTTTACACTTTAGACTGGTGTCAGACGAGCACACTAGGTGCAGGAATTGTGCGCACTACAACTGGTGTGCTGCGTCCGTTTACAAAGTCTGCCCATCAAAGCGCTACAACACATGTTCGACTGGGCTGCAAAGCACGATCCTGCGTAGGATTGAGCCTTGCAGCGCTGAGTGCACTAACTGCGGTGGTCAGACAGGCAACACAGTAGAAAGAACGTCCACTCTCATGGACGTCCTTCTGCTCGTAAAAACGCTCGTCTGACACCTTAATTTTGGGTCCCATCCCCAAGATGCCTCTGTACATGTACATGTTCTAAAGTCTGAACGCCAAAAACCCCCCAACACTCAACCTTCACTGCATTTCCCCCCCAAATCAAACAGTACAAACAGCTATCCATTAACGCTTTGTCCAATCTTTCCGCGAATGCAATCCCACTCTTTAACTGGGACTCCCTTCATTGCTGTGGCAGGAAAAGAGCAAAATCAATGCTTTGATAATTAATCCTAAACCCGCGTACACAGTGTATCATTTACACTGCTCAGTTTAGGGAAAAATCAATAGTGGGATATTAAGCAAACCCGTTTAATTCACTATACCACCGCTATAAAAGTTTGAATGTGCCTTACAAATCTGTGTCGTTATTGCCGGGGATTACACTACAGGTTCGGTTTAAACTCCCTCCGAAGCCAGACACATTTTCAACCCATTACAATCGCAGAGAGCCTTAACAAACATTAGAACTGAGAAAAGCGGAAATCTCTGCAGCTTTCACGCCATGAGAAGCCGTAAAATGGCGTGTGCGCATATTGGGAGCATCATTTAAACCGCAATTAAGTATTATCAGAGCTGCACGTACCACCACCACATGTATTGCTGAAGCGCTTTTAGTTTGGCATCGTGCAAAATTAGGTTTTGATATTTCCAGAATTGCACAATGAAATCCCTCCCTTTCGCGCAGGTTACATAACCTCTGCTTTACATCAGTCCGTACAGATTTCCACATTCATAATCATGGAATAATATGTCATAATGTTAGGTGTGTATACATTGATCAGCCACAACATTAAAACCACTGCCGGGTGAAGTGAATAACATTAATTATATGGTTATAACGACGCCTGTCACAAAGTGGGATATATTATGGGGTGGAATATATTGTTTCGGGGTGGGATATATTATGGGGTGGGACATATTGTTACGGGGTGGGATATATTATGGGGTGGGATATATTGTTTCGGGGTGGGATATATTGTTTCGGGGTGGGATATGTTTAGGGGTGGGATATGTTTAGGGGTGGGATATATTTTTACGGGGTGGGATATATTGTTAAGGGGTGGGATATATTGTTATGTGGTGGAATATATTGTTATGGGGTGGAATATATTGTTTTGGGATTGGATATATTATGGGGTGGGATATATTGTTTCGGGGTGGGATATATTATGGGGTGGGATATATTGTTTCGGGTGGGATATATTGTTTCGGGGTGGGATATGTTTAGGGGTGGGATATGTTTAGGGGTGGGATATGTTTAGGGGTGGGATATATTTTTACGGGGTGGGATATATTGTTATGGGGTGGGATATATTGTTATGGGGTGGAATATATTGTTATGGGTGGGATATATATTGTTTTGGGGTTGGATATATTATGGGGTGGGATATATTATGGGGTGGGATATATTGTTTCGGGGTGGGATTTATTATGGGGTGGGACATATTGTTTCGGGGTGGGATATGTTTAGGGGTGGGATATGTTTAGGGGTTTGATGTATTGTTACGGGGTGGGATATATTGTTAAGGGGTGGGATATATTGTTATGGGGTGGGATATATTGTTATGGGGTGGAATATATTGTTACAGAGTGGGATATATTATGGGGTGGGATATATTGTTTTGGGATTGGATATATTATGGGGTGGGATATATTGTTATGGGGTGGGATATATTATGGGGTGGGATATATTATGGGGTGGGATATATTGTTTTGGGGTGGGATATATTGTTTTGGGTGGGATATATTGTTTTGGGGTGGGATATATTGTTTTGGGGTGGGATATATTTTGGGGTGGGATATATTGTTTCAGGGTTTGATATATTATGGGGTGGGATATATTGTTATGGGGTGGGATATATTATGGGGTGGGATATATTGTTACGGGGTGGGATATTATGGGGTGGGATATATTGTTATGGGATGGGATATATTATGGGGTGGGATATATTGTTATGGGGTGGGATATATTGTTATGGGGTGGGATATATTGTTTCGGGTGGGATATATTGTTTCGGGGTGGGATATATTGTTTCGGGGTGGGATATGTTTAGGGGTGGGATATGTTGTTACGGGGTGGGATATATTGTTACGGGTGGGATATATTGTTACGGGGTGGGATATATTGTTATGGGGTGGGATGTATTGTTACGGGGTGGGATATATTATGGGGTGGGATATATAATGGGGTGGGATATATTGTTTTGGGGTGGGATATATTATGGGGTGGGATATATTATGGGGTGGGATATATTAATGGGTGGGATATATTGTTACGGGGTGGGATATATTATGGGGTGGGATATATTGTTATGGGGTGGGATATATTGTTTCAGGGTGGGATATATTATGGGGTGGGAAATATTGCTAAAGGGTGGGATATATTATGGGGTGGATATATTGTTGCAGAGTGGGATATATTATGGGGTGGGATATATTATGGGGTGGGATATATTAAGGAGGGGATATATTGTTACGGGGTGGGATATATTATGGGGTGGGATATATTGTTATGGGGTGGGATATATTATGGGGTGGGATATATTATGGGGTGGGATATATTGTTACGGGGTGGGATATATTGTTACAGGGTGGGATATATTGTTACGGGGTAGGATATATTATGGGGTGGGATATATAATGGGGTGGGATATATTGTTTTTGGGTGGGATATATTATGGGGTGGGATATATTGTTTTGGGGTGGGATATATTATGGGGTGGATATATTGTTGCGTAGTGGGATATATTGTTATGGGTGGGATATATTGTTATGGGGTGGGATATTGTTATGGGGTGGGATATATTGTTACGGGTGGGATGTATTGTTACGGGGTGGGATATATTATGGGGTGGGATATATAATGGGGTGGGATATATTGTTGGGGTGGGATATATTTTGGGGTGGGATATATTGTTTCAGGTTTGATATATTATGGGGTGGGATATATTGTTACGGGGTGGGATATATTATGGGGTGGGATATATTGTTATGGATGGGATATATTATGGGGTGGGATATATTGTTATGGGGTGGGATATATTGTTATGGGGTGGATATATTGTTTCGGGTGGGATATATTGTTTCGGGGTGGGATATATTGTTTTGGGGTGGATATATTGTTTCGGGGTGGGATATGTTTAGGGGTGGGATATGTTGTTACGGGGTGGGATATATTGTTACGGGGTGGGATATATTATGGGTGGGATATATTGTTTTGGGTTGGATATATTATGGGGTGGATATATTGTTGCGGAGTGGGATATATTGTTATGGGGTGGGATATATTGTTACGGGGTGGGATATATTGTTATGGGGTGGGATGTATTGTTACGGGGTGGGATATATTATGGGTGGGATATATAATGGGGTGGATATATTGTTTTGGGGTGGATATATTATGGGGTGGGATATATTGTTTGGGGTGGGATATATTATGGGGTGGGATATATTATGGGGTGGGATATATTAATGGGTGGGATATATTGTTACGGGGTGGGATATATTATGGGGTGGGATATATTGTTATGGGGTGGGATATATTGTTTCAGGGTGGGATATATTATGGGGTGGGATATATTGCTAAAGGGTGGGATATATTATGGGGTGGATATATTGTTGCGGAGTGGGATATATTATGGGGTGGGATATATTATGGGGTGGGATATATTAAGGGGTGGGATATATTAAGGAGGGGATATATTGTTACGGGGTGGGATATATTGTTATGGGGTGGGATATATTGTTATGGGGTGGGATACATTATGGGGTGGGATATATTGTTTTGGGGTGGATATATATTATGGGGTGGGATATATTGTTACGGGGTGGGATATATTGTTACAGGGTGGATATATTGTTACGGGGTAGGATATATTATGGGGTGGGATATATAATGGGGTGGGATATATTGTTTTGGGGTGGGATATATTATGGGGTGGGATATATTATGGGGTGGGATATATTGTTTGGGGTGGGATATATTATGGGGTGGGATATATTTTTCGGGGTGGGATATATTATGGGGTGAGATATATTATAGGGTGGGATATATTGTTACGCGGTGGGATATATTATGGGGTGGGATATATTGTTTCGGGGTGGGATATATTGTTTCGGGGTGGGATATGTTTAGGGGTGGGATATGTTTAGGGGTGGGATATTTTTACGGGGTGGGATATATTGTTAAGGGGTGGGATATATTGTTATGTGGTGGAATATATTGTTATGGGGTGGAATATATTGTTTTGGGATTGGATATATTATGGGGTGGGATATATTGTTTCGGGGTGGGATATATTATGGGGTGGGATATATTGTTTCGGGGTGGGATATGTTTAGGGGTGGGATATGTTTAGGGGTGGGATATGTTTAGGGGTGGGATATGTTTAGGGGTGGGATATATTTTTACGGGGTGGGATATATTGTTAAGGGGTGGGATATATTGTTATGGGGTGGAATATATTGTTATGGGGTGGAATATATTGTTTTGGGATTGGATATATTATGGGGTGGGATATATTATGGGGTGGGATATATTGTTTCGGGGTGGGATATATTATGGGGTGGGACATATGGTTTCGGGGTGGGATATGTTTAGGGGTGGGATGTATTGTTACGGGGTGGGATATATTGTTAAGGGGTGGGATATATTGTTATGGGGTGGGATATATTATGGGGTGGAATATATTGTTACAGAGTGGGATATATTATGGGGTGGGATATATTGTTTTGGGATTGGATCTATTATGGGGTGGGATATATTGTTATGGGGTGGGATATATTGTTATGGGGTGGGATATATTATGGGGTGGGATATATTGTTTGGGGTGGGATATATTGTTTTGGGTGGGATATATTGTTTTGGGGTGGGATATATTGTTTTGGGGTGGGATATATTTTGGGGTGGGATATATTGTTTCAGGGTTTGATATATTATGGGGTGGGATATATTGTTATGGGGTGGGATATATTGTTACGGGGTGGGATATATTATGGGGTGGGATATATTGTTATGGGATGGGATATATTATGGGGTGGGATATATTGTTATGGGGTGGGATATATTGTTATGGGGTGGGATATATTGTTTCCGGTGGGATATATTGTTTCGGGGTGGGATATATTGTTTCGGGGTGGGATATGTTTAGGGGTGGGATATGTTGTTACGGGGTGGGATATATTGTTACGGGGTGGGATATATTGTTACGGGGTGGGATATATTGTTATGGGGTGGGATGTATTGTTACGGGGTGGGATATATTATGGGGTGGGATATATAATGGGGTGGGATATATTGTTTTGGGGTGGGATATATTATGGGGTGGGATATATTATGGGGTGGATATATATTATGGGGTGGATATATTGTTACGGGGTGGGATATATTATGGGGTGGGATATATTGTTATGGGGTGGGATATATTGTTTCAGGGTGGGATATATTATGGGGTGGGATATATTGCTAAAGGGTGGGATATATTATGGGGTGGGATATATTGTTGCGGAGTGGGATATATTATGGGGTGGGATATATTATGGGGTGGGATATATTAAGGAGGGGATATATTGTTACGGGGTGGGATATATTATGGGGTGGGATATATTGTTATGGGGTGGGATATATTATGGGGTGGGATATATTGTTACGGGGTGGGATATATTGTTATGGGGTGGGATATATTGTTTTGGGGTGGGATATATTATGGGGTGGGATATATTGTTACGGGGTGGGATATATTGTTACGGGGTGGGATATATTGTTACGGGGTAGGATATATTATGGGGTGGATATATAATGGGGTGGGATATATTGTTTTGGGTGGGATATATTATGGGGTGGGATATATTGTTTTGGGGTGGGATATATTATGGGGTGGATATATTGTTGCGTAGTGGGATATATTGTTATGGGGTGGGATATATTGTTATGGGGTGGGATATATTGTTACGGGGTGGGATATATTGTTACGGGGTGGGATGTATTGTTACGGGGTGGGATATATTATGGGGTGGGATATATAATGGGGTGGGATATATTGTTTTGGGGTGGGATATATTTTGGGGTGGGATATATTGTTTTGGGGTGGGATATATTTTGGGGTGGGATATATTGTTTCAGGGTTTGATATATTATGGGGTGGGATATATTGTTACGGGGTGGGATATATTATGGGGTGGGATATATTGTTATGGGATGGGATATATTATGGGGTGGGATATATTGTTATGGGGTGGGATATATTGTTATGGGGTGGGATATATTGTTTCGGGTGGGATATATTGTTTCGGGGTGGGATATATTGTTTTGGGGTGGGATATATTGTTTCGGGGTGGGATATGTTTAGGGGTGGGATATGTTGTTACGGGGTGGGATATATTGTTACGGGGTGGGATATATTATGGGGTGGGATATATTGTTTTGGGGTTGGATATATTATGGGGTGGATATATTGTTGCGGAGTGGGATATATTGTTATGGGGTGGGATATATTGTTACGGGGTGGGATATATTGTTATGGGGTGGGATGTATTGTTACGGGGTGGGATATATTATGGGGTGGGATATATAATGGGGTGGATATATTGTTTTGGGGTGGGATATATTATGGGGTGGGATATATTGTTTTGGGGTGGGATATATTATGGGGTGGGATATATTAATGGGTGGGATATATTGTTACGGGGTGGGATATATTATGGGGTGGGATATATTGTTATGGGGTGGGATATATTGTTTCAGGGTGGGATATATTATGGGGTGGGATATATTGCTAAAGGGTGGGATATATTATGGGGTGGATATATTGTTGCGGAGTGAGATATATTATGGGGTGGGATATATTATGGGGTGGGATATATTAAGGGGTGGGATATATTAAGGAGGGGATATATTGTTACGGGGTGGGATATATTGTTATGGGGTGGGATATATTGTTATGGGGTGGGATACATTATGGGGTGGGATATATTGTTTTGGGGTGGGATATATTATGGGGTGGGATATATTGTTACGGGGTGGGATATATTGTTACGGGGTAGGATATATTATGGGGTGGGATATATAATGGGGTGGGATATATTGTTTTGGGGTGGGATATATTATGGGGTGGGATATATTATGGGGTGGGATATATTGTTTTGGGGTGGAATATATAATGGGGTGGGATATATTGTTTCAGGGTGGGATATATTATGGGGTGAGATATATTATAGGGTGGGATATATTGTTACGCGGTGGGATATATTAGGAGCAAGTGAAAAGTCAGTTCTTGAATTTCATGTGTTGGAAATTGGAAAAATTGGCAAGAAGATCTTCTGACTCTGAAGGGCCAATAAATGATGACTAGGCGACTGGGTCTGAGCATCACCAAAATCCAAGTGGTATGCTGTGGTTAGTAGCTACCAAAAGTGGTGCAAGGAAGGAAAACTGGTGAACCGGCATCAGAGTCATGGGAGCCCCAGGCTCACAGATGGGGAGTGAATTCTAATCCGATTGGTCCGAACACACAGAAGAGCTACTGTAACTCAAATTGCTGTATAACCTAGTGCTGGCCATGACGGAAAGGTGACAGCACACGGAACCACAAATATCCAGTGGTGTGCAGTGATAATTCTTAAATTCTTTTTGTGACTAAAACTAAATAAAAACTGTAATGGACTTTATATCAAATACAAGTAATTGCAATATGCAATTCATTGCTGGTCTCTCTCCCCCAATTGTCTGCAGGACATCTGTCCCCACCTGCACCTGACAATACTGGTCTTTCAAGAGGATCGGTTTCTGTCCTAAGATATTATCTCTGAACTGAAACTTGCCAACTTAACCTCCCATTAGGCAAAATTCCTGAAACCCCTAAAACCTGCTAGATGCTGTGTAGGTCAGCTTTGCTCACGTGGCATCTCTGATTGGTTATGACATCACTTCCTCCATTTTGTATGTAAAGATATAAATATGCCTCTGTTATTGATCTAATTTGAACGAATAGCATATAGAAACGGAGTCTATCAGGGTTATTCAGAGAGCGGTGAAAAGCAGGAGAATGACTGGAGAATGAAAAATTCTAGATCAAAATAGCCAAACCAGAAATTTTTTCCCATTTATCTCACTTTCCAAATCGGCTATTTTGACCTAGAATTTTCCATTCTCCAGTCATTCTCCTGGTTTTCACCGCTCTCTGAATAACCCTGTATGTGTCTTATTCCTTCCACGAGTGGGCTTATAAATGCCTGTGGTGAGGCATCATCCAGCAGAGACCAGAGAGACCTGTAATCGAGATGGGGGACTCACTGTGACACCCAGAAAACGAGAGAGACCCTAACAAAAACTAAGTTATGAGGACTAAAACTATGACAAACACCCATTGACAATTTAGTCGACTAATAAAAACTAGACTAAAATGTTAGGGAGGGGCTATTTGGGAAGATCCAATCAGAACTAATCTCCAGTAAGAGAGAAATGATGAATTATAGATTTTCAGATGATAACAAGGTTACTCCAGGAGCATATAAGGAGAAACTCTTGAGAAATGCTTAACTAATGCATAATACACTATAAAAACGTTAGATTTTATTTACTAAATCTCCTCTAGATTTAGACGACTAAAACTAAATGACATTTTAGTCAGAAGACTATGACTAAGGCTGGGGTCAGACGAACGCAGTGCGATCGTGCGTTCAGCCGCACTTTATCACAGCCGTAGTAGCAGCAAATGAGGTCCAATGACGGCCAATATACGAAGTACGGCCGCACGAAAGTTCGGCCGCGCAACGCATGTGGCAAATGAACGCATTTTTTTCGAGAACGTAGAACCGCTAGCACTGACGCACAGAGTGCGCTGCTTTGGCATAGCGGCGTGTATGCGTGATTTGGAGACGTCAGACGCTGCACATGTCTGGCCAACATTTGTTTTTAATAGTTCCGTCAAAACTCACGGCCGTAATTTTGCGTACTGTATGACCGCTATCGAGTCTTCCGTGAAAAAGTGCGTGCATGGACACACTTTTTGACGGTTGACGTGAAAAATGCGTTCGTCTGACCCTAGCCTAAGATGGACTAAAAGTTTCCTGTCAAAGTTAACATTGGTGGTGTTAAATGAAGGGAGACCACCAGCGTCATCCTGGTAATATGAAGAATCTGGAGAGATTCTGGATGGAGGAATAGTCTCTGACGTTGTGCCTTCATTACCCAACCACAACAGGCATTATTTTAGAAGATTTCTCTGTCATCTTGGCAAAGGTTTTTGTTTATACTGGTGTTGTGTTTGCAAGAGCTAAACTCACATAAGTTCGTGGCGTACATGGCCCTTAAGGACCAAGGATGAAATCTGTATGTCATGGTCCTCTAACCCCCCTCCCTCGCTATGCTTACCGCTCTGGCCAGGGTCCCCAGTGGTCTGACCTCAGTTTTTAAGGACCCTGGACATCGCACTGACGTCATCGCCGGACTCGATGTCAGTTTCAGGTTCCACCGCCTGCATAGCCAGGAGAGTGCCTGAACAGGAGGAGAGGGTCCTTTCAACCCCTCTCCCTGCTAAACTGCATGGAAAAAGAAAAAAAAGTGGCATCGCTGGAAAGGTCAAAGTGTGTCCTTTCCAGTGATGCTTCTCTTTAACCCCTTACATGCCGGTCCGCAATCGGTACCGGATTGTGGACTTTTACCAGAGATGCCTGACATCTTGGATGTCAGCAAAGCCTCAGGGTCCTCCCCCTCACTACTGACATCGTCGTGATATCTGCGATGACGTCAGTTGGACAGTTAACCCCCTAGCTGACAAGTGGAGATAGGGGGTCCAAGTGGGCCCCCCTTTATCCCGATCTCCAGAGCATGGCCTTTCCAATGATACCAGACACGACTATGTTTGTCACAAAAAATCCAAAAAAACACATTTTTAAAAATCAAAGTGTGTTTTCTTGCAAAAATTATTTTTGTCTGGGTCGTATAATAAAACTGTACTACAAACCGCATTTAAACAGGATATGCATAAACTGGCAAAATGAGCTCAGTACACAGGTGAACTGACTCAGCAGCGAAAGGTTTAAAAAGCAAACACTTGTAAACATTGGGGGCTAAATTACAATCTTCGCGCAAACGTTTGCGCCGGCACAAAACCGCATTAACGCGAGGGGTAAAACCCTTTGCGCCGAATGCCGTATTACATGTCAGGTGAACCTGCGCGAACCCTTTGCGAGCGTACTGTACTACGCGCGTCCTATACTTAACATTGTGAGCGCAGACGTGAATGTGCGCTGGTACGCGGATGGTATTACAATCTGTGCACAGGATTTAACGCACAGCCGTTGCGTGCATAATTTTAGCAACTCCTAAAAGCTGGTTGTAATGGTAACGGCAAATCTGAACAACCTGGCCGAAACCAATTACACCAGCCCAAAAAAAATAAATACAACAAAGTATAGTTGCACATTCTAGTCATTCCAAACCAATAAAATGGATAAGTTGGGCGTGCATTTATTATTGCTGCAGCATATATACTCAGATTGACTTTGGCAGGTGCAATTTCTTAACGTGAGATAATTGTGGTTCTTAATTCTGATTGGCTGAATCGTGAGAAAAAAAGAGTGCGCACACTGATTTCTGCACACAACGGTACTGCGCGAGCATTTGTGCGCGTCCGGTTTACGCACGTTATTGCTCGACGGATGAAAAAACGAGCGAGGTTTGTAATTCCAGTGGTGATTTGTGCGCGTAAACATTTAACGCTTGGCGCACAAATTTACGCATTGCGCGTTAGACATGTGCAAAGCACAAAATTTCGTTTTGAACTAATGGATTAGTACTAAAATGCAATTTATTTAGTTGCTAAAGAAATTCGTTTTCAGTTCTTTAGTATGAAAACTAATTTCATCCGAAAACCAGTGGATACAATTATTATTGTAGTGCTGAGATCGCTGCTTGTTACAGTATCTCTCACTCTCAGCACAATGTGTCAGGCAAAGCTGTTACAGTAACTGACTGCTGCTCATCACAGCGCTCAGAGTTTCAGTAAAACTAGTAAATAATATTTTTATATATAAGAGTTTATAACAATATTATTTCCTTGTTTTACTGAAACTGAGCCCTGTCAGTTACTGTAACAGCTGAGCCTGATACTTTGTACTGAGAGATAATATAACAAGCAGCCGATCTCAGCGCTCACAGCCACTGGATTTAAAGGGCTAAAAAAAAGACTCCTCTCTGTAAAATGTATAGAACATCCTCCTGCATTAATTAATACCCCTCTCTGTATAATGTAGATAACATCCTCCTGCATTAATACCCCTCTCTGTATAATGTATGCAACATCCACCTGCATTAATTAATACCCCTCTCTGTATAATGTATAGAACATCCTCCTGAATTAATGTCCCTCTATGTATAGAACAACCCTCCTCAATTTATACATTTCTATGTATAATGTATATAACCTCCTCCTGCGCTAATACCCCTCTCTGTATAATGTATAGAACATCCTCCTGCATTCATTAACCACTTGAATGCTAAGGACGCGCTCAGCGCGTCCTCAGCATTCCCCTGGTGTGCTGAGGACGCGCTGAGCGCGTCCTCACATCGGGGTCAGCGTTCGGCCGGGTTCCGGCCGATCGCTGGCCCCTCCGGTGCGGGCTGACATCCTGGATGTCAGCCCGGCATCCGGACCAGCAGCCGCCATTATTAGGTGTCATCGCGGGGGCGCGATGACACCTAATTCAGGCGCCCCCCCGCATGTGCGGAGGAGGCGCCTGAAAGGGAGGGGGGGGGAGGTCCTTCGGACCTCTCTCCCTCCCGATCGGTGGCTCTGCGGGGCTTAACCCAGGCATCATTTGGAAGGGCACAGCCTGCCCTTCCAAATGATGCCTGGCATTAACCCCTGGGGAGCTGGATCGCGAATCGGCGCTGAAAAGCGCCGGTTCGCGATCCTTTCCGGAGCTGGCCGACATCTTGGATGTCGGCCAAGCTTCCGGGAACTCCCCAGAGGACTGGCGTCATCGTGCGTAGCACGATGACGCCAGTCCTACAGTTAACCCTAACTGCCACCAAGTGTGGAGATAGGGAGTTCCAATGAACTCCCTATCTCCCGATCCGTGGCAGTTAGGGGTTAAATTTTGATATGGTTGGATCGGCCAGAGCATGGCCGTTCCAACGATACCAAACATGAAAGTTAAAAATTTTGTAAAAAAAAAATAAATAAAAAAAAAAAAAATAAAAAACAAATTAAAAAAAAAAATTAAAAAAAAAAAAATAAACACTTTTTTTTTATTTTTTTTGGTTTGTTAGTGTAGCAATATTGTTCCCATTTCAATTATAATGTGAACAATGATGCTGCACTAACGATTTTTGTATGCGGTGCGTTTGTTAAAAATAGTGTCATTTTCCCCAAAAAAAAATGTAACGAGACCCCATCTCTAATTTTTTTAACAAGCGCACCCCATACAAAATATAACCGCAATTGCTCGCATGTTAAAATGTGGAAAAAAACACTTTACACATTGTAAATTATTGAAAATACATATTTTATTGCATTTTTTGTTATAATATACAGACATGACATAACGTATACATATAATAATGACATATTATGAATCTAACGAGTCTGACGGAAAGAACGATATATAATATGTCGGTGTCATATACTAAAATAAGCCTTAAAAACACGTTTAAACATGATGCGCAAAACAGGTAAAAAATGACCTCAGCACAGGGGCGGGAAAAGCCTCAGCAGCGAAAGGGTTAATGCCCCTCTCTGTATAGAACATCCTACTCAGTAGGACCTACTGCATTGGCGTGTGGAGGGTGCAGAACTTCGGAATGCAATGCTTATCCAGCACAGGAGAGGGAACTTTTACTTAAACTTTGCATCTCTGTGGGGGAGAGACACATGAATATAAAAGCAGGGGAGACAGCAAATATTAACATAAATCGTTCTGAAAGCTCAGAGAAGAGATGTCTGGTGCAAATTTATTTATATAATAAAATTAAGCACTTTAAATCCAGGGAAAACATTCAAATAAATCACACTGACAGCTCATAATAACAGAGTAACTGTAAGTTGGATACTAAATGTATCAGACGTAATAAAAACCTTTATAACAAGCAGCACTGGGAGAGGAGAGGGACTTTATATAAAATGTGTATTATAGATGAGGAAAGGGGGATAGTGCTCCTGGATAATATAAAATGTATCAGACCTAAGCCCCTATTATGCAGAGCGGGAGGGGAGATAACACACGTTTTATAAAGTCCCTCTCTTCTCTCAGCGCTGCTTGTTATAAAGGGTTTTTTACTACCCAGCCCTCCTCTGTCATTAGCTTTCAGCAGGGCAGCCATCAGAAATGATGGGGCCCCTTACTAAACCTCACGATGGGGCCCCCCAGGGCCCCCCCTCAACCTCTAACAGCTTTTCTCCCCCTTCAAAAAAAAAAAAGGACATAACATAGCACCACAGCAATAAAACTCCCAGTAATGTGCAGTGTGTATTAGCTTATCACAGTATCCACAGCAATAAAACTCACAGTAATGAGCGGTGTGTCTGAACATATCACAGAATCCACAGCAATAAATCTCACAGAAATGGGCTGTGTATGATGGCCTTTGGGTCTGGGTCTGGGCCTGGGCCCTGGGTCTGGTCCCTGGGACTGGGCCTTGGGGTCTGGTCCCTGGGGTCTAACCTGGGCCCTGGTCTCTGGGTCTGGTCCCTGGGCCTTGGGGTCTGGGTCCTAGGGTCTGGGCCTTGGGGTCTGGGCCTTGGGTCTGGGCCCTAGGGTCTGGGCCCTAGGGTCTGGGCCTGGGTCTGGGCCCTGAGGTCTGGTCCCTGAGGTCTGGTCCCTGGGGTCTAGCCTGGGCCCTGGTCTCTGGGGTCTGGGTCCTAGGGTCTGGGCCCTAGGGTCTGGGGTCTGGGCCCTGGGTCTGGGCCTTGGGGTCTGGGCCCTGGGTATGGGGTCTGGACCCTAGGGTCTGGGCCCTGGGTCTGTATTTGGGGTCTGGGCCCTGGGTTTGGGGTCTGGACCCTAGGGTCTGGGCCCTGGGTCTGTATTTGGGCTTTGGGGTCTGGGCCCTGGGTTTGGGCCTAGGGGTCTGGGTCCTGGGTTTGGGCCTAGGGGTCTGGGCCCTGGGTTTGGGCCTAGGGGGTCTGGGCCTTGGGGTCTGGGCCCTAGTGCCTGGGCCTTGGGGTCTGGGCCCTGGGTTTGGGCCTAGGGGGTCTGGGCCCTAGGGTCTGGGCCTAGGGGGTCTGGGCCCTAGGGTCTGGGCCTAGGGGGTCTGGGCCCTGGGTCTGGGCCTTGGGGTCTGGGCCCTGGGTTTGGGCCTAGGGGTCTGGGTCTTAGGGCCTGAGCCCTGGGTTTGGGCCTTGGGTCTGGGCCCTTGGGTCTGGGCCCTGGGTCTGGGCCCTGGGTCTGGGCCTTGGGGTCTGGGCCCTGGGTTTGGGCCTAGGGGGTCTGGGCCCAGGGTCTGGGCCTTGGGTCCTGGGTTTGGGCCTAGGGGTCTGGGCCCTGGGTTTGGGCCTAGGGGGTCTGGGCCAGGGTCTGGGCCCTAGTGTCTGGGCCTTGGGTCTGGGTCCTGGGCCTTGGGTCTGGGCCCTGGGTTTGGGCCTTGGGGTCTGGGTCCTGGGCCTTGGGGTCTGGGCTTAGGGGTCTGGGCCCTGGGTCTGGGCCTTGGGGTCTGGGCCCTGGGTTTGGGTCTAGGGGGTCTGGACCCTGGGTCTGGGCCCTGGGCCTTTGCCCTGGGTCTGGGCCATAGGGTCTGGGCCTGGGTTTGGGTCTGGGCCCTGGGCATTTGCCCTGGGCCTTGGCCCTGGGCCTAGGGGTCTGGACCCTGGGCCCTAGGGTCTGGGCCTGGGTCTGGGCCCTAGGGTCTGGGCCCTGGGTCTGGGCCCTGGGGTCTGGCCTTGGCCTAGGGGTCTGGACCCTGGGCCCTGGGTCTGGGCCTTGGGGTCTGGGCTTTGGGGTCTGGGCCTAGGGGTCTGGGCCCTAGTGTCTGGGCCTTGGGGTCTGGGTCCTGGCCTTGGGGTCTGGGCCCTGGGTTTGGGCTTAGGGGTCTGGGCCCTGGGTCTGGGCCTTGGGGTCTGGGCCCTAGGTCTGGGCCCTAGGGTCTGGGTCCTGGGCCTTGGGGTCTGGGCCTAGGGTCTGGGCCTAAGGGTCTGGGCCTTGGGTCTGGGCCTTGGGGTCTGGGCCATGGGTTTGGGCCATAGGGTCTGGGCCCTGGGTTTGGGTCTTGGGGTCTGGGCCCTGGGCATTTGCCCTGGGTCTGGGCCTTGGCCTGGGCTAGGGGTCTGTGGGCCTGGCCTAGGGTCTGGGCCTGGGTCTGGGCCTTGGGGTCTGGGCCTAGGGGGTCTGGGCCTAGGGGTCTGGGCCTAAGGGTCTGGGCCCTGGGGTCTGGCCTTGGGGTCTGGGCCATGGGTTTGGCCATAGGGTCTGGGCCTGGGTTTGGGTCTTGGGGTCTGGGCCTAGGGGTCTGGACCCTGGGCCCTAGGGTCTGGGCCTTGGGGTCTGGGCCTTGGGTCTGGGCCCTAGGGTCTGGGCCTAAGGGTCTTGGGCCTAAGGGTCTGGGCCCTAGGGTCTGGGCCTTGGGGTCTGGGCCATGGGTTTGGGCCATAGGGTCTGGGCCCTGGGTTTGGGTCTTGGGGTCTGGGCCCTGGGCCTAGGGGTCTGGACCCTGGGCCCGGTCGGTGGGCCTTGGGGTCTGGGCCTTGGGGTCTGGGCCTAGGGGTCTGGGCCTAGGGTCTGGGCCCTAGGGTCTGGCCATGGGTTTGGGCCTAGGGGTCTGGGCCTAAGGGTCTGGCCCTGGGCCCTAGGGTCTGGGCCTTGGGGTCTGGGCCATGGGTTTGGGCCATAGGGTCTGGGCCCTGGGTTTGGGTCTTGGGGTCTGGGCCTAGGGGTCTGGACCCTGGGCCCTAGGGTCTGGGCCCTGGGCCTTGGCCCTGGGGTCTGGGCCTAAGGGTCTGGGCCCTAGGGTCTGGGCCTTGGGTCTGGGCCATGGGTTTGGGCCATGGGGTCTGGGCCCTGGGCCTAGGGGTCTGGACCCTGGGCCCTAGGGTCTGGGCCTTGGGGTCTGGGCCTAGGGGTCTGGGCCTAGGGTCTGGGCCTAGGGGTCTGGGCCATGGGTTTGGGCCTAGGGGTCTGGGCCATAGGGTCTGGGCCTGGGTTTGGGTCTTGGGGTCTGGGCCCTGGGCCTAGGGGTCTGGACCCTGGGCCCTAGGGTCTGGGCCCTGGGCCTTGGGGTCTGGGCCCTGGGTCTGGGCCTTGGGTCTGGGCCCTGGGCCTAGAGGTCTGGGTCTGGGCCCTGGGTCTGGGCCTAGGGGTCTGGGCCTAGAGGTCTGGGTCCTGGGTCTGAGCCTAGAGGTCTGGGCCTAGGGGTCTGGGCCCAGGGTCTGGGCCCTGGGTCTGAGCCTAGAGGTTTGGGCCTAGGGGTCTGGGCCTTGGGGTCTGGGTCCTGGGCCTTGGGGTCTGGGCTCTGGGTCTTAGGGTCTGGGCCCTGGCTCACCACTCGCTGTCTTCTATCTTCTTTTCTTCTGCTCTTCTTTTCTTCACCTTTTCTTCAATCTTCTTCTCTTCTTTTCTTCTGATCTTCCTGGTCCCTCCAGCTCCAGCGCGCAGCTTCACTGAGTGGAGGGGCGGAGCCAAAGCAACGTGCTTGGGAGGCCCCTCACACGCTGCTTGGCCCCGCCCAGCCAGGAAGTGAAGCTGCCAGGAGCCGGAGGAGACACAGTGTCTCAGTCTCCTCCGGCTCCTGCAGCAGCAGCAGGGACACAGCTCCGGATTCGGACTCATCGAGTCCGATACCGGAGCTGTTAAAGGGCGACGCCGCTGCCGTCGGGGGCCCGGGATCCTCCCCCCGGGACCCGGCGGCCCGGGCCCCCACCGGGCCCGGGCCCCTTACGGCAGTATTGGGCGTGATGCCCTGATGGCGGCCCTGGCTTTCAGTGTGATTTATTTGAATGTTTGCCTTCTCCAGCTGCTTTTATCATCTTGTCTGCCTCATAGACATGCAAGGGTTAAGTAAAGGTTTCCTCTCCTGTGCTGGCTGTCTGTGCTGCGAGTGAGTATTCTGGAGCTCTCACTGTCAGATTTTCGGGTAGGGGTCGGGAAATATTACGCATACAAATCTTTTCTGTAGCTTTGCGATGTTGCGCTCTTCATTGCTGGTCTCCTTCACTCATCAATGTAATATCACAAAAAGGACAAACTAAAATGTAGTGCATTTTATTTTAGTTTCTTTCGTTTTTTGTACTGAGCAGTTTCGTATCTCTTGAGTCATACTAAAACTAAATTATCCCAAAATTCGGACTAAATCGTTTTAGTACTAAAATGAATGCACATGTCTATTGCGCGTGCGTTTTTCCGTGAAGATTGTAATATAGCCCTGGGTATTTGTAATGTACCAGTAATCTAGTTACAGCTTATGTGAGTGGTAGTATGAATAAACAATAAAAGGCATTTTTTTCACAGCCTTAGCTCACTTTTAGCACAGGTACCAATATTAATGGAGGACGCTGAAACTCCTGTAAGTACGCAACTACTAAGAACGGTGAGTGTTTATCCGGGGCGGCGTTGGTGAATTCAGTTCACCCCACAGGCTTTCTATGGAGTTCAAATCAAGTGACTGGGATGACCATGGCAGGACCTTAGCTGTGGTTCTTTAGGTCTGTTGCCGCCCAGATATATTTTGGAAACCCCACCTAATCACCTAGTGAGACGATTAACGGTCATATTTAGACACAGCCGGACAGGCACCTGAAATGTTTCCACGTCTAATTTTGCTCAAAAAGCCAAAATAAATAAATAGCTCTGTGGCAGATTTGCGTGATCAAGGTATGCCGGTCCTTGCTTTACGCATGATAAGTTCTTGCGAGACAGCAAAATATTGCTTCTGCGGTGTCCTCGAGGCATGTCCTTGCTACAGTCCTGTGCCGATTACTCCACCAGCTCTGCAATCACACTATAATTGAAAAATCATTTACATAAACTGTACACAAGACAGCCCAGCCCAGTGCTTAGCGCGCCTCTTATTAGATGGGATTTTAGCGAAAGGGCCTACACCATCAACTTTATGTTTACACTCGAATTGGACGTTGGAAAATATCATCTAGGATGGGGCAGTTTGGTCACCGATTCTTCAGCAATCGTCAGTCGCAGAGAGCGAGGTTTCCTGATGTGTCAAGGGCCATTAAATCCTCAGGTAACTTCACACCATCCTCCGCTTCTGTTACAGAGACTCTATTGCAAGGGACTGGGCCACTGGAACTGCAACCGGAAAAGCACAGCGAATCCCACGGGGCTGTGATCTTTTAAATCCCTGTGTCTCGGCAGCTGCAGCAGTGATCTCTCCCTCACCATGACAAACAGATACAGAGCTGTGCATCATTACACCAGCCATGTGTGTGCCATGGTGCAGGAGAAATCGCTGCTGCAGCTGCCCTGTGCACCCCTCTACCTTGTCACCCGGGACAGGCCACACCCCCACCCCCCACCATTAGTACACTACTGTGCAGGCATGGACAGTTTTATCAAATATCTGCAAAAAATCTTGTAGAGTTCAGTCTCACTGTTAAACATGGGTAACGTGCAATTCCAAAGTTAACCCTGAGGCTAGGGTCAGACTGAGGCAGTGCGAACGCGCGTGCAGGCGCACTTAATCACGGCCGTAGTAGCAGCAAATGCCGGCCAATGACGGACAATATACGCAGTACGGGCATACAAAAGTGCGTCCACGCAACACAACCGGCAAATGAACGCATTTTTTGTCCAACGTGATACTGCTAGTACTGACGTACAGAGTGCGCTGCGGCCGCATAGCAGCGTGTGTGCGTGATTAGGAGACGTCAGACGCTGCTAATGTCCAGCCTACAAAACGTCCAAACAGCCAAAGTTTCCAGGTTTTGTTGGAGTGTACCTGCGACTGGTGTGAAAAATGTCTGGACCAGAAATCGATGTGGAGAGGCTGATCAGCGCTGTGGGGGAGCATCCAGAGATATGGGACACGGCCTGCGAGAGGTACAAAGATAAGGTGAAGAAGGCCAGCGCATGGGTCGTGGTGTCCCGTGTCGTGTACCCCGAGTATGATACGTGGTCAGAGAGAGAGCAGAATATCCAGAGTGAGTATATGATTATTGTATTCATAATCCCATACATGTAAGTCACAATAAGAATACGAACCAACAAATTATTCATTGTGGTTTAATCTCAAATGATCCCCAGCTGCCAGGGCACCTGACCTGCATCGCTAGTAAAATAATTAGACAGAGCATCGCGAAACCTGTTGCTGTGTGTATTCACCGGTATTATGTCATCGTTCGCATCATCTTCCAGACCCACAACTGTGAGGGTGTCATCAAAATTAAAACCATCCCTGGCACGCACATAATTATGTAGGATGCAGCAGCATTTGACTATATCCACACAGAATTCAACATGTACATCAAGCAGTCTATGTAAAATCCTCCACTTGTTACTCAGTATGCCAAAGGTACACTCGACATACCGTCTCGCCCGCGACAGCCTGTAATTAAACACCCGCTTCTTCACATTCAGTTGTGTCCCTGAGTAGGGCCGTAGGAGATGTGTGGATAGGCCGAATGCTTCATCACCCACGAAGGCATAGGGAACTGCCACGTCACTGCCAGGCAAAGGTGCAGGTCTGGGGATGTTCAGGGACCCACTCTCAATTTCATTCCACAGTGTGGAGTTCCTGAACAGTGTGGAGTCAGAGTCCTTGCCGTATGAACAGACATCCACATACACAAAACTATAGTTGGCATCTGCCACCGCCAGTAGACCAATAGTAGAAAAGAAATGTTTATAATTCTGATACAGTGAGCCACTCTGCTGTGGCTTCACTATGCGGACATGTTTGTCATCCACGGCTCCCAGGCAGTTTGGAAAGTTGGCTCTCTCCTAGAATCCTGCAGCAATTTCTACACATGCCTTGTGTGTCGGTGTTGGCAAACATTGCTCCTTCATGGTGTGCCATATTGTTTGGCACACCTTGCGGACGATCTCACCAGCTGTTGATCTGCCAATGCTGCGGAAGTTGTAATGCAGATCCTTCAAACTGCATCCACTAGCAAGATACCTAGAAGACAAAACAAAAATTTTGATTATGATCACATACCATGAACCCAAGCTAATGTCACACTCGTCATGTTTTGCAGCACAAGAAGCAATGAACAAATGGCGCACAGTACGCGACAACTATACGCGGGTGCAGAAAAAGCAAGCCATGGCTGCGCGATCTGGAGCTGGCTCGAGGAAGGTCCGTGGATATATCTACACGGAGCAACTGTCGTTCCTCCGAAGGACACAGGAGCCGCAAAGTAGCGTCAGCAGCATCGACCAGCCATCGACCTCCGGCTCACAGGTCCAACACATGGTGCCAGGAGGTTCTGCCAGCTGCCAGGAGGAGGTGAACCGGGGTGGTGCAGAGTCGCAACTGGAGGAGGATGTGGAGACAGGACAGGTGCCAGGTAAGGCACCAACAGTCAGCACCAGACCTGCACAGAGGAGAAGGGCACCAGCTACAGACCTGGAACAGGCCATGGTTACCTTCATGGAGGCTCAAACTAACCATCCACACCAACGCTGCATGCTTGTGGACTCCAAGGACATGTCATTCTTTAATTCCTGTCTGTCCCTCCTCAACCAGATGAGCCCGGCTCAGAAGGTGGAGTACCGCCGCAGATCTCTGGCAATATTTGATGACATCCTTTCCCGTCCCCAACAGGCAGCCGTTTATTACGGTGCTGTGCCACAATCCACCAATGCCAGTGGATCTTCCCTCCCCAGTGAGGTGCTGTCCACCCACCCAGCCATGCCCCCTGTAGCCAGGCCACACACAGAGTCGGAGTCCTGCTCTAGCCACACCACCGACCCTCATGACCTAGATGCTCGGCGGTATCATGATCTGTGATACATGTCATGAATATCTTTTATTTTGGTTTGTCATGATGTGTTATTTAGTTTGATGTTTAATATATCCTGACCTTCAGTTGACAAGTTATAATATATGTCCAGAAAATATTATTGTTATTTTATTTCATATTATATAATTATTTGGTCTACATTGTTGTCGGAGTCATTTATGATTATGTACGTGTGATGCCCGGGTGTGTGTATGCATGTGACAGTGGGCATGTGACTACAGACATGATTCATGATTGACTGGCAGCGATGTGTGTGACAGTACGTACCGCAAACTGATGACCAGCATCTCCTCCGGGGGTATGGCAGCCCTCATGTTGGTGTCCCTCTTGGTCAGCGGCTCGCGTACCCGCGACAACAGTTCGTCAAAGGAGGGGATGGACATCCGCATGTAATTGAAGAACTTCACGGGGTCCCTCTCTCACAGTGGCCTGTACAGCGTCACAAAGTGTCCATGCGTGGGTCTGGCAGCGTTAATTTGATGAACCCAGGTTCGCCGCTTTCTCTTCCTCTTAAGATACAGGTACCCCATTGCAGCAAACACAAAGACTTATACTGGATCCAGCTTTGAAAAACGCCACCATACCCAAAATGGCTTTTTATAACCCTTCCCCTTAATTTTTCATTCATCAATTAATTAGATTCATCAGATTTTCCTTTTTTTTAACAGCTCCGTCATGAAATACGTCCAGAATTGAGCATCGTCTGACCGCTTTCGCGTATTCCGTAAAAAAATGCGTTCGCACGCATCAACGCACGTTTTGACGGTAGACGTCAAAAATGCGTTAGTCTGACCCTGGCCTTACTTCGCACAGTTGTAAAGAGGCTGCAATGGCCAAATAGAAGATAATTCTGGATATATAACAGGAAGGCTGCGCTCAACCTGAACATATAGTTTTTAGTACAAGGTTCTTTGGTGTATGTTGTCTTCATTGGTCTCAGAAGCACACTTATAAGAAATGGATTTTCAGGTTGAGTGCAGTCATTCTGAGTTGGTGTATTACATTTGGAGGGATGACCACTCTCCCTGGTTTTATGCCTCTCTCGGTCACAGGTGCCTTATTTCAGGACCAGTTTAACCCTTGCACTGCAGCGAGCACCAGGAGGAGGTATGTCCTGAGTACCCGCGGTCACACCAGGTTTGCAGGATATGTGAAGCACAGCACAGGTGATATGATTTGCTGCTCAGTGATTGCAGGATTCAGTCTGCATTTCCTCAGGTGATCTGCAAAATCTGGCCTGGTTGAGACGAGTCCCGAGGACAGGTTTGGGAAACACTGGGTTAGAAGGATAGAACCTGCCGTGATAGGGTACATTGATGTTGTGGCAGTTTATGCAATGTATGATCAGATTTTCTAACCAAATCCCCAAGTTGGGCGTTTTTAAAATTTTAAGACTATTGCAGTGGGGTGCTCTGAATTCTGTATGCTTCCTATATAAAAAAAACTAATTCTTAAACATTTTGGTTTCATCTCGATGATGGTTTGGAATGAAATTCAGAAAGACCACGGCAAAACAAAATAAAAATGATGAATCAGACTTTGTTCAAATGTCTATAAAAACACATAAAATATATTATGCATCCCGTAGATACTCGAGTATAGCGCGACCCCAATATAATGCTATGGATAGAGATTTGTTATGGAAATAAGAGAATACAGTCAAGACTCGAATATAATGCGAGGAACAAATTTATACTGTACCGGTAAACAATTAAAATCCTTCCAGGTTCTCATAACACAGTCAGGCTCCCCCTCAGGCCAGGGTGCTCTGCTCTAGAATGATTGCAGTTGTTACTAAGCATGAAGCCGCCGGCCACATGTCTTCTTTACTAGCTATTAGATGGCCGGCGGAGGCGAGCGAGGTGGAAGATTGGCTTAAACCGAGTGTGCCTTCTGGCCGTGATTGATCCCACCTCTCCTGAATCAGGGAGTTCCTGAAGTGTTTGCAAGCATCAGCGAGACTGCAGTCACTTTGGCGAGACTACCGGAACTTCCGGGAGATTTGGGATCCAGAAAAAGGCAAGTTTTTTTTTTTTACTACACGTGATGCAGATATTGAATATAACGTGACCCCTCCAAATCGAAGGTAAATTTGTGTCACCAAAATAGAGCGGTATACTGGAGTATGTACAGTACTTAACAGAAGTAGAACTCAATACAAAGTCATATCACCACACTACACCCATAACACAACATTAGGACAAAGTACAACGTGATACAGCTGTTGTATTGCCTTAAGAAATTCTCAAATAAGCATGGACGGGTGATCACCTTATGGGACCTCGAAGCTTCAGTATGGTATGGAAGGCTTTATCAAGAGGAATGTTAGAATGGATAGAACCAAAACGTGGATCAGACTTAAAGGTAGGGATGCACCGAAACGAAAATTTCTGGC
Source organism: Leptobrachium leishanense (assembly GCA_009667805.1). Taxonomy (NCBI): domain Eukaryota; kingdom Metazoa; phylum Chordata; class Amphibia; order Anura; family Megophryidae; genus Leptobrachium; species Leptobrachium leishanense. The sequence goes on along the minus strand of CM019063.1, from coordinate 516,715,094 downwards.
CGATACCGAAACCGGGGGCTCGCCTGAGCCTGGAGGCCGGAGCAGCTTGCTCGGCCGGGCCTCCAGGCCCAGGTTTGCATGGCTGATTGGTTGCACCTTACATACTCACTGACTTCCTCCTACTTTGGGAGGCTGCTCGGCAGGCTGTCGCAGGCTGCTCGGCCGGCCTCCAGGCTCAGCCGGAGGACCGTCACCGATGGAGCTCAGGGCTGAAGTAGGAGGATGTAGGTGAGTATGTTGCCTACACATACTCCCCTACATCAGCCCCGAGTCCTCCACTGGTTGCACATACTCACCTACATCGGCATCCATCGGTGGCAGTCCGCCTGCATCCAGTGCCCGCTCTCTGTGTTGGTCGCCGGGATGACATCACGAAAGCCTTTGACCCAGGATCAAAGGCTTCCATGACGTCATACCGGCGACCAACGGAGAAAGGACACTGGATGCAGGATGACTGCCACCGGTGGATGCCGATGTAGGTGTGTATGTGCAACCGGTGGAGGACTCGAGGCCGATGTAAGTGAGTATGTGCTCTCCACGCTCTCCACCCCCCCCAACGAATTCCGTCACCTGGGCCTGGAGGCCCCCCTGAGCCCCCTGCTTGGCCGGCCTTCAGACTCAGGCAAACCCCCTGCTCGGTTGGCCCTCCGGCCGAGCCGGGGACTCGCCTGAGCCTGGAGGATGGCTGATTGGGCAACTCGGCTGGCCTCCAAGCTCAGATAAGCCCCAGGCTCGGCTAGGCCTCTAGGCCCAGGCCAAGCCGGGGGCTAGCCTGAGCTTGGAAGACGGCTGAGCAGGCAGCTCAGTTGGCCTCCAGGCTCAGGCGAGCCCCCGGTTCGGCTGGGCCTACAGGCCCTATTTTGAAACGGAAATTTTTGAGCGATTTTTTTTCGGCTGAAATTTCAATTTTTTACACATGATGCAGATCTCGAATATAACGTGACCCCTCCAAATCGAAGGTAAATTATTGTCACCAAAAATCGAGCGGTATACTCGAGTATGTACAGTACTTAACAGAAGTAGAACTCAATAAAAAGTCATATCACCACACTACACCCATGATACAGCTGTTGTATTGCCTTGAGAAATTCTCAAATAAGCATGGACGGGTGGTCACCTGTCAAATTTCGGCTGAAATTTCAATTTCAGACGAAACCCAAAACACCATTTTCAGCTGATAATTATCGGTGACCGAAATTTCGGTGCATCCCTTCTTAAAGGATCTATATTTCACTTCAAAATGCTTGTCTCAAAGTCACACAGGTACGTCCTATTTTACGTTGTTTTGATTAGAAATTTGCCAGCATTGGGCTTCAATATCCACTCCTAGGTGAGTGCCAATGATAAATGCTTTTTATATAGAAGAATATTTACTTGAGAACATGTTTTTATTAGTAGTGTAAAATATTCCTCTTTTCTGGTTGGATCTCCCTTAAATAGTAGCAAAAGAAATGCACTCCAACTATCAAAGGCGATTTTGAGGATGGGTGCACATCCGACCGAGAGCATACCAAGGCTTTCAGGATACATATAGTACAGAAGAGCGTCCATGCACTCAACAAAGGCTTTAAATAGCGTAGCTTTTAATTTGGAAACTAAAGAGGTTTCGGCCAAGAAGTTAGACTTTTCGAAGGTCAACGTCTTGGCCAAAATGTTACTGGTTTCCCAATAAAAATGATGATATTTAATATCTAGGTGGAGTGCCTGGACCATCTTCTGTATTGTCCGTTTAGACCTCAGACCAAGATCCCCAAGTGACAGATCTCAGTACCCCGACAGGGTCACATCTGTTAATGTTGCTACCTTGCAACACCCCCCCCCGTGTTCTCCCCAGAAAGACTCTCGTGCCTTCCTCCAGTCTTCAGGCGAATCTTAAGGACCGGAATACGTAGAGAGCCTGCTAGCATCCCCCAGGAAATAAGACGAGGCTGTTTAACTGGAGGTTTTCAGGGTCAGAATGGAACTCTTAATTGGGGACAGGCTCACATATTTATACGGTCAAACATGGGTCGTTTTTCATACACAAAACCTGACCCTAGAATGGTATAAATATTCACTCAACATTCCTAGACAGACCGGACAATGGCAATTGTGATGACAAAAAAAGATTATAGTCTAAAGACAGCAGATAATGGGGCAGTGTTTGCCTGACAAAGCAAATTGACAAACCACTCAAATATAGACAGATAGTAACACATTCCTGAGAGGCCACCTATCAGCAGATAACAAGGTACACATGGACCATACAATAGACAGACAAGAACATTATTCTTACATAACAGAGATTACGCAAACAAACCAGAGTCTGCAACTAAAGTGTAATTTGCGCCAGAGATCCCTATACCACCAATAAAACGCCATTTGTTCTATTGAAATAGGCTGGTCTTGGGCTTTTATTATACTGTAATTAGAGCCGTGTATATACTTAAATTCCAGGCTATTTCAATTATCACTCCCCCCCCCATGAAGGCTCTTAAGATTTTCTTGCTGTTACATTACGTTGCACCAATTCTTCAAAAAATATATATATATTAGTAGCTGCTATTTTTCCGCCTACATTTGTGGCGACTATAAATTTAAGCATGTTTGCGTATATTATTTCAAGGTCACAAAGCATTGCATGAGGATTTAAACTAAGCCAGTGTCTAGAATTCTTCATGTCATACAACAAAAACGATTCCTCATGTGACTTGTCTGGGTTCTGGAAATAGAGGAGTCATCTCAAGTGACCACAGCTTGAGTCATAACTTGGTCAGATATTAAGGGAAGGTATTTTTTTAGATATAGGAGTGATGTCTGTCTGGCATCAGTCCGCAGCTTGTGGAAATTCCTGGGATTAACAGACTTTTTTGGGCGATAAGCGTAACATTCAAAGACGCAAATGCAACAAGGGTGTCCAGTTATTTAAAAATAACATGGACTTAATTTATTCTGGGTATTTATTTCTAAATGCAAGCCCTGTTTATTTTTAAAAGTTTTATTTTTATTTGATATCAAGTCATTAAAAAAAAAAATACAACATTGCGGAAGAATAATATTTTATATACTTGTTTAGAAAAGACGCGTGTACTCATATTTATTCACTTTGTTTTTACATTTGCAACAATTGCTGATTTTTGCATGTACCTGACAGAGCCACGCGTAACTGATTTAGTGGAATATTACAGCCTTATTTTTAGTAATAGTTCCTCATTTTTATTTCCATTAATGCCTTGCTGTCCTTTTCGAAACGTGCTTTATGGTGATGTAAAAAAAAAAAAAAAAAAAAAAAAGTGATCCCTTTAATACCAAGTGAATTTGTTGAAAATGTTGGGTAGGGTACATAGTTTATAATTACATGTAAGGGAAAATAGCAAGGACGCATTGACATTGTTATTCCAAAATAATTAAAATATAAAGTTTGCACATATTTAATTTTTCATGTAATCATAGATACATTACTGAAATATTACTAGGATGAAAGGTTCTAGACGCTGAATGGTGTGCTTTATCCTGCACAATTTCACATGGAAATTACAGCAACACCTTGTGTCTGTATGTGCTGCATAATGCCTGTGTATGGGAATTACAGAAACACCTTGTATCTGTATGTGCTGCACAGGGCTGTAGGGAGGGCGAGGCGAGTGAGGCGCTCGCCTCGGGCACAGCTGCAGGGGGGCGCAGGCCAGGGGCGAGAATATCGCCGCCGCTAGCCGTTCTTCTCTCTGCGAGAGGCTGCATGCAGCTTGGCCACTCGCAGGGAACCACCTAACCAGCTTGCGAGAATGCGGCTGCGCTGGACCAGCGCAGCCGGAATCTCGCGAGATCGCGGAGTTCACGTGAACTCCGTGATCTCATGCGCTGGTCAGGTGGTTCCCAGCGAGCAGCCAAGCTACATGCGGCCGCTCACAGAGAGAAGAACGGCCACACTGACAGAGGTCAGAGCTGAGGGGGAATATATCCATGAGAGCTGGGAGGAATATATCCATGAGAGCTCTCATGGATATTTCCCCCCAGCTCTCATAGATATATTTCCCCGCAGCTCTCATGGATATATTGCCCCCCCATATATCCATGAGAGCTGGGGGCAATATATATCCATGAGAGCTGGGGGGCAATATATACAGTTGTGTTCAAAATTATTCAACCCCCACTGAAATTGAGTGTTTTGGCCAGTTTGACATTGATTTTGATCATTCAGTCATCTTGCTTACAATTAAATCAAAGAGGCACGTGTAGGTCAGACAAATATAACATAACATTTATAATGAAATAACCACAAATGTCTTTTCTGTGCTCACATCATTATCAGTTTTATTCAACCCCCAAGTGACATTCAATCTTAGTACTTAGTACAACATCCTTTTACAGTTATAACAGCTTTTAAACGTGAAGCATAGCTTGACACAAGTGTCTTGCAGCGATCTACGGGTATCTTCGCCCATTCGTCATGGGCAAAAGCCTCCAGTTCAGTCACATTCTTAGGCTTGCGCACTGCAACTGCTTTCTTTAAGTCCCAACAGAGGTTCTCAATCGGATTTAAGTCAGGTGACTGCGATGGCCACTCCAAAATGTTCCAGCCTTTAATCTGCAACCATGCTCTAGTGGACTTGGAGGTATGCTTGGGATCATTGTCCTGTTGAAAGGTCCAACGTCTCCCAAGCCTCAGGTTTGTGACGGACTGCATCACATTGTCATCCAATATCTCCTGGTACTGAAGAGAATTCATGGTACCTTGCACACGCTGAAGCTTCCCTGTACCTGCAGAAGCAAAACAGCCCCAAAGCATGATTGACCCCTCGCCATGCTTCACAGTAGGCAAGGTGTTCTTTTCTTCATAGGCCTTGTTCTTCCTCCTCCAAACATAGCGTTGATCCATGGGCCCAAACAGTTCTAATTTTGTTTCATCAGTCCAAAGAACACTATCCCAAAACTTCTGTGGTTTGTCCACATGACTTTTGGCATACTGCAGTTCTTATTATTATTATTATTATTATTCTTTATTTATAAAGCGCCAGCATATTCCGCAGCGCTGTACAATAAGCACAGTATAGACAGGGTTACAATACATTGAACAACATTTGACAAACAGTACAGGAGGAGATGAGGGCCCTATTCCCGTAGGAACTCACAATCTAGAAGGGTTGGGGCTGGAAACAGGAGGAGAGGACTGCAAGGTGAGAGTGATTGATGGCTGCGTCAGTGAGTTGGGTGGTAGGCTTCCCTAAATAGGAACGTTTTAAGGGAGCGTTTGAAGAAAGAGAAGTTAGGGGAAAGTCTGACAGTACGAGGGAGAGCGTTCCAGAGAGTGGGGGCTGCGCGTGAGAAATCCTGCAGTCTATCATGGGAAGAGGTGATGCGGGGAGAAGCTAGTCGCAGGTCACTGTTTGACCTTAGGGAGCGGGCCGGGGTGTATTTGGTGATTAGTGAGGACAGGTAGTGGGGAGCTGAGTTAGTGAGGGTTTTGTAAGTAAGGATAAGGATTTTGAACTTAATTCTGCAGTGGATGGGGAGCCAGTGAAGGGACTCGCAGAGGGGAGCGGCAGAGACAGAGCGGCGGGTGAGGTGAATTAGCCTGGCGGAGGCATTCAGGATGGATTGTAGGGGGGAGAGGCGGGACAGAGGGAGGCCAGATAAGAGATTATTGCAATAGTCGAGTCGGGAGATTACCAGGGCGTGTATGAGTTGTTTTGTGGTGACAGCGGTAAGAAATGGCCGAATTCGGGAAATATTACGCAGTTGGTATCGGCAGGAGGAGGAAAGAGACTTGATGTGGGAGATGAAGGAAAGAGCAGAGTCAAGTGTAACTCCAAGACAGCGAACTTGGTTTGATGGGGAAATGGTGATACCCTCCACCGTGATAGAGAAGTCAGGAGGTGGGGAGGCATTGGAGGGAGGAATAAGTAGGAGTTCAGTCTTTGACATGTTGATCTTTAGGTGGTGGGAGGCCATCCAGGAGGAGATGCCAGATAAACAGTCACTGACTTTTGAAAGGACAGGGGGAGAGAGATCAGGGGTAGAGAGGTAGATCTGAGTGTCATCAGCGTAGAGGTGGTAATTGAAGCCAAAGCTGTTGATGATTTTGCCCAGGGAGGAGGTGTAGATGGAAAAGAGCAGAGGACCAAGGACAGAGCCTTGAGGTACACCAACAGATAGAGGCAATGATAGAGGTAATGAGTTGACTCTTCTTATTCTTTGGAGACAGCAAGGGGGTGCGCCTGGGAGTTCTGGCATGGAGGCCTTCATTACGCAGTGTGCGCCGTATTGTCTGAGCTGAAACTTCAGTACCCACATCTGACAAATCTTTTCTCAGTCCCTCAGCAGTCACACGGGGACTTTTCTCCACTCTACGCTTCAGGTAGCGCACAGCAGTCGAAGTCAGCATCTTCTTTCTGCCACGACCAGGTAGCGTTTCAACAGTGCCCTTTGCCTTGAATTTGCGAATGATGCTTCCTATGGTCTCTCTTGGTATGTTTAACATCTTTGCAATCTTCTTATAGCCATTGCCCTTCCTGTGAAGAGTAATCACCTCTTCTCTTGTCTTCCTGGACCATTCTCTTGACTTCACCAGGTTTGTAACCACACCAGTAAATGTCTAGAAGGAGCTGAGTATCACAGTCATTTTAAAGCTGCCTAATTGGTGCTTATTATGCTTTATTGCTGCTCCGTGACATCCACAGGTGTTTTCAATACCTGATTGAAAACACTTGAATGAACCTCTGTTCTTCAGAGTGGTAGTCTTTAAGGGGTTGAATAATTGTGTCAATGAAGAATTCACAAAAGAAACCTTTACTACTGTATTACAAAACCAAATGATGTCATTTTAGTTGCATATGGTTCTTTAAAAAGTCCTTGTAGGATTTCATTCTGAATACAATTACAAATGTACACTAAATTCCCTAAAACCCTTTACAGCATTGGGGGTTGAATAATTTTGAACACCACTGTATATCCACTAGAGCTGGGGGGCAATATATATATATCCACTAGAGCTGGGGGGCAATATATATCCATGAGAGCTGGGGGGCAATATATATCCACTAGAGCTGGGAGGCAATATATATCCATGAGAGCTGGGGGGCAATATATATCCATGAGAGCTGGGGGGTGTCAGGCGGCTTATGCGGTTCAGAGGTGAGCCCAGCAGGTGGTGAGACAGAAGGGAGGCCAGACAGGATATCAAACAAATAATATAGGTTTAATGAAACCACAAATGGGACTTGGCAGCAGGCACTGGAATAAACAGAAGATGGCAATTCTGGACAGCACAGGCAATGACGTGGTTAAAGTCCATAAGCAAGGGGTCATGGCTGGTGGCTGGCTGAGAGGTGTAGTTAATCCATAGCAGGGGTTCGGTACACGGTATATCAAATAAAGACAGTCCAGGGAGTAGTCTTGACTGGAGAGCCAGAGGATTGTGGGCAATGCAGTCCCAGACTGCAGACAGGGTCCACCAAGAATGAATCAGGACAGCTGGCAGTGGTACCTTGAAGGTGTGAAGCTGTCTAAGCCACAGGTAGGTATCCAGACACAAAGGATAGTGGGCTACGCCATTGAGAGAACACACTTGTGCAGCAACCAAGAAGTCTTGACCATGGAACGTAGCTACAGCGCAAATGGAGATCGCTGGAAGTCCCAGGCAATGAAGGAGGGTGTATGATGATATTTCCAGGAACAGCAGGGCAGAGCAATGGCAGGAATCAGGATGAAGACTGAACTGAGATGGATGCTGGAGACACTTGGATCACGAGAGACACTTGGATCACGAGAGACACTTGGATCACGAGAGACACTTGGATCACGAGAGACACTTGGATCACGAGAGACACTTGGATCACGAGAGACACTTGGATCACTGGAGACACTTGGATCACTGGATACAGTACAGCAACAGGAAATCAGCTTAGCAGGAATGCACACCACCTAGTAACCTAGGTCAGGGAACTACAATGCAGAACCATTGCTTGTTGGGTCGCTCTGCTATTTAAGGAGGCTTGATAGCAGATGGGCCTCCAAGGCTGGACAGGAAAAGCCAGGCTGGATCTCCAGAAGCCTGGACATGACACTGAGCTTAAGTAAGACCCGGATGGGAACCCACTATACAAGCATTCCAGGACAAAGCTGTTGGAGCCAGACTGTGCAATACTGGCAAATAGCAGTCTTCCAAAGGTGGGGCATGACAGGGGGAAATATATATCCATGAGAGCTGGGGGGCAATATATATCCATGTGAGCTGGGGGGCAATACAGTATAAATCCATGAGAACTGGGGGGCAATATATCCATGAGAGCTGGGGGGCAATATATCCATGTGAGCTGGGGGGCAATATATCAATTAGAGCTGGGGGCAATATATATACATCCATGTGAGCTGGGGGAAATATATCATGTATAAGCATATCACAGAGATACACAGACAGCAGTAATATGTGTGTGTGTGTGTACACTGCAGTATAAGTGTATCACAGAGCTGCACAGCCGTATACTCGCAGTAATGTGCAGTGTGTAAGAGCGTATCAGCTGCACAGCAATAAAACTCACAGTAATGTGGGGGTGCACAATTTTCTGTTCTTGCCTCAGGTGCAGAAAAAGCTAGCTACAGCTCTGGTGCTGCATAATGCCTGTGTATGTGAATTACAGTAACACCTTGTATCTGTATGTGCTGCATAATGCCTGTGTATGGCAATTACAGTAACACCTTGTATCTGTATGTGCTGCATAATGCCTGTGTATGGGAATTACAGTAACACCTTGTATCTGTATGTGCTGCATAATGCCTGTGTATGGCAATTACAGTAACACCTTGTATCTGTATGTGCTTCATAATGCCTGTGTATGGGAACTACAGCAACACCTTGTACTGTACTGTACAGGGATTTTCAGTCATTATAACCCCTGAATTTTATCCCTGTACAGCAGTGAGTGACCCCAGAGCTCTCCCTGTATTCTGCCCTCTCACAGGATGCTGCAATGGAGCAATCAAGTTGTGCTTTTTGTTGCAGTGAGGGTGGGGGCTGCTCCTTGTAGCTTCTTTACAGTCACATTATGACAGTGAGGTCTACCCGACAGAGTTAGCCTCCCTCTCTCCTGCGTCCCCCCTACAATCCATTCTGAATGCCTCTGCCAGGCTCATCCACCTCACCCATCGCTTTGTCTCTACCGCTCCCCTCTGCGAGTCACTTCACTGGCTCCCCATCCACTGCAGAATTAAGCTCCCCACTACCTGTCCTCATTAAATCACCAAATACACCCCAGCCCGCTCCCTAAGATCAAACAGTGACCTGTGTCTAGCGTCTCCCCGCATCACCTCTTCCCATGATAGACTACAGGATTTCTCACACGCAGCCCCCATCCTCTGGAACGCTCTCCCTCGTACAGTCAGACTTTCCCCTAGTTTCCCTTCCTTCAAATGCTCCCTTAAGACATTCCTATTTAGGGAAGCCTACCACCCAACTCACTGACGCAACAAGCCCATCACTCTCCCCTTGCAGCCCATCACTCTCACCTTGCAGTCCATCACTTTCACCTTGCAGTCCATCACGCTCACCTTGCAGCCCATCACTCTCACCTTGCAGCCCATCACTCTCACCTTGAAGCCCCACCTCCTATTTCCACCCCAACCCTTCTAGATTGAATGTTCCCACGGGAATAGGGCCCTCGTTTCCTCCTGCACTGGTTTATCAAATGTTGTTCAGTCTTACAGGGTTATTCAGAGAAAGGTGAAAACCAGGAGAACTGTCAGGAGAAGTGAAAATTCTAGGTCAAAACAGCCAATTTGGAAAGTGAGATAAATGGGAGAATTTTTCTTGTTTGGCTATTTTGACCTAGAATTTTCACTTCTCCAGTCATTCTCCTGGTTTTCACCTTCTCTGAATTACCCTGACAGTGTATTGTAACCCTATCTATATCGTGCCCATTGTTCAGCGCTACGGAATATGCTGGCGCTATATAAATAAAGTATAATAATAAAGCCTGGGAATTTAGTTTCTCCACAAGAGGAACACTAATATTGCATTTAAAAAGGTACACAAGAGGGGTAGAAAATGCTATTTTTTGGCATTTATTGTATTACAATGCAAAATAGAGTTTACACTTTTTTGTAGTGAAAGGGTTAAGGAAGATTTCAGAATAACAACAGCAATTGCAGACACCGAACAGTAACTGTTATTTGACTAAAACACTCCACAAACTGACATAACTTTCACGTGCTATTGCGCAAAATCATTTAAACGGAAACGTACTTTAAAATTGCTGCAAGAGTAAACATTTCAAAAGCGTAATGACAGATCCGCTGTTTTAAACCTGCGGGGCGTGATTCTCTGTGCGGTTCTGTCAACGCCGTATATTATCAAGTGAAATATAAACAGGCTGTTAGGACAACACAAAACCTGTTTCCACGATCATCTGTTTATTGGGACTAAATTATTCCAAGAGACAAAAAAACTAATTTTAATTTGTATACACACACACACACACAGTGGTTAACTGACACTTAAAGATACAGGGCGGTATGAGATAGTGCTCGCTAGGCTTGTGCACCGATTTTTTTTTCGGTTCGATTCGGTTCGATTTTTCGGATTTTTAAACTTTTCGATTCGGCTCGTTTCGACCGATTTCGGTTTCGATTCGATTCGGTTCGACCTGTTTTTCGAGTACATTTTTTTCGGAATTTCGACCATTTTTCGTATTTTCGTGTCACTGTGCTCGGTTTTTGTATCGACTTTTCGTTTTTTTGGAAAAATTTTCGTTTTTCAGAAAATTTTCGTTTTTACAAAATTTTCGTTTTTACAAAATTTTCGTTTTTCGGAAAATTTTAGTTTTTCGGAATTGCACATTTTTCGGCATATCGACCATTTTTCGTATTTTTTGTGTCATTTTGCCCGTTTTTTGTATCGACTTTTCGTTTTTTCGAAAAATTTTCGTTTATCAGAAAATGTTCGTTTTTACAAAATTTTCGTTTTTCGGAAAATTTTCGTTTTTCGGAAAATTTTAGTTTTTCGGAACATCTGTTCTCCTCGTTTGCCACATTTCAAGCCCATTCGAAAAATCCGAAAATATTTCGTTTCGGCTCGGAAAACATTTCGGATCTGAACTTTTCGGATCTAAAATTTTTCGGAAATTCGGCCGCATCCGAAAACACGAATCGGGAAATTTCGTGAAAATTCCGAAATTCCGAAACCCGAAACGCACATCTCTAGTGCTCGCTAAAAACGGGGCAGCCAAGGAAGAAAACCTGTGCTTGCATGTTTCTCCATAGCGTCCCTGTTTTAGCTCCATATTACGGGGCAGGCGCTGATTCAGCAGTCTGCCCCGTAACGCAGCACTAAGCCTCAGGATACTCGAGGCAGCGCTAACGCCCCACCCATCCATCTCCTCCTGGAGTCCATAGGACTCCATTGAGGCTTTGACTGCCGGTCACATGACCTGAAGGATCTTGCCTCTTGCGAGATCCTGCAGGTCCGCGGAGTGATTGCGGAGGCAGACTGGGGACTCACCCCTCCCCAGTCTCACTCTGTTCCTGGCGGCCAGATGCGGCAGATCAGGCCGCCGTAGCTGAACGCTGAAAGGTTAGCGTTAGGATTGTAATATTGCCCAAAATATGTTGGTAGCTGGTTAAAATAAATTAATAAATAGGACTGATATATTAACTTTCAGTTTTTAAGAATGTACATAAAACTAATTTAGGAACTTGATGGAAGTGAAGTAAACACTAACCGGGAGCATTTGGGATTTAATTCCAATGTTGATTTACTTGGACCATAAAGATCATCAGAAGCCTTTGGAAATTGTGAATTATCTTGCTATACTCTGACGATCTTGAGATATGATGTGCGATTCCGTTCAAACTTACAGGGTTATTCAGAGAGAGGTGAAACTCAGGAGAATGAATGGAGAAGTGAAAATTCTAGGTCAAAATAGCCAAACCAGAAAAAACTCTCCCATTTATCTCCCTTTCCAAATCGACTATTTGGTCTAGATTGTTCTCTTATCCTGAAAATTCTCCTGGTTTTCACCTTTCTCTGAATAACCCTGTAAGACTGAACAACATTTGATAAACCAGTACAGGAGGAAACGAGGGCCCTATTCCCGTGGGAACATTCAATCTAGAAGGGTTGGGGTGGAAACCGGAGGAAAGGACTGCAAGGTGAGAGTGATGGACTGCCAAATCGGCTATTTGGTCTAGATTGTTCTTTTCTCCTGCCAATTCTCCTGGTTTTCACCTTTCTCTGAATAACCTTGATAAAATTCTGCTGATTATGCCAGATTCCGAGCCTTCTGATCAGCCAAGTCTTCGAACCTAAATGCTTCCAAAAAGAAGTTTTGTGGATCAGTCTGAAATTACCGAAATACAATTAAATTGATTGATTTGGATAACAGAGAACAATTGCCCTCACTGTTCTATGCAAATTCCCAAATCGGAATACAAGCAGAAACAGAAACCCGAAAACAGGGTTTCCCAAACCTGTCCTCAGGACCCGCTGACGCGCCACGTTTTCCAGATATGTGAAGCACAGCACAGGCGATATGATTTGCTGCTCAGCGATTGCAGGATTCAGTCTGCATTTTCCCAAAGGAGATCCTTAAAAATCTGGCCTGGCTGAAGGTCCTGAGGACAGGTTTGGGAAACAAGTAGAAATAGCAACCCACAGTCAGCCTTGCCCGAAAGAAAATATTTCCAGAGTACGAGTAGTCTGAATATTCAAAACCGATCCGATATTTTCTCATTAGTCTAAAGCGAAAGTATTTCCAAACTCAAAACATCTGGTTTCAGAAATTTCCAAATCTGAATAGAATTTTTCACCACTTTAACCCCTTCCCGATCACAGACGTACTATGTACGTCCAATCGGGAAGTCTCCCTTAGACCCACTGACGTACATAGTGCGGGGTCTCCTAACCTCCCTCCTGATACTCACCCCCCTTGCTGGGCTCCCGTGGTGGTCTGGCAGGCTGGAAGCCTGCCCAACCTTTTCAGGCGGCCTGGCAGGCGCGATGATGTCATCAAGGTGCATGATGATGTCATCGCCGGGCACCCCCCGGCGCCTGCAGTAAAAAAGGAGGAAATGGGGTGGCTCCTTAGGAGCCCTCTCCCTCCCAAACTGTCTTTCCCACCTCTGTTCCTTGCAAGGATCTAAAATATGGCGAAAAAAAAACAAATTTAAAGCAATTACGAGTTTTGAGACAAAAAGAAAATTCCGTCGTTTCATCACAATACAAAAATTGCAACTTACCCAACCTAATGGCTGGTTATAAATCCAAGTGTAACAATGTACCAAGCAACACCAAACAGAATGATAATGCTAAAGTCTGTGTGCAGCTCCAGACTTACAAACCAACATGATGCTGATCAGGACAAATGCAAAACCCCCAGCTGTCAGAAATAAAGGTCAAAACCCGATCATTTCTCATCAATCAAGAATACAGTTTGAAGATGTCCTAAACATCGGGGAGTGCCAATACCACCCTGCCCAACGCACACAAAGTTCCACATAATAGCATAAGAATCAACACCCCAGGTACAAAAAGTCGCAAGTGACATGGGTGGAAGGAGCACCCCTTATCCAGTAATCTAGAATTCTTAAGGCTCCAAATACCCAGAGTTTGAAACTTTGATTTGCATGGACATAAGTTTCACTTGCCTCCTTCTGCCACTCCTGACGGGTCCCTCCTTCCCACCTGTACTCCTCTCTATTCTGCAGCACCAGGAGGAACACCTTGGGGCATGCTGGCTCTGCATGCCCCTCAAGCCCCAACACAGCATCTCCCAGCATGCATCTCTCTTGTGCTGCTGCAGCATGGGCCTCTCTGTTCCCCTGCGGCAAACCTCATCTCCGGCTTCAAAATCATAGCTGGGTTACCGAAAGCCAGAAAACTCCAAAATCCGTAATGCGAGGAGTCCCAAGCATGCTGGATAAGGTGTGCTCAACCAGTACATACAATCAGTGGCGTAGTGAGGGTTGTCGGCACCCGGGGCAAGGCAAGAATTGTGCGCCCCCCCAACCTGTGGACACGGTAACACACCCCGATTCCCTTCCACCAGTACAGTATTGACCCCCTTATCACACAAGCACATGTATTGTAATTTAACAAAATACTGATATAATAAAAAAATAAACACACATGCCCCCCACGCTACACCACTGCTACACCACTGCTACCAGTCAACATGTCCCAGTATACCCTAGCATAGTTCTACTCTCCCAGTACCCCCAGTCACGCTCTCTCTCCCAGTAACCCCACGTTCTCCCAGTACCCCACTCTCTCCCATTACTCCCATTCACTCTCTCCCAGTACCCCAAGTCTCTCTCTCTCCCAGCACCCCCAGACACTATCTCCCAGTACCCCCAGTTACTCTCTCCAAGTACCCCCACTTTCTCCCAGTACCCCCAGTCACTCTCTCTCTATCCAAGTACCCCCAGTCATTCTATCCCTTAACCTCCAGTCACTCTCTCCCTGTACCCCCTCACTGTGTGTTGGTCACGCTGCTCTGGTGTCACACAGTGTTGCCTACCTGTATGGAGTTGCTGGTGGACCGGGGGGAGGCAGCTGTCCAGGGGGCTTAGTGGGGACCCGATTTTAAATGTGCTGCAGGGCAGGCGCCTCCCTCCCTCCTTTCTGTTCAGTGGCTGCAGAGCTGCCAGCAGTGGGGGACTGGCACAAGGCTTCAAGGGGGGCTGACAAACGTGGTACAGGGTGTTCTGTCGAATAATGCTGCATTGCTTCACGTGACTCAAATCAGCGTTAAGGAGGAGTCAGGACCGGACCAGAATTTTCTGTCCTGGTCATCCCTTCCGGATGCTGAGTGCTAAGTCACTGCAATAGAGGCGGCTACCTGTGCAAGGGCCTCTCCCGAACACCAGTGTCCGTAAGCAAACACCTTGCTGATCCCTGCTGGAAAATATTAGTGGTTCAAACTTCTTTTGAAATTTATGCCCCTAAGAAAATTGCGCCCGGGGCAACCGCCCCCGAGGCCCTCCCCACGCTACGCCACTGCATACTATTACCCCAAGAATTGTGTCTCAAATGTACCCCAAAGAGTGTGACAGTTTGTGTCAGTTGAGCGTTTCAGAAGTCCGTTTAACTACAAGAACGAAGAACCATGATAAACATTGGGCCGGCTTGGCCCAGTTATAGGAGCTTGCCCGGTTTCAGAACAGAAGGTTTTCATGTAGTCAAATGAATGATCTCTGTATACTCGGATATTTTAGCTGCAAGAATGGATTAAAACCACATGTTACCACCGGGCAGCACTATTCATGGACCCCTCATGCTCATTTGGAACGTATAACTGGTCGGGAGCACATAAGCGGTGACAGGCTTAGGCAAGACCTGATCATAATTTGTGAACTAAACTCCCGTCATTACCTAGTTAAGTTGTGTTAAAACTTGAAGGGGGTGTAAAATCAGATAAAATCTTAAATGCCTTTAAATTTCTTCAGCTTTGATGGTGCAGTTTGTGTAATGAGTGCTCTCCTATTGGTGTACTGTATGTGTCACAGGAAGCATCCTTTCGTTATGCGTCGTAAAGGTTGAGTGCTGCCCTTCTGAAGTAATCTAAAAGGTATAATATGCCAGCTGTGGCAGAAGTAGGAGCATTTTTCGCTGACGTAGCATTCTGTATTACACACAACATATGCCTGTGGTTATTTTTGCATTTTTCTTGGTCATGATTCTTCGCAGGGACCCAAGCTATCCTACAGCTGCGTTACTCCAACTCGCGTTATTCAATGTCACAATTTTTTGCCTCCATGCTGGGCAGAGAAATACTTTGTTTGCCAAGCTATGGAGACTACAGAGATCTGATTGCTTTAAATAATAGGACTCCTAGCCAAGGGTCCTCTAAAGGTTTCTTCAAAAGTCATTCCTTTTGTTGACAAGATGGATTGGACAACCTTTTTGGCCAAGTCTGTTATTTTCTGCCAAAATTGTACAAGGAGGTTATCATCTCCATACTTTATAATTAAATAAAATAAATAAATGAGGGGGGGTGTAGTGTCTAATAGAATGTCACACAATACAATGGCTAAGAAGAATTACATACAATGAACTACTGCAAAAGAGCGCCCATGCACTCATTAGATCATGACTTGATTACTGTAACTCTCGCTTTGCCTCCATTGCTCCTTTGCAATCTAATGAATGCAGTTGCCAGGCTTCTATTTCTCACTTGTCGCATAACACCCCCCATCTGCCAGTCCCTCCATTGGCTCCCTGTACCCTTTAGGATCCGATTCATAATACTAACATTCTCGTTCAAAGGCCTCAAGAAAGTGACACCCCTCTTTACATGTCTTCATTACTCCACAAGCACATCCTTCATATAGATCAATCTGGTCAGCAGGTGACCTCTGCCCACAGCACCACCTACTCTCGCCTCAAAGACGTTGAGGGCAGCTCTGGTCCTGTGGAAAGACCTACCTCTTCCTATTGGACTCTTCCTCTAATCTTTTGGCCTTTAAGAAATTCCTCAAAACCCATCTCTTCAGATTAGCGTACCACATTACCGATGCCAACCAATCCCTTTCCTTGTCTACCCCCACATCACGATCGAGGCCCTTTCCTTGTCCCTACCATTTCTTTAACTCTAGTGCAGGTGTTCCGGATGACCTATAAAACGCTGGACTCTCTCTACCAACTCCTCTAAATCGTTAGCTCATCAGAGCAGAGCCCTCTACACCTCTTGGTTCTGTTCCCATGTTTGTAGCTTAGTCTCAGTCCCCATTGGCTATTGTTAAGCGCTGCGGAAACTGTTGGCACTGTATAAATGATGATAATAACTGTAGAAGACAGCATGGAGAGGATCAAAATGATGGGTGAAAGGCAAATATCACATGCCAGGACAGATACCAACTGCATGGCTCCACTTGTAAAAATATTTACCACTAATTAAATAGTGTAAAGCATATTTGCATCAGGGATATAGGATGCTGTATGATAGAATACCTTACATTGTTTTATAGGAATAGAAATCAGTTCAAAGCCTATTTATATCCTATTCTCTGATGTATGGCACCTTGAATTCATAAACTGACCCTGAAAGAGGTCATCAATTACCTCCTGCATTACACCGGCATGCACAAGGTCACTAATGAACTCAACCATAAAAGAAAATGTGTCAAGAGCACAAAAACGGGCAATAAGTATTGCGAGTCAATACAGTGTAAGCGCTGTCATTTTCTACATGAGGGAATGCAGCTTTATTGTATTCAGTGATGCCCGTTTTAGAACAAAGGTGCAATGTGTCTGCAGAGCAGGTTGGATCAAGACTCTCAAGAGTGGATTTAGAACACAGAAGGGGTAACGCACGAAGAGCGATTGTTTCTACGACATTAACGGTTTGTGAAAATCACTGTTGCAACTGCAGTGCACATCGACTATTCAGGGAAGCATACTTTGGCACCAGTGGGCGAAGTTTCTTCATATGATGGTGTACAACAGTGCCACCAAAATATCCGAAGAGCCCAGCTTGAGCAGCCCTGCCCTACAGTGTTGACACATCCCACGCTGGCCGGGTGCTGAGTGCAGAACAGAGGTCTTGCAGTCACATGAGATGCTAGGGGGTGGGGCGGGGCGCAGCTTGAAGACGCGGCGCCCGCCGAGTTTAAAGTCCAGCGTTTCACTTACTACAGTGCCCTGACGTGAATTCACTTTCCTCAGCGCTCAGTATTTTTGCCTATATTGTGTTTTGAGCTGGCATTCCTGACAATCCTACTCTGTGTACCGACCTGACATTGACTGACAACCCTGCGCTTTGTACCGACCTGGCATTGACTGACAACCCTGCTCTGTGTACCGACCTGGCATTGACTGACAACCCCGCTCTATGTATCGACCTGGCATTGACTGACAACCCTGCTCTGTGTACCGACCGGGCATTGACTGACAACCCTGCTCTGTGTACCGACCTGGCATTGACTGACAACCCCGCTCTATGTATCGACCTGGCATTGACTGACAACCCTGCTCTGTGTACCGACCTGGCATTGACTGACAACCCCGCTCTATGTATCGACCTGGCATTGACTGACAACCCTGCTCTGTGTACCGACCTGGCATTCTCTGACGAACCCGCTCTGTGTACCGACTTGGCATTGACTGACAACCCTGCTCTGTGTACCAACCTGGCATTCTCTAACAAACTCACTCTGTGTACCAATCTGGCATTGATTGACAACCCCACTCTGTAACGACTTGGCAAGTATGATCTTGCTTTGGGTATCAATATTGGCACACGTCTGATGGGTACCAAGATCCCTGTACCATCAACCAAGTCTGTTATAATATTCTGGTATCTGTTAACCCTCGCTGGTTACGTGTTACTTGGTTAACTGAAGATAGTTAGCTAGGGATGCACCAAAATTTCGGCCAACAAAATTATCGGCTGAAAATGGTGCTTTCGGTTTCAGCTGAATTGGAAAATCCAGCTGAAGAAAATCACCTGAAAAATTTCCTTTCAAAATAGGGCCTGGAGGCCCAGCCGAGCCGGGGGCTCGCCTGAGCGTGGAGGTCGGCCGAGCTGCCTGGATGCCGTCTTCCAAGCTCAGGCGAGCCCCTGGCCTGGCCTGGCCCTAGAGGCCCAGCCGAGCCTGGGGTTCGCCTGAGCTTGGAGGCCGGTCGAGTTGCCTGCTCGGCCAGTCTCCAAGCTCAGGCGAGTCCCTGGCTCGGCTTGGAGGCCCAGCTGAGCAGGGGGCTTGCCTGAGTCTGAAGGCCGGCCAAGCAGGGGGCTTGGGTGGGCCTCCAGGCCCAGGTGATGGATTTTGTTGAGGGGGTGGAGAGCGTTGCACATACTCACCTACATCGGCCCCGAGCGAGTCCTCCTGCATCCAGTGTCCTCTCTCCGTTGGTCGCCGGTATGATGTCACGGAAGCCTTTGACCCTGGGTCAAAGGCTTTTGTGATGTCATCCCGGCGACCGACACAGAGAGCGGACACTGGATGCAGGAGGACTGCCACCGCTGGAGGACTCAGGGCCGATGCAGGCGAGTATGTGTAGGCAACATGCTCACCTACATCCTCCTACTTCGGCCCTGAGCTCCAGCGGTGACAGTCCTCCGGCTGTCGCAGGCTGCACAGCCGGACTCCAGGCTCAGGCGGGCCTCCGGCTCGGCTTGGCCTTGAAGGCCCAGCAGAGCCGGGGGCTTCCCTGAGCCTGGAGGCCGGCCGAGCAGCCTGCAACAGCTGGAGGACTGTCACCGCTGGTGCTCTGGTTGCCCCTGGCTCGGCTAGGCCTTGAAGGCCTGAGCCTGGATGCCGGCCGTGCAGCCTGTGACAGCCAGAGGACTGTCACTGCTGGAGCTCAAGGCCGAAGTAGGGGGATGTAGGTGAGCATGTAGGTGCAACCAGTCAGCCATGCGAACCTGGGCCTGGAGGAGCATGCTGCTCGGTCAGCCTCCAGGCTCAGGCGAGCCCCTGGCCCGGCCTCCAGACCCAGGTTCTCGTGTCTGATTTTCGGTTTCGGTATCTGCTTTCGGCCGAACCAATCCCGAATTTTCAGTTTCGTATCGGCCGGAAATTTCCATTTCAGTGCACCACTATAGTTAGCTGTACCGACCACCTAAGGATCGGAGAGGTAATTAGTATACTGTACAAGGACCAGTATCATAGACCAAAGGGGGGATCTGTGACAAGTGTCAGGAATAAGCCGATTAATATCATCCTCGTAGACTGATGGATTCCAGCCTTCCTAGTTCCTTCACACAATTAACCCCTTAAGGACCAAGGGTCTTTAAAGTCAATGAATTTATGACGTGACAATTACGTCATTAGATCTTAAGGGGTTAATGAGCATTTCTCTGTATCAATGTATTTCTTGGTCATTTAATTGGCAGCTTAGTCTAATTCTAGAAGGCTGGCAGGGGGCTATAGGAAATTTAACAGTTACATCAATCCTCTGGCCCTGCACAGAGCAGCAGAAACCTCCACTTTGCACAACGAACAAGGTAAGCAGCGGGAAATTGAGACTGCCATTTCCTGAAGACCGCTGAATAATTGAGATTACCTCCTAATGAGAAAATAATTTAATGGTTTTAATTGCAAAAGTGCCCATGTTACCAAAATGCAAGATGGGTTTCCTAAAGCTCACGCATGGGGGAAAAGATAAAAAATATATCAATGCATTGTGTGATTAAATAAATCAAGGGTGACTTTATTGAGACTTTGTGTGAACCTAAAGGGATACTCTTAAAAATAAAATTCCCCTTTGTGACCTTAATTGCACAGGTGCAATCAACAGCCTCAGCCCAATTAATATATTTAGATTTTTGGTAACCTGGAAGAACCTTTAAGCTCTTCTGTATAAATTGCGCTCCTATGCAACTTGTGTAGCGTAGGAACCGCAAATTGAGCACCGCTACGGATTTGCGCACTTTACGTACCCAAGTTCTGTAGCACCTGTGCGGAATGATGGATTGGAGCCAAGCGTGCATGGACAGATCTGATCCATCGGCTGCCTCGGAGACTGTTGACTATTGTGCGTGGTCTCAAAGATGTTGGTGGTCTAATAGGTTTCAGCACCAAAAACAGGGGGATTAGGTATTGTTTTTTACCCTAATCTAAGTAATTCATCCATTTCACATTCCGAAATGATAACAAAATAAATAAAAGCGACATATGAATTGATCCGTAAAACGAATTGCCAATAAAAACGAACTAACGAATCAATCTGAAATACAAATTACCGATCGTCCGAACTAACGAATCAACCAAAAAACAAATTACCGATCGCCCGAACTAACGAATCAATCCGAATAACGTTCACGTAATGAATGCACCGAAACAAATTGAAACCCATAACGAATTGATACAAAACGAAACAAAACTTTTCATTGTGCACATGTCTAGTGATCATAGCTTTATGGTAAAAATAAAAATAAAAAAAAAAAAAAAAAGTTAGGACTGTGTAAAGCAAGGTCTCCCACTTCTGATATCAGACAGGCCTGCATAGGTTGGGAAAACATGGGACTGCCCGCACCAGAGAAAAGTGTATATTTTATAGAATTAAATGGCATCTAGATGCAAACAATCTTATCAGTTAAACACCCACTTATCTTTTGCCATCAGTGTGATATATATATATATATATATATCAGTCAGGTCCAGAAATATTGGGACAGCGACACAATTTTAACATCTTTGGCTCTATACACCACCACAATGGAGTTGGAATGAAACAAACACAATGTGCTTTAACTGCAGACTGTCAGCTTTACTTTGAGGGTATGTACATCCAACTCAGGTGAACGGTGTAGGACTTACAGCAGTTTGCAGATGTGCCTCCCACTTGTTAAGGGACCAAAGGTAATGAGACAATTGGCTTCTCAGCTGTTCCATGGCCAGGTGTGTGATATTCCCTCATTACCCCAATTACAATGTGCAGATAAAAGGCCCAGTTCAAGTGTGCTATTTGCATTTGGAATCTGTTGCCACAAACAAACCCATCAGAGAGAGAGATAGCAAGAACATTAGGCGTGGCCAAAACAACTGTTTGGAACATTCTCAAAAAGAAGGAACGCACCGTGAGCTCAGCAACACCAAAAGACCCGGGAGACCACAGAAAACAACTGTGGTGGATGACCGAAGAATTCTTTCCCTGGTGAAGAAAACACCCTTCACAACAGTTGGCCAGATCAAGAACACCCTCCAGGAGGTAGGTGTATGTGTGTCAAAGTCAACAATCAAGAGAAGACTTCACCAGAGTGAATACAGAGGGTTCACCACAAGATGTAAACCATTGGTGAGCTTTAAAAACAGGAAGGCCAGATTAGAGTTTGCCAAACAACACCTAACAAAGCCTTCACAGTTCTAGAACAAGATCCTATGGACAGATGAGACCAAGATCAACTTGTACCAGAGTGATGGGAAGAGAAGAGTATGGAGAAGGAAAGGAACTGCTCATGATCCTAAGCATACCACCTCATCAGTGAAGCATGGTGGTGGTAGTGTCATGGCGTGGGCATGTATGGCTGCCAATGGAACTGGTTCTCTTGTATTTATTGATGATGTGACTGCTGACAAAAGCAGCAGGATGAATTCTGAAGTGTTTCGGGCAATATTATCTGCTCACATTCAGCCAAATGCTGCAGAACTCATTGGACAGCGCTTCACAGTGCAGATGGACAATGACCCAAAGCATACTGCAAAAGCAACCAAAGAGTTTTTGAAGGGACAGAAGTGGAATGTTATGCAATGGCCAAGTCAATCACCTGACCTGAATCCCATTGAGCATGCATTTCACTTGCTGAAGACAAAACTGAAGGGAAAATGCCCCAAGAACAAGCAGGAACTGAAGACAGTTGCAGTAGTGGCCTGGCAGAGCATTACCAGGGATGAAACCCAGCGTCTGGTGATGTCTATGCGTTCCAGACTTCAGGCTGTGATTGACTGCAAAGGATTTGCAACCAAGTATTAAGAAGGGAAAGTTTGATTTATGATTATTATTCTGTCCCATTACTTTTGGTCCCTTAACAAGTGGGAGGCACATCTGCAAACTGCTGTAAGTCCTACACCGTTCACCTGAGTTGGATGTACATACCCTCAAATTAAAGCTGACAGTCTGCAGTTAAAGCACATGGTGTTTGTTTCATTCCAACTCCATTGTGGTGGTGTATAGAGCCAAGAATTGTGTCCATGTCCCAATATTTCTGGACCTGACTGTATATACAGTATATTTATAAAAAAAAAAATCTGGCTTTAAAAATTCCTTAGCTGGAAACAAAGTGACAGAAGAAAAAGACGAACATGAGAAGATTTTTCAGGATCACAAATGGCTACCAGATAGCTGAAGATGCCCATTCAGATAAATATTCATAGCACACACAAATATACAAACACTTTCAAAGTGTGTATGTCTATGCATGAATAATAAAACAACAAGTTTAGATTTGTGCATAATAAAGGAGATTTTATATTGTGAACGTGTATGATATGATATGATATAAGGCAGTTGTGACAAACCTAGGCAACCAAAGGTTGTGGAATTACATGTCCCTTGATGCTTCGTCACACTTAAGGCTGGCTGAGCATCATGAGACTTTCAGTTCAGGAACATCTGGAGTGGCAAAGGTCACCATCACTGACAAGGTTTTATCGAACAGGAAACGTTATAACGATTCCAAATAGCAATCCTAATGACAGGATATAAAACCGTGAGACAGCAGCAAAAATCAATATGGTGGGGGGGGGATAAAACGAAGCAAAATAACATTCTCAATCTGGAAATTGCGGCCAAGACACTTGAAACGATCGTCGGGGGTTGCGCCACCTCTCGTGCAGGGATGCCTTCCTTGGCATTTCTGTACTGGCCGCCATTTCTGGGTGTAGCAGTCTGTGCCACTACAGGGACAACTGCTCCATATGCAAATCAATCAACCTAAAACCTTGTGAGACCTGAGCGGGCCCCACCGTAGAGCAGGTCTCTAGTGCTGTTGCTTGTTCTCAGCATCCTCACAAACCTCTCTGTTTCTCACTTTAAGTCTACAAGGTAAACCAGACGTGGACCCCTTGCTCGATGTGCCTAGAGGGTGTCCGCTATACCTTCCTGACAAGGCCTAACAAGGCCAAAACGATAGTCAAGCGTTGCGGCACCTCTCGTGCAGGAATGACTTCCTTGGCATTCAATACTGACCACCCTATCTGGGTGATCGCAGACTGATTTGCATATGGAACAGCTGTCCCTGTAATGGCATAATCGAGCTATAACCTTGTGAGACCTGAGCGGGCTCCACCGTAGAGCAGGCCACAGTGCCGTTGCTCGTCCTCAGGACCCACACAAACCTCTCGGTTTCTCACTTGGAAATTCCAACCGAAAAGGAACAATGGGTTTAAAAGAATGAGGTTATAAAATGTCACAAATGTTGAGGTCAACTTCAAGTCTTATAAAGACTGATTTTTCACAAATATTTTTTTTTCCTTTTATGATAAGCCCAGTTTTAAGTGGTCCTAAAATGAGAATTTTTATTTCCTGAATTTTAGTCAACCAAGGCGTAACAACAGGTTTTGCTTTTTGAAGATGTTAATCATTAGAATCTTAATAATTCAATCTCTGGGTACAAAAAAGCCCACAAATAACTCAACAAAGCAGATTAAAAAAAAACGGTAGTTGAAATCATTCCAGGGTAAGATAACATATGGGTCGGCGCGCTCTCTGTGTGCAGATGTCGCTGGTGACTGGCAGCTGAGAAATTCAATTCCCGACTGCTGGTGATGCTCTGTGGGGTGGAGGAAACAATTCCACTTCAACTCAGAGCCGCGTTCAATACCTCAGCCGCTACAAGTGCTAAGTTAGCAACTTGCCATTGAACGCCGTTCTGCCGCTCAGCGCTCAGCACTGCTACCTTAGCACTTGCAGCGACCCAAGGAGATGCTGCGAGTAGCTGAGTGTGACGTAGTAAAGATGGCCGCCGCCATGAAGCAAGTAACAATTCCTTACAGCAATGTTAATTTTGAGGTTTTTGTTCACCAAAGCACAAAATATTTATTTATTATTTACCCCTGCACATAGACATATATTACAGCTCAATTATATATTTTTTTCAGAAGTAAACATAACGTTTATTCAATAAAAACTATCATTTGTGGTGTGTGCATACAAAATGGAATCGTGCTGACTGCTTTTCTTTATCATATATACCTCAACTGTTGTCCGAGTCATACGAAAAACAATCTGAATCTTTCATTAACCACTTCTATGCTATGGACGCGCTCAGCGCGTCCAACCGCATGTCACGTTCCATGCGGTGGACGTGCTGAGCGCGTCCTCTCTTTGGGGTCAGCGTTAGGCCGGGTTCCGGCCAATCGCTGGCCCCCCCGGTGCGGGCTGACATCCTCGATGTCAGCCCAGCACCCGGAACCGCCGCCGAGTAATTAGGTGTCATCGCGGGGGCGCGATGACACCTAATTCAGGCGCCCCCCGCATGTGCGGAGGAGGCGCTTGAAAGGGAGGGGGGGGTCCTTCGGACCTCTCTCCTCCCGATCGGTGGCGTGCAGGGAGTTAACCCAGGCACCATTTGGAAGGGCACAGCCTGCCCTTCCAAATGGTACCTGGCATTAACCCCATGGGGGCCGGATCACGAATCGGCGCCGAAAAGCGCCGGTTCGTGATCCTTTCCCGGAGCTGGCCGACATCTTGGATGTCGGCCAAGCTTCCGGGAATGCCCCCTGAGGACTGGCGTCATCGTGCATAGCATGATGATGCCAGTCTTGGAGTTAACCCCTAACTGCCACCAATGGTGGAGATAGGGGGTTCCAATGAACCCCCTATCTCCCGATCCGTGGCAGTTAGGGGTTAATGTTTGATATTGTTGGATCGGCCAGAGCATGGCCATTCCAACGATACCAAACTCGAATGTGAAAAAAGTTTGTAAAATAAAAAATAAATAAAAATAAAAAATATTTAAAAAATTATAAAAAAAAATAAACACTTTTTTTCTTTTTTTTGGTTTGTTAATGCAGCAATATTGTTCCCATTTCAATTATAATGTGAACAATGATGCTGCACTAACGATTTTTGTATGCGGTCCGTTTGTTAAAAATTGCGTAATTTTCCCCAAAAAAAAATGTAACGAGACCCCATCTCGATTTTTTTTAACAAGCGCACCCCATACAGAATATAACCGCAATTGCTCGCATGTTAAAATGTGAAAAAAAAACACTTTACACGTTGTAAATTATTGAAAATTAATATTTTATTGCATTTTTTGTTATAATATACAGACAGGTCATGACGTATACATATAATAATGACATATTATGAATCTGCCGATTCTGACGGAAAGAACGATATATAATATGTCTGGGTCATATACTAAAATAAGCCTTCAAAACACGTTTAAACATGATGATCAAAATCGGTAAAAATGACCTCAGCACAGAGGTGGGAAACGCCTCAGCAGCGAAAGGGTTAAGAAATCGTCGGCCATTTTACTTCGAAATTCGCATCCAAAGTGTTCAATGACACTGCTGCAGCAAACTGAATTGCTGCGCTGCAGCAATTCAGCAGCTGCTGAGGTATTGAACGGGGCTCATGTTTCAGCCAGGTTGAGGCAGCAAGAAGTGAGACTCGACACACCCTGACCACTTTAGTTTAGCTTTATGTTCCACAGTTTGAGAGTTACTGGAGAAAGCAGCAAAGTGCCTGTATTTTTATTAAAAGCCAAAGTATTATTACGTAACACCTACTCTCTCCTGCGCTTTATTTTAAATGTGTCAGAAGAACCAGAGAGGAGCTTAATTACATATAATGCAGAATCTCTGATAACAGCTATTGTAAAAAAAATAATAATAATAATAAAGTCCTTTGAACATGAAGGGATTGAACATCTTTTCAAGTGGAATTTTTTTTTCTTTCCCTTTCTTAAACCTATTTGGGCATTTTCTGATTTTCCGCATTCGCTCCGGCGCACAATAACCCATTTCTCGGTCGCTCCTGGAGTAGAGCCCCAGAATGGGTAGCATTATGTCGTCTGCTGGAGGGCAGGCCGCGCAAGTCATTAAACGCTCGCTAGCCAAAAAATTTGTGTTTAGCTTTTCCTGCGCCACGAAAAGCAAATTAATTTCAGTATTAATAAAACAGACAGTCACTTCGCAGTAAGTTCAGCATGTAATTAGCTCGCCTTTATTTTCCCCCCATTGCTTTGTAATCGCGCCGTTCGCGCTCTGAGCGTATTACCAAGACAAAGCGGTTGTTATGGCAACTATGACTGATCATTTCACATCATTGCACGCTGTTTGGAGATAGGTGTCCCAAGTTCTAGCTCTGACATTTCCTGAAGACATGACCAGGTAGCCGTCACAAACCGCAAGATTTAGAATAAGAAATGAAGGAAAAGAATCTTAAAAATGAAATATATTGGATAATTTGAGCAGAGACTACGAACGTAATGAACGGGAGCTGCTCGACTAGAACGAGGAGTGGAAAATAAACGGATGCACATTGGATTTTGGAGGCCAATGTCACAGATTCACTAGAACCGCTGGAAACGTATGACCTACAACCCTCAAGAAATATTGAATTTTTTTTGGGGTCCCCCCCCCTCTTCAAAGTAAAAGGGTTATTCATTAACAGTCTTCTTTGGGTTTAATTCAGAGAAGTCCAGAAAACTGTACAGGATCAAGTACAGTGAAACTACAGTTACAGGTATTTATAAAGAGCTAACAAGTTAGCGCTTTATAAAGCTGTACAATGGGTGAGACAGAATAACAAATATACAGACAAGTTAAAAACACAGCAGTAGGAGAGAGGACCCTGCTCGAGAGCTTACAATCTAAAAGGAGAGGGGTGACACACCTAGAGAACCTGGCAGGGCAGCCATCAGAAATGTTGGGGCCCCTTACTAAACCTCACGATGGGGCCCCCCCGGCACTCCCTCAACCTCTGAGGCTAGGGTCAGACTGAGGCAGTGCGAACGCGCGTTCTGGCGCACATAATCACGGCCGCACTAGCAGCAGATGCCGGGCAATGACAGCCAATATACGAAGTACGGTCGCACAAAAGTCCGGCCGCGCAACGCAAGTGAAAATGAACGCATTTTTTCGACAGAAACGTTAACCGCTGGTACTGACGTACAGAGTGCGCTGCGGCCGCATAGCAGCGTATGTGCGTGATTAGGAGATGTCAGACGCTGCTAGTGTGCGGCCAACAAACGTTCAAACAGCCGGATTTCCTAACTTCTTTTCACCATCGTCATGAAATACGTCCAGAATTGCCATCGTCTGACCACTTAAGCGTATTCCGTGAAAAAATGCGTGCGCACGCATCGACGTACATTTTGACGGTGGCCGCAGAAAATGCGCTCATCTGTCCTAGCCTAACAGCTTTTCTCCCCCTTCAAAAAAAAAAAAAGACATAACATAGCACCACAGCAATAAAACTCCCAGTAATGTGCAGTGTGTATTAGCGTATCACAGTATCCCAGCAATAAAATTCACAGTAATGAGCAGTGTGTATGAACGTATCACAGAATCCACAGCAATAAATCTCACAGAAACGGGCTGTGTATGATGGCCTTTGAGTCTGGGTCTGGGTCTGGTCCCTGGGCCTTGGGGTCAGGTATGGGCCCTGGGTCTGGTCCCTGGGACTGGGCCTTGGGGTCTGGGTCCTGGGTCTAGGCTGGGCCTGGTCCCTGGGTCTGGCCTGGGGTCTGGGCTGGGTCTGGGCTCTGGTCCTTGGGGTCTGGGCCTTGGGTCTGGGCCCTGGGGTTTGGGCCTTGGGGTCTGGGCCCTGTGTTTGGGCCTTGGGGTCTGGGCCTTGGGGTCTGGGCCTTGGGGTCTGGGCCCTGGGTCTGGGCCTTGGGGTCTGGGCCCGGGGTCTGGGCCCGGGGTCTGGGCCTTGGGGTCTGGGCCTTGGGGTCTGGGCCCTGGGTCTGGGCCTTGGGGTCTGGGCCTGGGGTCTGGGCCTTGGGGTCTGGGCCCTGGGTTTGGGCCCTGGGTTTTGGCCTAGGGTTATGGGCCCTGGGTCTGGACCTTGGGGTCTGGGCCTTGGGGTCTGGGCCCTGAGTCTGGGCCTTGGGATCTGGGTCCTGGGCCTTTGGGTTTGGGCCTAGGGGTCTGGGCCCTGGGTCTGGGCCTAGGGGTCTGGGCCTTGGGGTCTGGGTCCTGGGTCTAGGCTGGGCCTGGTCCCTGGGTCTGGCCTGGGGTCTGGGCCCTGGGTCTGGGCTCTGGTCCTTGGGGTCTGGGCCTTGGGTCTGGGCCCTGGGGTTTGGGCCTTGGGGTCTGGGCCCTGTGTTTGGGCCTTGGGGTCTGGGCCTTGGGGTCTGGGCTTGGGGTCTGGGCCCTGGGTCTGGGCCTTGGGGTCTGGCCCGGGGTCTGGCCTTGGGGTCTGGCCTTGGGTCTGGGCCTTGGGGTCTGGCCCTGGGTTGGGCCTTGGGTCTGGGCCTGGGGTCTGGGCTTGGGGTCTGGGCCCTGGGTTTGGGCCCTGGGTTTTGGCCTAGGGTTATGGGCCCTGGGTCTGGACCTTGGGGTCTGGGCCTTGGGGTCTGGGCCCTGAGTCTGGGCCTGGGATCTGGTCCTGGGCCTTTGGGTTTGGGCCTAGGGGTCTGGGCCCTGGGTCTGGGCCTAGGGGTCTGGGCCTAGGGGTCTGGGTCTGGGCCTTAGGGTCTGGGCCCTGGGGTCTGGGCCCTGGGTTTGGGGTCTGGGCCTTGGGGTCTGGGCCTTGGGGTCTGGGCCCTGGGACTGGGCCTTGGGGTCTGGGCCTTGGGGTCTGGGCCTAGGGGTCTGGGCCTAGGGGTCTGGGCCCTGGGTCTGGGCCTTAGGGTCTGGGCCCTGGGTCTGGGCCTAGGGGTCTGGGTTCTGGGCCTTGGGGTCCGGGCCTAGGGGTCTGGGCCTTGGGGTTTGGGCCTAAGGGTCTGGGCCCTGGGGTCTGGGCCCTGGGTCTGGGCCCTGGGTCTGGGCCTAGGAGTCTGGGCCCTGGGGTCTGGGCCTTAGGGTCTGGGCCTAGGGGTCTGGGCCTAGGGGTCTGGGTTCTGGGCCTTGGGGTCCGGGCCTAGGGGTCTGGGCCTTGGGGTTTGGGCCTAAGGGTCTGGGCCCTGGGGTCTGGGCCCTGGGTCTGGGCCCTGGGTCTGGGCCTAGGAGTCTGGGCCCTGGGGTCTGGGCCTTAGGGTCTGGGCCTTCGGGTCTGGGTCCTGGGCCTTGGGGTCTGGGCCTTGGGGTCTGGGTCCTGGGCCTTGGGGTCTGGGCTCTGGGTCTGGCCCCTTGGCCTTGGGGTCTGGGCCCTGGCTCACCACTCCGCTGTCTTCTTTTCTTCTATCTTCTTTTCTTCACCTCTTGTTTAATCTTCTTCTCTTCTTTTTTTTTCTTCTGATCTTCTTCCCGGCCCCTCCAGCTCCGGCGCGCAGCTTCACTGAGTGGAGGGGAGGAGCCAAAGCAATGTGCTTGGGAGGCCCCCACACGCTGCTTGGCCCCGCCCAGCCAACCAGTGAAGCTGCAGGAGCAGCAGCAGGGACACAGCTCCGGATTCAGACTCATCGAGTCCGATACCGGAGCTGTTAAAGGGCGACGCCGCTGCCGACGGGGGCCCGGGCCCCTTATGGCAGCATGGGGCGTAATGCCCTGATGGCAGCCCTGGAACCTGGAGTAGTGGGATGCGTGTGGGCTGGGTGGGAAGATGGAGCAAGAAATGTGCAGTAGGGGAATCCAGGAGTGAGAGGATAGACTTTTCTAAAGTAATGTGTTTTCAGAGACCTTTTAAAGGACTGGAGAGATGGGGAGAGTCTAATGTTGCGGGGGAGGAAGTTCCATAGAAAGGGGGCAGCTCATGAGAAGTTTTGAAGGCAGAAGTTGGGGGTGCGGGTACGTGGAGCTGATAGCATCAGATCGTTGGCAGAGCGAAGTGGCCAGGATGTACCTGCTAATAAGGGAGGAGATGTAGGTAGGGGCGCGGGTATGGAGAGCTTTGTACGTGAGCACTAGTATTTTGAACTAGATTCTAAAGGAAACAGGAAGCCAGTGTAGAGATTAACAAAGGGGTGATATGTGAGAGGTGAGGTGGATGAGCCCAGCACAGGCGTTCATTACTAACTGTAGAGGGAGAATCTGGGACCTCTTAAGGCCAGAGATAAGGAGGTTACAGTAGTCAAGGCGGGAGATAAGAGCTTTGATGAGTATTTTAGCTGATTAAGGTCCTGATTAAGACTGGGACGCGTGCAAAGTTTTTTAGGTGGAAGTAGCAAGATTTGGTTAGTGACTGAATGGAAGGAGTGAAGGAGAGATCAGAGTCGAAGAGGACACCAAGGCGACGAGCCTGAGAGGTATTATTAATTGTCACACCATTAACCTGAAGGGAAATGGGTGCAGGAATGTTGGCTTTAGCGGGAAGGAAGTCAAGACGTTCAGGGTCATAAGTCCACTATGGGGGGAGAGAGATCGGGGGAGGAAAGGTAGATTTGGGTGTTGTCAGCATAGAGGTGATATTGTAGTCCATAGGAAGAATTGAGGTTGCCCAGAGAGGCAGTATAGATCGAGAAGAGCAGGGGACCAAAGACAGAGCCATGAGGTACCCAAAATGAAAGAGGAACAGAGGGGGTTAAAGGCACCAGCAAAGGAGACAAAGAAAGAGCGAAGAGAGAGAGGAAGAGAACCAGGAGAGTGGTGCCACTGAGGCCGAGTTGACTTAGCAGTAGGAGCAGGAGAGGGTGGTCAACAGTGTCAAATGCAGCAGGAAGGTCAAGAAGAATAAGCAGGGAGAAGTGACCTTTGGTTTAAGCAGCAACTAAATCATTAGTCACCTTGATCAGAGCAGTCTCAGGGGAGTGCTGGGAGCGAAGGCCAGACTGGTGCGGATCAAGTAGAGTGTTAGCAGCGAGAAAACCGGTGAGCTGGTTATAGACCTGCCGTTCTAAGATTTTGGAGGCAAAGGGGAGCAGAGAGATAGGTAGTTTGAAAGGGAGGTGGGATCAAGACATGGCATCTTTAGAATGGGGGTGATCAGAGCATGTCTGAATGCAGAAGGAAAGACTCCACAAAAGAGGGAGAGGTTCAAAATACGAGTCAAAGCAGGGACAATGACTGGTAAGACAAACCGAATAAGATACGAGGGGATGGGGTCAAGTGTACAGGAGGACATGAGAACTGCTGAGACATCCTCCTCTGAGACCAGAGAAAAAGATGACATAGTAGAAGAGGTGGCAGGAAGTGATGGAGTGAATGAAGTAGAGTTCTTAATAGAGGAGGGCAGTGTAGAGATTTCTAGTCTAAGTTTAATAATCTTACCGGTGAAGTAGTCAGCAAAGCTAACAGCTGTGAGGTCCGTGGAAGGTTGAATAGAAGTGGGGCGCATTAAAAGATTGAAAGTATAAAACAGACGTCTAGAATCGTGAGAAAAAGTGAAGATAAGGGACGAGAAATAAAATTGTTTAGCGATGGATGGAGCGAGACTGTAGGAATGGAGCATGATATAGTGCAAAAAGTCAGTCGATGTGCGCGACTTCGTCCAAACATGTTCAGCTGCCCTAAAACACTGCCAAAGATAGCGTGTGTATTTCATGTGCAACGGTTGGCAGCAGGGGTCAAGTCCTGGGAAAAAAAGTGAGGGAACTCACCCACGAATTCCACAACCCCCATTACCTGAAGAAAATATATATATATATATGACGAGTATAGCCGGATGAGCCGGTGATACCATTTTTATTGGGTTAACATTACATTTAAAAGACAAGCTTTCAAGAGTGTAAACTGGAAACTATACTGATCAGTGAAAGGTATCACTACGTACAGGTATACTCGTGATTGTGGCAACTGGACTAACGCATTTTATATATAATATATATATCCAGGCACAGACCCCCAGAATAATATACACAACACTGTGGCCCCAGAATAATATACACAGCACTGAGACCCCAGAATAATATACACAGCACTGAGCCCCCAGAATAATATACACAGCGCTGAGCCCCCAGAATAACATACACAGCACTGAGCCCCCAGAATAATATACACAACACTGAACCCCCAGAATAATATACACAACACTGAACCCCCAGAATAACATACACAGCACTGAGCCCCCAGAATAATATACACAACACTGAACCCCCAGAATAATATACACAACACTGAACCCCCAGAATAACATACACAGCACTGAACCCCAAGAATAATATACACAGCACTGGTTATATGGATATATTTTCCCCAGTTCACATGGATATAATTGCCCCAGCTCATATGGGTATATATTGCCCCAGCTCTCATGGATAATGCCCCCCCAGCTCTCATGGATAATGCCCCCAGGTCTCATGGATAATGCCCCCAGCTCTCATGGATGTGCCCCAGGTCTCATGGATAATGCCCCCAGCTCTCATGGATATGCCCCAGGTCTCATGGATACTGCCCCCAGGTCTCATGGATAATGCCCCCAGCTCTCACAGATATGCCCCAGGTCTCATGGATACTGCCCCCAGGTCTCATGGATAATGCCCCCAGGTCTCATGGATATTGCCCTCAGGTCTCATGGATAATGCCCCAGCTCTCATGGATAATGCCCCCAGCTCTCATGGATAATGCCCCCAGCTCTCATGGATAATGCCCCCAGGTCTCATGGATAATGCCCCCAGCTCTCATGGATATGCCCCAGGTCTCATGGATAATGCCCCCAGCTCTCATGGATATGCCCCAGGTCTCATGGATACTGCCCCCAGGTCTCATGGATAATGCCCCCAGCTCTCACGGATATGCCCCAGGTCTCATGGATACTGCCCCCAGGTCTCATGGATAATGCCCCCAGGTCTCATGGATATTGCCCTCAGGTCTCATGGATAATGCCCCAGCTCTCATGGATAATGCCCCCAGCTCTCATGGATAATGCCCCCAGCTCTCATGGATAATGCCCCCAGCTGTCATGGATATTGCCCCCAGGTCTCATGGATATTGCCCCCAGGTCTCATGGATATGCCCCAGGTCTCATGGATACTGTCCCCAGGTCTCATGGATATGACCCCCCCCAGGTCTCATGGATATGCCCCCCCCAGGTCTCATGGATATGCCACAGGTCTCATGGATATGCCACAGGTCTCATGGATATGCCCCCCCAGGTCTCATGGATATGCCCCCCAGGCCTCATGGATATTGCCCCCCAGGTCTCATGGATATGCCCCCCCAGGTCTCATGGATATTGCCCCCCCAGGTCTCATGGATATTGCCCCCCCAGGTCTCATGGATATGCCCAGGTCTCATGGATATGCCCCAGGTCTCATGGATAGTGCCCCCAGGTCTCATGGATATGCCCCCCAGGTCTCATGGATATTGCCCCCCAGGTCTCATGGAGATGCCCCCCCAGGTCTCATGGATATTGCCCCCCAGGTCTCATGGATATTGCCCCCCCAGGTCTCATGGATATTGCCCCCCCAGGTCTCATGGATATGCCCCCCAGGTCTCATGGATATTGCCCCCCAGGTCTCATGGATATTGCCCCCCCAGGTCTCATGGATATTGCCCCCAGGTCTCATGGATATTGCCCCCCAGGTCTCATGGATATGCCCCCCAGGTCTCATGGATATGCCCCCCCAGGTCTCATGGATATGCCCCAGGTCTCATGGATATGCCCCCCAGGTCTCATGGATATGCCCCCCCAAGTCTCATGGATGCCCCCCCCAGGTCTCATGGATATGCCCCCCCAGGTCTCATGGATATGCCCCCCCCCAGGTCTCATGGATATGCCCCCCCAGGTCTCATGGATACTGCCCCCAGCCCAGCTCACCTTTGCTGCTCCTCTGCTGCTCCTGCTCATGCCGCACATTGCCGGCGGCCGCGTGCTTCCTGCTTCAGCGGCCGCTGACAAGAAGTGCAGCCGCTCGCCTGGGATCTATGAAACAGCCAGGCGAGCAGCTCCACCTCCTGTCACCGGCCGTTGTAACAGGAAGCACGCGGCCGCCGGCAATGTGCGGCGGCGGCGTTCGGGCTCAGGCCACAGCGGGAACGCCGCGTTCCCGCAGCGGGAGAAGTGCGGGAACGCCGTTCCTGCGCGTTCCCGCTCGACTTGAGCCCTGGTTGGCAGTTAGACCTGCGGAAGGAGAGAGGCAGGAGCAAGTTCGTCAAGTGATGTTGAGAGGGCAGAGTAGTAGATATCAGTGGCTTTGTCCGTGCAGTTGGATGTTGAGATCAGAAGGAGAAGAGGATGGATAGCAGTGGAGAGTATCTTAGGATTCAGGGCACCAAGGAGCCTTCAAGGTATCAGAGGAGTGGGGGTAGAAGGAGGAGTTTGGGTTGGCAGCAGCAGAAGACCCCAGGAGAGGAGGTGGTGATCGGAAAGGTGGGAGAGGTGTGTTGGAGCAGTTGGAAATAGTACAGAGGCTGGAGAAAATAAAGTCCAGGGTGTTGCCAGCTTGGTGGGTAGGAGAGTTGACCTACTGTGTAAGGCCCTAAGAGGAGGTGATAGAGAGCAATTTTAGATGAGGGGGTTGGAGGGAGAGTTTGGGAATGTTAAAGTCTCCAAGGATGAGAGAGGCAATATCAGATGAGAGAAAGCGAGGGAGCCAGGCTGAGAAATGTTCCAGGATAAATAGGGGGACGGTAGTTTACAGCAACAAATAGGGGTGTGGGGCGGAAGAGGTGGACGGCATGGACTTTGAAGGAGGAGAATAGGAGGGAGGGCAAGGGAGAAATAGGCTAGAAAGTGCAGGTTGGAGAGAGTAATAGTCCCACGCCCCCACCCTTGCGTTCCTCAGATCTAAGTGAGTGGGACAGTTGGAGACTGCCGCAGGATAGTTGTCAAAGTTTCCAAGGGTGGACCTCAATATGCAAGGAGGTAATTGTGACGTGATAACTGTTAAATCAGAAGGCAGTCTCGCAGTCAGTATACAGGCCTGGGGTCAGTGAAGCAGCAAGGGTTCATAAACAGTTAACAGGCAAAAGAGGGTCAAATCCAAGGTATAAGGCAAATAGTGCTATGAAGTCTCTAAGAAAGTCAGACAACAACTGAGCATCACTGTAACGGTGAACCATGCTTTTATGTTCAAGGTCCAGCCCAGTTTACTTGCTCCACCCTCAGAGGTGGGTGCAGCTCAGGAGTCAGGGATCCTCGGTCAGCCAGCCTGAGGACAGAGCCCCTTGGCCCAGCCACTGGCCACTGTCACCATCGCGTCACCCAATCCCCACAGAGGAACTCCCCAAATGGAGGCGGGGCCAGGCCTGGTCACTGAGCCGGATGTACCATGCTGGATCCGCCCCCTCGGATCCCACCCCTGCTGGTGTAGGGGCTGTGAAACTGGTCAGCATCTCCCTCCTCTAGGTGAGCCCGATCCCGGAGAGGTCGCAATGGGCTGCCAGAGGTGGAACCGGCACCGGGCACCTCTTTGCCGCAGATCGAAAGCTGAGTGCGAGGGAGCATTGCGGCCGACCACCGACCTTGTCCCGCCTGTGAGAGCTAGGAGATGGAGGGAATTCACTATTTAGAGTACTGCCAATGTACAGGTGGAGTATTGTAGACTGTGACAAGGAACGTTTTGGCAAATGCTTTCTGAGCAGTTTTTTGTTCTGCAGCCAACAATAGGCAGAACCCAGCTGCTGCACTTCTTGGTGAAGTCCAACTCGTTATGAAGAATCATCAACATGATTATTTTTGGAATGTCAAACTCTTCCACAAGTTTTTGAGTATGGTTTGAGGTTCCAGATCCAGAAATCCCTTCACCTTGGCCACCATGTTTTCCTCTGTAGATGTGCAGGGGCATGGCTATTTTTATTTATTTTATTTATTTTTTTTGTGAAAGGATTTTACCAGGAAGGATACATTGAGATTTCTCTCGTTTTCAAGTATGTCCTGGGTGGCAAGTATGTACCGTTAGGTGTCTTGCCAAGGACACTTACTGGAGAGGTTGCTCGCTGGGATCGAACCCATGACTCCACAGGCTCTCTCCATGCAGAGCGGTGACATTACCTCTACTCCATCCAGCCGGCTATTGTGGCCAGCGCTGCGACAGACACCGCAAGGCAGGTCATTACTGGCGCGCATAGTGCGCTCACCTGACCCAAGCCTTACCTGGAGATCCTCTAAAGACTTATTCAGAAGATCGTGTCATGCAGTCCTTCCACCAGTACTTCTAATGGCCAGGCTAGAACCAAGTATAAACAAAGAATAGACAGGTGAAAAGTCAGAGACAAAGCCAGAGAGCTCAAGGGAGCCAGAAATACACAATAATCAGAGACAAAGCCAGGACAACAGAGGCGTAAGGGTCAAAGACAAGCCAAACCAGATACCAGAAAATCACAGAACAAGTAAAGTACATGCTACAGGGTCAGAGACTGAATAGGGCACTGGCTAAATGAGAACACCAGATCTCTATATAACGGGAATGATGCTTATTCCTCTGCATAATTCTGGTGCACCAGATCATGCGACGACCTAAGAGACATAACAATACATTAGGAATATGTCTGCAACGGGACACTGGTTTTATATGGTGGCACCATTAACGTGTTCCGTGTCAATCAGGTTGACTTCTGGTGCATCGTCAATACGGACGAAAAACTTCGCAGGGAAGATCTGAATAAATCCCATGTTGTAGTCAAGGCCACAAGATGTTAACAGGCCTCCGACCCAGTGGTCTTTAAGCAGAGCACTGCAACATACAGACACTGTATACCTATTAACACTGTCTGGCCAATAAAAGGTCATATTTTGCCAGATGGCCTTTTGCTGCGATTCCGGCACGCATTCGCCGTGGCATCGTTTCGATATGCTCATGAAACGTCACAGCATTTATTTCTGTCCAAAGTCACATTAATTTGTGGCCAAGATCTTCTATTGAAGATGGGAGAGACGCAGTACTGCGTAAAGTCTTCTCCAGTACATTATCCCATAGAGTCTCAATGGGGTTAAGTTCTGGACTGTGTGGAGGAGGCCAATCCATGGGTGAAAATGTCTCATGCTCCCTCTTGGACAAGTTGAGCCAGATGAATCCTGGCATTGCCATCTTGGAATATGCCCGCTGTGCCATCAGGGGAGAAAAAAAACCTATTGATGGAAAAACCTGCTCATTCAGTATATTCAGGAAGTCACAGACATGACCTCATTTTTTGCCAAAACATATTAATCACTGCAGTAATTAACCAAATGAAGGCTCACGCCTATTGGCTCCGTTAAAATCAGGTGGTGACTTTTCTTTGGGCCAGGCTTTGTGTATAATTTTCAAATCTCAGCATGTAGTGAACCTAGATCCTGCACATGCCAGATGGTAAATGTTTCCACAAAGAATATGTAGTTATTTGAATACTGTTTTTAGTCAATTTTCATCTGCATTGCTCAGGATTTGAGGGAAACTATTGTAACATTATGTGTTTAACGAGTGCCTCTACTCTAATTCCATTATACACAAACATTCTGTGTTTATATACCCTGGACACTCCATTTGTATAAAGGTCTTAAGCGGGTAAGTTAGTAGGTTTTAGGACGGCCACCGCTGTCATTAGTTGTGCTACAATAATAATGATAATGAGCCCGTTACCCTGCAGGGATACAATTGCACAAAAGATCCAATTCCATTAGTGGAGTGCCGACAAAGTGACTTATGAGAAAAGCCATTGTGCTGGAGGTTTGTGCGAACCTCGAGATAAAAAAAAGTTAAGAAGAATAGAAAGTAAATGTCTCCACCTACTGTCTTCATGGTTTGCTCTGAATTGATTTCCTTTAACGGCTTACAGTGTTACTCCTGTCCAGGCGAAAAATGCTGATTGACAGACTGGGGGGGGGGGATTCAATATTCAGACACAGGTACATCCTAGGATGTAATTACAATATACAAACTTTAAATGAGGAGCACAAAATACTGATTTTATGTTTAGCGATATTCAAGAGGGCTATAGGGAGTCTATCTGCTAGAGATGTCACTATTTTATTCTAACTCAGGGCCAGATTGACATAGGGTCTGCAGAAGCTGCAGCTCCAAGTGCATTCCTTCAAATTAGGCC
Organism: Leptobrachium leishanense; assembly: GCA_009667805.1. NCBI lineage: Eukaryota > Metazoa > Chordata > Amphibia > Anura > Megophryidae > Leptobrachium > Leptobrachium leishanense. The sequence continues at coordinate 516,676,724 of CM019063.1, read as the reverse complement.
GAGAGAGAATGTAACAGTCAGCACCAATTAATACCAATGAAATTAAGAGGAATAGGGCAGAGGAACAATGGGATTTTAGAAGAACGGGACAGTGGAAAAAAAGATGAGAAAAGTGGGACAGATAAACAATTGAATACACAAAAAAAGAAACAAGATGAGAATCAACCAAGTGGTCCTTTAATGAACCTCAAGAGTGCTAGGATAGTAATGTAGACTATTTTATTAATATCATTAAAATGACACTATCGGAAAATAACCACGAATTAAAATAACACAAATGTGTCTAACGTGTGATGTCAGTCAGCAGGTTACTCTATCGGTTTTGATTGGTGCCATTTTTAAGCACTATGTGATTGGCTATTTCTAGCTGATCGGAGAGACGATTATCGCCTTATATATCGGATATGAAAATCATACCAATTCAAAGATCATTTTGACTCCCAATGAAGCAGAGATGAGATCAGCGAAACACGTACCGTGTTGAGTCTGCATGTTTTAATATGTCTTGTGTTTACTAACCGTGAGGGTCAGCGCAGAAATCTATTTAGTTAAGGGACAGTGCACATCTCCTCTCTTGAAACCTATTTAATCATGTTTGATTCGGATGTGTGGGTAATACATATACCCCTATTATTATTTTTTTGCTATATGCCCCACACTGTGAATGATTGACAATATGCTTGGCCTGTATTGGGATAGTGATCCCAGGCAACAATGTACTAAGTGCTGTGGTGCGGCTATCGACATTTAGGCTTCAAGAGACATTTGGCTATTGTAGCCAGACACCAATGTGTGTGTATATAAAGTGGCAACTTTTTGTGGTATGCCTCTCATTGAGGAGGCTCTTTGTTAAGAGGTGCTCATTATATATTAATTATCGATATTAACCTGCTGACTGACATCACACGTTAGACACATGTGTGTTATTTTAATTCGTGGTTATTTTCCGAGAGTGTCATTTTAATGATATTAATAGAATAGTCTTCATTACTATCCTAGCACTCTTGAGGTTCATTACGGACCATTTGGTTGATTCCCATTTTGTTTCTTTTTTTGTGTATTCAGGCTTGTCCAAGTTTAATCCTATATATCAAGTGTTCACCCTTTTTCTTTAGGGTGGGGTGATTACTACTTGCACCTGAGGAATTAATCCTAGCGCAGTTTTTATTAAGTACAGATAAACAATTGGCAGAGAGAACAATGGGGCCAAAACACAGTATAAAAGCAGAAGAGGAACTGTTCTATTGATCCACTGTTACAGACTAGGGATGAGCTGTTCGGTTCGATATGTTCGGAGTTCGATTCGAACATCGCCCGTTCGGCTGTTCGCAAATTCTGAACATTTCCGCGTGTTCGACGCATGTTCGCCCACAATGCACCACAATGCACTTTTCCACTGGCTTGAAGCTTGTAATTGGCTACAGCCTGCACCTGACCACAGTTTAGGTGCAAGACTATGCCAATCACGGCTCAGAGTCCTGATTGGGTAAATTTTGCCAAATCATGGGCTCAGAGAGCCAAGTCCTGCAGCACACTATATAAGGCTTCACTCAGCCACAGCGCGTGTTTTTTGAGAGGAGATTGTTGTGTTAGTGTGTGTGCTCACTGCCAGCAGCTATTGGGGGGGGGTCTCATTTCTACAAAATTTCTGGGAATTGTTGTAATCTTTGTGTTCTCACTGCCAGCAGTAATTGTGGGGGGTCTCACTTCTAGAAGATATCTGGGAATTGTTGTAATCTGTGTGCTTTCACTGCCACCCATCAGGGTGTCTCACTGATTTATAGGAGGTTCCTGGGAATTGTAATTTGTGTCTTCTCACTGCCAGCTATCAGGGGGGCTCACTGATTTATAGGAGGTTCCTGGGAATTGTAATCTGTGTCTTGTCACTGCCACCCATCAGGGGTTCTCACAGATTTATAGGAGGTTTCTTCTGGGAATTGTAATCTGTGTCTTGTCACTCTCTGCCAGCTATCAGGGTGTCTCACAGAGTTATACCAGAGTTCTGGAAATCTTTAATCTAGATAACACAGTTGAATCAGAGTTCTGCATATCTTTAATCTATATATCACTCACCATGTCAGAAAGACCAAAAAGGACATGCAGACGCTCCCAGACACAGATAAGAGGCAAGCAGCCTCTGTGTCGGGAGGCTGTGCCTCTGGTCGTCGTGGACGTGGTGCATCCTCTGCAGGGGCACGCTTGTCCTTTCTAACTGGTGCTGGCCGTCTTAAGCAGCAGCAACATACAGAGGATATGGTGGATCTGGCTAACCAGGCCATCCTCATCCTCCGAGTCCTCTGCCAGCCAGGCTTGTAGTGGTTTACAGTCCACCTCAGCTGCCAAAGCATCTAACGCAGCCTCCATGTCCACAGCTACTCCTGCCGTATTCACTACCACACACGGAGGAGTCAGATGAATTGTTTGAATACAATGACAGTGACATGCTACTCGAGGATGCGCAGCAACTACAGTGTTTTGATTCAATCTCTGAGGTTGAGGAAGGGAATATAATCAACCTAAAGGAAGGGGGTGCCAGTGATGACAAACAAATAACTGGCACTCATGTTGCCCCAGCAGCTGGAGCATACTGCCAAGTTGGCTCCAGTGACGAGGATATAGGGGGTGATGACAATGATGATGAAGTCACTGACTCCACCTGGGTGCCTGATCAACAGAGGAGTCAAGTGAGGAGGAGGCACAACAAACACGAGGCACAACGTCCTCTATTACCAACCGTAGCCAGTCCAAGGCATCAGATGTCAGAGCTGCTCAGGTGCAGAGCGCTGTTGTCTCAAAGCACACATCTAGGAACTCTGCTGTCTGGGAGTTCTTTAAGAAATGTGCAGCAGACCGCACCATTGCTATTTGTAATCTGTGTCAGAGGAGGATCAAGCGTGGGAAAGACATCCCTCGCTTTGGTACCACGTGCTTGAGGCAACATATGACCACCTGCCACTCATCCTGTTGGCACAACACTTTGTATAGGTCCTCCTCCTCCTCATCTGTCTCTACCCTCACTATATGTCCTGCCATGTCATTGCCTACAACTTCCACTGACAGGGATGATGCTACAGTAATGGAGGTTACCAGGTCCTTCCTCACAATGTGACAGCATCCCATCAGCTGAAGATTTACGCAGTCAGATTACGTTGCCCCAGCTGCTGCAGCATAAGAAAAAATATAGTCCCAACCATCCCCAAGCACAGCGTCTAAATGCCAGCTTAGCAAAATTACTCACTTTGCAGCTGCTGCCTTTCCAGCTGGTGGACTCTGCTTCCTTCCGTGAATTTGCTGAATGTGCTGTACCACAGTGGCAGGTTCCAAAACACCATTTCTTTTCACGGAAGGCCATTCCAGCACTATACCACCACGTGGAAGACAATGTTATCGAGTCATTGGGAAAGGCAGTCAGCAGCAAGGTGCACATGACTTTAGACATGTGGTCCAGCAAGCATGGACAGGGCCATTACATTTCCTTCACGGCACACTGGGTAACTCTGATTGCAGCTGGGAGGGATCCAAGATGGGGCTCTGTGCTGGAGCTTGTTCATCCACCATGCCTCCAGAAAGCTGCTTGTATGAGTTCTGTCTGCTCCACCACCACCTCTCCCTCCTCCTCCTCCGTCTCTGGCGAAGTGGCCAGCTAGGCCAGAAAAGTCTGCAGCCACTTCAGACAGTCATTCCCAGCAAGTGTTCACCTGGCAGAACTTCAAAGAGAATTCCACCTTCCCACAAACTGTCTGATCTTTGACATGCCCACCAGGTGGAACTCGACATTAGCAATGCTGCAGCATCTTCACAAGCAGCAGAGGGCCATCAATGAGTATCTGTATGAGTATGGCACAAGGACAGGTTCAGGTCAACTTTCTTTTTTCCCCCCCTGCAGTGGCTGATCATCAAGGATGCATGCGCTGTACTGTCACCATTTGAGGAGGCAACGAGGGTGGTGAGCAGGGACAGTGCATGCATCAGTGACACAATTCCTTTAGTGGTCCTGCTGGAGCTCACTCTGCAGAGAATTATAGATGTGGCACTAGAGGCAGAGCAGCAGGAGGAAGATGAGGCCTTCCCTAGCTCTCAAAGCCACCGTCTTTACGCAGACAGCATACCTGCGGGTCCTCAGATCAGACAGGAGGAGGATGAGGAGGAGGAGGAATATTTAAGTAGTGGGGACATTGAAGGTGGGGATTCCTCGAGGGAGGGTTTTGTGTGCCCAGAAACCCAAGGACTAGTACGTGGCTGGGAGGAGGAAGTGCACGATGGGGTCTTCCTTATTGACCAGGAAGACTCGGAAGCTAATGCCACCTCCAACCTAGGCTGCAGGGGCTCCCTTATCCTGCAAAGCCTGGTAAAGGACCACAGGATTTGTGCTATCATGGAGAGGGATCATTACTGGTTGGCAAGCCTTCTTGATCCACGATACAAGGGTAAAGTTGCAGAGCTCATCCTGGCCGCACAGAGGGAGCACAGGATGAAACAACTTGAGGACGCTCTAAAGCGACACTTGTGTAACACCTTTCCAGGCACTGGTAGGTTACCAAGTGATGACACAGGTGCTTCTGAGGCTGCGGATGATCAGTGGAAGAGCGGTGAAGGCCGGGGCCGCCTGACTGATGCCTTTTTACATTTTTTTAGTCCACGATGACCAGGGACATCAAATGTAGGCACCCATTGCCAGCGTCTTCACCATATGGTGCAGGACTACCTAGGGTCAAGGACAGACCTGGATACCTTTACAGCAGATGATCCACTGGCTTACTGGGTGTTGAGATTGGTTCACTGGCCAGAACTTCGTCAATATGCTATGCAGCTACGAGGTTGCCCTTCATCCAGCGTGCTTTCTGAAAGGATGTTCAGTGCCGCTGGAGGTTGTGTCACAGAAAAAAGAGTGGGTCTGTCCACCGACTCTGTAGACCGGCTGACATTTATAAAAAGGAATCAGTCCTGGATCAGCAGCTATCAATCCCCTGATGCTGACGTAACTGAATAGATTGGGGATCTCTTCTGCATTCACAAAACCTCCACCACTGCACTCTTCCACAATACCACAAAGGGGTTACGGTGTGAAAGCACTTGCTGCCACCAAAGGCACAATATTTGGGTGCATTGACGCCTGTACCAGATTCATATCATTTTAATATTGGACCGCAGAGTCCACCGCTGCACTCTTCCACAATACCACAGAGGGGTTACTTACGGTGTGAAGGCACTTGCTGCCACCAAAGGCACAATATTTAGGTGCACTGACACTGACGCCTATACCATATTCATATCATTTTAATATTGGACCGCAGGGTCCAACCCTGCACTCTTCCACAATACCACAGAGGGGTTACGGTGTGACCACACTAAAGGCCCAATTTTAAAGCACCTATTGTTACTTTCATCCAAAGCCTGCATAAGTTTCACCATAATTTAGCCAAAAAAAAATCACTAAACTTGTTCTGCGTGTCCTAAAATGTCTCCTCTTTTCATACAGGCTGCCGCCCCAAGCAGTTGTTTATGAATAGATTAAAGGAAAACCATTTACCGTCATTTGAAATGTAATTTTTTCTGTTTTTAAATGTTTTAATACATCCTACAAATCCGCCACTTCACGGGCAGGTTATGGAGACCTCCTAGACACGATATTTGTAGGAATTTTTCGTTTTTATTCTTAACCTTTATTTCATGGAAAAGTTTTAAAAAACTTTTTGTCCTTGTTTCCTGTCCCCCAGGGCACTACCCAGACCCCCATACACCTTTTATGGCAAATATCTTGCATATATGCCCTCTTGGAGGGCACTCTAAAATTCAAACTTTAGAGTGCCATTGACTTGCATGGAGTTCGGTTCGTGTTCGAACGCAAACTTTTGAAATTGTTTGAGTTCGAATGCGAACCGAACACGGGGGTGTTCGGCTCATCACTATTACAGGCAAGTCCAGACTGAGGGTAACTGACCAATGACACAGTATTACACGTATGGTGCATTTTTATTAACCTTTCTGCTACCTGTAAGCCTTGTCGGTCTGACCAGTTTCCAAGGTTTACTTTGCACACTTGCGCATATTACATGTGATGGAACAGCATGTGATGGAAAGGACTATTAAATGGTGACCCTGGCCAAAGAAGCCTGTCCCGTTATGTCAGGGATCTCAAACTCCAGCCCCCAGATGTTTCTGAGCTACAACTCCCATGATCCTCTGTCCATCGATTACATTTAAGGAATTCTGGGAATTGTAGGCAAATCAACAACTGAGGGGGCCAGAGTTCGAGATCCCTGCTCATGTCATATGTACCTGTTGTAGTCCTTTCTATGACAGTAAAGCTTAATGTGCAAAAAAATATATACAGTTGTGTTCAAAATTATTCAACCCCCACTGAAATTGAGTGTTTTGGCCAGTTTGACATTGATTTTGATCATTCAGTCATCTTGCTTACAATTAAATCAAAGAGGCACGTGTAGGTCAGACAAATATAACATAACATTTATAATGAAATAACCACAAATGTCTTTTCTGTGCTCACATCATTATCAGTTTTATTCAACCCCCAAGTGACATTCAATCTTTGTACTTAGTACAACATCCTTTTACAGTTATAACAGCTTTTAAACGTGAAGCATAGCTTGACACAAGTGTCTTGCAGCGATCTACGGGTATCTTCGCCCATTCGTCATGGGCAAAAGCCTCCAGTTCAGTCACATTCTTAGGCTTGCGCACTGCAACTGCTTTCTGTAAGTCCCACGAGAGGCTCTCTATCGGATTTAAGTCAGGTGACTGCGATGGCCACTCCAAAATGTTCCAGCCTTTAATCTGCAACCATGCTCTAGTGGACTTGGAGGTATGCTTGGGATCATTGTCCTGTTGAAAGGTCCAACGTCTCCCAAGCCTCAGGTTTGTGACGGACTGCATCACATTGTCATCCAATATCTCCTGGTACTGAAGAGAATTCATGGTACCTTGCACACGCTGAAGCTTCCCTGTACCTGCAGAAGCAAAACAGCCCCAAAGCATGATTGACCCCCCGCCATGCTTCACAGTAGGCAAGGTGTTCTTTTCTTCATAGGCCTTGTTCTTCCTCCTCCAAACATAGCGTTGATCCATGGGCCCAAACAGTTCTAATTTTGTTTCATCAGTCCACAGAACACTATCCCAAAACTTCTGTGGTTTGTCCACATGACTTTTGGCATACTGCAGTCGACTCTTCTTATTCTTTGGAGACAGCAAGGGGGTGCGCCTGGGAGTTCTGGCATGGAGGCCTTCATTACGCAGTGTGCGTTGTATTGTCTGAGCTGAAACTTCAGTACCCACATCTGACAAATCTTTTCTCAGTTCCTCAGCAGTCACACGGGACTTTTCTCCACTCGACGCTTCAGGTAGCGCACAGCAGTCGAAGTCAGCATCTTCTTTCTGCCACGACCAGGTAGCGTTTCAACAGTGCCCTTTGCCTTGAATTTGCGAATGATGCTTCCTATGGTCTCTCTTGGTATGTTTAACATCTTTGCAATCTTCTTATAGCCATTGCCCTTCCTGTGACGAGTAATCACCTCTTCTCTTGTCTTCCTGGACCATTCTCTTGACTTCACCATGTTTGTAACCACACCAGTAAATGTCTAGAAGGAGCTGAGTATCACAGTCATTTTAAAGCTGCCTAATTGGTGCTTATTATGCTTTATTGCTGCTCCGTGACATCCACAGATGTTTTCAATACCTGATTGAAAACACTTGAATGAACCTCTGTTCTTCAGAGTGGTAGTCTTTAAGGGGTTGAATAATTGAGTCAATGAAGAATTCACAAAAGAAACATTTACTAATGTATTACAAAACCAATTGATGTCATTTTAGTTGCATATGGTTCTTTAAAAAGTCCTTGTAGGATTTCATTCTGAATACAATTACAAATGTACACTAAATTCCCTAAAACCCTTTACAGCATTGGGGGTTTGAATAATTTTGAACACAACTGTATATTGGCTGGGGTACATTGCTGTAGGTGGGTTGGACTTTCGTGAAGCTAACTTCTCATCTCCCCACTAGGCACTAGACACGGCAAAGGCCAGTTTTTTTCCCCAACTGTTACAGTCCGATGGTCAGTTGCCTGCATACAGGTTTGTAGAAACGTCTGAGCCCTTTAAGAAGAAATGGCTATGACGAGAGTCACTTTGAAGGTGGGGTACCTAGACTTGGCATTACTGTTGGGAGGTGTGGGACCGGGTTCTGGGAGGTGTGACATGTTAGTTTATTTCAACCCGCTCCCATGTCCAAGTCACCCTGTGCCTATAAGGGTACAGGATGTTTTATGTGTGAATATCGTGATTATCTAGGTTTAGATTTTACTGTTATTTCTAATATCATTACTGTGTGTGTGGCACTGCGTCCCATTCCAACCCCTCCATCCCTGTATAGAATATTTTTCATCTGAGAAAGGTTTGGCTGGTCTATGTATGCCAAACATTGAAACATTGCCCCTGTATCAAACCATTGTCTGCTTGTGTAATCTCTGTTATCTAACGTAGTCACACAGTCTGATGCTCAGGCTGTGTTTGCAAGGCACTCTATTGTTTCATGTCTAGAGATTAAAATGGGGTATGGCTGGGGACACCAGGGTGTCAGCTTCCATTGGTCTCTAGGTCCCTTCTTGCACTGTATAAATGTGGCTCATTTCTCATTAAAAGCTGTCCATCTCATCCTACAAGGAGCATTGGCTCATGAATGGATGCATTTGGCTAGAATCAGTACTTCGGGATACTGGCGACGAGGGGAGCCTTTCTGCAAGTGGAAACCCATCCTAGGTACAGATCCCCACGTTACAACGGCTTTCCAAATATTAAAAATATTATGTATGTTCTAACAATGTAGATTACTGTGCATATGTGCAAATCTGTAGATGGGTAGAAAAGTGGATAAATAGGACAGCACGGATGCATTTCAAGAATGTATATACATAAAACAATGTCAAGGAGTACTGGTTAGGGTTTTTCCATATCCCGAAAAGTAGGGGGCAAATTAATGTATTGACAATAAAACATCTAAATATTTTTCGTGCATATTCCACCCTATCCATTAATAGTAGCTTGCAAATAGAAAAATCTGGTGCAAGCCGTTACCCATTTGCAGCTCAAATGCAAAATAACCCAACTCCAGGCTCTGAGAGACGTCGTGACCCAAAACCAGCGGGCTATGCTGGAATACCTCACTATTCTCACTTTGAGCCATTATCAATAACTCTTACACAAAGTATAGGAGCCGTTAATATACAGTAAGGAGGAGCTAAAGCCAAGCCACAAGCTTATCTTGCGGCATGGTTGGAATAACCATTGACCCCTTCACTACGATAATCGAGCTCAACATTGCATAAACTCAATGTTGTCATATTCTGCGGCAATGCAAAGGAGTTGTTAATTGCAAGAGAATTTTTTATTTTTTTTTGAGAAAGTATTTTACCAGGAAGGATACATTGAGATTTCTCTTGTTTTCAAGTATGTCCTGGGTGGCGAGTCTGTACCGCTAGGTGTCTTGCCCAAGGACACTTACTGGAGAGGTGCTTGCTGGGATCGAACCCATGACTCCACAGGCTCTTTCCTTGCAGAGCAGTGATGTTACCTCTACTCCACCCAGCCGGCACAACTTGCAGAATGGGCTCCAGAATGAGCCCCAAATTTTCAGCACATTGGACAGTTTGGCATGCAGTTTATCTTTATTTTTTAATAATTCAAGTTTTATTGACAGTGTTTGCATGTTAAAAACTGAAAAGCGAAGACACAAAAAACATAATAAATATAATAAGCAAAAACAGAGAAGACGAAATATGAAACATTCCCATACAACGTACTCAGAGTCATGTAAGACAATCCCAGTGCACTCTGACCCCGAATCCCAGTAACAAGTACAAATGGAGAACAAACTGCAATGATTAGAAACCAACCACATAGGACAAGGAACTCAAACAGTCTCAGCAGCAGCCGAGCGCACTGGCAGAGCCTCCGTCAATCAGCAAAACCAACGTTGCCTATGCTGTTCCGATTGATCGCGCGCTGCATAAATCATTTCTTCATAAGTGCGAACACACAACCATTCCCTGAGGGGGGGGGAGGTATAGCCTGTCTCCAGCATTTAGGGATAACCATCTTGGCCGCATTAAGGTGTCTGATTGCCAGGGACCATCTGTAAGGTTCAATATCGGAAGGCACATTGTGTAAGAGGTAAACATCGGGGCTAAAGGGCAGAGGGGGCACCACCAGTCAACGGCATCCAGTTTTTCTTTCAAACAAACAGGGATCCTCCACTGTATTATATGTAGTAAGCCTTTTTAGGCAGCAGGGGGAGCCCTCTGTCAAATAAGCTTACTATAAACTACGTGTAAGAACGCTTCATAATTTTTACCCTGTAATGGAAAGTGTTTTTTTCCATAAATCCACTGGATCCTGCCATATGGAAAGCCACTTTGTAGTGAATGGGTTAACTCAACAACTGGGGCCGCTATAACAGCTCAGTTTGAATAGGGCTCAGCCTATTTCATTTTTTTGTTCTAGTTCTACACATACAGTGGCAAGAAAAAGTATGTGAACCCTTTGGGATTACGTGGAGTTTTGCATGAATTGGTCATAAAATGTGCTCTGATCTTCATCTAAGTCACAACAATTTGAAAAACACAGTCTGCTTAAAATAATACAACACAAACATATGTTTTCATGTGTTTATTGAACATAACATGTAAACATTCACAGTGCAGGGTGGAAAAAGTATGTGAACCCCTAGCTTAATGACTTCTCCAAGAGCTAATTGGTGCCAGGAGTGAGCCAACCCTGAGTCCAACCAGTGTGATATTATTGGATGTGTTGCTGAAAGCTGTCCTGCCATTTAAAAACACACACCAGATTTGGGTTTACTGGTTTCAAGAAGCATTGCCTGATGTGAACCATGCCTTGCAGAAAAGAGCTCTCAGAAGACCTACGATCAAGAATTGTTGACTTGCATGAAACTGGAAAGGGTTACAAAAGTATCTCCAAAAGCCTTGATGTTCATGTGTCCACGGTAAGACAGACTGTCTACAAATGGAGAAAGTTCAGCACTGTTGCTACTCTCTCTAGGCGTGGTCGTCCTGTAAAGATGACTGCAAGAGCACAGCGCAGAATGCTTAATGAGGTAAAGAAGAATCCTAGAGTGTCAGCTAAAGACTTACAGAAATCTCTGGCACATGCTAACATTTTTGTTGACACATCTACAATAAGGAAAACATTAAACAAGAATTGAGTACATGGGAGGACACCACGGAGGAAGCCATTGTTGTCCAATAAGAATATTGCAGCACGTTTGAAGTTTGCAAAAGAGCACCTGGTTGTTCTACAGCACTACTGGCAAAATATTCTGTGGACAGATGAAACCAAAATTGAGTTGTTTGGAAAAAACACACAACACTATGTGTGGAGAAAAAAGGCACAGAACACCAACATCAAAACCTCATCCCCACTGTAAAACATGGCGGAGGAAGCATCATGGTTTGGGGCTGCTTTGCTGCCTCAGGGCCTGGACGGATTGTTGTCATTGATGGAAAAATGAATTCCAGAGTTCATCAAGACATTTTGCAGGAAAACGTAAGACCATCTGTCCACAACTGAAGCTCCGCAGAGGATGGGTGATGCAACAGGACAATGACCCAAAGCATACAAGTAATTCAACAAAAGAATGGCTTCAACAAAACAAAATACGCCTTCTGGAGTGGCCCAGTCAGAGTCCTGACCTCAACCTGATTGAAATGCTGTGGCATGACCTTAAGAGAGCGATTCACACCAGACATCCCAAGAATATTGCTACACTGAAACAGTTTTGTGAAGAGGAGTGGTCCAAAATTACTCCAGATCGTTGTGCAGGTCTGATCTGCAACTACAGGAAACGTTTGGTTGAGGTTATTGCTGCCAAAGGAGGGTCAACCAGTTATTAAGTCTAAAAGTTCATACTTTTTCCACCCTGCACTGTGAATGTTTACATGTTCTGTTCAATAAAAACATGAAAACATATAATGTTTGTGTTGTATTATTTTAAGCAGACTGTGTTTTTCAAATTGTTGTGACTTAGATGAAGATCAGAGCACATTTTATGACCAATTCATGCAAAACTCCACGTAATCCCAAAGGGTTCACATACTTTTTCTTGCCACTGTATATATTTTCATTGTCTATGCAGTACTAGCATGTTACTTTAGAATGCGGGAAAAAAACATGGGAAATGTTCCATTATATAATTCTGTGAGCTGCTCAGATTTATTTTGTTTTGTGTCACTGTGTACTTTGGAATATCACTATTTACCAGGGCTGGAATCCAGTTATTCATTTATTAAAGGTCAGTCGCACAAACATAGCAAGTATTAAAAGAAATAGTGAAGAGGAAACTGGATATTCCCAAATTACATCTGTTGCTGACGCGTTGCATCTATTGTTCCAAAGAAAACAACTAAATGGAATTCAATAGATGGAAGGATAGAGAGTTATATCCCAGATGGAAGAACTATGATCTTTAACTTTGTGAACAGGCAACAGAACATCTGGGGAAATATCTGCATTGTCATACAACTAGTTAGAGGTCAGTAGGATACCATCGGGCCAGTGCCTCATGTAACACTTTTTGAGGATCATCAGTCCTGTTTTAGCACACCAATGAGCTCCACTGCATCGATTTGCAGTCGACATTTATTTTTACTGGGATTTTCTGTTTGTGCGCCCTTATTTGAACACTGAAGCGAATAATAACCAGCACCGTATCAGGTCAGATGTCCCATAAGCTCATGGAATGACGAGTGAGAGGAAGGAACCTATGGACACAGGATATCCAATGGATATTAAAACTAGCTGTACATCATGAGGTGAGCTTCAGACCTGATCTTCCATGATGTTTGGTGCATTAGTCCTCTTAGTTCTTAATACTCTATTGTCCTTGAAATTATCTACTCTGCTCAAGGTAGAAATGATTCCATATTTTGGTGGTTGACGTACCGAGTCATAGGATGTTTTAGCATTCCTCTAAAGCAAAGGAATGACGCAAAGATAAGCACCCAAAATAACCACTGTCTAGCATGTCAGTCATTTGAGTTTTCTGTGAAAGACAAACAGACAATGACAAGCGGTTCTTCTATGAAGACAGCAAATTGGTCATACCCAAGATTACCCACATATGCTTCAGGGCCATGAAGACAAGCGTTTATTTTGTTCACTTAAAAACCATGACAGCATCCTAGATTTGGTGGAAGTTGCTGGTGGATGTAGTAGACCATGTGAAATCCTTAAAAGCTGTGACTGCGCAAACTCAGAGCTTCCAAGTTGACTTTCAAGCATTTTGCGATGTATGGAACCTTGCAGTAGAGGACTTTGAAGTGAAATCTTGCAGTATCAAGCCTCTTTGGAGCCCAGTCTCATCCCGATATAGTTTAACTAGGACAGGGGTCAGCAACCTTGGCTCCCTGATGTTTTGGGAACTACATTTCCCGTGTGGCTTAGTCAGCCTAATGGGTGACTGAGCATCATGGGAGATGTAGTTTCCAAAACCTCAGGGAGCCAAGGTTGCTGACCCCTGCACTAGGAGTTGAGCAGCTGGGCAAGCGCTCAACCAGCAGACACGTAATGTATCTGATTGACTGCATGCAGTGGTCACCATCATCCCCAGGTGTATAGATACTTCCTGTAGCTTGATGGCTGTCCATGAAAGTCAAATAGGGAAATTAGGGATGTGCGTTTCGGGTTTCGGAATTTTCACGAAATTTCCCGATTCGTGTCTTCGGATGCGGCCGAATTTCCGAAAATTTTTAGATCCGAAAATGGCAGATCCGAAAAGTTTTCCGAGCCGAAACGAAATCTTTTCGGAATTTTCGAATGGACTTGAAATGTGTCAAATCGAAATTTATTGCTTTGAAATGAGGAGAACAGGCGTTCCAAAAAAACGAAAATTTCCAAAATTACGAAAAGTCGATACAAAAAACGAGCAAAGTGACACGAAAATACGAAAAACGGTCGACATTCCGAAAACATGTACAATTCCGAAAAACGAAAATTTCCGAAATTACGAAAAGTCGATACAAAAAACGAGCAAAGTGACACGAAAATATGAAAAATGGTCGATATTCCGAAAAAAAAATGTACACGAGAAACGAATCGAACCGAATCGAAACAGAAATCGGTCGAAACGAGCCGAATCGAAAAGTTTAAAAATCCGAAAAATCGAACCGAAAAAAAAAATCGGTGCACAAGCCTAAGGGAAATTGTATTGTAACACTGGATGCAATGCATATTTAAATGTTTCACAATCTTGTCAAAGCGTGGTTATGGTGAGCTATTGTGGGAGTTCTAGAATGCACAATTTAAACTCGGCACAAACTCAATATAGGCAGCTTCTAGGGAAATTACACGTTGCTGCCCCTTTGACATGTGCACCAGAAAAAAAATCACAGCAATATGTCCACCAACGAATCAGGCCCATGTCAGACGAACGCAGTGATCACGTCCGTGTTGCCGCACATTTTAACGTCCGTCGTAGCATAAAATTATGATCAATAGAGACCCACACACGAAGTACGTCCGCACAGAAATGGTGACGCACAGCGCACGTAGCACCGGACGCAATTTAGGCAAGAATTACAAACTGCTAGGATGGAAGTACAGAGTGCGCCACGTCCGCATAGCTTTGTGTGCGAGTGATGGAACGTAGTCAGACGGACTGCATTTTTGACGGACAAAATGTTTTTTCATATCATGTATCAATTTTTTTCATTTTGCATATTAATTTTATTTCCCATCTACATCAGTCAAAAAAACGTCAGTCAAAAAAAATGGACCGTGTGGTGTCTACAGTATCATCAGTCAGAAAGTACGTTAGTTGTGCATGGACGCACAGTGTGCTCAGAATGCGTTCGTCTGACATTAGCCTCACAGCACAACCAAAACGAAGTATAACGAATCTTAGCGAATGTCTCAAATCTTTTCGCTCACACGTTGAGATCCATGCAGAGCCTGGAGACACATGAGATATACAATTTATTTAGCATTGAAAATGCTATACAGCTTGTCAGATGTTAAATGAGTAGGGGGGAATTTGCGTTATCGTACAAGATCTTAAACCAAATTCATGATGGTGTCATTCCATCACTTGATTTTGATGTTAAAGTACTTTAGAAAAAGCCCTTTATATGAAACGAGTGGTGCTTATTGCCGTCGTTCTCACTCACCATGACCACGCTGCGTTGTTTTTGAGAAGAGCTGTATGACATTTAAACAAGGTCATGAGATGTGTTACTTGTAGTTTCCCGTTTGATTTGTTTGATTCGCTAGAACATAGGATGTTTTAACAAGCCACCTTTCATGACCTGGGGCACGTTAAGCCTATAATCCATTCAGATGATCATCTACTATTCTCTTGGACCCATTGCCTTGACTTTGTTTAAACTAAAGCTTGTGTTACAGACTTGGCCAATAACTATGGAAAGGAAACCCTGACAGCCCCTCCTTTTTCATCTCTCCGGATAACAGAAGTTTCATGTATTATTGTTTTCCCGTTTGCTCATAATACGTCTTCTTGATGTGCCAGACAGCAAGCCATCGCTTTATTGAGTGTCCCAACACTAATGCACTTGTTGGTTTGCCTTCAACTATTTCTCAACACGTTACTTAAAAATATACAATGCAAATCAAATTATAACGAACAAAGGACCGTGGTTACCAGGAAATTACTTACGGTAATCTGTTTTCTTTGATAAAGCTCCCATCATATCTTCTGTGCTAGGGCCAAGTATTTTACCTTGATGGCACACTCGAGTTATCTTTCCCATCTTCCCAATTTCCTATTTAAAATAAACACATTCCTTATCCTGGCAAGAATCAGGGTCGAGAAGGTAATCTTGTGCACCATGGATTCCATGAATGTTTTGAGAATTCTGAAGATTATTTTAGCGCATTGATTGAGATACATCTCAATCAAAGGTATATTCCACCTTACTTACAGCAAAAATGTGGCTTTAATCGGTGCATGGCCAATGGCATAGAAACATAAAATGGAATGAAGTGGCCGCACTCGAAAAAATTATAAAATAAAGTTTATTTAGGACATTAAAAAAAGGACCGACGTTCCAGCTCTTACTCCTGGAAAATGGCTCCAGTGAGAGCCGAACGTCGGTCCTTTTTTAATGTCCTAAATAAACATTTTTATTTTATCTTTTTTTTTTCAAGTGCGGCCGCTTCATTCTATATATATTTGTCATGGTCCTCACCGGCGACGCGGCGGAAGGGCATAACCAGTGCTGCTGCACGCTGAACTTCCTTGGGCAGTACAGGAAAGGTGCTGCCCCATGTTAAACTGACTCCTCAGCCAGCGCTGTAAGAACTCTCAGGTGCACCTAATCATCCTGCCTGAATGCTCCTACTTTAGGAAGGCTCACCTCTGCCATGGTGCTTTAGCATCAGTTTACACTCCAGATTGGAGCTTGTACAGCCAGACGCCTGACCTGTTCAAACTAGCATTCAGCTTAACCATGTACCAGACCCCTTACTCGCTTACCGGATTGCCGCCTTCTATATCCCTGGACTGGATATCCCTCGACCTGTGGACCTCATTTGACAACTCTTCTGGATCACCCCTTTGTTACCTCGCAAGATTCCCTCACCACTTCACCTGGGACCCCCGCTTCACCTGGGACCCCCACTTCATCCAAGAACTTCATCCTGTATTATAGACTCTCTCCATCTGCCTATTCCTTTTCCATTTGCCTGACTCCCTGCATACCGGACGTCTACCAAATATCAGTGAACCCTTTTCTCAGTCCAGTTCCTGTGTTGTCCCTCTGTAAGTCAACTCTTTCCCTCTCCTGTCCCATCTCAGATCCCCCTTTGTATCAATTGTCAGCCCTGCTCCAGTCCTGTTCATTCTGTCTTTAGTTTACTCCCGCTCTGCCCTGGGCCCTGAACCTGTATATTATGTGGTTAACCCTTTCCTGTCTATGCTCAGCTCTCCCTTTGTTTATGTTAGGCAGCCCTCTTCCTATCTTACCCCTTACCCTGTTTTGTAATGCTCTGGAATAAACCCTTTATCATTGAAACATATTCCCTGCATTGTGTCACCGCACCTCTGGGCTCGCACCCTCACCCACCTAGCCTGGCTGGACCTGACATGTATATAGCATTAGCCACACCAATATCATTTATGATCAAGATTAAATGGACACAACCATTTAAATAACCAGTAACTAGATTACCTCTTGTGATTTACAAACAAAAACACTTTATAAAACACATGCTGCTGTTTGTTTTTTCTTTGTTTGAAGTAATTGCATGTAAAAAGAAAAAATAGTATTCGGTATTTTATCTCTGGGTTACATTTTCTGGATTTTAGAAAAAGACTATTGTTCTCCAGGCTACCTGAGATAAGAGCTGGCAGCTGAATGAGAGAAGACGGGGATCTTAAAAGACTTCTAACCTACCCCCTGGTGAGTCGGTTGCCTGAACCATTCACCCCATTTCATTCAATGGCCAAAGCCACACAGTGAGGAGCAAGGGATGGAAAGATACTGGGGGGGGGGGGGGTGAGAGTTTACAACACAAAATATCACACAATGGATGCACCCAGTGACACATATAGAGGAAAATGTTTTCTTAACTAAACATACAAGAGAAAAACAAAGCACATGTAAGATATCAGCAACATAAATAAACACAATAAGGACATTTCATTATTTTGGTTGTAGTGGCCCTTTAAGGCAACATAGCTTTACCTTTACTTACATAAATATGAAGGGCACCCCCTTGTAGAGTCTGTTGCTGCTTGAGTATTCAAAAAACCAAGATCTGGAGAACAATGAAGACCCCCAGAGGACCTAGGGTGGGTGATTTATAGGTTTGAGCCCCTCTGCATTTTTATTTATTTATTTAGAAAAATGGGAGACATAGGCTGTGATCTGAATACTAGCCAAAGCAATTTCCAGAGGACATAGCACCCTAAAGTTTATTACACATCCAAACCATCACCAGGTCAATTAACATCCTGGAAATGTGAGGTTCAGTCGAGTTTGACCACTTGTAAATCAGGGTCAATAACTTTATCAGATAGTGGATTTCATGAAGTGGCCCTGGAATTGGACGATTCTCAATGATCGCCTTCAGCTTTGTAAGAACCTGTAACAAGCCTGTTCCTCACTAGCAGCTCTCAACTGAAGAATGGTAAGTATTATGAGTGTGACCCTTATTCTGGTCAACATGTAGGAGCCGTTACAGCAGCTTCAAGAACCTCTACATTCATGTGATGTCTACACAGTAGTCAAAAGCATGGGTAACACAAGCATGGCAAGCCTTCGTTTCTTTTGATGGGTCCACATTCATGTCTCAAAAGACGTTTCCACCCTTCCCATTGTGTGGGGAACCTTGGGCATATCAGCCTGATCCCACTCAATAAGGCGGCCAGAATCGAAACGCCAAACAAGAGTCTTCAGCACGAGAGAACATCAACAGATGACCACAGTCCGCACAGAAAGCGCTCATCTGACCCTAGCCTAAGTGGTAAAAACACATTTTTGATGCCATCTTTCCGGTGGTGTAATAACCTAGAAAATCAATTAGTGTGTCATTAACACCAAAACGTACAATCGCTATTTTGCAAACAACTTCTTTCTTGGCTGCATCGAGATGTGACTCTTAGTGTAACGGCAAACATGAATTAATTCCAAAAAGCCTTTAACGTAGACTTTGGCGCCACAAAAGATTGGTGAAAACAAATGAAATACTCAAATATGAAGTACTGACACACTTCCAGGAGTTGGTTCCAAAACTCCTATGTGAAACAACTGGATAAACAAGGAAGATTCTGTCCTAAAAATACAAGCATTTACACATAGTGCAGTACAGCTATGAAAACATGTAGGCTTTGGCAACCGTCCTCCATCTTTAGACAGCTGGAGCCATCCCTGTTATGGTTCCTACGATGGAGGGAATGTTATAGAAGATCTATTTCTGAGCTCTGTTGGATGAATATAGTGAAGAACACCATGAAAGATACTGAAGAAAAAAGTTACAGGAGGACGCAGAGAAGATAAAACAAGGACAGATTTCAGCGTGGGAGGTGCGCACCTTTAGACGCATCTTTCTATGGCTTATTGACTATATTCAAACAGAGCTCAGAAAGATTGCATTTTAGAACATTCCACATTCCCTCGGTTGTATCAATGGTAGCATTGTTAGCTATACATCTTAGACCTGGCTCCCGTAACACGTCAACAAAAATTACTAAAAAAGTTGAAATAGTAGTGTGTCAAAAAGCCGAGGTCTCTTGGAATTCCAGTGGAAACCTGCTAGTGTAACGGATAGACCACTACTCACAGGTATATGGGATGTTCTATGAGTGTTCAAATATATTCTACTACCAACTGCATTTAAAGGATCACTACCACTTACATAAGCTGGAACTAGATTACTTGTGCATTACAAACAAAAGCACGTTATAAAAATGCATGTTGTTTTTTTCTCTAGTTTTTAATTTTTACATGCAATTAATAAAAATAAGTAAGGATTTGATCTCATTTCCATTTTGTGGGTTTTTCCCATGATGCAACATTTACCAAAAGTTTGCTTTGTGGCTCTTGTTATTAAATCTGCATTTAACAGTTAACCTGCCTGACTGTTTTCCCGAGTGTGTCTCGGGATTAAATTTCACCACTAAAAGCAGTAACCCCGAGACACACTCGGGCTGTATACATCACCTCTCCCTGCGCTCCCTCGCTGATCCCCGCAGTCTCCTCCGGCGATCGCGACCTCATACTTCCTGGATTCCCTTCTCGTGATCACCGGAGGAGGCTGCGGGGGACATCGAGGGAGCACAGGGAGAGGTGGATGTATCCAGCAGCATCCCAAGTGTTGCTCGGGGTTACCACTTCCAACATAGGAATTTAACTCTGAGCCACACTCGGGAATACCGCTAAAGGGGGCAAAAAAAAAAACCAAAAAAACTGACCACTTTTAGACCAGAAATTCGGGAAAAATTAGACCGCCAGGGAGATTAATAAAGTGGAGCAGGGAATGTTTAAATAAGGTTGCAGGAGGGTAATGTTCTCCAGGCTACTCGAGATAAGAGTTGGCAGCTGAATGAGAAAAGACAGGGAGCTTAAAAGGCTTCTAATCTAGCCCCTAGCCCCTGGTGATGTCCTTTGAATACATCTAACACAATACATTGATTTGAGTCAGTGATCGACCAGTAGACTCCATTCTATGGCCAAAACCACACAGTGAGGAGCAAGTGATGTAAAGATACTGGGGGGGGGGGGGAGTTTACAACACAAAATATCACACAATGGATGCACCCAGTGACACATATAGAGTAAAATAGTTTAACTAAACATACAAGAGATAAACAAAACACCTGTAAGATATCAACAACATAAAATAAACACAATAAGGACATTTCATTGTTTGGTGGTAGCAGCCCTTTAAATCTCTGAAAAGATTTTACTTAACTCTTTAATGCCCGGCAGGTGGTGCCCGGCGGGAGGGGGTTAACATTTATACCGTTTACCTTTCTAGCTTAAAAATAGGTTGGGTTAATCGTCTGATATTGAGAAGTTCTGCTGTGAAACAGAACTCTCTCTTCTTGCTGCAGAAACAAGTAAACAACTACTACCTAGCGTTAACACAAAAGATAATGTGCAGAAAAATTAACTTGTTGAATAAATCGGAAATAATTATTAACAGTTTGAATTGCCATAAATGCTTGTGTTTTAAGACTGTATTTAAGAAAGTCAACTATTTTATGAAAGTTAACCATTTTTCTCACCAAACGCTCCTCGCGTACCTCCCCCCTCTGCCGGTCCCTCCATTGGCTTCCTGTACATTTCAGGATACAGTTTAAAATACGGAAGTTCACGTTCAAATCGCTAACTAAGTCAACCCCTCCTTACATGCCTACTTTACTTCGCAAGCTCACTAAACTCACTAGCATGATCTTGTAATGTGGGCCCCATCGCGTCTAATCCCAAACTCAACCCTCATTGCCAAATTGCTCTTTATTATTTGTGCAGTTACAGTTTTGTTGCCCTGCACACCTCTAGTACTTACCAGGTGATTTTAGATAAGGTCCCAAGGCGGTGACCTCAGAATGTCTCATTCAAGCCTGAAAATGTTTAGAACGCAGACACGTTAAATAAACGTATCAACCAACAATTCGAGACCTGCAGATTGATTTGTCTTTATTTGGTATACAGGGTGTCCATAAAGTCTCTTTACAATTTCAAAAATGTATTCCAGAAGGCAAATGAAAAGACAGATAAGTGAAAATTATTACAAAATGAGACGTATATATTTAAGTTTTTTTCGCCTCATTTAATACACCTCTATATGGGCACCATTAGTTACACGAAGCACATCAAGACGGTACTGGATTTCTTGCCATGTTGGCTGTAGCATCCCCTCATCAATGGTGGCAATGGCCTCAGTGATCCTCTGCTTTAGATGAATGTGTGGTGTGGGATCACGTGCAATCGAATCATTGGTCCGTTTTTCTTCAGCAAGACATCAATTACTGCAAATGTTTACCTTGACCTTTTGACTGAATACGTGGCACCACAACTACTTGGGTTCAACCAACCATCATTTTCCAGCAAGATGGTGCACCACCACATTGGGGACTGCATGTTCGTGGGTTCCTAAATGAAACATTTCCAGAGCGGTGGATTGGAAGGGGTGACCCAATTCCATGGCCACCACGTTCACCAGATATCACTCCCCTCGACGTCTTTCTATGGGGTTATGTTAAAGATATGGTGTATGGCAGTGGTCCCCAACCCTGGTCCTCAGGGCCCACTAACAGGCCAGGTTTGCCAGATATCTGAAGCACAGCACAGGTGTTATGATTTGCTGCTCAGTGATTGCAGGATTCAGTCTGCATTTCCCCAAGGTGATCTGCAAAATCTGGCCTGTTAGTGGGCCCTGAGGACCGGGGTTGGGGACCACTGGTGTATGGAACAAAGGTACAGGACATCACTAATCTAAAGCAGAGGGTCACTGAGGCCATTGTCACCATTGATGAGGGGATGCTACAACCAACATGGCAAGAAATCCAGTACCGTCTTGATGTGCTTCGTGCAACTAATGGTGCCCATATAGAGGTGTATTAAATGAGGCGAAAAAACTTAAATATATACGTCTCATTTTGTAATAATTTTCACTTATCTGTCGTTTCATTTGTCTTTGTAATACATTTTTGAAAGTGTAAAGAGACTTTATGGATACACTGTATTAATGAGCATGGGTTATTGCAGGGGGGCCGGTAACCTCTGCCCTCCAGACATTTTGAAACTACAGCTCACATGATGCTCAGCTGCTCACTAGATTGGCAGAGTCTCATGGGAAATGTAGTTCTAAAACGTCCAGAGGGCCAAGGATGCTGACCCATAGATTGCCGGTTTCTCAGCACCCACAAGTGCACGTACTAACCACAGCCACACGAAAAAAAAAGCAAACCAAGGAAAGAAAAGAAGATAAAATGATATACACACACCCGCAGTATACATAGATATATGAATCTCATATTCGACAGGACATTTTACTTTTGGCAGCCATAATCATGTTTCTTCTTTATGGAAAGAACTGGAGATGTGCAACCCCCCCCCCCCAACCTTCCAAGGCTAAAATAAAATAGCCTTCTTAGAAAACCAGCCGCTAATAAGTATGCCGGATAGAACCTCAAACCACAAGACTTCCTGAAAACCGCAAAACACCATCTTATCCTGCAGGAGTTCAAGACACACAGCAATTGGAGGTTTGCAATTGACGGTATCATTCCATTTACAAGCTCCTATTACACGTATTGTCCAAAACTAACAGTAATCTCTGTAAAAACCACTGATCTTCTCCCCAAAACACAACATACGTATTAAAAGAAAAAAAGAAAAAGGATTTCTACCAATCTCAATCTGAAATGAAGGGCAGTGCCACGCGGTACAAGTCTAGGCGCGTAATAAAGATACATTTGCACCTTACAAGAAAAACAATGTAGGTGGCTCGGCGCTATAGAAATAGAAGCAATGTTCCCATACTGTGCATTTGACCTCTTGAAAACAAAGAGAAAAGATATATAACAAATGTTCCTAATACATACGCATAGATACAAAGGCGTGATCACTTTTCTTGAAGTCCAATCGCATATAGAAAGAAAACACAAAATAATTTCACATAGTGTAACATGGATATTAAAATAAATATAGCAATGTACATAGGGCCATATTACATAGTTGGTGCTAACTTAACCAGAGCTGTTGTAAACTTACCAGAGCCATTATCGCCTATGGAGGTTTTACGTTTACAACAGCTCCGGTTAAGTTAGCACCAACTATGTAATATGGCCCATAGTCTGTTGGGGTGCCTCAAGGTTCAGTACTGGGCCCTCTTTTCACAATCTACACTGCCTCTCTAGGCAAACTGATCAGCTCCTTTGGATTCTAGTACCACCTATAAGCTGAGGACACTCGAATATACCTCTCCGGCTCTCCTGGATCGAGTCCCTGACTGTTTCTCTGCCATCTTGAACTGGATGTCTCCCCACGCCTTAAACTCAATCTTGCCAAAACTGAAATTCTCGTTGTTCCTCCCTCCAAGAAAAACCCAATACCACCTATCTCTCTACGAGTAAATGGAACGCTCATTAGCCCAACACCTCAAGCTCACTGCCTTGGTGTCACCTTCGATTCTGACCTAACGCTCTCTCCCCATGTTCAGTGACCAAATCCTGTTACTCTCGACTCAAGAGCATTGTCCGCGTCCATCCCTTTCTGACGCAAGATACCGCGAAGGTGCAGTTTCATGCTTTTATTTTACGACTTGATTCCTGCAACTCTCTCCTTATTGGCCTCCCCAACTCCCGTATTGCCCCTTTGCAATCTGTAATGAATGCAGGAGCCAGGGTTATTTTTCTCACCAGACGCACCTCATGTACCTCCCCCCTGTGCCGGTCCCCCCACTGGCTTCCTGTACGTTTCAGGATACAGTTTACAATACGGAAGCTCACATTCAAATTGCTTAATATCTCAACCCCTCCCTACATGCCTTCTTTACTTCACTAGCATGTCCCGTCTAGACAACTCCGGTCAGTGGGCGATCTCCGCCTGTCATCAGTCTACACCCGTGTTGCCAACTCTTACCTCCAAGACTTCTCAAGGTCAACCCGGTCCTGTTTAATGACTTACCTCACCCTATCAACCTCTCCCCTAATATTCAGGCCTTCAAGAAATCCCTCAAAACCATCTCTTCAGATTAGCGTACCACATCAATGATGCTACTCATCCCCCTGCTCACCTATTCACACATGATTGAAGCCACCTCCATTGCTCCACCATTCCCGAACCACTGGCACTAATGATCCTGACATACAGTAAAATTCCCCTGGTCTTCCTCAACCCCTCTAGATTGTAAACTCCTATGAGCAGGGCCCTCTACACCAAGTATTTCCATCCTATGTCCATTTATCTGTATCTCATTCCCCTTGGTTATTGTAAAGCGCTACAAAAACTGTATGAGGACGATAATAAAAATAGTAACTTTCTCGCTCACACTTGTCTGACCCTTGATTGGCTCTATTAATTGTGCATATGGGATTTCTGTATTCAGGGTCCCCAAATCACCCTTCCTCTATGGTGGTCTTCCCACAGTATCAGCACCAGAATACCTCCAAGAGGTACTGGCTGATGATGTCCCAGGTAAGATGAAACATGTTATAAAGCTATAGCTGAATATTTTTTAATATCTTTTATTTATATTTATTCTGTTGTTGAAGTGTATATTTTTTAAATAAACTGTAGTACCTTTTTATGGAGCTTTCTTTGATGGCTTGCGGTCTATTCCGGAAGGAGTTTTTAAGCATTTATCCCAGAAAATCCTGAAGGTGCAACATATAGAGCCATAGGGGCTCTGAAAAGTGTAAATTACTGACTTTTAATACTTACACCTTTTATAATACAGTCTTACGCTAGGGAGAACCATGGGTGCCCTATAGTTTCTCTTATTCTCTCGGAGGTATACTGGTGGCGATGCTGTGGGAAGACCACCATAGAGGAAGGGTGATGTGTAGACCCTGAATATAGAAATACAATATGAGCCAATCAGGGCTCAGAAAAGTGTGAGTGGGAAACTGACTATATATATATTGCTATACTTATTTTATTATTAATGTTACGCTACGTGAAATTATTCTGTGTTTTCTTTCTAAACGCGATTAGACTTCAAGAAAAATTCTCACCGCCTTTTGTATCCAAGTGTATCTAAATATGTCGTCTAAAAAGTCTTAAAATAATAATAAAGAAATCAAAACACCCACAGAGAGCAGAATAATAATTTTATGATAACAATATAGACAATTACTATTTCTGTACAATAGTTTATTTTACCCAGCAACCCAGCGATAGAAACCAAAGAAACATGGGGAAAAAGAAAATAAAAATATAGAGCATTCCCTTAATTTTTCACGAGCCACAGAATAACCGTACGTCGTTTGACATGAGTCTTTTACCTGCCTCAGACACTCCGCCAATCATCGGCCAGGGGGCTGCGTTGCTGACTGCTGAAGAAGCGAGGCTATGTCCCCTCCAGGCTAGCGGATAAGGAGCTACAAAAAAAAAAGGAAATCTATAAGCGACTGCAGTGTTTCACAGGGAAACAAAAAACACAGCACATTATAATTCATTAATAAAATCTATTAAACGCCATCTCCGATAATACAGTTTGTGTTATTCTTGATAAATGAACATACTTCCACCCTGTGCCATTTTAATGTTTTATTTTAAATTCACGATTGTAATTTTTGCAGTGAAACAGTGGCTGTTCACAGCAATAAAAAGGTCAGATGACACTTCGCTAGAACAAAATGGCAGGCGTTGACAAAGGAAGTGCAAGTAAAGTGTGCCAGAGCGACCATTGTATGGAGCGTTCATAAAAGCCTATCTATGGATGAAGGAAGGGGTGAGAGGGGGGGAGAAGGGGAGAGAAAAAGGGAGTGGGGAGAAAGAGGGAATGGAAGAGAGAGGGAGGGAGTGGAAGAGAGAGGGAGGGAGTGGGGGAGAGAGGGAGGGAGTGGGGGAGAGAGGGAGGGAGTGGGGGAGAGATAGGGTGGGAGTGGGGGAGAGAGAGGGAAGGAGTGGGGCGAAAGAGGGAGAAGGGAGAAAGAGGGATTGGGAGAGAAAGGGAGTGGGGAGAAAGAGGGAGTGGAAGAGTGAGAGGGAGTGGGGGAGAGAGAGGGACTGGGAGATAGGTACTGGGTGGGGAGAGGTACTGGGAGAGGGAGAGAAAGAGGGAGTGGGGGAGAGAAAGGGAGTGGGGGAGAGAAAGAGGGAGTAAGGAATTGAGAGGGACTGGGGAGAGGGAGGGACTGGGGGAGAAAGGGGCTGGGGAGAGAAAGAGGGAGTGGGGAAGAGAAAGAGGGAGTGGAAAAATGAGAGGAAGGGAGTGGGGTAAAGAAGGAGGGAGTGGGGGAAAGAGGGAGTGGAAGAGTGAGAGGGAAAGGTGGGGGAGAGAGAGGGGTGGGGAAAGAGGGAGTGAAAGAGTGAGCGGGAGTGGAAGAGTCAGAGGGAGGGGTGGGGGAAGAGGGAGGGAGTGAGGAAAAGAGGGAGTGGGGAGAAAGAGGGATGGAGTGGGGAGAAAGAGGGAGTGGAAAAATGAGAGGGAGCGGAAGAGTGAAAGGGAGTGGAAGAGTGAGAGGGAGGGAGTGGGGGAAAGAGGGAGGGAGTGGGGGAAAGAGAGGAAGTGGAAGAGTGAGAGGGAGGGGTAGGGGGAGAGAGAGGAGGGAGTGGGGGAGAGAGGGAGGGAGTGGGGGAGAGATAGGGTGGGAGTGGGGGAGAGAGAGGGAAGGAGTGGGGCGAAAGAGGGAGAAGGGAGAAAGAGGGATTGGGAGAGAAAGGGAGTGGGGGAGAGAAAGAGGGAGTGGAAGAGTGAGAGGAGGGGTAGGGGGAGAGAGAGGGACTGGGAGATAGGTACTGGGTAGGGAGAGGTACTGGGAGAGGGAGAGAAAGAGGGAGTGGGGGAGAGAAAGAGGGAGTAAGGAATTGAGAGGGACTGGGGAGAGGGAGGGACTGGGGGAGAAAGGGGCTGGGGAGAGAAAGAGGGAGTGGGGGAGAGAAAGGGAGTGGAAAAATGAGAGGAAGGGAGTGGGGTAAAGAAGGAGGGAGTGGGGGAAAGAGGGAGTGGAAGAGTGAGAGGGAAAGGTGGGGGAGAGAGAGGGAGGGGTGGGGAAAGAGGGAGTGAAAGAGTGAGCGGGAGTGGAAGAGTCAGAGGGAGGGGTGGGGGAAGAGGGAGGGAGTGAGGAAAAGAGGGAGTCGGGAGAAAGAGGGATGGAGTGGGGAGAAAGAGGGAGTGGAAAAATGAGAGGGAGCGGAAGAGTGAGAGGGAGGGAGTGGGGGAAAGAGGGAGGGAGTGGGGGAAAGAGAGGAAGTGGAAGAGTGAGAGGGAGGGGTAGGGGGAGAGAGAGGAAGGGAGTGGGGGAAAGAGAGGGAGTGGCAGAGTGACCTGGAGTGGAAGAGTCAGAGGGAGGGGTAGGGGGAGAGAGGGAGGTTGTGGGAGAAAGAGCGGGAGGAAGTGGGTAAAAGAGAGGGAGGAAGTGGGGAAAAGAGAGGGAGGGAGGGAGTGGGGAAAAGAGAGGGAGGGAGGGAGTGGGGAAAAGAGAGGGAGGGAGGGAGTGGGGAAAAGAGAGGGAGGGAGTGGGGAGAAAGAGAAGGAGGGAGTGGGGAGAAAGAGGGTAGAAGGGAGAGAAGGAGTGGGAGAGCAGAGACAGACCACCCACCAAGCTTTCCTTGCATAAATGAGTACCTTAGGTGTTTGGGATTAAGAATTTATTTTAATCGATACGGTGTATTGAGTATTTAACAACACTACAACTACTTCATGATTAACCCCTTTACTACTGTGATCTTGTTTATGTGATCAGCAGCATTCACAGGATTAACACGATCTGGAGCTATGCTGTGTCAGGGCTCCAGGAAATGCCCCCAAAGTTTTAGTACAGTAGGCACATTGCCAGAGCGGCTATCACTTTGTAAAACTAGCTGTTGAAAGTCTCTAATAGACTTTTCCCTCAGCTAATCCTGCATGGAGTTCAGAACTGCAGTAACTCCTTTTTGGCCAGCAGGTGGCCATTTCTGTATTGCTGATCTGCAATACAGACTACCCCCCCCCCCCGACTTTTTGGTGTTCCTACACCGAAGAGCATAGTGTTTAGAGCAATTGATGGTATAAAGACAAACTTTCTTCCCTTTTCACTTGAAGTCGACAATAAGAAACTTTTTCGCTTTTTTTCCAAACTGACCGGCAGCTGTTATGTCCCTGTAGATGTCAACTTCAATTAAATTAGATCTGCAGTGTCATTTACATTTTTTTTAAATCTTTTCTCCTTGTGTGAATCCATCATTGGCAGATCCAATGGGACAGGTGCACCAAGGCAAGTACTAAGGTCCCCCCCTCCAACTTCCAGGCTCAGACGTTCCAAGTTTCGTGCCACTTAGAAAAGGTGGCACCTGTTGGTAGCTTTTACTGTGGCTCTATGACTTGCCCACAATGCAGCTCCCGCGATAATATGACATGCGCATGTACATCTATCATGGAACCAGATTATTTATTTTCCCCCTATGCTTTTACTTAAAAAGGATTAGTCCACTCTCCCTGTCTAACCCACATAGTTAGTTTGACCCAGCCCCATTTCCTATTTCAGCAAGCTGCCCTTCCTTCAGTCCAACCATAGAGGCAGTGAGCAAGCATCTGGTCTACACTGGGTAATTGCATTCTGTTTTACCATTCACCCATCCAAAGCACACCAGAGAAGGGCTCTCTATCCACAAGACACCTTTTATTTGCTGTTACTTTACCAATTAATGGAAGAAAATATAAAGGACTTTGTGTGCTTTCAATAGAGGACGAGTTAAGCTATCTGACTT
This sequence comes from Leptobrachium leishanense, assembly GCA_009667805.1. Lineage (NCBI taxonomy): Eukaryota > Metazoa > Chordata > Amphibia > Anura > Megophryidae > Leptobrachium > Leptobrachium leishanense. The sequence goes on along the minus strand of CM019063.1, from coordinate 516,647,818 downwards.
CAATCATATCCTGCATGTGACACTCACTTCTTGCATATGAATAACCTTGTATTAGATTACAGGACCTACTGGTCAAGAATAATGGAGTCAAGCATAAAGGAGGACAATCCAGGGTATTACAATGGTGGATAACAAATTAAAAATGGGTAGACTGCCCCTCCTAAGTTTGGCGCTTGGATCCGCCCATGGAATCAATGGGAGACTTTGGACAAAAAAAGCAGGGACAGACATTTATCATTGGTAAAATAATATAATTTGTTGTTATCTTCAGAATAAATGATACAGCGTTAATCTTTACAAAACCGGTATCTATACGTAATGAGTAAATTCCTACTGTGAAACCAACCATCAGTAAGGTTGGTCATGGGTGGCTTTAGAATTAGTGAGGCCTTATGCGCAGATCACATTTGGAGGTCCCTCGTTATGAAAAAAAGACAAATTACCCATGTAAATTATAATTCAGACAGTACACCTGGCATTAGACAGGAGTGTATATTGTGGCATGTTGATATGAATCGCATGTGTTTACGAATATTCCAAATCCCTCAAAGGGCTGGCCCAGGTCAAGAATGACTTTATGCTTGCCTATTTTATCTAATTAAAAGGGCTCTTTCTGAACACACCAGTAGGTTCATGTCTTTCTCACCTTGTCTGTTCTCTGGTTTAATAAATTACTCATAGGCACAAACAAACAATTGGTGATAGGAGAGGCACAGTAGTACTTATCTTTAAAGAATGCCGATAAACTTCCCAGGAGATGGTCCACAGCTCCACACAAAACTATACAGAAAACGCAGGGAATTCGGCAGGAAGGATGTCCAGAGTGATTTGCCAAAAACGGTTATTGGCGTTTCCGGTATTGGCGATCAGCTTGGATCGGTTCGATCCAAGCTGATCGCCAATACTGGAAACGCCAATAACCGTTTTTTGGCAAATAAAACAGGATGATGGGGATTTTAAATGAATAAAAGAATTTATTATAAATAAAACAAATAACGCCCAGCGTTATTTGCCAAAAACGGTTATTGGCGTTTCCGGTATTGGCGATCAGCTTGGATCGGTTCGGACATCACTCTGGACATCCTTCCTGCCAATTCCCTGCGTTTTCTGTATACTTAATAAATTACTCCATTATTTGTAATTCACAGTAAGGAAAGGATATGTATAGGACCCAAAACACCAATCGGCAATGCTAGATTTTGTCCTTAAGCTGGTTGGATAGAAGTAACTGACCGAATACGCAATGGCCATACAAAGGACAGAAAACACAACCCATACTAGAGCTAGTTTTTAAGTGGCTGGGTAGTAATAGGGACAAACCTTAGAATACAAACTGTGGGCTAGGACAAGAGAGGTAACAGAAACCGGTACTCATACAAACAAGGGCCTATGAGCAGAGAGAGTAGGACAAAAGTCAAGGTCAAAAGTCAATAACCAGGAGATCAAATACAGAGGAACGTGCTGAGGGGCAGCAGAAATCACAGCATTGCAAAGGGAAGTCCTTAAAAACCCTGACAGAGAACCCTATTGGCCAGGAGACGAGAGGAGTGGACTAGCAACAGCATTGACCAGGGGATGAGAGGGGAGGAAACGCTGGATCCTTCCCGTACCGGACAACATAGCTAGAATGCACAATAAAACAAGTGGCAGAACAGTACCTACAGCGATGCTCCACCAGAAGAGATGCAGAACAGGAGCCTCTCTGGATATTGCAGAGTTGTGAGACCTGAGAAGGTGCTGGGTGTTTTTGAACCAAAGGGTGTTACATGAATGATGTCCTAATATTCAGGACATCCGCTTCAGTGCCAATGGTGTGACAGGGAGAAGGTCCGAGCGTTGTAGGAGTTCTACATCTTGAATAGCACCTGAAACTGCAGGCATACATCTCAACTACCTACCCATAAGACACATGAATCTTGAAGTTGATATGACGAATGAGGAGACAGATCTTCAAGATTAATCCGACCCAATTCTGAACATCCAGAAGACGAAGACATGTATCCTTGGTTTTTGTTTTTATGCTGCAGTGTAGTCCCTATGGAGTTCAAAGCCAAGTTTCTTCTCCTCTATGAACAGTCTAGCTTTTTTATCAAGGTGATACAAGCCAAGAAGAAATGCTTACGGCCAGATCTGTGTAAAAACACAGCGCAAATTTTAGAGTAATTATTTGATTGTAGTGTTCTGGGGTATTAAAGTGCAGATTTAAATCTCTGCTCCACCCCTCCAGGCCAGACAAAAAAAAAAATACTTTATTCTTCTGGTGGCACCTTACGCATTTTTAAAAACTCAAAAAACAGGTTCTGCGTGAGTGGAGACAGGATGCATTGAGGACGTAAGGATTAGGAGCTGGAGAGCTGGCTGCTCAAACTGTTCAGCCATGTTGACCTGCAGTTCCTGCCACTACCCAGCACCATGTTTAGGATTGTACATACTAGCCACCTTTAGCAGGTGTGGAGCCCCCTGAAAACATTTGATGCAGTATTGCTAATCAAATCTGTTCAGGTTTCACAGCCTCTTGGGAAATGGATATAGGACGGATCAGGTGTTTCTCAATCTGAAGTTGCTGTCTCTAATCATTATTGCCGTGTTGGCACCTCTGTAGGATAAAAAAAGAAATTTGATGATTGGAAAATAAGCTTTTTCGCAGCATTGCAGTAATGTGGCATCCTGATCTGTAAGCAGTATTATATCTCATCACAGACACAGCTCTGCGGCTCCGGGCCATTTTACAATGCAGGTTAATAAACGCCAACTCAACGCCGAATTAAAACACATCAAATCCACGGGACACATTGGAAAATATATGCTGGTGTTTCCTTAAAAATTTATATTTAGATGTTCAGGGGTGGAGAAGATGAAAAGATTTCAGGAAGAACTAAAACTCTATCAAATCTACTTTTAAGCACTTTCTACGAATAATATTCAGTAACCAACAAGCGTAACAACGTAACCCATCCCCTAGGCATTTTGCAGAGCGGGCGCCCTTCTGAAGTTACATTCAATGCCGAATTCTGCAGAATCAGGGACAGCAAAAAATAAAATGAAAGACTCCAATTAGGTTATAGTTTCTGACCATTTTCTGGTCTCTGTCATTGAAAATTTATTTCGATATTTCGGCAAAACCTAAATACGTAAAGGCTTGACAAAGTCAGGAGCCTGGTAGCCTACTAGCCACCGGCTCCTAGAATTTTACTTCTGGCTCCTAAATTTCCAGTTTATTTTACACCAATCTAAAAGCAGTCTTTGGCTTCTAAAAACATCTAGTTGGCTTCAATGTTTTCTTCCTGTCTCCTACATTTAATGTAAATATATCCAGCCCTGGTGTATTTATATATGAGGTGTGTGTGTGTGTGTGTGTGTGTGTGTGTGTGTGTGTGTGTGTGTGTGTGTGTGTGTGTGTGTGGTGGGTAAATAGGGTGTCCAATGACAACAGAGCAAAGAAAAGAAGTAAACAAATAAAACAATATCGTAATGTACAGATGTTAACACAAATAATATAAGTATATATATATATATATCAGAGCGGCCAAACTGATATTAGAAGCAATGGTCTACACTTCTAGACTCAAAAAAAGTAACCACACGACCACATACACAAAAGATACCCAACAGCACAAAGCACCAGGTAACAAAGTGATAAATAAATAGAAGCAGCTAAAATCATAATTTGGCTCAATACAAACTAACTCCCAGATGCAGAGGCGAGGTTCCCAACGTTTCGGCAAGGATTCGCCTTTATCAAGGTATACCTTGATAAAGGCGAATCCTCGCCGAAACGTTGGCTCCTAACTTTAGTAGCTGGCTCCTAGATTAAAAGCAAATTTGTCAACCCTGACATAAACATAATCATTATTCTGGAACCCCAGGGTCATAGGCAAGAAGTGAATGTCACATGCAGGATATTATTGAAGTCATATAGCTTAACTCGTCCCCTTTTGAAAGCACACAAAGTCCTTTGTATTTTCTTCACTTTATTGAGAAAGTAGCAGCAAATAAAAGTTGTATGGCGGGAAGAGAGGGCTTTTCTTGGAGTGTCTTCTAGTCAGAGGAAGAGGGGTAAAGAGGGCTTTTCTTGGAGTGTCTTCTAGTCAGAGGAAGGGGTAAAGAGGGCTTTTCTTGGAGTGTCTTCTAGTCAGAGGAAGAGGGGTAGATAGGGCTTCTCTGGTATGCTTTGGCATGAGAGAAAGGGATTAGATAGCTTCTCTGTAGTGCACTCTCTAGTAGGAGGAAGGTAAAACAGAATGCATCTGCTCAGTATGAACAGGATGCTGCATGCACAAGCCTCATGGATAGACTGCAGGAAGTAAAGCCTTGCTAAACAGGAAATGGGGCTGGACCAAGCCAACTATGTGGGAGAGTGGACTAATCCATTTTAAGTAAAAGCACAAGGGCAAAACAGATAAGGAACCTGGTTCCATGATAATCATCTTAAATAACCGAGAAGCAGATTCTGCTGATATTTATTAGTTTGCGTGACATCATATTATTATTGTCCTTTATTTATATAGCACCACATATTCCGCAGCGCTTTACAAGATCAGTGTACAAGGGGTTGATACATTGGAATATCACACATGGATGATGACCTGATTCAGGGGGTCCCTGTTCCCAAGGAAACTTACAATCTTTGAGATGTACAAGTATTTTGTGACGTAGGCGCATCCATATCGTTAGGTGTCTTGCCCAAGGACACTCGCTGGTGGCGTCTTCTGAGTGAGATCGAAGATGTCTTTCCAGGATTGTAGCGATGATCAGTGACCTGGTGGTTAGGTTGAACCCGGTTTTTGTAAAGTCGAGACTTCTCCACAGTTGTACCGGAGGGATGTGCCAAATGGGACCTTGACTTGCTTCTCCATGGTCGAAAGGTAGAGACGCTACCACTGGACTCCACACCTGATATTGTGTGGTAGGCAAGTATGTACCATTAGGTCTCTTGCCCAAGGACACTTACTGGGGAGGTGCTCTGACCGGGATTCAAAACCGACAATCATAAGGCATCCACCATCAAGTAATTAGTACTGTATCACAACTTTTTAATTTTAACCTGTTTTCTCTACATAGGAATTACTACATTGGTTTGCCATACATTTCTTTTAAAAAGTAACATTTCCTCCCACGGTACTGAGTGAAAGACGTTGAGCTGGTCTAGAAAACCTGTAGGACCAAGGGATGCAGATGTAAAATACCAATGACATATCCCAACAAGAGGCCTTAAGCTCTAGCTTGTACCGCTAATCCCAACCAAGACGCACACTTTGCTTCAGCCAGAATGTTGCAGCAGTTTACTGTAGATTGACAGCTTTTGGACTTTATATAGGAGCCGTTAACTTGCCAATGAAGAACGAGCTATTCCAATGTAGCTTATTGATTGCAGAAGCTTGAGCTCTATCTGCCCCCCCCCAAAAAAAATCGTCAACAAGCCGCTGATATTTATTAAGTTTTTTTCTTCTTCTTCTGAAATATCAGCTGATTTAGTTGAAAAAAAAATCAGCTGGAGAGGATATGCAAAGAATGCCACTGGTCCGAAAAAAGAAAAAAGTTGGCCGGCACGACTGCAAAATAAGCTTATTTTCAGCCAGCATCATACAGCTTTCTCCCCTGCCTGAAAATCCATTTATCAACACCTTTCTGCATTGGAAGTATTTTCGGAAATCGGCATACTGACTAAATTTAAACTGAATTAAAGCCGATATTTCCACTGGAAAGTATGGCCAAGAGAGCAGATCTTCGATTCGATTCTTTTTGTCTGGAATCGAAATGCCGGTTACACCTGCTTTGAATTTGTCCTGAACTGAAAAACGGCTGAAAAAGGTCCCAGATTTCAGCCATCAGGCGAAAGTAAATAGAGGACCTGATTTGAAGGGGTTTTGCTATTAAAAAATCACCACTGTATGTGAGTTGCCTTCACATACGGTGCCTGTTCGGTGCCTGTTCGAGGGCAGGGAAATCCCCATAAAAAAAGCACTGCTTCGGCTATTCAGAGAACACAAACCAGCAGTGAAAGGTTCCCGAAATGCCCTGCCATTCAGTGGTTTAATTCAGCAGATTTATTCAGGCGAATCCCATAGGCTTCAATGTTAAAAATATTTTAATTCAATATCTAAATAAACCGTTCATTATAAAATTCTGCAGTAAAGAGTCTCTTTATTTATAGATTTTTTTAAGATAATTTTAAGATTTTTCAGGATTTTTTTTATTTTAAAAAGTCCGATTTTTTTTTTTAAGTTTACTTATTTTTTTCTGTAAACTTTTCTGTTTAGTTATTTTTTCCATTTTATTATCATTTGTTGGATCTCATATGTAAATTTCAGACATTTTTGCTCAGTAGTTTCTTTGCAAACAGCGTTTCACTCTTCAAACATTCAAGCAAACTGTTTTGCTAATTTATTCACCTCACTCGTCTGCGGTGTCGTTTTTTTCCCGGCGGCTGCGCTGCGTGTGATCGGTTCCTGCTTGGATTTTTCCGGCGTTTTCGGCGGGTTAATCCAGATGTTTTTGCGGGTTTCGGCGTGCATTCGCCAGGTTTTGCGGTTAGTTTTTGTTTGGTTTGCAGCGTTTCGTTTGCAACGGCCCTTCCCTGCAATTCAGGGACCCTGTGGTGCTTGCTGAATACACTGCAGGGTCGCCGAAATGGGATCGGCAAAACGAACCGAATTGAGACTATGCTGGACTTGAGGACTATATCTCCCAGAAACCCTTGGGGAGACAAAGAAAGTGAACGCACTGGCTCCAGGAAGAGAAGTGCAGCGTGGGCAGAATGAGCAGAGCAGCGTATGTAGTGAGTCGCATGAGAGACACTGTCTCGGGATCAAGGCCAGATTGGAACGTGGAGAGTCGACGTTATCCAGTGCTGGTGATCGGGGAAGGAGTGTGCATTGTTTTACATTGCATTCTGCTGAGTGATTCCTGTGACAGGCTTGTTCCAGAAGGACCTCGAGTAAGGAGGCTGCAGACGGAGCGGAGTGTGGACGGCATTCGATTCCTGGCTGAGGAGATTCGGCATCGGGAGTGTGGATTTCGGCAGCACCGGGTTCCAGACGGCAAAGAGAAGGACCTTCTGGCTGATTCATCAGTTCGGGACAAGTTGTTTCGCCGGATGGGTGAGGGGCCTCAGGCCTACAGGGTACCCGGGTACTAAGTCCACTGGCCAGTAGATGAACAAAAATATCTTCGACTAGTCAACGTTGGGCCCCTTACATTTGAAGCAACGTTAAGTGCGCACTGTTATGGAAGCTAAATAGTTTAACGAGTATCTTTTTGTGAGCGGGACTTAAGACCAAAAAGGACTGAGGGCCTTATCGATCGTTATCCGCCATTTTATGCAGTTACGCTGCGTAATACAGTCCGATTTATTTCATGCTTACAATGTATGTGTACTTATTGCCTTTTATTACTTCAGTAAAGTATAACTTCGAAAAATCCATAACGGTGTGCTGGTGTACAGTGAATTGTTAGTGCGGTGAGACTATCCTAGGTTTTTTCAGCGGCAACACTCATCAGGAAATAATTTTACCCATGGCCGAATTGGACGCATTTTCAATTTGGCCATGGACAATTTTTGATCCATGGAATCTGGCTGCATTTGAATTAGACTCTCCAAGCCTAAATGGAGCATAATTTTTCTGAGCTAGTGTTAGAAATTAAGGTTAGGTTTGGGGTTAGAAACTAGGCATATGGTGTCAAAATGGGCAGAATCCATTGTCTGAAGATGAAGCAAAAATGGAGCTTAATATTAGGGCTAAATCCAACCCTGAAAAAGTCTGAAATGGTAACCTAACCCTAACCTTTTAACATTAATTTCTAACCATCATTTTCTTATCCTATTTAAAGAACATATCATTTTGAAACAAAGCGTCAAAATTCAACCACGACCAAATTCTGTGCATAAGAAAATAATAAGCCACATTGGATTTGGAAATGGAGCCTCATTTTTAAAGATCCATCTGTTTAAAAGTGTTGATTCTTGTTGCGTCATTCCCATAGGATATTCCCCCATTTGCCATATTTTTCTTTGCTTTATGATTGAATAGGAGAAGCACCCTGTGATCACGCATTGGTTGTAATGTAATTCTGTCACGGTGCAAACCTTATAGGAGTGAGGCTTACTCTGCAATAATTTGTGATTGGTTGTAAAGTTAGCCAATCAAACGCAGGGGAGAGGCTGCCCGACCCACAAGGAGCTTAAAAATGCCCTGATCGAAAACGCCAATTAACTGAGTCATTGCAAGGTAAGGATTGTGACAAGTTTTTCAATGGATATAAATATTCATAAATGCGTACTTCAAACCTGTGCATATATTCCATTTACATATCTGAGGCGGGCACATTTTATGCAGTCCCTTGGAGATCAAAATTGGGGTAATTTCTTTCCTTATCTTTTCTTTTCTATATATACTCAAACAATTTCATGTATCTAGTTGCATCAAAGAAATAGAACAAATATTTAACAGGATTGCGTGCATTTCCAATCATAACGAAAAAAGTCCTCTAACATTTTCCCATGAAGCGGTTTGATTTATAGAGAGTAATGGGAGCTCCGGCCTGTGTTTGTAAAGTAACTCCTAAAAAGAATAGATCTCTTCTTCCCCCTCTCTAACTGTCCTTGACAGCACATTTACCGGGGGAAATACGAAAAGAGCAGAATGCAGAGAGAGCCCGGCTGTCTGCGTAAAGGATTTATTTTAATCACGGCATCCAAAACAAGAAAATCCAGATATTTCCAAGTGCTTTATCTCCACTGCTCAATCTACAAATTGATTTTAGCACCACTGGCTTTCTACTACCGTGGTTCTCTCGTGTAGGAGAAAATTGTAAACCTTTGTAGTGTGCGTTCCAGAAATATGCTTTCTAATACCACCGGGTCCTCCAGAGACATTGTGAATTTATGTTCATGTTCAAACCAACTTTAAACTCCCATACCTCTCGCCGCTATTAGACACGCAAGGGCTTTCAACGTTGCCTTGTTCTTTTTCCAGCCTGGACTCTTTGTAGCTTCTCACTTACATTGTTAATTTTAAGGAACAACTGGTGTATAGTGAGCTTTGTGCAGTTTCATAATTACAGAGATGTTTAGGCATCGACTTCATTATGGAGATCTACTGGCCAACCTGTAGTCCACACGACGGGTTGTGTTCAATCATCATGCATATAGGAGACTGAAAACACTTTGAGGCACAGAATATGGAATAAAAAAAAAAGGTATCGCAAACATGAGATTATGATGTAAAAGAAGAAAGGAAAAGAGATTGCTGAAGTATAACCCGGGCCAGGAAATGTGTGCACAATGTGTGTCGCTCACCTAAGGCTCTCGGTAGCCCTGAATGAAGTTGATGGAAGTAGAACCCTCTGTTTTCTAAGGGAAGAAAATGAAAGAATTTTACTTCTCCCACCCACACCTGACACCTGGTTCATCCTCAATCCAAACCATTGACATTAATGGTAGCATGTCCTTGCACCAATAGCATCAAGTCGCAGGAGCCATTGACATTAAGACTCAATGTTCATGTATCAATGGTTACCAGTGCCTTTACGACGGCCATAGTTAATACAAGTTTATAACGAAGCACTTTGAATTAGGTTTAAGGTTCTGGGTCAGCCTTCAACATTAAATAGATTTCAAAATGGCACCCTACTCCAACCAGCCAAGAAAGCACTATCCACCCCCTCTGTCTTACCTTCCAGTAAACGGTCTAGCCTCTGCCGTTTGACTTTGTGTTTCTCCATGAGAGACATGAGACGGAGCTCACAAGGATCTTCTCCAACTGAGTAGTGATCACTCCCTCCACAGAAATATGTTAAATAATCTTCAATGCGTCACCTGGAAAAAGAAGACATACGTTATGGCTCCTCCATGTTTACAAAAATAAAGTCATCCATTAGTCCAAGGTTACAAATTGGGGAAGGGGGCAGAAACAGAGTGGATAAATCTTAACCCACTGCCTAGTTTTTACCTTTGAGTATGATACTCTTGGCGCTCTTCTAGGCTTAATGCCATTTTACTCTGAGAACCAGTTTTAACTATTTAAGCCAAGCTGCAAAAACATTAAGAGGCTTTGGCTCTCTGCAGTGCTGACCAAAGTCCCAACAGGCTGTCCATCACGCATTGATAGCTTTTCAGGTGGAAAGTCTTACAGTTTGGGAGTCTGAATCAGCCCGTAGGGACAAACACATGGGAGGGTAGTTGGTGTACACTCTGCTATCTGTGACCATGTATAATGCATTAACTAACTGAACACAAAGGACATGCGAGGAGCATCCTCCAGTTTCACACTCGTGCGCAGAGAACACTCCACGCATGTCTTTGCGCTGTCCAGCTCGACTCTGGGACTTTGATCACAGCAGACATCAGACATCTTTGATGTCATCCCTGGTTTTGAGACTGCCCCGTACGTTATTGCGCGCATGCGCGATGATCTCAGAAAGAGTGAGTCCCCCTGCCCAGCAGGGGAATCCCAATACAGGCGATGGATCTCTGTATATCCAGTTCCACGAAACATAGGTGGTCAAATGAGGTGTCACTGGAAAGGCCAGAATCCAAAAATGACCTTTGCATATGTAAAAAAAAACAAAATCTAAATTAAAAAAAAAAAAAAAATCTCCAAAAGTATTGTTCACTTTCAATAATAAAGTCAATACTTTTGCTGTAGCAACTCATCTTCCGATTTCCCATGGTGGCAGCAAGTGTGCAGTTTAGTTTTGTTCCATGGAAAACTTATGCGGTCGCACCGCTGCTGGGAGTACATTGGACCTCTGCAATGCTATTCTGTACTCTGCCCAAGGACAAGTGAGGTGTCATTGGAAAGGTGGGAGTCTGTCCTTTCCAATGATACCATAAGTGACCACATAACATGTAATAATATAAAAAACAAAAAGGAGAAAAAAAATTCTTATCTATTCTCAGGCAGCGGCATTATTTGTTTAGAGTGCAAACAATGCCACTACACTAATTCACCTCCCCCCACACTGTGAGCAAGTTCAGGCAATGGCATAATTCATTATTCTGCATTGTTTCAGGTAAATCTGCAGCACCTGCTGCGAGGAGAGGCCGGGGTACTTTGAACCCCCATATTGACATTCTTTACACACCACTTTTCAACTGAGGTTTCATTAGAAATACCGTTTCCAATGATACCAAACATGACCATATAAAATAATTAAAAATTAATAGAAAAAGAAAATAATGAAAAAGCAAAAAAATAAGAACTTTTCCCCCCTAAGGCTGTGAAATTGTAAATTTTTCACCTAAAATGAGCAATGCTGCTGCTATTACTCACCTTATCTTTTTCCATGCTGGTATCAAATTCATTGTTTTATACAGTCATATTTTTCATAAAACGCATTGCTCCGAAATACAAGCAAAAACTTTTTTTCCAGTTTCGTGGGGAAAGAAATGCATATATATATATATATATATATATATATATATATATATATATATATATATATATATATAAATATATATACATATACACACACACACACACAGAGTAATGGTCTTTATGAAGAAAAACAAATCACCTCAGTTGACCAGGTGGTGTGCAAAGAATGGCAATACAGGGATCCAAAGTGCCCCCTATCTCAACTATAGGTGGCAGCTAGGGCTTAACTCCCAAATTGACACCATGGTGTACATGTGCGATGAAGTCAGTGGGCGGGGGGAGATCCCGGAGGCTTGGCTGACATCCAAGATGACATCCAAGATCCAAGATGTCAGCCGCCTCTGGGAGAGGACCACGATCTGGCGCCGAATCGTGATCCAGCCCCTAAGGGGTTAAAGACAGGCAATGCCGGGAAGGGTAGACTGTGCCCTTCCCGGCGGTGCCTGCCTTTATTTGCTGGCACTTACTGATGGGGAGAGAGAGGGTTTCGGAAGGACGCCCCCTTTAGGCACTCTCCCTGCTCTGGCAGGGGGGGGGGTGTGACTGATTGATGTCATTGCGCCCATCGTGCTCCACAGCCAAGTGGTTAAACCGGTCTAATGAAACCACCAAATATCTGGGCATTTTGCCAACTTTTCACTGCTGTTCGGCATTCTCTGAATACATTAACCTCCCTGGCGGTAATCCCAAGATTGGCTCGGGGTTTGATCAGTACCAAAAGCAGTAAACCCCGTGCCACACTCGGGATTATACTGTAGCATAACTTACCTTGTCCCTGCGATCCCTCAATGTTCTCCCGCTGTGTCCTCCAGCCGATGCCAGAGAAAAATTATATAATATAAAGATAATCAAATAATCATTGCACCAGGTAGGTTAACCATTACTTCTCTATGGGGATTTCACTGCCGCCGAATTGCATTGTATTTCGCTGGCAATTCACCAATTATTGGCGAATTGATAGCTTTCTGAATAGCTACAAAATTGCACCTTACGGGGAAATTCACTGTTCGGTGCAATTCTGTTGCAAAATCGGCTCGCTTTGTTCTCTTCTCCCAAGTTTCCCCTTTAGTGAATATACCTGTAAGTCCTCGACTAAAATTAGTCGACAAAATTAACATGGCTTTCTACAATCCAATCCCTGCATCATGTGTCGTGACACCACCTCAGCTTCTTATGCAGGAGGATTAATCTAGAATTGCAATACTAGTCTTTCCTTCATCCAGCGTATTAAGGTTTATAAAAATGCAACTCATCAAGAAAATATTAAGTTACAGTTAAACATGGGGCAAACAAACCAAATCATTCAGCATTCCAGTCAATTACATCATGCCACAGTATGAAAGTATGTTTCTTGAATACATTTTATGTTTCTGTCGTGCGCTGCTCGTTACATATTTAACTCCCAAAAAGCAAAAAAACCTAAAAACTAAAAAAAAAAAAAAAAAATAATAGACCAGGAACATTTTACTAGTCGGACATTTTAATCTTCCAGTGACAGGAAACATTAGTGTTCAATACGTAAAAAGGTTTGCAAAGCCAATTCAAGGTCAGATTTTTCAAAAGGAAAATAAGGCTGTGGAAACGCGTTTCACATTCTGCAGCAAATAACCTCACGCAGAAATGTGCATGCATTAGATTATATCTAGAGATAGATTTTAAACTGTTGACACTCAATTATTTTTGTTCATTTCATTCCTTTCAGGCTTGAAATCTGAAAAACCTTCCTATGACAGCATTTAGAAAAGGGTCAATAGGATATAGAACTGCAATATTTATTTATTCGTTCTTTTAGCAAACCATACCTCCACTTAAAGCAATGCTTCTAACCAGCACTGGAGTTCTACAGAAGGATATAAATGAGGAATGAAACAATGACATTTTTAAAATAAAAAATAAGGCGTTTAAGATATTAAAAGATGGGATACCCAACTTACAGGTTACCTGTAGATACTCGAGTATACCACTAGAGTTTGGGGACAAAAATTTACCTTAAAATTGGAGGGGTCGCGTTATATTCGAGACATCTGCATCGCGTGTAAAAAAAAAAACTTCCCTTGCTCTGGATCCCAAGTCTCCCGGAAGTTCTGGTAGTCTCACTGAAGTGAATTACAGCTCCCTGATGCTTGCAAACACTTCAGGAACTCCCGGATTTGGGAGAGATGGGATCCATCATGACAAGAGGGCAAGCTCGGTTTAAGCCAATCAATCACCTCGCTCGCCTCCGCCAGCCATCTAATCACTAGTAAAGAAGACGGATGGCTGGCAGATTCATACTTAGTAACAACTGCAATCATTCTAGAGCAGAACACCCTGGCCTGAGGGGGAGCCTGACTGTGTTAAGAGAACCTGGAAGGATTTTAATTGTTTACCGGTACAGTATACTTTTATAATTTTGCTCCTTGCGTTATATTCGAGTCCTGAGTATTCTCTCATTTCCATAATAAATCTCTATCCATCGCGTTATATTCGGGTCGCGCTATACTCGCGTATCTACGGTAATTTGAGGGTCGGAGATTCAGGTTTTACCTTCTAAAAGTTGTGAAAACATTCCTTCACTCCAAATAGAAAAGGGAGGTCTTAGGAATTGTTTAAACTCAGCTTGATAACTGATGTTCTACAGAGGAAGAGGGCTGATCAAAAACCAATGTTCAGAAAGGAAGAGACAAAGAACAGAAGAAAGATTACCCCAAAACTCCAGTTAATAGAGGATGTATGATGAAAGTACATCTTTGTGCAAATCAATAATGACCACAAATTTATTCCTAGGGCTTTACAAAATACAGGAGGTCATCCACTATGACTTGAGGAAAGGAGATTTTGCCAATTACAAAAAGGGATTTTTTTAATAGTGCGAACAACAAAATTACGGAATGCTCTTAAATTTTGATGTATTTGATTCAAGTTATGCCTAAAAAATAAATTTAAAAAAAAAAGGTCTGGATTAGCCATTAAAAAAACATTGTTCTTTGATCCTGGGAGAAACTCAGGGTTATTCAAAGAGATCTGAATTGTGGGAGAAAGGTAACCGAACGCTGAAATTCAGCGTTCTTTTACCTTTCCTGGCCATTCGGCTATCCAGAGAGCAGGCAATTTGCCAAATCTTGGCGAATTGCCTGCACATACGGTGCCTGTTCGGTGCCTGTTCGAGGGCAGTGAAATCCCCATGAAAAAGCACTGCTTCGGCTATTCAGAGAACACAAACCAGCAGTGAAAAGGTTCCCGAAATGCCCTGCCATTCAGTGGTTTAATTCAACAGATTTATTCAGGAGAATCCCATAGGCTTCAATGTTAAAAATATTCCCGTTTTAATTCAATATCTAATAAACCGATAATTATAATATTCTGCAGTAAAGAATCTTTATTTATAGATTTTTTTAGAATATTTTAAGCATTTTTCTGGATTTTTATTTTTAAAACAATTTCAGATTTTTTATTTTTTTAACTTTACTTATTTTTTCTGTAACAGCCCTCTTTATTATCATTCATTGGATCTTATATGTAAATTTCAGACATTTTCGCTCAGTATTTTCTTTGCAAACAGCGTTTCACTTTTCAAACATTCAAGCAAACTGTTTTTTCAATTTATCCACTCCATTCGTCTGCGGTGTCGGATTTTTCCGGCGGCTTCGCTGCGTGTGATCGGCTCCTGCTCGGGTTTTTCGGGGGTTTTTGGCTGGTTAATCCAGATGTTTTCGCGGGTTTCGGTGTGCGTTCACCCTCGTTTTGCAGGGTGGGTTTGCAGCAACTATTCCCTGGAATTCGGGGACCCTGTGGTGCTTGCTGAATACACCACAGGGTCGCCGAAATGGGATTGCCAAATCGAACCGATTTGAAGAGAACGAAAAGTCACCGATCGTGCGGTGACTTTTCGATTCTCTTTGAATAACCCTGACTGTCTTTATGGAATCGAAGAATTTTGTTTCGTTTCTGGGCGCAATTGGGAAAAAGCACCAATAGGTCCCCCCCCCCCTTTTGGAAAAACAGCAGCCATGAGTGGAAGGTTGGACATGATTAACATTGGTCTTTTTTTCAGCCTATATTACTATGTAGCTATTGATTCGGAACTGCTCTCCATGTTTCTCAAAGAAGGCCATGTTACTCATTAAAAACATCTATTGCTTACGTTCAAACCAGATCGCTCCTAATGTGCATATGTGAAAATATAGAATATTCTTCAGAGGTGACACCAAGGAGAAGGGTTGCCAGATCCTCCATGTTTTCCTGGACATGATTTATTCATGCTGATGTTCAGTTCATGAAAAATGCCACCCTGCATTGCCGCTGTATTTAGAATCCACTTGCTGTAAGAAATCAAATATGAAATCCCAGGTGACCTGACTTGATTTCCTTCCGGCAGCATATGAATTATACATGTTGCAGGGCGACATGTTTCCTTGTGCTTCCCCCTCTGCATGAAATCATAATGTGTATCCAGGAAAACATGGCCGATCTGGCAACCTTACCAAGGAGAGATGACAGAATAGTATCTCAACAAAGACTATCCAAGCTGGGGTACACTTTCCAGTCACCTCTAAATGCCCTTTGTTAAAACCCAATCCCATATCTCCCCATCCACATGTCCTAACATACATATGGCAATGGCTGGGATTCCTCAGCAATAGGTCTTCATAGCGTTTGAAGAGAGCACAGTGTCATTATTTTTTGCTTATGTAGTGCATGGCTTTCAATAGGACGCTTAAACATATATGTCATGATGCTTGCGTGAAGGCTCCCTTAAGTACCCCCAGAAATGAAATGTTATAACGGATGGTGGAAACAGAAAACCTTGGAAGTGGGAGTGCAGAATAGATGTTGATTTAGGGATAAATTGCATGAGGAAGGTATGGATGAGAACTTCACTTTTCTAGCGTCCTCCATGAAATCCCCAGAACTAAATATAAAACATTGCTATAAAGCTGCCAAAATGCCAATGTTATCTAGACAGGAAAAAAGAAGTACAAAGGGCCATGTTCCAGTGAGTTGACCATCTACAGGAGGGGGTAACCGTTTATTGACATACCCAACAGAACACCGAATATCACCATTGTACATCATACATTCTGAAGAATCTATAGTATTTAGACGTTTGTTGAGAAGGACAATCCTGGTCAAAAAGACGTTGAAGATATTATGGAACCATTTATATTGAACATGTTAATCTTGCATTTACTCTGAAGCCAGACCACATTCGATTGGTCCTCAAAGACAAGTTAACTCTAATTGATTTGTCTGCCTTACGAAATATTATGATGCTATTACCCATTTTACATGTGCGGGCCTTACGGATCAAGGTCAAGATGGTCATGAGATAGACATGCTTCTTTCAAGGGATTAGATGGCCACGAATGAAAATTAATCGTTTCCTAATGGACTTCAGATGAAATGCTGGACTGCCACCGCAAGATTTAACCACGCTTTGACAAGAGAGTAGGCCGAGCCATTCTGCTTCAACATCTTGTTGCCACCTAAATCAAATAACTTCTAAGATTCATAGTGCCGCAAACACTGCCTGCATTAGGGCTCAGAGAACCATTCTGGAGAGATGTGCCTTTAGGCTAATGTCAGCCGAATGCAGTGATCACGTCCGTGTTGCCGCACAGTTTAGGCTGGGGTCAGACGAACGCAGTGCGAACGTGCGTTTAGCTGCACTTTATTACGGCCATGGTAGCAGCAAATGATGTCCAACGCAGGCACACACACGAAGTACGGCCGCACAAAAGTTTTGCCGTGCAACGCAAGCGGCAAACTAACGCATTTTTGCAAGAACGTCGAACCGCTAGTACTGACATACAGAGTGCACTGCGTCCGCATAGCGGCGTGCGTGCCTGATTAGGAGGCGTCAGACGCTGCGTCCAGACATCCAAAGTTTCCTGGTTTTGATCGGTAAAATCACGGCTGAAATTGCGCATCGTATGACTGTTATCGCATTTTCCATGAAAAAATGCGTTCGGACGCATCGACGAACCTTTTGACGGTAGACGTGAAAAAAGCTTTCGTCTGACCCTAGCGTTAACGTCCGTCGTAGCATAGAATTGTGATCAAGAGACCCACACACGAAGTACGTGCGCACCGAACTGCGCACGCACAACGCACGTGGCAAACAGAAGCAAGAGCGTAAAACCGCAACCATGGAAGCGCAGAGTGTGCCACGTCCTCATAGTGTTCTGTGTGAGTGATGTCAGACGCAGAGCATTTGCGATGTCCAGCACATTGACACACAAAATGGCTTTTCATGTCCTTTTCAAATTTGTCATTTTTCATATTAATTTTATTTCCCACAGTTCCCTTTTTTTTCTACGTCCGTCAAAAAACACGGACCGTGGGGTGTCTACAGTATCTTCCGTCAGTACGTCTGTCCGTTATGCACGCACGCAGAGTGCGCTCAGACTGCGTTCATCTGACATTAGCCTTAGCTTTTAAACAGCCTTACAATAAAGATCTGAAGGAAACCACCACACTATGGTGCCAGCTTCCTGTAAGCCACAGCAGTCACATGGCCATGGGAAGGCTGGACGCTCGATCAAGTTGAGAGCCAATCCAATGGTTTTCAATGAGAGCACATTGAGAGCTTCTGGTGGGAACTGAACACCAAAACGATTCTCACTTACAGGAACTCATGAAGAGATCAGCATTTGCTGAAGCGGGACTAATCCTCGACTCCCTGGAGGGAAGACAGGGGTGAGTACATGTAGGTCACTAACCACTCTGAGAGTGTCCTCTTAACTATGACACTTGAGTGGCTCCGTAGAAAAAAAAAAATTATTCAAATGATACAATGCAAATCCTTAGAAACCTATAAATTACCTTAATTTAGAAGCGGTTGCTACAGGATTACTCAAAAGTAGAAAAGGTGGACTTATAAGAACCCCGGCCCCAGAAAATCCGAATCGGAGACCTCTTGTTTCTACCCCAAGAAGGCCCAACAATGTC
Organism: Leptobrachium leishanense; assembly: GCA_009667805.1. NCBI lineage: Eukaryota > Metazoa > Chordata > Amphibia > Anura > Megophryidae > Leptobrachium > Leptobrachium leishanense. The sequence continues at coordinate 516,629,510 of CM019063.1, read as the reverse complement.
AAACAGTCCACTTTACATACTTTGCCGGACAGGGATCTTGTGGGATTCCGGAACGGATACAAGTGGTGTTATCATCACCACTAGTGCTTGGAATTAGTACTTTGAGTGGTAACCTGCCAATTGGAGTATTTCAAGAAGCAACCGCCTGTTCCCACTGCAACTTAATAGGGCCGAACATCGAAAAATTAGAAGACCCAACGTCACTTGTGAAACTCTGATGTTCAACCGTAAGTGAAACCATTCAATGTAATTGAAGAATGGCAAAGGAATATGGGAAAGATCCACATCTCCTGGAAAACACTCCATCCATTGTTTCCTATGATTATCTCCTGAATTCAGATTATTATCTTTATTCTAATGTGAAGTCGTTATTTGTTGTTACACGCGTTTCTTTTGTTTCCATTACATAGAAGGTCGCCAGCACCTCACGGCTCAGGAATATTTTCTCCGATCTCGCCTTTTTTTTTTTTTTGCGGAGCCACTCAAATGTTATGCCGTGAACGTGCCAAATCGAAGGCATTGAAATAGAATAAAGCCAGAAGAAGACAGGAGAAACATTAACACGAACAACAAAAGGCCCTGTAATTAAATGAGCACCGGTTATTGCAATTAGCAGACCTCACCGTGGGTAATTATGTTTGGGCTTTGAAGTTAAAAAGCAAATTTTGAAAACGCCGAGAATAAAAAGTTCTAATGTTGGAATAGGTCTCATACGAGAAAGTAACACCCTGTCGTGTTTTCTTAAAGCATTCTATCAGGAAGGAGAGCAGCCGACAGGCCTTCCAGCGAGGTTATAAAGCCTTTTGACGCAGCACAAAACAAAAAATGGTTACCGCGTTTATTCCTTTTCTTGCCGAGAAAGTCAAGATTGCCGATCCATATACAGTGAGCTCTGGATCAGAACACATGGCTTTTAAGAGAACACTTACGAACAGGGCCGGTGCAATGATTTCTGCCACCCTAGGTAAAAAAAAAAAAAACTTGCTGCCCCTTCACTCCCCAGTGTGTCCCACCAAATATTATCTCTGCCCCTTTAATGAGTCTCATGCTCTTGTGGGGTCCAGCCCTGCTTGCTGCGAGATGGCAGAGTGAGTGTGCAGTCAGAGTGAGAGTTCAGACAGAGTGCTCTAGCAGCCAATGCCAGCAGAGGGCTGCAAGCTCCACGACAGCGCAAAACAGACATAATGTCTGCCATAGTGCCTGCGGCTATATTAGCTCACACGGCACCCCACTCCTAGTGGCGCACTAGGCAACTGCCTAGTTGGCCTAATGGATGCACCGGCCCTGCTTACGAAGCTTATGTTTATCCTCAAATCCTTTAAGTGTCTCCCAAAACTCTTGTTTTTTTTACAGTCTTTAACAGGCATGGCAGGACCGTGGTGACAATATTTCAATACAAATCAAAACATTGCTGCGCGCAAGAAGCAACGGATATAAATGAAGAAGGGGTTAGTGAAAGTTTCACAAGTCATGCGTGCAAATGGTTGAATAAACCTGTTTTTGGTTCAGAGGAGTAAATAGAAGCAGGGAGTTGATTGACTAAGTATTATCCGAAGAGAAGCCGGGTTTGGTGGGGGTTTGGTGGAGGTTGGGGGGGGGGGAAATGGGTGGGGTATCCCAAGCGAACGACCACCCTCAGAGTTGGAGGAAAGGACAGACAGGGATAAGAGGATAAGGATGATCTGGCCTTGCAAGAACACCCAGAAACAAAACCAGGGTTTTAGAGTACTGAGGAACAGGCAACAGCCTAAGTGTCCTCCCTATATGCTTGGCCCCACTCAGGTCTCAAGGGTTTTAGCTCGATGGTGTCATTAAGGAGAAGAGGATACCCTATACAAAACGCCTGCTATCACCCAGAAAGGCTGGGCAGCACTAAAAAACCAAGGAAGGCTCCTTTGCCCGAGAGACGCAGTAACCCCCGACAATCGTTTCAGCCTTGTTGGGCCTCATCAGGAGAGTATAGCTGACATTGCACTAGGCACATCGAGCAAGCGCTCCACACTGGATTCCCCAGCGAAGACTCACACCCACTTCAGACCATATGTCCAACACACCTGGCCGCTACATAGACCAGGGTCTGGTCTACAGATGCCGGTTTTTTCAAGAAATCTATTGTGTCAATGTCTTTCAAAGTCTGTCATTATTGCTTAACAATGGGATGCGTCTCCAAGTGCCTGAAGGATGGAATCTCTATTCTGGCAGGATCAAGTTTCAGTAGGGATTTTTTATACTTTGACATAGTAACGTGAGGAAACGTTTTTGCAAATCTGAACGGCACTCCAGGACCCAATAACGTGAAAGCCCAGTAGACAGTGACGAAGAAAAGGGTGATTTAGGGCAATTCCACTATATGCATTAGAATTACCTCAACTCTCCATGCCACATCCAGGAAGTGCTACAATACCAGTCAATATTGTCAAGCGCTTTAGATGTTCTGCACCAGCAGGACCAATTTTTTAAATAATTCTCCAGGAGCTTCAGGTTAATGGAGCACTGATGTGTTACGATACATATTTTAGGCTTATACTTTATATAGAAACATAGAACATAGAAACATAGAAAAATGTCGGCAGATAAGAACCTTTCGGCCCATCTAGTCTGCCCAATTACATGGATACTTGACCTGGATTTATCTTTTGTTTAGGATAGCCTTATGCCTATCCCATGCTTGCTTAAATTCAATTACTGTTTTGGCCTCTACCACTTCTACTGGAAGACTGTTCTGGACTTTGGATGTGTACTGTACCCAGGGCGGGCCCAAGCCACTGTGCTGCCTGGAGCGAAGGATGAATTGCTGCCCCCCCACCCCCAAAAAGTCTCCTGTATGAAATCAAGCCAGGCCTACCTCCTCAGCAGCCTCATTGTTCCCCGGGATTCATTTAAAGGCGCACATTTGCCTATGCAATCAGAGCCCTGCCGCACGTGTCACGTGACAGGCTCTAAACACCACATTCCGTCTCACAGGCGCACTGCACTGCAGGAGATACCACAGGCAGGCTGCATCGCTGGTAAAACTTAAGCAGATGGCCTCCATGCCTGCTGAAAGGGGCAGGCGCCGGCCCACTGAAAGGGGCAGTCACGTGCTGAAGGGGCAGGCACGGCTTGGTTTTCAGCGGAACACTGCCCTGCAGCTGTGTCCGGGCTGGCGGACTTTGAAAGAGCAGCAAAATGCTGCCCCTGACAAAGTGCTGCCTGGAGCGGCTGCTCCACCCCGCTCCATGGACGGGCCGGCCCCGACTGTACCATTCTGTCTTTTTTAAACGTTGGGTAACCTCAGCAACACCACTTCTAGTCAGTGCATATGCTTTGTGGACTTCCTGAATTATATGTACTTTTTTCTATGTCATTTTGGAACCCCAACCTGGGTCAAGACCCCACTCCTCCACATCTAGAAGCGCCACTAAGAGTGGCAAGAGTTCAGCATACAGAGAAAAGCCCTCTTCTACCATAAGGCAGGAATTGGGCACAGCATTGCTCATGTTGAGGGTAGTGTAGATAGATGATCCACCAGAAGTGTGGTGCCTTTATGTAGTGACATGCTTTATAATTTGCCATAAAGCATTCAAAGCAAACTGCTAGTGTGCCGTTAGGACATTTTATTCTTGAAAAACGTTTAACTTGGGTTTGGGTCAAAATCCCTACAACCAGGTTCCCAAATGCCAACTTCCCTACACAGACAACTCCCTAACGGCCAACTTCCCTACACGGCCAACTTCCCTACACAGACAACCCCCTGACGGCCAACTTCCAGACATCCAAAATCCCAGCGGCTAACCCGAACCCTACTCCCTAACCCCCCTAAACCTAGCCCTAACCCCCCTAAACCTAACCTTAGCCCCCCTAAATCTAGCCCTAACCCCCTAAACCTAGCCCTAACCCCCTTAAACCTAGCCCTAACCCGCCTACATCTAACCTCAACCCCCTAAACCTAGCCCTTACCCTAAGCCCCCTAAATCTGGTCCTAACCCTAACTCCCTAAACCTAGCACTAACCCTAACCCCCTAAACCTAGCCCTAACCCTAACCCCCTAAACCTAGCCCTAACCCTAACCCCCTAAACCTAGGGTTAGGGTGTTAGTTTTAGGGTTAGCCACTGGAATTATGGCTGTCTGGAAGTTGGCCGTGTAGGGAAGTTGGGATGTCCGGCACTTGTTCTGTCTGGAAGTTGGCCGTCAGGATGTTGGCATTAGGGAACCTGGCTGTAGGGATTTTGTCCGGCACCCGTTTAACTTGTGTGTGCCTGAGCCATTCTTGTTGGGTTCCATTCAGGTGTCAATCCCTAATAAGATAAGTGGGGGAACTCGCCAAGATTTTTGTCCCCCATATTAACAGACGTTTTTATATATGCGGATCGTAGCAAAACTGTATGATAGATCCAATATTTATTGTGACTTAGGCTGGGGTCAGACCAGCGCATTTTTAACGTGCGTTCTGGCGCACTTAATCACGGCCGCACTAGCAGCAAATGACGGGCAATGACGGCCAATATACGAAGTACGGTCGCACGAAAGTCCGGCCGCGCAACGCAAGTGGAAAATGAACGCATTTTTCGAGAACGCAGAACCTCTAGTACGGACGTACAGAGTGCGCTGCGCCCGCTAGCGGTGTGTGTGTGTGATTTGGAGACGTCAGACCCTGCTCATGTCCGGCCAACATAACGTCCAGACGCAAAAAGTTTCCTGGTTTGGATTCGTAAAACATCACGCACGAAACTGCGCATCGTATGACCGTTTTCGCGAATTCCGTGAAAAAATACATCAATCCGTTCGGACGCACTTTTTTACGTTCGCGTGTAAAAATGCTTTCGTTTGACCCTAGCCTTAACGGGGATGATTGAACACCTGAATACAAGCTTAAGTGTGTGTGACCAACAGGAACTCCGTTCCCTCTGCAAAATTAATGGAGGAACTGCGTTCCCACATGTTTCACCTCAACTGAAACCCTGGTTTCATTTCAGCACTTCCACTACTCCTAAATCAATTCTTCTTGCTTGTACTTCCCAAATCCCATGTTTATTTATTTATATATTTTGCACGAAATGAAGAGAAAGTAACACTAGAGGGAGAGGTATTGCAAGAAATTGGAACAGCTCCCAGATTCAAAATCAAAACATCTCCGTTTGAGACAGATTTATTAACGATGTTAAATATTTACTCGTGTTTTACTTGTCTTTCAAATTATTTATAAGAATACGTGCAAATGTGTTATCCTGGAAATATAGTAATATGGTTGTTTTTGTAACATCTTTTATTCCTTTAAATGTTGCGATATACATAATTACTGTAACTGAAATGGGAGGGGGGGGGGTCTTTAAACTCTCTGTACTGTATTTATACCCACAGTTAAAAAGCCCAATGATTCTGCCTAGTGAGAGTTTGTTGCCGTCTGATTGGTTCTGCTGTGTTTGAATAGAAAACTAAAATATTAGCACAATGTGGTTGACAAGAATTTCTGGCTCTTAAAAGGTCAAATTTTAAATAAACGATAATTAAGTTTATTGAAAAGAGCAATGTAACTGAAAAAAACCTTCATAAAATATAGGTCAAAATGATTAACCTGAAGATTTCCTTCTAAATCTGCTATTTTTGCCTTGGAATTCGTATTTATTCATATTTATCATTAATATATTCGTCTGTAGAGATGCAGGTTAAGGCTGGGTTCACACCTACGCATTTTTTGACGAGCATAATACACGCGTTTTTTGACGCGCGTATCGTGCAAATGTAAAAAAACACGCATTTTAGCGCATTCACGCTGCAGTCTATGGCTGCGTACGCGCTGCAATACGCCCCAAAGAAGCTCCTGTACTTCTTTGGGCGTAGGACACTTTACAGCGTGTTCCTACGTGCTATAAGACGCCCAGGTGTGAACGGGCCCCATAGGAAATCAGGGAATTTCCGTGTTTAGGTGTTTTACAGCGCACAGGAACGCACTGTAAAATGCCCAGGTGTGAACAGGGCCTAAGGCCGATGTCAAACGAGCATTTTGCAGAGCGGAAGGAACGTCCATGGGAGTGGACGTTCCTTCTACTCGACGCCCGTCTGGCCACCTCGCTGAGTGCAGTTAGTGTGCTCAGCGCTGCAAGGCTTGATCCTCCAATTCATGCGTGCGCTACAGCGTGTGGCTGACCCCGAAGCGTCACAATGCTGCGACTGGCACCAGGAGGAACGTCAGTACAGGCGTACATCGTGCGCTCGTCTGACCCCGGCCTAAGGCACTAACAGAATGTGTAAGCTTTAAAAGACATCTATTCAACAAACACTCCTGCCTAATTGCTTTCCGATCCTGTCACCACCTTGTCCAACTCCTGGTGGGAGCGCTCATAAGTCCCTGCTATATCAGCATGCTGTCTGGGTGCTTTTCTGGACACCACACTACCACGTGCTTATTCCCAGGGTGTCTGCGCATGCGTGTACAGCATGAACCTTTTTGATGTTCGAGGCAGGAAGTGCATTTCCTGGCTCTGCAATTGACAGAGATTCAGGGAGGAGACACAAATCCCCATGTTAAAGCTACGTGCTGTAAGAGATTGAAGCCAAATATAAAAATAAACCACAAATTGCCGCCTTTTGAGTTATAGGGACACTGAGTACTTTGGCAATCATGTAGACTAATTACCAGCAGCAAACTAATTACATTCTTTTAAGTTTATTGAAAATTTAATCTGCTAGCAACGGTTATAACGCATCAATTTGTTGATTTTCCCTGTTTTTGACATTTTTGTAAAGAAAAGATTTAGTTCTGTTCTAATGGCACCATTGTCATATAGGGCTAAATGTTCTCTTGAAAGACCTTCAATCTCCAGAGTCCTGGGTTAGCCAATAGCCATGAAATAAGACACACATCATTAAATCCCCAGAGAATGGGCTATAAATCTGAAAGATGTTGGATATGTATTGGATAAGTGTAAAATATTTTACACATCGCATAAAAAAATTCTAGAATATTGTATTATATTAACTATTACAATTTCTCATATTGGATTTTTATCTATATTCTATTAGATTATTTTTATGAATTATTCTTTGGTAAATTACTGAGTTTTAGTCTGGTTTACAGGAGGATTTCCTCACACATTGTCATAGGCATCTCTAGGGGGGGCAGGGGGCAATTGCCTCCCTAGGTTATTCCTGGACCTCCCCATGTGCCCCCCACACCAGGGATCAGCATCCAGCTTCCCCCACATTTTCAAACCACTGTATCTCTGGCTCCTTGCGTCCCACGTGGTCAATCAAGGTAATATTGGAAAGGGCAGAGTCTGGCCTTTCTAAGGATACCCAACATGACAAATATTCAGTGTAAAGACAGAATCCTAAATAATAAAATAAAAACGTAAGAATGTTTTCCTCAGGGCGGAAATGGCTCAGCAGTGACAGGGTTAATGGTCAGGCTGGATATTACATTGTGTATTACTTTTGTTTTTGTCTTGGTTTAGTTGTATATTAATGGTTAATAGGCAGGCATCATCCCTCATAGTATACATTTTATTTTTTCCTTTATTAATGGCATTTTAGGGGTTAATGGGTAGGCTACATGCCTCACAGTGTATGCATTTCCTGTTTTCTCTTAATAACTGGAATTTTAGGAGTTAATGGATAGGCTACATGCCCCACAGTCTATTCATTTAATGTTTTCCCTCGATTAATGGCATTTTAGGGGATAATTGTTCGGCTACATGTCACATTGTTTATTATTGGTCCTCATTTTCCTACAGAGCACCACAATTATGGAATAACCTCCCAGACACCATCAAATCTTCCCCCAGTCTTAAGTCACTCAAGAGCTCCTTACTAACATACCTCAATACAGAATGCACCTGTAAACATGTAACATAGTGACTATATACAGAATGCACCTGTAAACATGTAACATATTGACTATATACAGAATGCACATGTAAACATGTAACATAGTGACTATATACAGAATGCACCTGTAAACATGTAACATAGTGACTATATACAGAATGCACCTGTAAACATGTAACATAGTGACTATATACAGAATGTACCTGCAAACATGTAACATAATGACTATATACAGAATGCACCTGTAAAACATGTAACATAGTGACTATATACAGAATGCACCTTTAAACATGTAACATAGTGACTATATACAGAATGCACCCTTAAACATGTAACATAGTGACTATATTTCTTACATATTTATTTTCTGTTAATCTGTATATTTGTGTTGTTTTTTTAATATCTTGCATTTTATTACTTTGTATTTCTGTAACTGTAACACTTCAATGTTCTTGAACCCAGGACATACTTGAAAACGAGAGAAATCTCAATGTATCCTTCCTGGTAAAATCCTTTATAAATAAATAAATAAATAAATTTTATTGTATTTCTCTGAGTTATGGCATTTTAGGGGTTATTATGGAATTCATCTTTAGATCCTTTGCTTTTTGTCAAATTCCGGGGCATCAATTTCACGGAAAATACGGTGAATTCCCTATTTAGCGAATAGTCACTGTAATTTGCCAAAATTGGAGTCGCTGAAGCAGTTATCTGACGACAGCAAAAACCGCCGAATTGCGTAGAATAAATATTGAATTTATGTATCAGGTTATTACAACAGAAAGGTATCATCACATCACATTCTCTGGGATTTTGGAATTTTATTTATATATACACTTAGTTTTTTTCAGTGGTATGATTTAGTGGCATAAATTATTAGTGCCCCCCAGTTTTGACTGTGGTATCTTATATGCCCCCCTATATATTACTCCTAGAGTCGCCACTGCACAGTGTCATCTATATCGAGACAGCTGTTTTTCTACATCAGTGGTTCCTAACCCTGGTCCTCAGGTACCTCTATCAGGCCAGGTTTTAAGGATTCCCTTGGGGAAATGCAGGCTGAATCCTGCAATCACTGAGCAGCAAATCACGTCACCTGTGCTGTGCTTCACAAGTCTGCAAACCTGACCTGTTAGGGGAACACAAGGACCAGGGTTATAAAACACTAGGGATGTGCATGGCTGAAAAATTAGTTTTGTTTAATTTCGTTACGTTTTTAAATAATTTAGTTTTTGGGAATTTCGTAACTAATTTTGTTTAGTTTTGGATCGATATGAAATTTCGAATCGATTCGAATTTCATATATCATTTTGATAGTTGATATAGATTCGAATTTTGGATCACTAAATAAAACCCCAATTAATCAAATTTTGCTGTTAAAAGAAAAGCTAGGGTTAAATTTTAAGCTGTGTCACAGGTTTTGTATTTGAGTCAAATTAAACAGTGAAACAAAATTTATTTGTTCCATAAAGTCCTTTGCTGACTATTACTTGTATTGTAAGTTAAGATCAATTCGATAGTTGATATCAATTATTCAAATTTTTCTTTTATGATGATGACACAGTGTAAAACGAAATAAATTTGTTGTATACCATTTCGTTTCGAATTCCTATCGATTCGTTATTCGGAAGTACTTCCGCATACGAATTATCAAATTTCATTCCAAAATTCCGAATCTTTCTGAAACGAATGCACATCTCTATAAAACACTGCTCTATATGGAGCGACTTGACAGTCAAACAGTCAAGAGAAGTACCCACGTTACCTTGCGTCCTGGCATGCGCAAGTATTATACACTTATTTAATATATACCAGCTTTGTTCGTACATTTTTTTAAACCAGGCTAGGGTGACACATTGCTAATAAATGTATAAATTTCAGTTTTAATGAGGGTCTGGAGGAGATGCTACGTTCTCTCCTAGCACACACACAAACTGACACGTACGCTTGTTTTCCAATTATCACCACAAGTCCAGTTTCATATCCCCAGGTCATACTTGAAAACGAGAGAAATCTCAATGTATCCTTCCTGGTAAAATACTTTATAAATAAAATAAATATCTGGATTACCCATTATTATTTCAAATACTTAAGGGGTTATTCAGAGAAATTTCGGTGCCTTCTTGTTCATCGTACTGCAACGATTCCTTTCCGCTTACTCTGGGGTGAAAACACGGGTCACCGTAGGGTCCCTAAACTGCGCCGAGAACCGCCGAACAGGAAAAAGAAAACCGTAACTATGCTATTCTTCTAATTGGTGTTTAAACCAATAAAAATGCATTAAATGAGATTAAAAAATAAAAAAGGTCCAATATCAAAGATATCATCTGAAAAAATATATAAAAAAATACATAAAAGTGTTCCAAAAAATAAATAAAAAGACTGTTTGCTGAAAACGAAAATAAATAGTTGAATAAACAATGGATAAGAACTATAAAAAAAATTTTTTTACATTGAAACCTATGGGATTCGCCTGTTTAAACCGGTCGAACTGAAACACCGAAAATCAGAACATTTCACTAACATTTCGGTGCAGTTCGGTGTTCTCTGAATAGATTAACCATTACTTCTCTATGGGACGATTTCGCAGTCGCCAAATTGCTGTTATCTGCATCGTATTTCCCCGTCAATTCGCCAGTATTTGGCGAATTGACGGTTTAGTGAATAGACGAACTTCCGCAAGTTCGTCGCTTATTGAATAACGCTTTTAGTTTGGAAAAGTGTACACAACATAGCTTAAAGCTTGATGTCTTCGTAGGAACTGCAGGGTTCCCGTGATCTCACAGCTCCCTCTACTGTAAATTGGCATGGAGACATCATGATGAAACCTACGGAGTATGAGCTCTATCTGGTTATACTGTATGTCTGTTTGCAAACCGTGCAACATTTGTACATTTTTAGCTCAAACGATATACCATTATAACGAATAATCCAATACAGAGGGCCGTGAACCGTGACGCGTATAGGACCTTGCCAAAAGAAGTCTAACCGCTGGTCCATTCCCCTACAATCCTGAACTGCAAATAACGGACATGTCCCTGTATATGATATCGTTTATTTGGATTCCCTGAGTATATATTTACAGATATAAACCCATTTTCATTGGGAGTCTGACATCATTACCACCAAGATACAGTTTGAGAATAACCACACAAGATTCCATCACAATCTACAAACAATAGAATATACTGTATATAAAAATAACGAAAACACAATTATCTTCATTTAAATGTATTATTTTGTATTATAATTAGTAATTCCCTATTCTAGTTCCTGTCAGTGACCTCTCTGAGCGGGGAGACGTCATACAGCGCGGTATCCTATGCAGAAGATGCGTGAAAAGAAACATCTTCATAGTGTGGTTTACATCTCAGGCAATGCAAGTTGCAGGTTTACTATACAATAGTGTATTTCATACTCCTGACTTTGAGTTGTGGGTTTATTGAACAGTTGTGGATTATACAGCACTTTGCAAGTCGTGGGTTATAATCAGGGGTCAAGTCCTGGGAAAAAAAGTGAGGGAACTCATCCACGAATTCCACAACCCCTATTACCTGAAGAAAAAATCTATATATCACGAGTATAGCAGTACGTGGTGATACCATTTTTATTGGGTTAATATTACATTTAAAAGACAAGCTTTCAAGAGTGTAACCTCTCCTCTTCAGGTCTGGAAACTATACTGATCAGTGAAAGGTATCGCTACATACAGGTATACTTGCGATTTTGGCAACTGGATTAACACATAATATATATATCCAGGCACAGACCCCCCAGAATTATATACACAGGCACAGACCCCCCCTGAATTATATACACAGGCATTGGACCCCCAGAGTAATATACTCAGCACTGAACCCCCAGAATAATATGCACAGCACTAGGCCCCCAGAATAATATAAACAGCACAGAGCCCCCAGAATAATATACGTGAAAAGTTGTGCCCGAATGCAGAACCCAAAGTGGATAAATGGAGTGGGGGTCTCTTGCTCCACAGCCCCAACAATCACGAAATGAATAAAGAAGCTCCAGAGTCCACGATAGATTTCAATGGATTTAATCCAACAACAGAATAAAAGGCAACGTTTCGACCATGACTGGTCTTTGTCAAGCCTAAAACACAATGACAGAACAGGAAATAAATAGCACCACAGACTGGTTAAGCAATCAAACAATAATTGCAACCAGTCCGTGTATGCCAATCCAACAATTAAAAACAATAGTCTACAATTGAATACATCAATTAACATATTAACTTTAGTAATTATATATACGATGCTTATTAACATACAATAATTGGTGATGAATTGTAGAGCAATGCCTATGAGAAAAAAGGAGAGACTGAATAATTATGCATGTGAAGGGAAGGGATTACCCCTCTACTAGTAAACTAAGGGAAAGAAAGGAACAGATCTATCTATCATAGAGAGATGCTAACGTAACATATTTATAGAAAGGGTGAGAGATCTGATTCTCTATTGAGACCATGTGGGAAGAGAGTGTTGAGATGATGGATCCAATATAATTCCCTCCTTTTAAGTAATTTTTCTCTGTCCCCACCTCTTGTTAACTTAGGCACCTCATCGATCACCTGATAACGTAACTGTGAAATATCATGTCCACAACGTATAAAATGTTCAGGGACTGGGAATTCAATCTTTTTAGTCCTAATGTCAGACCTATGTTTGATGAATCGATTTTTAACTTTCTGAGTAGTCTCGCCCACATATATCAACCCACACGGGCATTTCAATAGATACACCACGTATGCAGAATTACAGGTAAAATAACCTTTGATTTTGGACTTCCTCCCAGAGTGTGGATGGACAAAGGAATCACCCCGTATAACTGCATTGCAGCAAGAACAATTTAGACATGGAAAAGTTCCATTCCTGGGTTTACCAAAAAAGGGTGTTCTACCTGTGTCTTGTCCAAACTCTGCTTTAACCAACATCTGTCGAAAAGATCTCCCCTTCTTGTATGACATAAGTGGGATGGTCTGAAACTCTGAAATATCAGGGTATGCATCCCTTAGGATGTACCAGTATTTACATAAAATATTTTTCACTTGTGAAGTATGGGTTCCATATTTGGATACAAATGGAATCCTGCCACAACTTTGGCGTCTCTGAGGATTTATAGGTTAGAGCCAGGGGTTACCCGAAACAACTTCTGAGTAGAGAAAGTACCAGAATTAATCAACCTATAAATCCTCAGAGACGCCAAAGTTGTGGCAGGATTCAATTTGTATCCAAATATGGAACCCATACTTCACAAGTGAAAAATATTTTATGTAAATACTGGTACATCCTAAGGGATGCATACCCTGATATTTCAGAGTTTCAGACCATCCCACTTATGTCATACAAGAAGGGGAGATCTTTTCGACAGATGTTGGTTAAAGCAGAGTTTGGACAAGACACAGGTAGAACACCCTTTTTTGGTAAACCCAGGAATGGAACTTTTCCATGTCTAAATTGTTCTTGCTGCAATGCAGTTATACGGGGTGATTCCTTTGTCCATCCACACTCTGGGAGGAAGTCCAAAATCAAAGGTTATTTTACCTGTAATTCTGCATACGTGGTGTATCTATTGAAATGCCCGTGTGGGGTGATATATGTGGGCGAGACTACTCAGAAAGTTAAAAATCGATTCATCAAACATAGGTCTGACATTAGGACTAAAAAGATTGAATTCCCAGTCCCTGAACATTTTATACGTTGTGGACATGATATTTCACAGTTACGTTATCAGGTGATCGATGAGGTGCCTAAGTTAACAAGAGGTGGGGACAGAGAAAAATTACTTAAAAGGAGGGAATTATATTGGATCCATCATCTCAACACTCTCTTCCCACATGGTCTCAATAGAGAATCAGATCTCTCACCCTTTCTATAAATATGTTACGTTAGCATCTCTCTATGATAGATAGATCTGTTCCTTTCTTTCCCTTAGGTTTACTAGTAGAGGGGTAATCCCTTCCCTTCACATGCATAATTATTCAGTCTCTTCTTTTTCTCATAGGCATTGCTCTACAATTCATCACCAATTATTGTATGTTAATAAGCATCGTATATATAATTACTAAAGTTAATATGTTAATTGATGTATTCAATTGTAGACTATTGTTTTTAATTGTTGGATTGGCATACACGGACTGGTTGCAATTATTGTTTGATTGCTTAACCAGTCTGTGGTGCTATTTATTTCCTGTTCTGTCATTGTGTTTTAGGCTTGACAAAGACCAGTCATGGTCGAAACGTTGCCTTTTATTCTGTTGTTGGATTAAATCCATTGAAATCTATCGTGGACTCTGGAGCTTCTTTATTAATCCCAGAATAATATACACAGCACTGAGCCCCCAGAATAATATGCACAGCACTGGACCCCCAGAATAATATACACAGCACTAAGCCCCCAGAATAATATACACAGCACTAAGCCTCCAGAATAATAAGCACAGCACTGAGCCCCCAGAATAATATACCCAGTACTGGTTATATTGATATATTTGCCCCAGCTCACATGGATATATTGCCCCAGCTCACATGGATATATTGCCCCAGCTCACATGGATATATTTGCCCCAGCTCACATGGATATATTGCCCCCAGCTCACATGGATATATTGCCCCCAGCTCACATGGATATATTGCCCCCAGCTCACATGGATATATTTGCCCCAGCTCACATGGATATATTTGCCCCAGCTCACATGGATATATTTGCCCCAGCTCATATGGATATATTGCCCCCAGCTCATATGGATATATTGCCCCAGCTCATATGGATAGATTCTCCCCAGCTCATATGGATAGATTCTCCCCAGCTCATATGGATATATTGCCCCAGGCCAGCTCACATGGATATATTGCCCCAGCTCATATGGATATATTTGCCCCCAGCTCACCTCTCCTCTGTGCCAGGCCCGAAACAATTTAGCTGGCCGCACATTGCCGGCGGCTGCATGGTTTTCCTCCTACGTGTGGTCGCTCCGTCTGGGATCCAACAGCCAGCCGCGATCTCGCGAGATCGCGGCTGGCTGTTGGATCCCAGACGAGCGGCAGCGCTTCATGCCAGCGGCCGCGTGTAGGAGGAAAACCACGCGGCCGTCGGCAATGTGCGGCCAGCTAAATTGTTTCGGGCTCGGACCACAGCGGGAACATGCGTTCCTGCAGCGGGAGAAGTTCCCGTGCGTTCCCGCAGGACTCGAGCCTTGGTTATAATGTAAAAGTGCAGGTTTTACTGTACGGACATCGAGCGTTACCAACGTTGAGTTTCCCACTGATGACTGGACGTTCAGCGCCATCAAACCATCATTATACAGACTCACGCCCAGACCTTTATTCGTTAAGAATATTTTATCGCAGGCCACGGCTTCATTGCCATAAATATTAAATATTTATCGCAACACTTCGCATAAATGTGAAACGCTGACAGTGCTCTTGAATGTTGCACAAATATCAATATATCCATAACCTAAATTTCCTCCCCCTCTTCCAGCTTTTAAACCTTTAACTATTTAACTCTTAACACCAAACCCTTCAAAACTTAAATATCTTGTCCCATTCCATTTTACTGAAGCCCCTTTTCCGGCACTAACCCTCAACCCCCCTCCCGCTTTGACGAAGGAGTGAAACCAACTCCCAACACCCATACCCCCATTTTAACCCTCCTCGCCACACCCCTGCAAAAATGACAACCCCAATTAACAAAGGGTGGGATGTCACAGCTACTTCAAGCGATACCCCCTGCTAAGCCCATCCCCCTGGCCACGCGACTCCTGCATGCAGGATTAGGCCGGGCTCACCTCAGACGAGTGCACTATGTGCGCCTGTACTGATGTGCCTCCCAGCATCTGTAGCAGCGTTGTGACGCATTAACGGGGCCGGGGACATGTTGCGGCCGTGCTGAAAGCGCTACGACCCGCATTCGATGAGGCTGCAAAGCGCGATCCTCCATACGAGGATCGAGCCTTGCAGCGCTGCGCGCACTAACTGTGCTCAGCGAGGTGGCCAGACGGGCGTCAGAGTGGAAGGAACGTCCACTCTCACGGACGTTGCTTCAGCTTTTAAAAACATTCGTCTGACCGCGGGCTTAACCCTTGCTGCTCTGCATCAGGGGCAACTCAAGGGCTTCTCCGCTGATTGCTCCAGGCCTCCAGTAGTTACATGCAAAAGTGTTCTATGGTAAAATAAGTTTATGCATTTTTTTCTATATTCTATATTTTACAATAAAAATCATTATTAGTGTTTTAGAATCGCTGTAGTAAGATTGTTGTGTATTAATTGGCACTACAGAGCAGCATCAATACACTAAAGATGCAACTTGTCCCGACTGTATAATCCAGTGTTTTATAGTAGCAGCACCGGCCACAGCAAGCACCAACAATGGAGGAGGAAAGATGGCAGTGACGGGCATTGGAACCGGGTACCTACCAGCTGACATCTCATCATGGAATGAAATTTCACTTTTACTCTTAAGACTATTTGTGCGATGGTGTGATCATCCGATATCGTCTGAAATCGTCTGACTGATCCTAGAACATGCAGGTGAATCAGCCCTCTTCCACTGCATCCGACCACAATCGGACGACTTCAGATGATTTTATGCGATTAGAACAGATTAGTGATCTTTACAATTTTCATGGGACTTGGTCAGATGAAATCGGACGATCTGATACAAGTTTACATGAAAAAGATGAATTGTATGGTTAAACTTCCATGCCTTGGGGAAACATGTAAAAGATACATTGTATAGTATAACCAGCGTGTGCTGGAGAAACGTGCAAAAAATAGATTGCATAGGAAAAACCACCATTCGCGAAGCCCTTGAGATTCAAGGGAAAAAATATTCTTGTTTTTATTTATCTTTTATTCAACCGTTTATTTTTTTTAATCTGCAGAAAAAGCCTTTTTATTTATCAATTTTGTAGTATTTTTGTTTTGTTATTTTTCTTGATTTTTTAGGCCAACATTTAGGTTCCGTTTTTGAGGAAGAAAAAAAAAAAAAGACTATCAGGGTTATTCAAAGAGAATCGAAAAGTCAACGTACGTTCGGTGCCCTTTCGTTCAATTCAATGCGATTTGGCGATCCTATTTTGGCGACTCTGCGGTGTATTCAGCAAGCACCACAGGGTCCCTGACATGCAAGGAAAACCCGCCGCAAACCCGATGAACACTCACCGCCAACCTGCCGAGCAGTCACTGCAAAACCTGCCGAACACTCACTAAAACCCGCAAAAACATCTGGATTAACCCCACCGAACACCCGGAGAAACCCGAGCAGCCGCCGATCACAGAGCAGCCACTGGAAAAACCCGACACTGCAGACGAATGGTGTGAAAAAAAAAAAAAACCTGTTTGCTTGAATGTTTGAAAAGTGACACTCTGTTTGCATAGAAACTACTGAGCGAAAATGTCTGAAATTTACATAGAAGATCCAATGAATGATAATAAAAAGGGCGGTTACAAAAAAAAAGAAAAAAGCAATTAAAAAAAAAAAAAAACGGAAAAATAAAATTTGCAAACAAATCCTGAAAAATACCTACAGTTGTGTTCAAAATTATTCAACCCCCACTGAAATTGAGTGATTTGGCCAGTTTGACATTGATTTTGATCATTCAGTCATCTTGCTTACAATTAAATCAAAGAGGCACGTGTAGGTCAGACAAATATAACATAACATTTATAATGAAATAACCACAAATGTCTTTTCTGTGCTCACATCATTATCAGTTTTATTCAACCCCCAAGTGACATTCAATCTTAGTACTTAGTACAACATCCTTTTACAGTTATAACAGATTTTAAACGTGAAGCATAGCTTGACACAAGTGTCTTGCAGTGATCTAAGGGTATCTTCGCCCATTCGTCATGGGCAAAAGCCTCCAGTTCAGTCATATTCTTAGGCTTGCGCACTGCAACTGCTTTCTTTAAGTCCCACCAGAGGTTCTCAATCGGATTTAAGTCTGGTGACTGCGATGGCCACTCCAAAATGTTCCAGCCTTTAATCTGCAACCATGCTCTAGTGGACTTGGAGGTATGCTTGGGATCATTGTCCTGTTGAAAGGTCCAACGTCTCCCAAGCCTCAGGTTTGTTACGGACTGCATCACATTGTCATCCAATATCTCCTGGTACTGAAGAGAATTCATGGTACCTTGCACACGCTGAAGCTTCCCTGTACCTGCAGAAGCAAAACAGCCCCAAAGCATGATTGACCCCCCGCCATGCTTCATGGTAGGCAAGGTGTTCTTTTCTTCATAGGCCTTGTTCTTCCTCCTCCAAACATAGCGTTGATCCATGGGCCCAAACAGTTCTAATTTTGTTTCATCAGTCCACAGAACACTATCCCAAAACTTCTGTGGTTTGTCCACATGACTTTTGGCATACTGCAGTCGACTCTTCTTATTCTTTGGAGACAGCAAGGGGGTGCGCCTGGGAGTTCTGGCATGGAGGCCTTTATTACGCAGTGTGCGCCGTATTGTCTGAGCTGAAACCTCAGTACCCACATCTGACAAATCTTTTCTCAGTTCCTCAGCAGTCACACGGGGACTTTTCTCCACTCTACGCTTCAGGTAGCGCACAGCAGTCGAAGTCAGCATCTTCTTTCTGCCATGACCAGGTAGCGTTTCAACAGTGCCCTTTGCCTTGAATTTGCGAATGATGCTTCCTATGGTCTCTCTTGGTATGTTTAACATCTTTGCAATCTTCTTATAGCCATTGCCCTTCCTGTGAAGAGTAATCACCTCTTCTCTTGTCTTCCTGGACCATTCTCTTGACTTCACCATGTTTGTAACCACACCAGTAAATGTCTAGAAGGAGCTGAGTATCACAGTCATTTTAAAGCTGCCTAATTGGTGCTTATTATGCTTTATTGCTGCTCCGTGACATCCACAGGTGTTTTCAATACCTGATTGAAAACACTTGAATGAACCTCTGTTCTTCAGAGTGGTAGTCTTTAAGGGGTTGAATAATTGTGTCAATGAAGAATTCACAAAAGAAACATTTACTACTGTATTACAAAACCAATTGATGTCATTTTAGTTGCATTTGGTTCTTTAAAAAGTCCTTGTAGGATTTCATTCTGAATACAATTACAAATGTACACTAAATTCCCTAAAACCCTTTACAGCATTGGGGGTTGAATAATTTAACACAACTGTATAAGATCCTAAAATACCTATAATTAAAGAGACTTTATACTGTAGAATATTATAATCAACGGTTTATTAGATATTGCATTAAAACGGGAATATTTTTAACATTGAAGCCTATGGGATTCGCCTGAATAAACCTGCCACATTAAACCACCGAACAGCAGGGCACTTCGGCAACTTTTCACTGCTGGTTTATGTTCTCTGAATAGACGAAGCATTGCTTCTCTATGGGGGATTTCACTGCCCTCGAACAGGCACCGAACAGGCATCGTATGTGCAGGCAATTCCAGGATTTGGTGAACTGCCTGCTCTCTGAATAGCCGAATGGCCAGGAAAGGTAACCGTACGCCGAATTTCACTGTTCAGTTACCTTTCGCCAGCAATTCAGATCTCTTTTAATAACCATGTACGCTTTTTTTTCCACTCGTGTCTTTTTTTTCTTTGCGAGCTGGCTTCAGCGTTGCAAGGACTGCCCCCTTTCCAGTGCGGTCAGCTCCTAGTGAGAGAAAAAATAAACCCGCCATGCTGCAGGGGGGATTAACCCCTCCTCTCCCTGGTGCTGAAAAGGTTTTAGCACCAGGGAGAGGGGAGGTTAATCCCCTCCCCCCTCAGCCTGGCAAGGTTCTTTTTTCCGCACTAGAAGCCGGCTGCGCTGGACGGAGGCAGTCCTTTGATGCTGAAATGGAGTTTCAGCATCCATGAAAGTTTTTTTTGCCCGGCAGCAGGGGTTTTTTTTTCCTCTTTTCTCACCCGGCGGCCTGTCCATCGGCGGATCTGGGTCGTCCAAAATTTCTTCCAGCGGACGTGTTGTTGCAATAGCCTGTTTCTTTAGATTTTAGACAGACACTTTGATTTTTGCAGGTGCACAAATCTGTAGGTAAACTAAATAAATGGTAGGAGCTGTGGCAATTGAGTTTTAATGTGGATAAGTGCAAGATAATGCACCTGGGGCGTAAAAGCCCAAGGGCTGAATATAGAATATTTGATACGTCTGAGGGTTGGGATTTAGGGGTTATTATTTCAGAGGATCTAAGGGTAAGTAGTCAATGTAATAGAGCAGCAGGAAATGCTGGCAGAATGCTTGGTTGTGTAGGGAGAGGTATTAGCAGTAGGAAAAGGGAAGTGCTCATGCCACTGTACAGAGCACTGGTGAGACCTCACTTGGAGTACTGTGTGCAGTACTGGAGACCGTATCTCCAGAAGGATATAGACATCTTAGAGAGAGTTCAGAGAAGGGCTACTAAAATGGTGTACGGCTTGAAGGAGAAAAGTTACCAGGAAAGGCTTAATGATCTTAACATGTACAGCTTGGAAAAAAGACGAGACAGAGGAGATATGATAGAAACATTTAAATACGTAAAGGGAATCCACAAGGTAGAGGAAGGGAGTATATTTAAACGGAAACAAAGTAGCAAAACAAGAGGACATAGTGTTAGGTTAGAGGGGCAAAGGTTTAAAAGTAACATCAGGAAGCATTATTTTACTGAGAGGGTGGTGGATACATGGAACAGTCTTCCAGTAGAAGTGGTGGAGGCCAAAACAGTAATTGAATTTAAGCAAGCATGGGATAGGCATAAGGCTATCGTAAACAAAAGATAAATCCAGGTAAAGTATCCATGTAATTGGGCAGACTAGATGGGCCGAAAGGTTCTTATCTGCCGACATTTTCTATGTTTCTATGCATTATAGCGGTCACACACTTGCAACACAAAATATGTCTCGTATTCAGTATATATTAGAAACATCCAAAAACCAACGGGAGCGGGATCGTTCAGCTTTCTCTGTGCACGCAGTATATATGAAGACAATAACAGCCACAAGGCATGATGTATAAATTATGAGGCAAATTGCTAAACGTGAAGCAATCAGCAGGAATAATCCTCCGGTTTCCCAGGTGACCACTCCACCTTTAGAACTTTGCCCCAGAACTTCTCTTTACACACATTTACCCTCAATACATAGGAATGAAACAAGCTCCTGAGTATAGATTACAATCCACAGGCAGAACTGAAGGCGAAATGACAATTAATAGACCCAACGACGAGAGATGACGTTGTGTGGAAACAACTGGAAAAGATTGGTCCTAACCAGCTCTCCTGGAAGACTGTCCAGGACAGACGTCACGTTATGTTCCCTGTATGGAGAGAGATCAGAGCTGGAGTTAGGATAGACAGACTTGTTCCATTTGGTTCGGGTAGATTACGTATTCGGACAAATATAGGTAAATTTGTGATTTGGAAGCATCTGAAGACGGGAATTAACGGGAACATGATCTAACGGTTTTGAATTTATTTTACTGACCCTAAAGCCAGTTGTGAAACAAGCAGAAATGGTAACCCTTACTCTGAAAGCAACCATAACCTTAATAGTAACCCTAACCCTTAAACCAACCCTTAAAACAGCAACTTCAACTCTAAAAATTAACCCTAAACCTAGTCATAGAGCAAGTAGATATGGAAATCCCAATCTTAACAGTAAGCCTAACCCTTAACCCCCTACGGTTATCCAGAGTGTGGCTCGGGGTTAAATTTAACTGCTGAAAGTGGTCACCCCGAGCCACACTGAGGCTGCATACATCACCTCTCCCTGCTCTCCCTCGCTGATCCCCGCAGTCTCCTCCGGCGATCGCGGCGTTTTACTTCCTAGATTCCCTTCTCGCGAGTGTTGCTCAGAGTTACCGCTTCCAGCATAGTACTTTAACCCCGAGCCACACTCGGGAATACCGCTAGGGGGCCAAAAACAAAAAATAGACCGCTTTTGGACATGAAATTGGGAAAAAAAAAATCAGACCGCCAGGGAGGTTAAACTAGGGTTTCCCAAACCTGACCTCAGGCCAGGTTTTAAGTATTACCTTGGGGGGAAAAGCAGACTGAATCCTGCAATCACTGAGCAGCAAATCATATCACCTGTGCTCAGTGGCGTCGTAACGTGGGGGCGGTGGGTGCGGCCCGCACCAGGTGACACCCGCCTTTAGGGTGACACCGTCACCCTAAGGGCGGGTGTCTCACCCACCGCCCGCCACCGCCACCGCCGCGTATTCGCTCCATGCGAGCGTCCGAAGCACGCAGCTTCGGCGCTCGCCTGGAGGAAATACGTCACCAGCCAATCGCGGCTGGTCACGTGGCTCCCCCAGACGAGCGCCCAAGCTGCGCGCCGCCGGACGCTCAGAAGGAGCGAAAAACGCGGCGGAGAGGTGCTGCCTGGGCCGCTATCCATGTGCTGGGACCAGGACCAGGAGGTGAGCTGGGGCAAATCCATGAGGAGCTGGGGCAAATCCATGGGGGCCTGGGGCAAATCCATAACCTGCTGGGGCAAATCCATAACCTGCTGGGGCAAATCCATGAGGAGCTGGGGCAAATCCATAACCTGCTGGGGCAAATCCATGAGCTGCTGGGGCAAATCCATGAGCTGCTGGGGCAAATCCATGAGCTGCTGGGGCATATCCATGAGGAGCTGGGGCAAATCCATAAGCTGCTGGGGCAAATCCATGAGCTGCTGGGGCAAATCCATGAGGAGCTGGGGCAAATCCATAAACTGCTGGGGCAAATCCATAAGCTGCTGGGGCAAATCCATGAGGTGCTGGGGCATATCCATGAGGAGCTGGGGCAAATCCATGAGGAGCTGGGGCAAATCCATGAGCTGCTGTGGCAAATCCATGAGGAGCTGGGGCAAATCCATGGGGGCCTGGGGCAAATCCATGAGCTGCTGGGGCAAATCCATGAGCTGCTGGGGCATATCCATGAGGAGCTGAGGCAAATCCATAAGCTGCTGGGGCAAATCCATGAGGTGCTGGGGCATATCCATGAGGAGCTGGGGCAAATCCATGAGGTGCTGGGGCAAATCCATGAGGTGCTGGGGCATATCCATGAGGTGCTGGGGCATATCCATGAGGAGCTGGGGCATATCCATGAGGAGCTGGGGCATATCCATGAGGAGCTGGGGCATATCCATGAGCTGCTGGGGCATATCCATGAGCTGCTGGGGCATATCCATGAGCTGCTGGGGCAGTATATCCATGAGCTGCTGGGGCAGTATATCCATGAGCTGCTGGGGCAGTATATCCATGAGCTGGGGCAAAATCCATGAGAGCAGCTGGAGCATTATCAATGAGAGCAGCTGGGGCAGTATATACATGAGAGGAGCTGGGGCAATATCCATGAGAGGAGCTGGGGCATATCCATGTGTGCTGGGGGCAATATCCATGAGAGCTGGGGCAATATCCATGTGTGTGAGCTGGTCTGGGGCAATATATCCATGTGTGAGCTGGTCTGGGGCAATATATCCATGTGTGAGCTGGTCTGGGACAATATATCCATGTGTGAGCTGGTCTGGGACAATATATCCATGTGTGAGCTGGTCTGGGGCAATATATCCATGTGTGAGCTGAGGCGCAATATATCCATATGTGAGCTGAGGCGCAATATATCCATATGTGAGCTGGGGCAATATATATCCATGGGTGAGCTGCTGGGGGCAATATATATCCAGAGCTGCTGGGGGCAATATATATCCATGTGTGTGCTTTCACTGCCTTCGAACAGGCAACGTACTTGCTGGCAGTTGGCAAAAAGTTGTGTGAGCATATGAGAGAGCTCCACAGCAATAAACCTCACAGTAATGTGCGCTGTGTGTATGAGCATTCAGTGTTATATGGGAGTACTGATTTAGGAGTAAGAGTAGTTAAAAAAAAAAATCTGAAAAACTCGGGGGGGGGGGTGACACCATAAATTACCGCACCGGGTGACACCGACCCTAGTGACGCCACTGCCTGTGCTGTGCTTCAGATATCTGGAAAACAAGGCCTGTCAGCGGGTCCTGAGGACAGGGTTGGAAAACCGTGATTTAAACCAACCCAAACTCGAACTCTAAAAGGTAACCCTATCCCCTATTCATTGAACAAGTAGATATGGCAACCCCAATCTTAACAGTAACCATAACCCTAACATAAGTTATGGGGGTGCAGGAGCTGTATAAATGGGCAGTAAAGAGGAAGTAATAAAAGGAATGTAAAGGAGGGGGAAAATATACATGAGATGCTGAATTTTCCAAACGATCAGAAAAACTCTGGATAAGCTTGTCATGCCCCATGATTTAGGATTTATTTGTATATTTTTACTGTTATGTGTTAAATCTGCCTTTCGCTGCTAGCAGCTATCTTTCATAGCTATTTTGTCCCTGCTGGGTTTCCTTAGCTTTGCTGTATCCAGCTAGTTTCCACCCCTTTCTCAGTGTCATGTTCTGAGTTACTTCCTGGTCACATAGCAGCCATTCTGTGCTCACTGCTGGACAAAACGAATGTCTTTTTACCTGCATTGCTGTACACTATTACAAGATTGTCAGTCTGATCATTAAACTCTTCAAACTGGATTCATCTTTCTACGTGTCAGTTTTGCTGAGTTGAAGCTATCTGCCAAACGTCATCATGTGAGTACTGGTCAAATACAGACATAGCTAGTCTAAAGCACCCACGCCTCACAGCTTTGCTAAGGAAGCAGAATAATGATATTTCGGGATCCTATATATTTGGATTCCAAGTTTATATAATTTTGGCTGTATACATGTAGAATGTAATGATACAATATACAAAAAAATAGCACTCCGCATAAATGACTACATTCTTTCAATTCATTATATATATATTTTTAAAAATATTCAATCATCTAACTGATTTTGTGAATTTAGTTCACAAAATATGATCATACTTTGCTTAAGCCGGTCACAAACGGCAATGTATATATGTGATGGTCTCAGAGGTGCAGCGGACTAATCGGATCTTCACATGTGTGCAGCACCAGTCTATCGCCCTGTGTAATTTGCCGTTCCTACGTTATGAAAGATGCCATGGAGCGCAAATTGGGCAGAAAAGCTTCAGGGAGTTCCTGCTTCAGCAACTCATGAGAAGTTGCATGTGCCGAGGGACAGAAAAGGGGAGTAAAATGAACAACAAAAATTTCGGCAGAGGCTGTCAACAGCCTCCGCCAGAATTTTTTTTTAAAAAAAAAAATAGCAAATGCCGGTGAAAATGGTTGAAATGGCATCTCCTAACGTCGGCATTTCCTAACAGCAGCTTCTCCTGCTGTCACTTTTGATTTTAGCATTGAGAGATGTCGGTGTTTGTCGGAGCTGCAATACCATCGATTTTTGCCGATATTTGCAACAACGGCGCTCAGTAAATAACCCCTTTGGTGTAATTTGGCTGATACCACAATGTCCGTTATCGATGAGTAATAATTGACCAATCAGCATATAACGATTTTTTTCTTTAAAAATAAAAAAGGTTTAATCGCCACTTCGAGAAAACGGCAGCTTAATTTTTCTGTAGGTCACAGGACGCCGTTTATGCCTCTAATCTGCTCTTTGCTTATATTGTGGGAACTGGCATTAAGGCCGGGGGGTCAGACCAGCGTTTTTCAGAGCAGAAGAAACGTCCGTGAGAGTGGACGTTCCTTCCACTCTGACGCCCGTCTGGCCACCTCGCTGAGCGCGGTTAGTGCGCTGAGCGCTGCAAGGCTCGATGCTCCTACGGAAGATCGGTCTTTGCAGCCCCGTCGAACGCGAGTCGTAGCGCTTCGACGGGGAGGCTTTTAGCACGTCTGCTGTAGCGCTCGCAATTCGTTCATGCACTACAGCGTGTGGCAGGCCCCGTCGAAACGTCACAGCGCTACGACGGAAGGCACGTCAGTAGGGGCGCACATAGTCTGACACCGGCATATGCATCTTTCTTGAGGTGACCCAATTTTTATTTCTATCCGAGTCACATTTTAAAGGTAGTTTGGAAATGGAGGCCCTAATCGGCCCGGCCTTTGCATACGGTGCAGCATGATATTAATTCTCACAGTTCCAGTTCATCGCCAGCTTGATTCCCCCCCCCCCCTCGCATGCATATTCTGATTCCGGGGAAATAAATAATTAACATAGCCTTTAACTTTCATTTCTCAGTTAAAGGTCAAAGCTGTCTGCATTTATAGGCCTCGGTTTAATCAAATCACCACATGCCTGCCTAAGGGTTTATGGAAATCATGAATGAGAAAAGAAACAGAGTCATTTTCATTAAAGGAGGACAGCACGGGATGTGAACAGAACATTTCGTGACACTCTGGTAGCAGGAAAACGTTGACGCGTCCGCTGGGGTCGTTATCCGGGGGTTGCTTTTAAAATTGTTTATTTGAAATAAATAAGCGAGCGGATTAAACAAGTATTTGTTCTAAAGAAACGATTCCCTAAACTGGGAATCTCGGGCAAACTGACATATTAAGTGGAAAAATGGTCAAGTCGGAGAAATTCTCTAATACGGGCAATAGAGGGGAGGAGAAATCACTTCCGACCAGGGGCGGATTCAGACACACGCTTTGGGAGGTCACTCTAGCTGTTCTGGTGTTGATTCACAGTAACGGACAGGCATAGGACGCCGAGATACAAACACATACATGTATACCATCTAGTGAAGCAGCTGGAGGCGGCTCAGAAACAAGGCTATTCCCAGACTTTTTAGGCCAATGTCAGACGAACGCATTCTGAGCGCACTTTGCGTCCGTGCACAACGGACGGACGTACTGACGGAAGATACTGTAGACACCACACGATCCGTTTTTCTTGACGGACGGTAAAAAAAAAAAAAAAAAAAAAAAAAAAAAAAAAAAAGGAATTATGGGAAACAATTAATATGAAAAATTATAAAAATTGATACATGACATGAAAAGTCAGTGTGTGCGTCACAGTGCTGGACGTCGCAAATGCGCTGCGTCTGACGTCTCCTCATCACTCTGCACTCTGCACGTCCGATCTAGCGGTTTTACGTTCTTGCCTAAATTGCGTCCGGTGCCACGTGAGTTGTGCGTGCGCAGTTCCGTGCGGACGCACTTAGTGTGTGGGTCTCTAGATCATGATTCTATGCTACGACAGACGTTAAACTGTGTGGCAACACGGACCTGATCACTGCGTTCACATGAGCCTTAGACGGCATCATTTCCTATTGGGCCATTTATGTTAAATCTAATTTAGAACATAAGCAAAGTATCTTATTTACACATCAGCGATATCTATCAACATTTACTATAGTTTACAGACTCACTGCAGGTAGTTTTTTAGCTGTGCAGATCTGCTATACACTCGCACTACATGGATATATAGATATTTGAAGAGGGTCCAATAAACCCAAAACAGCACTGTCCAAGGAATGGCTTTGACCAGTTGCATATACCTGATCTCTGCTAAATAAGCCATCTACTGTAGTTTGGCATTGATTGGAGGGTTCTGTGTGAAAGCAGACCCATGATGCAAAAATTAGAAGTTGCAGACGTCATTTGAATGTCTTACCCAGAGTTCCTTGCTGCATATGGGGAATGTAGCACAGGAGCTCTGGGATGCAGTTCTTTGAATTGCTGTGATGTGCAAATGGCTTCTGCAATAATAAACTTTATTAATTACAGTGCGGAGGCTTTCTATCTCATTCTTTGCCCTCCACCATAACTTAAATAAGATATATATATATACAAGGGCAATCCCAAAAGTAAGGTCTCCTATTTTTTTAGAAATACAAACAACCGTTTATTTTCTATAATATTTACATCATTTTAAAGGTTGAAGAATTATTTATTTTTCTACATAATCACCATTTCGGTCGATTCATTTTTGTAGACGCTGTGGCAGTTTTAGAATGCCCATGTCATACCAGCTCGCCGCCATGTCCTTCAGGAAGCGTTGAACCAATGTTGAACAAATGTTCTTTCAACTTAGGGAACAGGTGGTGATAGTCAATGAGTGCCAAGTCCGGACTATAGGGTGGGTGGGTGATGGAGTTCCAACCAAATTTTTAAAGGAGAGCGACGGTTTGACGGGCGACGTGTGGGCGAGCGTTGTCGTGGAGAATGCTTACGCCCTTGCTCAACAATCCTCTTCTCCGGTTCTGAATTGCCCTGAGTTTTTTCAGTGTTTTACAGTACCTGTCAGCGTTTATTGTGGTCCCAGCAGGCTTAAAGTCGACCAACAATACCCCCTTTCCGTCCCAAAACACAGTTGCCATGACTTTATCAATTTTTGCGGCTTGGGAGAAGAGGGATGACGCCACTCGCGTGATTGTTTATTTCTACTCAGCCATGGGCCTGGTATTCTGTGCCCCCCCCCCCGGTCATGATTCACTGCATTAGAGAATTTATTGCCCCAACATCCCCCAAAGATGCAATGTAATCCTGGATTTCTGTTTTTTCAGCATACTCAACTCCATACAGCTTCCAGGGCTAGCCTCTATCACAGTGTCCTCCTAGCTCCCACCTGGACTTAATTTAACTTTAGTTTAATTCACAGGGGTAGAAAAGTGGATCGCAAATAACAAACTTTTTCTAACTACTGACAAAACTGTTACAATGCTCTTTGGGACCATACCTAAACTACACAAATTGCAAACACCCCATCTATGTGTTGGGATAAAATCAAATGGCACGCTGACCACAGTCACTTCTCTCAAATACCTAGGTATGTGGTTAGACCCAAATCTATCTTTTTCCCCCACATCGAAAAACTCTCATCTAAACTCTACCCCAAACTAGGTGCCCTGTATAGAAACAAATCCTGCCTGAGCCCCGCAGTAAGAAAGCAGATTGTACAACAAATGCTTATGCCAGCCATTGAATACGGAGATGTAGTGTATGCAGCCGCCCCACAAACACACCTCCAGAAACTTACTACATTGTATAACTCATTCTGTCGCTTTGTGCTACAATGTAACTACATGACACACCATTGTGACATGTTAAAAGAACGAAACTGGCCATCACTGGACTCTAGACGCACCCTTCACCTTTCCAACCTGGTGTTTAAGAGGTTTTCTGGGAAGCTACCACCCTACCTGAATATGCTGCTTCCCTCGGCAGTTCCCTCATCCTATAAACTCAGATCCAGGACCTACAACTTACTTGCAATACCGCAATACAAAAAGAAAATGGCTCGATCCTCATTTTCCTACAGAGCACCGCAAATATGGAATAACCTCCCAGACACCGTCAAATCTTCCCCCAGTCTAAAGTCCCTTAAGACTTCCCTATTAACATACCTCAATACGAAATGCACCTGTAAACCTGTAACACAGTGACTATATACAGAATGCACCTGTAAACATGTGACATAATGACTTTATTTCCTCCATATTTATTTTTCTGTTAATCTGTATATTTGGTTTTGTGTTAATATCTTGCATTTTACTATTTTGTATTTCTGTAACCACTTAAATGTTCTCGAACCCAGGACATACTTGAAAACGAGAGAAATCTCAATGTATCCTTCCTGGTAAAATCCTTTATAAATAAATAAATAAATAAATTGTTGTTTGGTCTCAGGTGTAAAGTGGAATGCCCAGGTTTCGTCACCCATGACAATCGAGTCCAAGAAGTTGTCCTTTTCGTCTGCATAGCGGCGAAGAAATTCACGGGACGAATCAACTCGTTGCCGTTTGTGGTCTTCTGTCAGCATACGTGGTACCCATCTTGCACACACCTTTCGATATTGCAACTTTTCCGTTAAAATCCTGTGGATGGTGCTTCGGGAAACCTCAGAAACCAAAATGCAGAGAGCATCGTCCTATCTGTGCCCTCAGTTTAAGTTATTTCCTCATTGTGTCCTAGCTTTATCCTGTCTGTCTCCTGGTCTCCTCCATGTCTTGTATTTCCCCTGTTGAGTTCAGTTTAACCCTTCCATCCTGCATGCCTTTTGTTTTCAGTATTTGGGTTTCTGCTTAGGTTTTGCTCAGTTCCCTGCTTTCTGGTTTCATGTATATTTTGTTTTAAAACCTACTGTCTGTTTTTTCTGGTGCCTCGTTGGTTTCGGTTTTTTTAGCAAATAAATTCCTTTATTTACTTTCTGTTCTCGGTTCATGTTTGTGCAATGCAATAGAGCTCACACCCTCCTGTTCCATGTCTAGCCAGGTCCCCCCAGCCGTTACACTGTCTTGTCGGAAATTGACCATCTCCCGCTCCTTTGTTCGTCGTTAAGGTCAGTACGACCGGCTGTAAACTCTCTACAACACTTGCGAACGTTTTTGACATCCATGCACGACTGTCCAAACACTTCCATAATTTGGCGATGAATTTCAACCGGTTTATTGCCTTTTGCGTTCAAAAATCAAATAACTGCACGAACTTCGCACTTGGCGGTAGCGTTCAACGGGAGCTCCATTTTCAAGGGCTGCCAAGCCAAGATTGAGCATCCCAGCGAAGCGCGCGCATGCTTGTTTGGGAGGGGAGGAAGCACCAATCACAACAGTGTGGCCACACAAACGTAAAAAGACATCTATAGTTACACAGACACTTACAGATATACACACAGGCTTGGACATACTATACAGTGAGAAAGGGAGAGGTTTGTGAGGGTCCTGAGGACGAGCAACAGCACTAGTGGTCTACGGTGGGGCCCGCTCAGGTCTCACAAGGCTTTAGCTTGTTTGTGCCGTTGCAGAGACCTATGCAAATGAACTGCTACACCCAGAAAGCGTGGTCGGTACTGAATGCCAAGGACGTCATCCCTACATGAAAGATGCAGCAACCCCTGACGATTGTTTTGGCCTTATTAGGCCTCGTCAGGAGGGTATAGCTACCACCCATCTAAGCACATCGAGTAAGGCTAGGGTCAGACGAACGCATTTTTCACGTGCGTTTAGCCGCACAAAATCACGGCCGTGCTAGCAGCAAATGACGTCCAATGCCGGGGAACATACGACGAACGGCCGCACGAAAGTTCGTCCGTGCAACGCAAGTGGCCAACGAACGCATTTTTTCGAGAACGTCAAACCGCTACTACTGACGTACAGAGTGCGCTGCGTCCGCATAGCGGCGTGTTTGCGTGATTGGGAGACGTCAGACGCTGCACACGTCCGGCCAACATAACGTCCAGACGCAAAAAGTGTTTTATTGATGATCCGTACAAAACCACGTACGAAAATGCGCATCGTATGACCGCTATCGCGTATTCCATGAAAAAATACGTCCATTCGTTTGAACGCACTTTTTCACGGACAACGCGAAAAATGCGTTCGTCTGACCCTAGCCTAAGGGGTCCACGTCTGGATGACCCTGTAGTACTGTATACACACTACGGAAGGGTATAGATTAGGTGTATCCAGGAAATAGCCTTAAGTCAAGTCAACCCCAGAGGTTAGATGCATAAAAGTGAACCCCTTCATTCCTGAGCCATTCCCCCCCCCACGTGTGCTGCGCTAGTTTTGACTATTTTTTGCTCACGACATAAATATGGTTTAAAGGTCATGGATTATTTTAGGACCCATGCAAATGATCTTTTCAGTGGAATCAGCGGATTCAAAATATATAATTACTATGTACATATGTCACGTCAGAATGCAGTGGAAAAAAAATTATTAAAAGAGTATAAAATTGGTAAATTTCAAATCATTTCCACCTTGTATTTTTCCCCACATTTTATCATCCAAACCTTTGCGGTTATATATTCTAAAGCAGGGATCTCAAACTCTGCCCCCCCCCCCCTCAGAAGTTTTTTGCCTACAATTCCCAGAATTCTTTGAATGCACTAAGTGGCTAGAGAACAATGGGATTTGTTTTTCAGAAACATCTGGGGGGCCCAGAGTTTGAGATCCCCGTTCTAAAGTGTACAGACCAAAACAAAAAGTCAGAAATTGAGAACCCGTTGTGTTACTAAAGGAAATGAGCAATTTTAACTGAAATTGGAAAAGAAAGTCTTATATTTGATTTCTATTTTTTTTTTTACATGTACATTGCACATGGTCCTAATCAGGGCCGGACTGACCTTTCCAATGACACCTCATTTGACTGTAAAAGGCATGGAAACAGAAACTAGTCAGCCGGGGGGGGGGGTGCAGCACATGCCTCCTGTGCCCCCTTTTCTGGATCCAATGTTTTAAATAGAGGTTTCCAACAATATTATTATTGTCATCATTTATATAGCGCCAACAGTTTCCGCAGCGCTTTACAATAACCAAAGGGAACGAAATACAAATAAATGGACGTAAGATGGAAACAGGAGGTGTAGAGGGCCCTGCTCATAGGAGCTTACAGTCTAGAGGGATTGGGGTTGAGGAAGACAAGAGGAATTGCACTGGATAGTAGGATCATTAGTGCCAGTGGTTTGGGAATAGACTAATTAGTATTACCAGCATCATATTTATTTTTTGTGTTAATCTGTATATTTGTATTTTGTTTTTAATATTTTGCATTTTATTACTTTGTATTTCTGTAACGATTGTAACAATTCAATGTTCTTGAATCCAGGACATACTTGAAAATGATACAAATCTCAATGTATCCTTCCTGGTAAAAAAAAAAAAAACACTTTATCGGTAAATAAATAAGGAGATTTCTGTAAATGTATTTTACAAGGCGTGTTGCCCCTTTTATTTGTTAAAAGGACTCATTAATAAAACCTTTGAACTAAAGCACACACTCACACACACCGGTCACATGATTTACAAGTTCTCTTAGTGCCTAATTAACTTTGGATTGTTTAAAGCCCCAGGAGACGCAATTACCAAATAATTGGGTTAATTGCACAAGAGCAGGCATTAGGTTTAGATTTAGGACCTACTGGAGTACACTGAGGTTGTGGCAGGCTTAAACATCTAATGACCAAATCTCCATTACTGTTCCGCTAGGAGTACACATGGTGGGCACTGCAGTATGTTCAGATACTGAAAGGGTTAAATTGCCTCACCCTCCTTGTCTAGCTGTAGTCCGTCACGTACGCAGAATTAGCAAGCGGGCTTGGCTAATAAACGCACACCCCCAAAGGCTGAATGACGTCCCCTCACATATACACGCTGTAATTTTCTCTTACTCGCATAAAGTTTCATTTATTGTATGTTTAATCACATCGCTTCATTCTGTATTCATAAATCTCTTGATCTCTGCTTTCCTGTTTATATTCATTTGCCAGCCTCAAAAATGTATTTTTCTTATGGTTTGTTAATATTTGTCGCAGCGATACGCCTCGGTATAACCACATAAAACCATGATTTTTGTGTAAAGAAAACACTAGTGACAAGATCCTCCCATGTGCTGATTTGATCGCTTACACTGCCCCCCCCCCCCAATATCGCCAACTGGGAGCAGGATGTTTGGCTTGTGTCCGGAGAGTCCATACGATGGCAATACAGGAGTACTCCTATAAACATAGAATCCAGTCTGAAAGACTGCAGTGGATATCTGTTCTCCAGAGCATGACCTTTCCAATGATACCAAACATGACCATGTTTGGTGGAAAAAAAAAAACAAATATTAACCCTTTCACTGCTGAGCTCATTTTTAACGCTTTTGCTCATCATGTTTAAACACGTTTTGAAGTTACATTTTATTATACAACCCAGACATGTTATATGTCGTTCTTTCCGGCAGACTCGGCAGATTAATAATATATCATTATTATATGTATACGTCATGTCCTTCCTGTATATTATAACAAAAAAATGCAATAAAATTAGAATTTTTAATCATCTACAGCATCTAAAGTGTTTTTCTCACATCTTATCATGCGAGTTTTTGCGTCAATATTTTCTATGGGGTGCGCTTGTTAAAAAAAATTGAAATTGTGACTTGTTACATTTTTGGGGGGGAATTACGTGATTTTTAGCTAACGCACCCCATAGAAAAAAAATCATTAGTGCAGCATCATTGTTCACATAATTGAAATGGGAACAATATTGCTGCATTAATAAAAATAACACACAAAAAAAAAAACACGTTTTTTTATTATTATTTTTATTATTTATTTTTTTACTTTAAACATGGTCATGTTTGGTATCATTCGAAAGGCCATGCTCATGCTAATATTCCTCGTTTATGGAACCCATACATATTATATACAGGGTTATTGAAAGAGATCCCAAACATGACCCCCCCCTAGCTGCCAACGTTCGGGAGATAGGGGATTCCTTTGAACCCCCATATCTCCACCAGGGGATTTCCTTGGGAAATCCCCGGGCAGCTAGGGGTTCCCCGGCTAACTGACGTCATCGTGCCATGCGCAATGACGTCTGTTGCTGAGGGGGGACCCTGAGGTGGAGCCGCCATCCAAGATCTAGGCGCCGATCTGGCGCTGAATGGCGGTTAAGGGCTTAATGCCAGGCACTGCTTGGAAGGGCAGACACTGGCATTCAAAGCGGTGCCTGGCTTTTGTTTATAGATCCTCCCGATCAGGAGGGAGAGGGATACGATCGGATCCGCCCCCACCCTTCAGGCGATCTCCCGGCTTTTGCAGGGGCAGGGGGGTCGCCTCGAAATGGCTTCATCGTGTCCGACGGCGGGAGGGTCTATAAAAGGTGGTGTCTGACTTCAAGGAAGTCAGAACGCCGCGGGACCTGGACCAGAGAGGCGAGTATCTCTCTGCCCCCCCTGCCGAGCGGAAGACGTGTGGGGAACGTCCTCCTCATACAGCGGGGGTCAATGAGGGTGTTCCCCACACGTCCTCCGCAGGGAAGGGGTTAAAAAAAGAACACTTTTTTTTAAATTTATTTTGTCTGGGTCGTATATTAAAACAGGGCTTCATATCACGATTAAACATGATGAGCCCAAAACGGTCAAAATGAGTTCAGCACACAGAGGTGAACTGTCTCAGCAGTGAAGGGGTAAAAAAGCAAAACATGTATACATTGGATATTCTAAACTCAGGACAAAATTTAGAAACTATTTAGCTGGGGGTTTTTTTGGTGGTTGTAGATTTTGGGGATCAAAGTTCAAAAAAGTGGGGTTTTTTTATAATTTTTTTCATCATATTTCATATAATGTTTTATAGCAAATTATACGATATGATGAAAATCATGAATAAACACGAAAACCAGCGAGGTTTATGGACTCGAGAGTGTTAACTAAAATATAACTTTTATGGAACCATTGAAAAGATGTGAATAAACTAATAAATCACATTCACATCTTTATATAGGCCGACGTGCCTAGGGTTACCCTCTTAATGGACTCTAACTGGTGGTGAGAAGAATCCCTGCCCCCCCCCCCGGGGTCCCAAGTGTGGGTTCCTCAGTTATATGCAATGATGAAAATCATGGAATCTTTAGAAAGTCCATTTAGTAGTGAGAAAAACGATATATAATTTGTGTGGGTTCCATAAACGAGTAAGAGGAAAAACAGCGCAGAAATGTAAAAACAAGAGCATGGGTACTTTCAGACAGACAATGGTAAAACTGCTTGGTCACTATGGGGTTAACACAATAATGCATAAAAATGTGTGGAAATAATAAAAAAAAGTCCTATAAAATGAAAATAATGAAACGGTCTGTTGCAGAATTACAAAAAAAAAAAATGGAATCAAAACGTTAACCTAGAAAATATTCAGAAAGATACCAAAAAAAATAAAAAGGCTTTTAGCTGAGACTGAAAAGAATAAATGATTTAATAAAAAAATAAAATATAACCAGTAATATTTTTTAACATTGAATCATGGGATTCGCCTGTTTAAACCTGTCGAAATGAACCACCGAAAATCAAGGCACTTTTGCCTTGAACCCAGGACATACTTGAAAAAACGAGAGAAATCTCAATGTATCCTTCCTGGTAAAATACTTTATAAATAAACAGGTCGGTATTGTTCAAATAGATTAGCCATCACTTCTCTATGGGACAATTTGACTGCCGCCGCAGGTCGCCCATCTGCACCCTATTTTGCGGGCAATGAAACAATGTTTGGCGTATTGTCGGTTTTCTGAGTAGATGAACTGCCACTTAAATGTACCGTACAGGCACATTCACCATTTGGTGCAATTCGGTGGCAAGTTCAGCGCTTATTGAATAACCCTTTATATAAATGGCACAGACATAGCGGGTGCTATATTGTTGTAAAAGTAATATTTCTGTAGAACGTTTAATAATTCTACTCCTGCAGAAGCAGATCTTGCTAGTTTTGAGAGAAAGAAACTCCCTCGAACAGCTTCTAACTTACAATGATCGTATTAAAACCTTTGTTTTATTTGAATGGCGAATATAAAAAAAAAAAAAAAAAAATGAAGAAAACCACAAAACGATTGTTTTTAGCTTCCTAGGAAACGCAGTTTGAGGAGAGGCTCCCGCGGGAATTTCATGGTTATCTCCAGTTGCACTAATCTTTACAGGAAGCTATTCTTAAAGCTGCGACATCAGCAGTCACGTTTAATCAAGCCACTTTTTACAGTAACATACTCAATTTTTAGATGCTACTTATTCAATGTGCCGGTGTTTATTGTATTGCAGCAGCCCTGACAAACACCGGCTTTTCACAAAAGCAAAATCCAAAGAGTGACAGGAGAAGCTACACTGTGAAGCTTCTTCTGGTGCCTTTTTAAAGGAACACTCTAATCAAAAATCTCCCCCCCCCCCCAGTTTTTTAACATTAAACTATACCTATTCCCTCAATAAATAGGTAGGGATTTTTTTTTTTTAAAGTAATACTTACCCTAAAATCCACTTGTTTCCAACGGCTTCTTTTTTTTTTTTTTTATACCCTCCTCTTCTGCTCCCGTCCTTCTAACTTTCACTTGGCTAAGGTTTACGTGAGAAGCGCGCATGCGCGCCTCTCACGGAAGCCAGCCAATCATCAGGCTTCCTCCCGGCTCCATCTTCTTGGATTAGTGTTGCGCGCAAGAGGATGCGCGCAACACTAATCCTCAGCCGCCAGCTACTGCGGCGAGTTGGAGACGACATTGCGCTGAAAGCGCGATGACGTCTCATACTCGACAATAGTCGGCAGAAGCGGGAAATATGATTCCCGCTCTGCTGACTGACAGCTGGGAGGGCAGAGTAAAGTCCTCCGCGTCTCTCAGCTGTTTCAGCCTATCGGCTGAGTGGAGGGAGGGGGACAGACAAGGCATACTCAGGGCATCATGACCACCTAAAAAAGCTTAGGTGGTCATGTTGCCTAGAGTGTCCCTTTAATTATACTTGAGACACATTGGGTTATTCACATTCAAGTGATGAGCGTGTGGAGAATTGAATGAAAATTACATATTTTGGCAAATAGTCATTTTTGGTTACCTTGTGGCGGTCTATTCACCAAATGCGGGTCTCAATATTTACCTCTATTTGTCACATCCACACCTTCATGTCGGCAAACGGGCTGAACTGAGCATAAAAAGAGTCACGTACACAGCGAGTGCCTATCACTTCAACCCGCTTACTATACCAAGTATACTTGATCTTCAAAAACACCTGCTGGTGCCCCGGTATACAAAATTCCCTTGCTTTGCTCCATAGTTAGACCATATAAAGTATACTCTAGATTGCAAATATCGAGGATGTGCCCAAGAAGGGGCTAGAACAGTTTGAACAGCAGGGACTCTGTCGAAAACACGGATTCTCAGCTGATTCAGCATGGAGCCCTGTTGCAGTAGTGCATTTTGGCCAGCAGATGGCACCGTCTGCCTATAAAACATGGCTGCTACAGCAAAAAAACAAACCTTGTTTATATTCCCTGTATTTTTTCTATATTAATTTCTTACCACCAGTCAGGTTGTGCCTGGCAGGAGGTGTTAACGCCGACGGGGCATACTAGTACGGAGTTCAGGCCGTCCCACATCAGTGAATGACAACTTTTCGTTTCACATCAGCGACTCCATTTAGTTGAAAATTCGGTGAATTCACTATTGCTTGAATGGTCGCCTTGTTTTACCGTAAAAATTGAGTCGCCGAAGCAGTTAGTTATCGGACATTTTCAAATAAAGCAGAATTGCATCAAATTCCAAAAGAGAAAAAAAAAAGTCTGCTAATTCCAGTAGGAGAAACCAATAAAAATGTAGAAAATGTGTCTAAGAAAGGTTCTTTAAAAAAAAAGGTATTAAAACAAAGTCTTATTACAAAAAGGTCCCCAAAAAATATATTTAAAATAAAGTTAAATATATTCCATTTATTACATTGAAAGCTATTGGATTCACCTGTTTAAACCTTTCAAATTGAAACACCGAAAAGCAGGTGATTTCATCAAAATGTTGGTACAATTTGGTGTTCTGTGAATCAACAAACTGAGAAGGGGTTATTCAGAGAGCACCGAAATGTTGCCGGCATTTCGGTGCTCTGTTGTTCCCGCACTTTGGGGAATCAAACCTATGGTAAATTCAGCATTCACCGCAGGGTCCCCGGTTTGCAGGGAAAACCCGTCGCAATCCCACCGAAAACCCACCGGGAAAACCACACCGAACAGCCGCTGAGCAGAGCAGCTGCCGGAAGAAACCAACAAGCTGACAAACGGGGTAAAAAAAAAACAAAAAAAAACGTACACTTGAAAGTTTCAAAATTTAAATGATGTTTGCAAAAAAAATACTGAATGAAAATGCCCGGAATTTACATATAAGATCCTATGAATGATAATAAAAAGGGCTGTTACAGAAAAATGAAAAGACGATTTAAGAAAAATAATTTGCCGAATAAATCCTGAAAAATGCCTAAAAGATCCTAAAGAAAATCTATAAATAAAGAGACTTTTTTGCTGCAGAATTAGGCTAGGGTCAGACGAGCGTGATTTCTACGGACTGTACGTCCATGCACACGGACATTGTCAGTACGGAAGACACAGTAGTGGCCACAGAGTCCGTTTTTTTCACTGATGTATATTTTGACGGATGTAGGCGGGAAAATAAAATAAAAAGCAAAACCATTTTGTCCGTGAAAAATGCTGGACGTATAAATGCAGTCCGTCTGACCACGTTCCATCACTCACACACAAAGCTATGCGGAC
Source organism: Leptobrachium leishanense (assembly GCA_009667805.1). Classification (NCBI taxonomy): domain Eukaryota; kingdom Metazoa; phylum Chordata; class Amphibia; order Anura; family Megophryidae; genus Leptobrachium; species Leptobrachium leishanense. The sequence goes on along the minus strand of CM019063.1, from coordinate 516,590,858 downwards.
GTTGCGGACGCAGCGCACTTTGTGCGGCCGTTCTAGTGGTTGTACGTTCTTGCCTGCCTTGCGTCCGTTTGCCGCGGCCGTGGTGCGTCCGCAGTTCAGTGTGGACGTACTTTGTGTAACAGGCTCCAATGGACTTTCTTTCATGCTATCACGGACGTACTTTTAGGCGCAATCACGGACGTGAACACTACGCTCGTCTGACCCCAGCCTAAAAGAATAAATGGTTTATTAGATATTGTATAAAAACGGGAATATTTTTAACATTTAAGCCTATGGGATTCACTGGAATAAACCTGCCGAATGAAAACAAAGAACAGCAGGGCACTTCGGCAACTTTTCTCTGCTGTTCGGTGTCTCTGAATAGATTGACAATTGCTTCTCTATGGGGGATTTCACTGCCCTCGAACAGGCATCGGTAAAATGTGGCGAACTGCCTGCTCTCTGAATAGCCGAATGGCGCCGAAATGGGACCATATGCTGAATTTCGACATCCGGTTACATTTCGGGGCCAGATCGTCTCTCTCCAATACTCTTCTGTGGGCCAATTTCAGTGCTGCCAAACTGCACCATATTTCACCGTCCATTCGCTTGCATTTGGTGAATTGACAGCTTTGTGAATAGACAAATTGCCCTGAAATTGCATCTATGGTGAAATTCAACATTCAATACAATTTGGTGACAAACGAAGACGCTCCTCAAAGACTAAATCGGTTATTCACCAACTTCCAAGTGAGAAGTCGACAATTACAGTCCTTCACACACAAGCCAGGCTGTCCATAAAGATACTAAACGTCTAGAGAATATAAAACGAGTCGCCGCTTTAGAAGACTTTCACAACATGTGTTTTATATTAACAGTTCGCATGATAGGCTTCAGTAGAATCCTGAAAAATCGATATTTTAATGCAACAAAAATAACATTTCGATTCCACGGCATGCAAACTAATGAACATGCAAACAAGCTTTATCATTGTTTGGGGCTTTCTGTTTCATATGATTCTAATTAGCACCTTTCAAAAGAACATTAATCTTTGCAAGAATAAATAAAACCAAAGCAGAAAATTGCAAACGCGCTCTGGATGAACAGCATAATGAGCTGAAACTCTGGATTTCATTGTTTGAAAGCTCTTTTTATCAGCATTTTTTTCAGTTAAATATTCAGAGATATATTATTAAATGGGGCTCTGTTTACTGAACGTATAATCCCTTAAACCATTCTCCAATTCTATTACCAACAATTGAAATTGCAACTGGAAACTGCAAGATAGGTGAATCAGCATCTTGGGTGAAGTGGTTTGCCGCCCCCCCCCCCCCAAAAAAGAAAATACATTTAATACTCCATTAAATGCATGACATACTGTTGAACTGATGATGTACAATGAGGTACATCAGTAAAAGATATAAAATAGGGTGGATTAGATTTTGGAGTATAACAGGCACATCACAATTCACTCCGCGTGACCACCGATCTCTCTCGATCTCCGGATCTCCCAGGATACAGGAATTCAGCGCTCCGGATGGATCACAAGAAGAATAAGTTCGGGTAAAAGGTGAGTTTATTGGAATAGGGGGTAAAACATTCCGACGTGTTTCGCCCTATAAGGACTTCACCTTTTACACAAACGTATTCTTCTTGTGATCCATCCGGAGCGCTGAATTCCTGTGTCCTGGGAGATCCGGAGATCCAGAGAGACCAGTGGTCATGCGGAGTGAATTGTGATGTGCCTATTATACTCCAAAATCTAATCCACCCTATTTTATAACAGGCACATCACAATTCACTCCATGTGACCACCGGTCTCTCTGGATCTCCGGATCTCCCAGGACACAGGAATTCAGCGCTCTGGATGGATCACAAGAAGAATACGTTTGTGTAAAAGGTGAAGTCCTTATAGGGCGAAACACGTCGGAATGTTTTACCCTATATTCCAATAAACTCACCTTTTACTCAAACGTATTCTTCTTGTGATCCATCTGGAGCACTGAATTCCTGTGTCCTGGGAGATCCGGGGATCCAGAGAGACCGGTGGTCACATGGAGTGAATTGTGATGTGCCTGTTATACTCCAAAATCTAATCCACCCTATTTTATAACAGGCACATCACAATTCACTCCATGTGACCACCGGTCTCTCTGGATCCCTGGATCTCCCAGGACACAGGAATTCAGCGCTCCAGATGGATCACAAGAAGAATACGTTTGAGTAAAAGGTGAGTTTATTGGAATATAGGGTAAAATATTCTGACGCGTTTCGCCCTATAAGGACTTCACCTTTTACCCAAACGTATTCTTCTTGTGATCCATCCAGAGCGCTGAATTCCTGTGTCCTGGGAGATCCGGAGATCTAGAGAGACCAGTGGTCATGCAGAGTGAATTGTGATGTGCCTGTTATAAAATAGGGTGGATTAGATTTTGGAGTATAACAGGCACATCACAATTCGCTCCATGTGACCACCGGTCTCTCTGGATCTCCGGATCTCCCAGGACACAGAAATTCAGCGCTCCGGATGGATCACAAGAAGAATACGTTTGAGTTTGAGCGCTGTCCTAGGAGTGGTTTTGACCAGTTTCATAAACCTTATTTCTGCTAGAAAGCCACAGTGTGGCATAGCATTGATTTTAGGGCTCTGTGTAATAACAGACCCAGGATGCATAAAAGTGAGACAGATGTCATTTGCATATCCTACCCAGAATTCCTTGCTGCATATGGGGAATGTGGCACAGGAGCTCTGGGATGCAATTCATCGATTTGCTGTGATGTGCAAGTGGCTTCTGCAATAATAAACACACTTATTACAGTGTGGAGGCTTTTTATCTCACTTTTTGTCCTCCACCACAACCCTTGTATATATATAAGCAAATCCGCACTCTCAGCACTCAAGCTCTGGTTCACAAATTAAGGTCGTGGTGCAATATTACCCAAAATATAATATATAATAGCAAGTATGGGAGCACTCACAGACTGGTATAGAACAAAAAAACAGTAACCATTAAAGCGTTTTTGTTTTATAGATTCACAATTTTATTTTGGAAATATGTCAGCATCAAATCACAACGAAAGGGCCTCGCAGGACCACTTGGAAGTCAACAATTAGACGTCAGCGTGAGAAAATAAAAGAAAACTTACAAATGTCTGCTATAGACGTCTAATATAATGAGGGGGGGTAGAAAACGGAACAAGGGATAATGGCAAAGGCCAATTCAGTGCCGTCCTTGGGGTGTTCCCACAAGCCCGGGGGACCGTGGGTGGCCAAGGGGGACAAATGGCACTAGGCCCAGGGACTCGGGGGGCCAAGTCGGCACTCCCGATGAACCCCTTAGATGCCAAAGAAAAAAGGGACTGGAAAAAGGTCATTAAATCAGGTAGACAGCTTATAGAAGTAAAAAGACATCTTAAAACAACGTAAGAAAACACATATAAAAGTCATCTGCAGAGTAACTCAGCGAAAAAACTCCGGGAACATCCGTAATAAGCAAAGAGAAGATCTCAGCAAACACTAAAACAAAAAGGGATGTCTTAGAGAAGGAAAGTCATCAATCACAGGGGGGAATAAAAAAAAAAAAAGTCTCAGCGAGTGGACAAACAGAAAGTTCGAACAAAATGTCATCTGAAAAAGGTCGAGCGTATAGAAAAACAAAAAACATAATAACAAGAAGAAAGTCAAAAGAAGTACTCAGCGGTAAGCAAAAATAAAAAGGTAATAGTCCTCAGGAACGAAAAATAACCTCAAGAGTTCTCAGTCTGGAACCGCGCTGCTGCATCGATCCACACTGGGTCGGTCATCACCTGGGGCCGCGCCCCACATCAGCATTCAATCCTCACCCTCCAGCAGCTGCAGGATATTATCCAGAATGGCTGGGAGACGTGGGCCCTCCGTCCCCACGGCCCTCAGCATGATCCTCAGCGGGATCAGGGCACTCACTGCAGCAAAACTGAGTAGTGATAGGGTCCGAGAGGTAGGCCACAATATGGCTGTCGGCAGCACACCATTCGGGGGATGGAGGCCCGCAGGTTAGTCCCTGGACTGGAGGGGGGGGGTAAAACGGACTTCGGTCCGCACAGTTCCGATGGCCAGCCGTTCAGAAGCCTCGGGAAGTAATCTCAGCTGTAAAAGGCAAAAATTAGCTCCAGGAGGGAAGAAACTCTGCGGAGCACATGTAGGATGCGACTTCTTCCTACCATGGCCGGCCACGCCCCTCGCGTTTTTGTTTTATACGAGTCGGTGAGTGCTCCCATACTTGCTATTATATACAGTTGTGTTCAAAATTATTCAACCCCCACTGAAATTGAGTGTGTTGGCCAGTTTGACATTGATTTTGATCATTCAGTCATCTTGCTTACAATTAAATCAAAGAGGCACGTGTAGGTCAGACAAATATAACATAACATTTATAATGAAATAACCACAAATGTCTTTTCTGTGCTCACATCATTATCAGTTTTATTCAACCCCCAAGTGACATTCAATCTTAGTACTTAGTACAACATCCTTTTACAGTTAGAACAGCTTTTAAACGTGAAGCATAGCTTGACACAAGTGTCTTGCAGCGATCTAAGGGTATCTTCGCCCATTCGTCATGGGCAAAAGCCTCCAGTTCAGTCACATTCTTAGGCTTGCGCACTGCAACTGCTTTCTTTAAGTCCCACCAGAGGTTCTCAATTGGATTTAAGTCTGGTGACTGCGATGGCCACTCCAAAATGTTCCAGCCTTTAATCTGCAACCATGCACTAGTGGACTTGGAGGTATGCTTGGGATCATTGTCCTGTTGAAAGGTCCAACGTCTCCCAAGCCTCAGGTTTGTGACGGACTGCATCACATTGTCATCCAATATCTCCTGGTACTGAAGAGAATTCATGGTACCTTGCACACGCTGAAGCTTCCCTGTACCTGCAGAAGCAAAACAGCCCCAAAGCTTGATTGACCCCCCGCCATGCTTCACAATAGGCAAGGTGTTCTTTTCTTCATAGGCCTTGTTCTTCCTCCTCCAAACATAGCGTTGATCCATGGGCCCAAACAATTCTAATTTTGTTTCATCAGTCCACAGAACACTATCCCAAAACTTCTGTGGTTTGTCCACATGACTTTTGGCATACTGCAGTCGACTCTCCTTATTCTTTGGAGACAGCAAGCGGGTGCGCCTGGGAGTTCTGGCATGGAGGCCTTCATTACGCAGTGTGCGCCGTATTGTCTGAGCTGAAACTTCAGTACCCACATCTGACAAATCTTTTCTCAGTTCCTCAGCAGTCACACGGGGACTTTTCTCCACTCTACGCTTCAGGTAGCGCACAGCAGTCGAAGTCAGCATCTTCTTTCTGCCATGACCAGGTAGCGTTTCAACAGTGCCCTTTGCCTTGAATTTGCGAATGATGCTTCCTATGGTCTATCTTGGTATGTTTAACATCTTTGCAATCTTCTTATAGCCATTGCCCTTCCTGTGAAGAGTAATCACCTCTTCTCTTGTCTTCCTGGACCATTCTCTTGACTTCACCATGTCTGTAACCACACCAGTAAATGTCTAGAAGGAGCTGAGTATCACAGTCATTTTAAAGCTGCCTAATTGGTGCTTATTATGCTTTATTGCTGCTCCGTGACATCCACAGGTGTTTTCAATACCTGATTGAAAACACTTGAATGAACCTCTGTTCTTCAGAGTGGTAGTCTTTAAGGGGTTGAATAATTGTGTCAATGAAGAATTCACAAAATAAACATTTACTACTGTATTACAAAACCAATTGATGTCATTTTAGTTGCATATGGTTCTTTAAAAAGTCCTTGTAGGATTTCATTCTGAATACAATTACAAATGTACACTAAATTCCCTAAAACCCTTTACAGCATTGGGGGTTGAATAATTTTGAACACAACTGTATATATATATATATATATATATTTAATAATTAGTGATTTAGTATAAAATTGGAGTGTAATATTGAATATATTTATAATATAGGCACTAATTAGCACTTTTCAGTTTGGATAGATTTTTTATATCCTTCATATTGGGTATATTAGATTATTTATTTACAATATATTGGTGTTAAAATTAGGGTGTTGAATATATAATTAAGGTTCACCAAGATCAATTTTATGCGGTTGGGTATAATTTATACATATCAGATTTATAGATGCATTTCCGTTTATAGGCTAGCTAGGATTTGATATTGGGTAATGCAATTCATATTTTATATGTTCCGATTCGGATTAGACCTAGACTAGAGCTATAGGAATGGGGAATTGTCACATACAATTTCACCCCACTGAAAATAGGCATATATCATCGGGATGAGCATATGATGTAGGTGTACAGGATTATAACGAAATGGAAAGTGCCCACATAAAGATTACAAAAAAATACTCTATATTAATATGTAAAGAGGGTTTTAGATTAGTTTCTAGGTGACATGGGTTTCCCCGTTTCTATTTTGAGACACCATGAGGAATTCTATGAAGTAAGATTTATATGTGGGATAATACATATTTCTGTTACATACGGAGAAACATTCTGAGAGAATATGTTAAGAAAAGAGCGGAAACCTATTAACAAGGACATTGAGTTACGCGATACTGTACCTGGAAAGACTGGGAATCTGTGAGACTACGCATGCGCGAATAGATGACACAGGTCAAAGTGGTGGATAGGAAGAGTCTTCCACGTTCCAAGCTGAAATGCGTGCAGAAAGCATTACGCAAAGTGGCTGCCGGAATTCCTGGAAATTCAGGAAGAGAAACGGCAGCGAAAAGTGGCTTGGAACACATCAGTGGAGACATGTGACTAATTTAATGCAATCAATGGGAAATAAAAATGGCAGGGTGGGAGTACAGTTTTTAAAAGTATGTTTCCAGCTGAAGAAGCTGGTTTGCCGGCGAAACGCGTCCTGGAGTGAACGGTTTTTAAAAAAAAGTGTTTACAATTTATCCTGCCTAGCCTGGATCATTTTTGGAGTGGTTTTATGGATTTTTCCCTGTAAAAAAACCGCATGCGCACATTCAAGAGCCTAGGAGGGCTCCTTCAAGAGTAAGTTCACATGTGGCTTTCTCATTGCAAATTTCTATTTGTGAATACAGAATTACGCTAGGGAAGACTCTCTGGCTTGTTTTTTATTCCCCACTCGATAAAATTGAAAGAGGAAGGGTTTATAGGTGGATGGGCACCTAAGAATTGGAAGAAAACACCCAAAGGCGTTTACATCTAGAGCCCGATGAGGCTCAGGCTATCTACAGTGTTTATAGATATTTTGCACCATAAAGATTTCTGTCTTTGAGAATTGTTCATCTATGAATTGTGTCTGTTAATATCTGTTTTTATTGAGTGCGTTGTACCTATTTCAATTCTTATTACTCTTTAGACCTCTTTTGGGGAATCCACCACAATAGTATATAGTGACTGGGTGTCTTTCTGGCGTATGGGAGAGTGTTTGGTGGGGGGCGCTCCACTGTCTAGATATATGACATGGAACAGTGTCCTACCATATTTTTTGGAATAAAAAAATAACTTAAACTATCAGGGTTATTCAAAGAGAATCAAAAAGTCACCGCACGTTCATTGACTTTTCGTTCTCTTCAATTTGGTGCGATTTGGAGATCCCTGCGGTGTATTCAGCAAGCACCACAGGGTCCCCGCATTGCAGGAAAAGGTCGCCGCAAACCCGCCGAAACACTCACCGCAAAACCTGGCGAATGTACACCAAAACCAGCAAAAACATCTGGATTAACCCCGCTGAACACACCGGAGAAACCCGAGCAGCCGTCGATCACAGCGCAGAGCAGTCACCGGAAAAAGCCGACACCGCAGACGAATGGAGTGAAAAAAATACAGTACGCTTGAATGTTTGAAAAGTGAAACGCGGTTTGCAAAGAAACTAAAGAACGAAAATGTCTGAAATTTACATATGAGATCCAATTAATGATAATAAAAAGGTCTGTTACAGAGAAAAGAAAAAGAAAAAAATCTGTAAAAATGCATAAAAGATCCTTAAAAAATCTATAAAGAGACTCTTTACTGCAGAATATTATAATCAACGGTTTATTAGATATTGCATTAAAACTCTGAGGACGCTGAAGTCAGAACGCCGCGGGACCCCAGACAGAGAGGTGAGTATCTGCGCGGGGGGTCCCGCAAAGCTGATGATGTGTGGGGCACGTCCTCAGCAAGTAACGTGCATCAATGAGGACGTGTCCCACGTGTCGTCAGCAATGAAGGGGTTAAAGGCAAAAAACACCTGGAAAGGCAAAAAACTGTTATATTGACTGACTGATGAAGGCTTATGGCCGAAACGCGTCTCCGTTACTTTGTGCTGTTATTGTATATAACGGTTTTACTGTACTTATGTTAAATATAAACCATAAACAGACAAAAACAAAGTTTCCTATTATAATTACCATAAATGGAATTTCAATAAACCGTTTTTTCCCCATATAGCAAACAATGCAACAGCTGCGCGTAACACTGATCAGCGGAGATCAACAAAATCAAACACAAGTCTGCGTTAGTCTTAAGAGAAATCTGGCTTTCTATTGTTAGCCAGGTGTTTTTATTAGATTTCAAAGAACTTCTAACCAATCAACATACAGATACATTTCTACGTCAGAGTTTAACGAACAGTGAGGCATAAGCATTTATTACCATATATGGTTCACAAGAAATCTTTTTCCTATCTTCCCACTTTTCCGCACATTTGCTGCACTGAACATAACAGGAAATGGGCCACACAGGCCATATCCTATGTAAGAAAAGACTGTCTAGCTACAGAAATTACACATAAAATGGGAGAGGGGGAAGTCACAGCCCATTTTATAAGAACAGGCTTTTCACACTAATGCATATTGAAATACGGTACGTATTTCAATCACAGGACATTTATAATCAAACAGAAAATTAAAAATATCAATTATCTTTCAACTTATTTTATTAATTAAATTACCTATACTTTGAATGGGTGCTATGATCTATTAAAGCATCAAGTCTGGGATACCGAACAGAGGGGCTTTTTTTCCAGGTGTTTTTTGCCTTTAAAGAAAACACCTATGCGTGAAAAATTTGCCTAATGACCTGAAAGGCTCCAACCTCTGTGAGTGTACATTTGGCTGTATCTCTTCATATCCTTAACTATTGTAAGGAATCATTGCGCTATGCAAGCGCTGTTATTTGTTTTCTCCATGAGTGATATCCAATACGCCCTAAAGGAGGGAAGAAGACAGGAATAGGAGAAAACTTTGTCTCTAAGAAAAGGTTACAATCTGACCTGGGAGCCGAGTACTGCCCTTCTTGTTTCTATTCATCATTGTCCCTTTCTGTTGCTGGTGGATTTGTGTCCGGACAGTGGACTTTTTCGTTTACTCACATTCCCCCAATGACGATTGATAAACAAATAGACAACATTAAGTAATACCATTGCGTTTCAACATTGTTATATACTTTTGCGCTATCTGGTTCTTTTCTTTGTTTAAACATATCATCCGAAAAGCAAAAAGCCATCAAAAATATTTCAATGTAAGAAGAAGGGAGGAAGGGGTGGAGGGGCAGGAAAGATGGGAAAAAAGAGAGAGAGAGAGGGCTGGGGGTCATCAACGACAGATTGGCAGATCCCCCAACCATGCACCAAGACCATCAACAGCAGTAGATAACCATAGAACCTGCTACACCTAGAGACCTGCCTCAGCCCAGGGATCCCACACTTTGTGGAAGGCCGGTAGTGTATGCTTCACCATAGCTGTGAGTTCATCCATCAGTTGCGCGTCCTGTATTTTGGCAATAACCTTAGCCATGGCAGGAACAGTCGAGCCCCACCAAGACTCGGCTACCACACAGTGTGCCGCCAGCGAAACCTTCGCTATCAGTTTATTTTCATGCCATGAAAAACCCTCCAGGGGTCGAAAAGAAGCAAATTCCATGGGTCACGAGGGACTTCTTTGGCCAGTGCTTCAGTCAGCAGCTCCACAATTTCCATCCAGAAGGAATCAATCTAGGAGCACGACCACCATATGTGTATATAAAGTACCTTTATGTCCACAACCACGCCAGCAGGGACAGGTAGGTCAAGAGACTTATGTGAAAGTTGTGCTGGAGTCATGTACCACCGCATTAACAATTTCAGAGGCTGCTCCTGCAGACTAGTGCAAAAAGAAACTCCATGGGAGGATCCCTCCCTTCGGGTACGTACCCCTCAGGCACAAGCGTTCAAAAAAGGATAGTGTAGATTTTGAAGCAGCCTTAATGTGTTGTCGCAATGCGAACACTCACAATTGTAATGCAGGAAGGAAGGAACCCCCGCACCCAAAGCTCTGAGAGCATCCAAAGACACCAAGTGGTCCTTGTCATATATATGGCATAATCTAGTGACCCAGTCCATCCCCGAGTCAGCAGTGACGGGGTTAAAGCTGTAGTCTAATTGAAAAATCTGGACAATGAAATGCTTGACGCTGGCGAAGCGCGCTTAAGATATTTTATTAATAACTTTTGCATAAATAACACCATACCTAAATGAGCCAATTGTGTTAAGATTAGAATCAATTAGATTTTATCAACGCAGCCTTTCGTCCTAAGTAATATATACATGTAGGTCATAAGAAAATATATTGAACTACAAACACTACACAGATCTTTAAAGCCCAAAACAAAGAATCTGTATTACTAAGAAATTACCTCTTGTTTTATTAACTCTGGATTACAGGTAAAACTGGAAAGAGATATATATATGTATTTTTTTTTAAAAAAAAAAGGTTTTTTATTTCTGTTCTGAAAGTGGATTTATTGTTATGATGGAGATAAAGCAAATATTATAGAAATCCGAGATGAGGTATGTACTGATAACAGCCGTAGGGGTAAAGTGAGTGATGTACCATGATATTGGAGGTATAAAACATCAAATAAATAAATACAATATTGTTATATGTAATATCGAGAGGCTCGGTCTCAAAGCAGTGCTGCTATACTGTATAGTCTTTAGAGAACTTAACTCTTTAATGGCCATTTAAGAAAGCTAGAAACCTCTGTATTTTTCCTGTAGCGTGCATTTTTTTCCTTCTCCTTTACAAACAGCAAACAGGGTTTCCGGCGGATTAAATTTAGTATAAATTTACCAGAATTCATATTATTTCCTTTAACGATCCTTATACAGTCAGGTCCAGAAATATTGGGACATCGACACAATTCTTGGCTCTATACACCACCACAATGGAGTTGGAATGAAACAAACACAATGTGCTTTAACTGCAGACTGTCAGCTTTAATTTGAGGGTATGTACATCCAACTCAGGTGAACGGTGTAGGACTTACAGCAGTTTGCAGATGTGCCTCCCTCTTGTTAAGGGACCAAAAGTAATGGGACAGAATAATAATCATAAATCAAACTTTCCCTTCTTAATACTTGGTTGCAAATCCTTTGCAGTCAATCACAGCCTGAAGTCTGGAACGCATAGACATCACCAGATGCTGGGTTTCATCCCTGGTGATGCTCTGCCAGGCCTCTACTGCAACTGTCTTCAGTTCCTGCTTGTTCTTGGGGCATTTTCCCTTCAGTTTCGTCTTCAGCAAGTGAAATGCATGCTCAATGGGATTCAGGTCAGGTGATTGACTTGGCCATTGCATAACATTCCACTTCTGTCCCTTCAAAAACTCTTTGGTTGCTTTTGCAGTATGCTTTGAGTAATGGGACATCTGCACTGTGAAGTGCCGTGCAATGAGTTCTGCAGCATTTGGCCTCATCAATAAATACAAGAGAACCAGTTCCATTGGCAGCCATACATGCCCACGCCATGACACTACCACCACCATGCTTCACTGATGAGGTGGTATGCTTAGGATCATGAGCAGTTCCTTTCCTTCTCCATACTCTTCTCTTCCCATCACTCTGGTACAAGTTGATCTTGGTCTCATCTGTCCATAGGATCTTGTTCCAGAACTGTGAAGGCTTTGTTAGGTGTTGTTTGGCAAACTCTTATCTGGCCTTCCTGTTTTTGAGGCTCACCAATGGTTTACATCTTGTGGTGAACCCTCTGTATTCACTCTGGTGAGGTCTTCTCTTGATTGTTGACCTTGACACACATACACCTGCCTCCTGGAGAGTGTTCTTGATCTGGCCAACTGTTATGAAGGGTGTTTTCTTCATCACGGAAATAATTCTTCGGTCATCTACCACAGTTGTTTTCCATGGTCTCCCGGGTCTTTTGGTGTTGCTGAGCTCACTGGTGCGTTCCTTCTTTTTGAGAATGTTCCAAACAGTTGTTTTGGCCACGCCTAATGTTCTTGCTATCTCTCTGATGGGTTTGTTTTGTTTCTTCAGCCTAATGATGGCTTGCTTCACTGATAGTGACAGCTCTTTGGATCTCATCTTGAGAGTTGACAGCAACAGATTCCAAAAGCAAATAGCACACTTATAATGAACTCTGGGCCTTTTATCTGCACATTGTAATTGGGGTAATGAGGGAATATCACACACCTGGCCATGGAACAGCAGAGAAGCCAATTGTCCCATTACCTTTGGTCCCTTAACAAGTGGGAGGCACATCTGCAAACTGCTGTAAGTCCTACACCGTTCACCTGAGTTGGATGAACATATCCTCAAAGTAAAGCTGACAGTCTGCAGTTAAAGCACATTGTATTTGTTTCATTCCAACTCCATTGTGGTGGTGTACAGGGCCGCCATCAGGGCATTACACCCAATACTGCCGTAAGGGGCCCGGGCCCGGTGGGGGCCCGGGCCGCTGGGGCCTGGAGGGAGGATCCCGGGCCCCCGACGGCAGCGGCGTCGCCCTTTAACAGCTCCGGTATCGGACTCGATGAGTCCGAATCCGGAGCTGTGTCCCTGCTGCTGCTGCAGGAGCCGGAGGAGACTGAGACACTGTGTCTCCTCCGGCTCCTGGCAGCTTCACTTCCTGGCTGGGCGGGGCCAAGCAGCGTGTGAGGGGCCTCCCAAGCACGTTGCTTTGGCTCCGCCCCTCCACTCAGTGAAGCTGTGCGCCGGAGCTGGAGGGACCAGGAAGAAGACAGAAGAAAAGAAGAGAAGAAAATTAAAGAAAAGGTGAAGAAAAGAAGAGCTGAAGACAGAAGAAAAGAAGATAGAAGACAGCGAGTGGTGAGCCAGGGCCCAGACCCTAAGACCCAGGGCCCAGACCGAGGGCCCAGACCCCTAGGCCCAAACCCAGGGCCCAGGACCCAGACCCCAAGGCCCAGACCCCTAGGCCCAGACCTCTAGGCTCAGACCCAGGGCCCAGACCCCAAGGCCCAGACCCCATGGCCCAGACCCAGGGCAAAGGCCCAGACCCAGGGCCCAGACCCAGGGCCCAGACCCCTAGGCCCAAACCCATGGCCCAGGACCCAGACCCTAGGACCCAGGGCCCAGACCCTTAGGCCCAGACCCAGGGCCCAGACCCCAAGGCCCAGACCCCTAGGCCCAAACCCAGGGCCCAGACCCCCTAGACCCACACCCAGGGCCCAGACCCCAAGGCCCAGACCCAGGGCCCAGACCCCTAAGCCCAAACCAAGGGCCCAGACCCCTAAGCCCAAACCCAGGGCCCAGACCCCAAGGCCCAGGATCCAGACCCAAGGCCCAGACCCAGACACTAGGGCCCAGGGCCCAGGCCCTGGGCCCAGACCCCCTAGGCCCAAACCCAGGGCCCAGACCCAGGGCCCAGACCCCTAGGCCCAAACCCAGGGCCCAGACCCAGGGCCCAGACCCTAGGCCCAAACCCAGGGCCCAGACCCTAAGGCCCAGACCCAAGGCCCAAACCCAGGGCCCAGACCCTAAGGCCCAGACCCAAGGCCCAAACCCAGGGCTCAGACCCTAGGGCCCAGACCCCTAGGCCCAAACCCAGGACCCAAGGCCCAGACCCAGGACCCAGACCCAAGGCCCAGACCCTGGGCCCAGACCCCTTAGGCCCAAACCCAGGGCCCAGACCCTAAGGCCCAAACCCAGGGCCCAGACCCTAAGGCCAGACCCTGGGCCCAGACCCCCTAGGCCCAGACCCTAAGGCCCAGACCCCCTAGGCCCAAACCCAGGGCCCAGACCCTAAGGCCCAGACCCAGGGCCCAGACCCAGGGCCCAGACCCTAAGGCCCAGACCCAGGGCCCAGACCCTAAGGCCCAGACCCAGGGCCCAGACCCTAAGGCCCAGACCCTAAGGCCCAGACCCAGGGCCCAGACCCCCTAGGTCCAAACCCAGGGCCCAGACCCTAAGACCCAGGGCCCAGACCCCTAGGCCCAAACCCAAGGCCCAGACCCCTAGGCCAAACTCAGGGCCCAGACCCCAAGGCCCAGACCCAAGGCCCAAACCCAGGACCCAAGGCCCAGACCCTAGGGTCCAGACCCCATACCCAGGGCCCAGACCCCCTAGGCCCAGACCCTAAGGCCCAGAGCCCCTAGGCCCAAACCCAGGGCCCAGACCCTAAGGCCAGACCCAGGGCCCAGACCCCCTAGGCCAAACCCAGGGCCCAGACCCTAGGGCCCAGACCCTAAGACCCAGGGCCCAGACCCCCTAGGCTCAAACCCAGGGCCCAGACCCTGGGCCCAGACCCATAGGCCAAACCCAGGGCCCAGACCCAGGGCCCAGACCCAGGGCCCAGACCCCAAGGCCCAGACCCCAAAGCCCAATACAGACCCAGGGCCAGACCCTAGGGTCCAGACCCCATACCCAGGGCCCAGACCCCCTAGGCCCAGACCCTAAGGCCCAGAGCCCCTAGGCCCAAACCCAGGGCCCAGACCCTAAGGCCAGACCCAGGGCCCAGACCCCTAGGCCCAAACCCAGGGCCCAGACCCTAGGGCCCAGACCCTAAGACCCAGGGCCCAGACCCCCTAGGCTCAAACCCAGGGCCCAGACCCTGGGCCCAGACCCATAGGCCAAACCCAGGGCCCAGACCCAGGGCCCAGACCCAGGGCCCAGACCCAGGGCCCAGACCCCAAAGCCCAAATACAGACCCAGGGCCCAGACCCTAGGGTCCACACCCCATACCCAGGGCCCAGACCCCAAGGCCCAGACCCAGGGCCCAGACCCAAGACCCTAGGGCCCAGACCCCAAGGCCCAGACCCAGGGCCCAGACCCTAGGACCCAGACCCCAAGGCCCAGGGACCAGACCCAGAGACCAGGGCCCAGGCTAGACCCCAGGGACCAGACCTCAGGGCCCAGACCTCAGGGACCAGACCCCAAGGCCCAGTCCCAGGGACCAGACCCAGGGCCCAGACCCAGACCCAAAGGCCATCATACACAGCCCGTTTCTGTGAGATTTATTGCTGTGGATTCTGTGATATGTTCAGACACACCGCTCATTACTGTGAGTTTTATTGCTGTGGATACTGTGATAAACTAATACACACTGCACATTACTGGGAGTTTTATTGCTGTGGTGCTATGTTATGTCCTTTTTTTTTGAAGGGGGAGAAAAGCTGTTAGAGGTTGAGGGGGGGCCCTGGGGGGCCCCATCGTGAGGTTTAGTAAGGGGCCCCATCATTTCTAATGGCTGCCCTGGTGGTGTATAAAGCCAAAGATGTTAGAATTGTGTCGATGTCCCAATATTTCTGGACCTGACTGTATATGGAAACAATTGCAGTTTGAAGTTTTAACCCCTGCACTATTTGACAGTCACACGTTATATGGATTTATCAAGAAAATGCTCCTGTACTCGTAGACGGATTTTGGCGATGGCTCAATTTAATTTAAAACATCAATTTAGACATTTTCCAGACAAATTGGATATTGGGATAAAGTAGTTAATACATTGGATCAAAATTACAACAAAGAAAAAATTAAAAAATGTATTACTGCAATACATATGCGAGAATACGATTCCTACATTATATATTTAACTCAGGGGGCTCAACCTTGGTTTCCAGATGTTTTGAAACTACATCTCCCGTGATTCTCAGCCACTCATTGATGACAAAATCATAGGAGATGTGGTTTCAAAACCTCTAGAGGTCCAAGGTGGAACGCCCCCGATTTAACCCTTTCACTACTACAGTTAACTTGATTTTGCATTAGAATACGTCTAACACAAACCACTTGCGAAAAGCAAAAATAGCTTACCCCCTGTGGAGAAACAAAATACTTTGTATTACTGTAAAGAAACTACAATGAGCAGTCCCCAACCTCACTGTAACAAAAAGCTCAGCAAACTTTACTTCTGCATTCCAGCACCCAGGGAGAGGACAGAATACAGGGAGAGCTCTGGGATCACGCACTGCTGTTAAAATGACTGAAAATCCCTGTACAATACATATAAAAAGGCGCTACTGTAGTTTCCATACACAGGCATTATACAGATTAATTTTATATTCTACTAGCTTTAGCCAACGGCTTTGCTCACGTGGATTTTGAGATTTACTATAATTGTTTTTAAAAGAAACTGTCTATTTCACTGTCTGAAATATAATTTACAGGTTGAGATCTTAAAGGAACAAAAACTTAATAGAATAATAATAAAACAAACGTATTCAACTCCCTTTTTCACCCCCCCCCCACTGGATCTTTGGAAAATGGCAAAACACGTGTTTTTTTATTTTTCAAGAGGATTGTAAATGTCAGGACCTGGTCGCCCTGACCCTCAGGCACCCCTTTTTCATGCCACATCCGGCATACACTATGCAGGTTCCAGGACTTCATATTTAACTATACACATTCCTGGACTCTGATTTGACATTCTAGCCCTGGAACCTCACCTGAACTTCATCCTCCCTGATCAGTGCTGCACTTAAGGAAGCTACGCCCTCTATCCCACGCTTCCTCATTGACGTTGCTAGCTTAGCCAAGTGCAGACTATCCCTCCTGATATCCTTGCCTGGAACCCCTCCTGATCTAAAGACATTCCTATTCACCCTCTGTTATTCCTGGACATTCATCACCGGTATAGAAACATAGAGACATAGAAAATGTCAGCAGATAAGAACCTTTCGGCCCATCTAGTCTGCCCAATTACATGGTTACTTTACCTGGATTTAGATTTTGTTTAGGATAGCCTTATGCCTATCCCATGCTTGCTTAAATTCAATCACTGTTTTGGCCTCTACCACTTCTACTGGAAGACTGTTCCATGTATCCACCACCCTCTCAGTAAAATAATGCTTCCTGATGTTACTTTTAAACCTTTGCCCCTCTAATCTAAGACTATGTCCTCTTGTTTTGCTATTTTGTTTCCTTTTAAATATACTCCCTTCCTCTACCTTGTGGATTCCCTTTACGTATTTAAATGTTTCTATCATATCTCCTCTGTCTCGTCTTTTTTCCAAGCTGTACATGTTAAGATCATTAAGCCTTTCCTGGTAACTTTTCTCCTTCAAGCCGTACACCATTTTAGTAGCCCTTCTCTGAACTCTCTCTTAGATGTCTATATCCTTCTGGAGATACGGTCTCCAGTACTGCACACAGTACTCCAAGTGAGGTCACACCAGTGCTCTGTACAGTGGCATGAGCACTTCCCTTTTCCTACTGCTAATACCTCTCCCTACACAACCAAGCATTCTGCCAGCATTTCCTGCTGCTCTATTACATTGACTACTTACCCTTAGATCCTCTGAAATAATAACCCCTAAATCCCAACCCTCAGATGTATCAAATATTCTATATTCAGCCCTTGGGTTTTTACGCCCCAGGTGCATTATCTTGCACTTATTCACATTAAAACTCAATTGCCACAACTCCGACCATTTTTTTAGTTTACCTAAATCATTTCTCATTTGGCTGATCCCTCCAGGAACGTCAACCCTGTTGCATATCTTTGTGTCATCAGCAAAAAGACATACTTTACCATTAACACCTTCTGCAATATCACTAATAAAAATATTAAAGAGAATGGGTCCAAGTACTGACCCCTGAGGTACCCCACTGGTAACAAGACCTTGCGCCGAATAAACTCCATTTTCCTCCTTTGCGTCCGTGATTTTGTACGGATCATCAATAAAACCCTTTTTGCGTCTGGACGTTATGTTGGCCGGACATTAGCAGCGTCTGACATCTCGTAATCACGCACACACGCCTCTAGCGGACGCAGCGCATTCTGTACGTCAGTACTAGCGGTATCACGTTCTCGAATAAAATGCATTTGTGTGCTGTTTGCGTTGCGCGGCCGCACTTTTGTGCGACCGTACTTCGTACATTGCCCGTCATTTGCTGCTACTACGGCCGTGATAAAAGTGTGGCTGCACGCGTGTTCGCACTGCGTTCGTCTGACCCTAGCCTCATCTGTAATATCTGTGTTCCTTTGTATGATTGCATATTTAGTGTCTCCCCTCCTATTATCTGAATTCCCTCTGTATACTAGTCTAGCCCCTTCTAGTTATTCAGCCTCCTTACCCTCTGTTTATCCTGCCTCCTAGCTCCTCCAATCTTTAGTTCCCATTCCCATTACTCCCAGCCATCCTCCTGTTTACTATAAGCCCTTTTCTTCCTGCTTCTCCTACCTTCTGCAATCAGTTCCCATCTTGCCCAGTCTCCTGTTATTTAGTTCTCGTGTATTCTGTTGTATCTTGGTTCATATCTGTTACCTTAATAAATTCTGTTGCCCTGTAACCTGCCTTCTGCTCCTATTTCACAGCACATTGGGCTCACACCCATACTCCTGCACACAATGCTAGGCCAGGCGCATGACAGAAAATACCAATTTTAACTCCTGTAAATCTAGGTATACGGATAGAACTAGTCATACCCCTTTTTTCACCCATTAACTGAATTTTCAGAAAATGGTAAAACACGTTGTTTTTTTTTTTTACTTTTCAAGTAGAATCTAAATACCAATTTTTCACGTCTGTATCATCTTCGCATTTTGAGATATCAGTGTCCAGTTTAAAATATTCACCCCTTTTTCCCCCCCCCCCCCTTACTTGGATTTTTGGAAAATGGTAAAATATGTTTTTTTATTTTTCAGTAAGAATCTAAATACCAATTTTCACATCTGTAGCGTCGTCGGTTTTTTGGCCATAAGCAGGAGATCTGCACATTTATACTATATCATATGTACTGTATTTGACACAAAGGCCATTTCTGCCTGTATGCACATAATACAGACCCTGTGCGACATTGTGCGAGATAAGAGTCATCATCTAGAGTCAAGAACATTGCATCCTAGCCTTAAAGCTGCTGAAGCATCATGATGAAACATGTAGTCTCAAAACATCTGGGGTGCCGAGGTTCAGCATCACTGAAAGCAAAGGACTTGCCTTCATCCCAAGGCTGACAGCCAGGATTTTAGGGCAGTCCTGCTTGGATTGGGTCCTCTTTTTGATCAGTAAATTACTGATAATGTAATATAGAATAGTTGTTTCTTGCACTTGGACACTATGTAATGCGATACCAATCCCTACGGTGCTGAAAAATCTAAACATGCCCTCTCCAACTCTAGCTTTGCCTTTTCCAGGTTGCAGTGATCTGGCTTAAAATGAACCCTTAACCATTCTATAACTTGGTTTCCCACATTTCTCACCTGACTGCCAGGACTACAAAGTGCCGCCTTCTCAGGGAAGAAATCATTGTATAAAACACTTAAAAATTTGATGTAGAGAGGAGGAAAACAGACAATGAAATCTACAGTGTTTGTTTAATAACCTGCATTTCTCCGTGCTGCCTGAAAGGGTATCATTACGCCGTATACCACTAGAGTTGTAAAGTGAGCTGTCCTCTTCAGATTGCGGTTCTGTCATTTGCTACCAAACACAGATCTGTTCCAGCTGTCACTTTGTAGCGCTGACGCCGGCCTGCATGCCAAGCACACGCAGCAGCTCGTGTTTCTATTCTGCCGGGCTCTCTCGCTGACAGTACCTTTCACAACACTAACCTTGCGACTTAATCCACCCAGAAAAACAGCGAGAAACGACGACATCAATAAACCCAAACATTTGTTAAATCGTATTACGCTTCGACGTCTTCGAGACATGTGCCCGGGGCGCCCACGTGCCGCGCTTCGATGATATCATGCAAGAGGTGATGTTCAATGGATCGTGTTTGGATGCAAATCGTGAGTGACAATACGAATGTTATCGAAGCAAAACGGTTCGCTAGGATATCAAGCACAGATTTATAGGATTATTTCTCGCATCGTTTACCCATATGGAGCCACTCCTTAATGTTCTATATTCGGGGACCACAGGTTTTTATATTTATATTGCCATGCACCAGTATCAAAGATTGCATTTACCAATCTAGCCATTTCACTACAACCCCCCCCCCAAAAAAACCAACAATTATGTGAAACCACGGATAGGTAGAGGAAACTTAAAAAGGGTAATTAATTAGCCAAATGCTCAAGGTGCATAAAGTAGTCATGGTGCCTGGTGTGTCCCCCTCCCTCCCTCCAACCCTGATATTGCCGTATGAAGCAGAGTAATTTCTTCTGCGCAGAGCTCTCACTCAGCAGATGGGATTTGAATATCCTGCTTACCAGGGACCAACTGGGGGACAGATAGAGTCATCGTGCTTTGTGCACACAGTACCAATCCATTCATCACAAGTGCAGCGTAATTTACGTACGGAAGTGTGCAAGTTCCACGTGATACGCAATTTGCAATTTGTATAGCATACGCTACGCTAGTTCCATGCAGTAGACAAATGGCATACGAAGCTGTAGGGACTTTCACAATTCTTAAGCCCTTGACTGAAAAGACAAATATTTTCCAGAAAAAATTAAATAATTGGGCAGATACGGTTAGCATATACCAAAGGAAAGTGGGGATTTTTTAATAGAATGACCTATAATTATGAATTAAAAGAGCAACTATGCAAAAACTATTCTAGAATGGTCTTAACGGACCAAACTAAGTTTGATTCTTTGTGTATTATTAGTTAATCCTTCATTGCACATTTGTTGGTACTTAAAATAATATTGGGTTGAAAAGTTCTAGATAATCAATGCTCTCTGTCATCTGGCAATTCCACACAGGGTCTGCATTATTAGCATACAGGAAGAAATGTTGTGTTGAAGGCACTACATGTGACAAACTAATAAAAAGTATTCGTGATAAGGAGATTAGCAATTCAGCTTAAAAAAAATACCAACATACCAATATCTGTATGTGCTGCATAATGCCTGTGTATGGAAATTACAGCAACACCTTGTATCTGTATGTGCTGCATAATGCCGGTGTATGGCAATTACAGCAACACCTTGTATCTGTATGTGCTGCATAATCCCTGTGTATGGCAAATACAGCAACACCTTGTATCTGTATGTGCTGCATAATGCCTGTGTATGGCAATTACAGCAACACCTTGTATCTGGTTGTGCTGCATAATGCCTGTGTATGGGAATTACAGCAACACCTTGTATCTGTATGTGCTGCATAATGCCTGTGTATGGCAAATACAGCAACACCGTGTATCTGTATGTGCTGCATAATGCCTGTGTATGGCAATTAACCTACAGCAACACATTGTATCTGTATGTGCTGCATAATGCCTGTGTATGGCAATTACAGTAACACCATGTATCTGTACTGTACAGGAATTTTCTGTCATTATAATCTCCTGAATCTTATCCCTGTCCAGAATTGAGTGATCCCAGAGCTGTAATGCAGCAGTAAAGTTTGTTGACAGTGTTACAGTGAAACATTCTACTGCCAGACTTTTCAGCCATCTCCTACAGCTGGGGTGGGGAACGTCCGGCCCACGGAATCAATTCATCTGGCCCTCAGAGCGCCACAGCAGGGGGGGGGTGCAAATTCCCTCCTGTGACCCTTTTACCAGACCTTGGCACGCGATGAGTTGCAGAATGAGGGAGTGGGGATAATACCCGCTTCCATCACTCACTGCTGTGCCCCTCATCTTCTGGGCTCAACATGAAGGAGAATTCGATGCACTGAGTGAGGGAAGCGGGGGATAATCCCTGCACCCTCATTCTACTACACACCAAGGTACGGTAAAAGGGCAGCGGCGGGGTGGTGAAATGAATTCAAGGGGGGGCATGAAATTAACTAGATGGGGAGAAATTAAAGGGGAGGGTGTAATCTATTCGATGGGGAGGGAGAAGGTGACATTAATCAAATGGGGAGGAGGTGAAATTAAATGGGGAGGGCTGATAATAAAGGGGGAGGTGAAATTAATTAAATGGGGAAAGGGGTTGAAATTAATTAAAAGGGGAGGGAGCAAAAATTAAATAAAGTGGGAGGGTGAAATGAAATAAATGGGGAGGGGCACAAACTTGGCAAATTGCAAGTAGCAACATCATCTGTACCAGCTAACATCACGCAGCTCACCCAAGAGAAGTAGTTCCAGCCATCACATTAGGGGTGAGTTAATTAAATTTCTCCCTAAATGTAGCTGGCTAAATATTAAGTTGTTCATTTTGTTTGGCCCTCGAATTATCTTATTAATCTCCAAATGGCCCTTAGCAGAATAAAAGTTCCCCATCCCAGTCCTACACACAGGAGTGATGTCTAAATGAGAATGTAGTTTCTTCACAAGGAAAACATTACTCCTGCTTTAGAACGCTATGTAACTGCATAGTCATAAGAGATAGGAGGGTTTAATGGAAGAGCAGACGGAGGGGCTCAAAGAGAGAGATTATTCCGAGTGGTGTTAGTACTTGACTGCAAATTGCCAGCACGCAACTCGTTATACAGGTTCATGCAGTAATGATTTATCCCTAGTGGTATTTTCCCAAGGTCCCGCTAGCAGTTTACAGGCACATTTAGTATCGAGCCTGCAATGTGCTTGTTGACAGTTACCAATTTTTTCCTGTAGTGAGAATCATTCACGTGAAAGAGATATTTTTGTATGTAAGCAGGGCTAAATATTCATATTTTTAATGTAAAAATAAATTATCCTCATTTATTTTTTAAACAATCAGAAAGTGGAAATAGAACACTGCCCACACTTAATTTTAACTCACGACCTGATGAAAAGGAGTTGGTGACCAAAAAAAAAAACCAAAACAGCCAACACCAAATCGCCAAACTCACAAAATAACTGGCACTCCACATGCTGGACCTTCCTCCACTAGACTGGGACACCTCACGATCAGCAGGATGGGAGCAAACATTTACAAATAAAATACTTTCAAGGACTTCCTCAGGAGGACTGGAATTAGTCAAAACAGGTCTAACGATCTCTTGAGGACTGGATTGTTGTATCTGTATACACAGTTTTGCATTAAAGATATAAATACTGAGCCCAGGAAGCCTTGATTACATATTAAAAGATCTTCCATTTATTGATCGCCAAATGAGTCCCATCCATTCCAAATTTGCCAGTACAGTGTGGTTGATTTTTGTGGAGAGCTCATCCATCAGTTGGATGGGATCGATGATGTGTAGGACTCTCAGTTGCCATTTCTCAGCAGTTGCTTTTCGGGCTGCTAGTAGTACTTTTGAGAATAGGAGATCGCGTGAGGGTATCATCTGGTATTGAGAATAGGTCCAAGGGTCTAGAGCAAGGTTTCCCAAACCTGTCCTCGGGACCCTCAACCAGGTCAGATTTTAAGGATTCCCTTGGGGAAATACAGACTGAATCCTGAAATCACTGAGCAGCAAATCATATCACCTGTGCGGAGCTTCAGATATCTGGCAAACCTGGCGTGTCAGCGGGTCCTGAGGACAGGTTTGGGAAACACTGGTCTAGAGGAATTTAGGTGGAAGACTTATTCTACTATGGCACCATCTTCTTTCCAGTAGGGTAAAATACATGTGGACTTGGGTGCTACAGTTCCTGTATTGCCTCCAGCAAGTATGTGGGTATGGTGGGTCAGCCCGATGTAGCACGGACATGGTCACTGATATGTCTGGCTGGAGAAATGTGGATATATGTTCCTGGTTGAACAAGCTCAAAAGCACAGAAATATAAATAGAACAGTCTCTGCGTAAATAAACGTAGGTCTGATAGAATTTGTAACAGGTTTATGCTGTTTAGGTGAGGAACTGTGAAACAGGTTTATACAGTTTAAAGTTCATGCAAAATCATATGCTAGAAGACACAGATGTATGATACAGTGAGTAGGAGTTCACCCACATGTCTGTATTTTCTTGGTTTATCTCATCATTGTATCATACTCACTGTATCATACATCTGTGTCTTCTAGCATATGATTTTGCATGAACTTTAAACTGTATAAACCTGTTTCACAGTTCCTCACCTAAACAGCATAAACCTGTTACAAATTCTATCAGACCTACGTTTATTTACGCAGAGACTGTTCTATTTATATTTCTGTGCTTTTGAGCTTGTTCAACCAGGAACATATATCCACATTTCTCCAGCCAGAGAAATCCCTGAGTGCAGCGCCCTTTTAGGATTACCCCACTTTCCTTAAGTTACTTCTTGGTAGACTCAGGCACTACCCATCTATCCTAGAAAGGCGGCAGCACCACCGCTCTAACCTCAGTGACAGGCGCCATCTGTAGCTTCTTACCCAAGTTCCCACATGATCACTGATGTGTAGGATTCGCCACTAAGTCAGTAGTTCAGGTGCGCACCATTTCTCCGTGAAAGCACCAGCTCATCAGGTGATTTATTGACCGTTCCTGAAGGACAGTGGAGATGGAGACCCTCTTCGTCGCCTCCCAAACGTCTCGTCATTCCTATTACTGAACAGGTCGCCAAATCCAAGAGATATTTCATCATGATGAAAAAAAAAAAGGAAAGGAGCTCACAATAGGAACCGGTAGACGCAAGTAGAACAGGTGGCTAGAAATTATGTGAACGGTACCCGGAGCCGATCTTGTTAACAAGAATTTTGTTAAAACGTGTAAATCCAATAATAACTTTGATTGCTACTCTCTTGTCAAGATTTTCCCACCTGTTTTGTGACAATTAAAAATAGCTTCAAGTCGAACTTTATTTTCCTTCCAGGCTTCAAACCGGCAGACGCAAGGATCGGAAATCCCAATTCTACGGCTGTACGCTAAACGTAAAGCGAATTTAAATGTCATGACACAAACCACATTCATTTAAAAAAAGCACAGCCTTCAAAAGATCGCGCACAATGGGAACTGATCGAAACAAGATCCGCTCCCAATCTTTCCCACGAGACTTGGTCTATCTTGAATTTTTCGCAAGCAAAAATAGAAGAAAAGCCAATTCTGTGTTATATTATCACCGTTTTGAAAACGCCTCTGTCCCACAAGCTCCCTCGCCTCTGTTCTGCGCGCAATTTATAAACTGCATTTATTACATACCAATTTAAAATAACTTGACAACACTCTCATGCTTTCTTATCATTTCATTAGACGCCTCCAGCCTCGAAAGGTCAGCCTTATTTCTCAGAAGACGTCCGCTGCCGGCGCGCGCGCCAGGAGAAGGAATCTGCATTGACATCTGTTGTTCTGCGCTGTATAACCAAAATCATCTTCAGATTCGAATCTGGAAGATAAATAGGCTGCGGCGATTATAAAAGCAGAGTCTTTAAGGAAGCGTGAAATTGACAAAAAGTGTAGCTAAAGCACAGCCATGTCTCATTAACCCCATCCAAACGTACACAGCGGGCTGCTCTTTCACTCTTCCGGTGCCTGGGAGATTGAAGGCGATGTGTCGAACAAGGTATCGGAGCTTCATAAACTGCAAAATGTGACTCAAATGTAGAGGAAGAAGAGATTTCTGCAGAAACGGGAATACAAATCGCTATGTAGGTTTGCACAAACCCTTCCAATGCCATTCCAAATACCATCGCTGCTGCAATGTGTCCTAAGAGGCAATGTTATCACCCTGTGAGAAGCTTCTCCAATGTGAAGGGAGGAAGGTTTAGGATTTAATAGATATTCATAGATACTTGTTTTCAAACTATAAAAGATTTTTTTTTTTACCCAAGCACCACTAATACCACTTTACAGAAAGAAATCCTGCCTGAGCCCCGCGGTAAGAAAGCAGATTGTACAACAAATGCTTATGCCGGCTATTGAATACAGAGATATAGTGTATGCAGCCGCCCCGCAAACACACCTTCAGAAACTTCCTACATTGTGTAACTCATTCTGCCGCTTTGTGCTACAATGTAACTACATGACCCACCATTGTGACATGTTAAAAGAGCTAAACTGGCCATCGCTGGAATCTAGACGCACCCTTCATCTTTCCAACCTGGTGTTTAAGAACTTTTCTGGGAAGCTGCCACCCTACCTGAATAGGCTGCTTCCTCCAGCAGTTCCCTCATCCTATAACCTCCGATCCAGGACCAGCACCTTACTTGCAATACCACAATACAAAAAGACAGTGGCTAGATCCACATTTTCCTACAGAGCACCACAATTCTGGAATAACCTCCCAGACACCATCAAATCTTCCCCCAGTCTAAAGTCAATCAAGAGCTCCCTATTAACATACCTCAATACGGAATGCACCTGTAAACATGTAACATAGTGACTAAATACAGAATGCACCTGTAAACATGTAACATAGTGACTATATACAGAATGCACCTGTAAACATGTAACATAGTGACTAAATACAGAATGCACCTGTAAACATGTAACATAGTGAATATATACAGAATGCACCTGTAAACGTGTAACACAGTGACTATATACAGAATGCGCCTGTAAACATGTAACATAGTGACTATATTTCCTACATATTTATTTTCTGTGTTAATCTTTATATTTGTGTTTTTTTAATATCTTGTATTTATTTATTACTTTGTATTTCTGTAACATTTCAATGTTCTTGAACCCAGGACGTACTTGAAAACAAGAGAAATTTCAATGTATCCTTCCTGGTAAAATACTTTATAAATAGTTTGCAACAAAACACTGTTTTGGGAATAGACCATTTTCAAAATCATTTCACACCCCATTTTCTAATCCAGACCAGAAGGTTAAACAGTCTTCAGGCTTCCTCAAGTGTAAGGAGTTAAAGAGCAAGACCTTAAATGGATTCCTGTCTTATAAAGAGAAACACAATGGCTGAAAGAGACCATTTAGGCCGTGGTCAGACGAGCGCACTAAGTGCGCCCGTACGGACATGCCTCCCAATGTCTGTTGCAGCGTTGTGACACTTCGACGGGGCCGGTCGCACACTGTAGCGCGCTACAAGAGAACGTGCAGAAAGCCTCCCCATCAAAACGCTAGAGGTGTGTTGGACGGGGCTGCAAAGAGCAATCCTCCATAAGGGGAAATCGAGCCTTGTAGCTCTGAGCGCACTAACTGCGCTCAGCGAGGTGGCCAGACGGGCGTCAGAGTGGAAGGAACGATGCACTCAAATTAGCAGATAATAATCAAATTTATTAATACAACAACATTACCTTTAAATATGATATATACACATTGCAAAAAGTATTAGGCAATGTATAAGCCAAATCAACCTATTCAAAAGTCCTAATCTATCACAGTACATATAATATCCAGAACAGAAAATACTCACAATGTGATATATCAAGCAATAAGCAGAGGATAATCAAAAATGAAAAAAGATATATCGGTTATTCTGCACATGGAACAATGTGAGCAGAGAGCGGAGCCAGAGATCCCAACGTTTCGACCTCATGGTCTTTATCAATTTGGCTTATACAGTGCCTATTACTTTTTGCAATGTGTAAATATTAGAGATGTACACGCGTTTTTGTTTCGTTTGGTTTTTTAAAAGTTTTGTTCCGGATCGTTTCGGCTCGGTGTTTTGTATCAATTCTTGTTTCGTGAAATCGGGGAATTTCGGTCTTTCGGATCGTCTGTTCTCTTCGTTTCAAAGGGTCCATCCTTGTTCTCGGATTTTCGTTTTGACTTTAGACGTATGTTATTTCGGATGCTCCGATATTTCGGTGGATACGGTAATCCTATCGATTCGCTCCTTCGGACGTATAGTTTTTTATGAAAGATCCTTTTTTTCTTGTGACTATGCATTGCACACCTTTATTTAACCATATCAAATATCCTGTACTGTTAGACTGGGGATTTAGGGAAAACTAATTAAATATTTTAAATAAATATATTATTGATGCAGAAAGAAAGCACTGGAACAAGTGAAAAAAAAGTGACTGACGATACGAAATTACGAAATCAGCATCGGGACCGAAACGGATTCGAAACGATACGAAAATACGTTGTCCGAAATTAACCGAAACGGAACCGAAATCGCGAATAGAACAAAAATGACTTGCGATTCTACAAATTTCATGTCCATACAAAAAAACAAATTTGTTTCGTATCGGGAAATATTTCGGATGGTGAGTATTTTGTTGCCGGTCCGGTTCGGAATGTCGGACTAATCCAAAGCACCGAATCGGCCCGTTTCGTGAGAAAAACGAATCGGTACGAAACGAGACGCACATCCCTAGTATATATCATATTTTATGGTAATGTTGTTGTATTAATAGATTTGATTATTATCTGCTAATTTGAGTGCATCTCGATTTTTGTACTGTATCTTTTTTATCACCAGGTGTCCCCCCACCCCCTTTTGTCCAGATGTTGACTTTCTCCATTTTTTGCCCACTACATATTACTAACTTGAGACTGGGCATTATAGTGACAGCACACGTTGTACAGCAAAGATTCACAGCTGTAAGGGATTTTTTTTCAGCCTATGTACCAATGTATGTAACCTGACAATACATGTAAACATGTGATAGGTGCACCTTTGTAATTGAAATTCAGAGCCCATGACTGCCTCCCCAAACCTATCACTTTGTCATTGTGAAAGAAATCAGAAATATTAAAATTTCAGGGACTTCTGTTTACGAGGCATTTAATTCATGCCTTGAGATCTTTTCACAATGTAAATGAAATTACAGAAAATTTGTTTCATTTACACCAAGCAGCTCAGGCGTGTTAATTCCAAGACAATAAAGAACTCTAAGTGATTAACATCATGTAGAACGTAGAGGGAACCAAACAGTAAATCATGATATATGAGAAAACATGTGAAATTGGATGTTCCAGTGAGTGAAGCCACAGGGACCTTACGAAACCTCGTTTTGAGTCACTCAAGACAACTCCAGTATCCCCCCCCCCTTACGGAGAAATCATAGATAATTGCAACATATAGGACAAATTGCCAATCTGGAATATTGGCTAAATTTATTTATTTATAAAGTATTTTACCAGGAAGTATACATTGAGATTTCTCTCATTTTCAAGTATGACCTGGGTCCATTGCCTAAACTGTACTCGCCATATCAAAGTTCAAACTTTACTGCTGCATTCAAGCAGCCAGGAAGAGCTCGTGGGGGGGGGGGTCACTCGCTATTATACACAGATATATGAAATTCTGGAAACCATAGAACTCCATGAAAATATATGCGGCTGTGCATGATGAGAGTTACACAAGGTCAGTGGAAGAACAATGGGAACTATTTGATCCAAATTTCCTTCTGCAAGTGTAGAGAGGAGGTGGAGATCATGTCGTCCTTTGCACCATGTGGCCAGAGACTTTTTGCAGTTCTTATTTTTGTGTTAAGTGATTTTGCACTCGCAAAAAATCACTTAACACCAGGATCTAAGATGGTGCATTTAAATTTTTTAGCAAGCGTTGGCTCAAGACCTTTGAACGGCTTGTTATTCTACAGCTGCCCACAAATTAGTCTTCCTATGCAAAGCGCATGAAGTGTTAATACACAGACAGCTGCAACAGATGAAGCAGGAGTTAAGTTTACAGCACGACTGAAAAGGCAGGGGAGAGTTTATGATTAAGTAGAGGGGCCATTATGCTGAAAGGCTCCCTTGGAATAGGGCCCTTACTATCTGAAATACCGTACACGGGAGATTCAGGGTCTTTCCCAGGCACTTTTGTAAAGAAGTTACTGAAACACTACTCGAAGACCATGATTCAATGAATATCGTGCAGACGAAATAAAATCATGTTAAAAAATGCCAATTTATACATTGAATGATAGATTAATTCATGGTAAGGTTATCATACCTTGAAAGAAAATAGACCAAGTTGGCTATCGGGGTTGACAGCCCATGAGATGATAAGGGGTCATTGCCAAACCCTTTGCAACTTTTCAAGTGTAAGGGCCCCTCCATGCCACCCAGGACTGAATAGCAAGAAAGTTGCCAGTGGTCCACAGGATCTGGGGCCCGTCAGAGCTCTCTGACTCATCCTTGAAGTAATTATTAGTATGAACTGCACCAGGTATAAGAGCAGACCTAATGCTAGCCCACCAGACCACTAGTGAAGACTTTTTATCCATTTTCTGAATCACCAGGTATTCTGCCCGTTCTAAAATAAGGTAAGCAGAAGGAGGCAAAATGTTTTATTTTTCATATACTGAAATTGGCAGCTGAGGAGATGGGGGGTCTGACCGTAAGGGGCCCCAAGAGGTCTGATGACAGCCCTGAAATGGACCCAAACACTTTGCATTTCATAGAACTGCAACATGAGTAGGATTCACTATGGGTCATTTGTCTCTGATTGAAAGCGTGTGTGACTGGTGTCGTCCTTGCTTCCTGTTTAGGTTAATCTTATTTTGTTAGTATTTGTTTTACCTATTCCAGGACTGTCAAATTCCCACTCCCCAGGTGTTTCTGAACTACAACTCCCATGATTATCTTTCCATCTGTTGTATTCAAAGTGTTCTAGGAATTGTAGGCCATCGACATCTGGGGGGGGGGGTCAGAGTTCGACAGCCCTGGACCCAACGCACAGCATTCTGGAGCTTGTTTTGGGGCTATGTAAATAATCAATTGGTTCGACTGTCATGATATTTTTCGGTATCTATTTTCAACTATGGTAGCCGTTCTCACACTCGCGGTCACTCTATGAGGGGAACATTGCAGCTTTGACTGCAAGACATGAGTTTCAGTGGGTTTGGCATCTTTTAGAGCAGGGGTGTTCCAGACGTTTCGAAACTACATCTTCCATGATCCTCAGCCACTGGTTAATTTGACAGAGCTTTATTTATTTATAAAGTATTTTACCAGGAAGGATACATTGAGATTTCTCTCGTTTCCAAGTATGTCCTGGGTTCAAGAGCATTGAAATTTTACAGTTGTTACAGAAGTGGAAATTTAATTCTAAAACATCTGGAGGGCCACGGTTGAGAAGCCATGTTTTATAATTTTAAAGATACAAACTGCCAATCTATGGTTAATCTAGGCTGTTGCGCCATTCGACTGAAAGGATGGTCCAACTATAATAACAGCCTATATGTTGTTATGGTGAAAGACTACCTAGGAGTAAGCTCTCCCCCCCCAAGCTTAAAAATCACAACCTGTGTTAATAAAATGTAAACGAGAATCTGACAGATTTGAAATGCCCATCAGAACCAATGACTTGATTTAGTCTGGCCCAACAGCTGAAATCACCACCATTACAGCCATTTTTCAGTGCAGTGGATTCAAAGTGGGGTATTTTGAATCCAGATAAAAATTTAGGTCCGTTATCGAGCCTATATGCGCCAATGGAAATTTTGGCTTTAGAGCTTCAATTTCAATTTACCAGTAAGGTGATCAAAAAAATAATAAAGTGCTGAAAGAGGTTGAGAAATGTTTTTTTTTAGCCAACAAACCCAAAAATAAGACTGAAACATTCATTTAAACAATGGGTTTTCAAATGGGCACATTTTCTTGAAAAACCAAATGGATTTTTTGAGGTGGGAAACCCAAGGAAAATCACCATGAAATCACACGGAATACCCTCGATTTTAACTTTAAGAGTTGATTTATCAAAACCCAATGCTAACACCTAAAAAATAACCCTAAATATAATAGGCTTAAGCTTACTAGCAGTGATTAGATGCGCTTTCTACAGAAAAACCTTTTCGGCTTCTATTATTCAGCCCGAAGTTTAACAGATGACCATCCACCAACATTTAGCTATGGCTAACATTTTTCATTTGAACCAGCCAATATTTTGAAAGGGGGGAGGAGAAGATAATCGACTGAAGTTTTTTTCAATATATTTTACAATAGAATTAAATAGAGCCCCAAATTTCTTATGGCAAAAATAAAAAATTCAATTTTGAGTCTTAACAGTCATTTTAATGCCTCGACGTAGTGCATTGGGGCAATACACTGGCTTTTATTGAGTCCATTCATCACCAATGGACTCTCTAAAAGCCAAACTCTGCCGGCTGCAAATAAACAACATATGCCTGTGTTACCCATACAACAGCCATCTTTTATAAAAAAAAAAACACAACTCTTGAATTCGTGTTGGAAATGATCCCTTTTAAATTGCAAAAAAATTTTGCTTTATAAAATACTATAAATAAAAATGCTTATTAACACCGAGTTGCTCATCCGCAGCCTCGTATTGTTTATAACCTAATTATATGCGGTTTGCTGTAAACTCATAATTACAAGATTACAACGGTACAATATATTCTGCAGATTATTTTCTGAAGTTCCTGAGCGGGGTTACATCCTTTTTTCTGCCACATGGAACTGATGGCACATTAAAAGCCCAACGGTGAAATAACCATAAAACAACGTAAAGAACGGTTTGAGGTGCCGAGTGATTCGTGATGTTGCGTAGTGAAGATGAAGCTGGGACATGGACTCTTCACATCATTAAAAAGGAGTTGGCTTTACCCAAGAGAAATTACAGAAAAAGAAAGACAGACTTCGCCGTGTAGAAGATTAATTCTAAACTAAGTGAAGTATTGGCAAACGGACGCAGGGTCGTTAAGGGATCGGCACGCAATCCACTCGTCCTTGAAACAGAACACATTACATTAGATTTTATTGGGGTAAAAACATGAGTGGGTAGAATATACAGGGGTTAAACATTAAACACCTCTGCAGCTCTGTTTTAACCCTTTAGTTTCCTTTTAAAACTCCTGAATCCAGCGCTGGTCTACCTCTGATCTTGGCAGGATAGGCTATGCTTTCATTTCGGCAGGTCATGTGACTGCAGGGAGGCTGGGTGCTTCAGTCAATCCAGTGTCTCAATGATGGGAGGCTTTAATCCCATTGGAAAAGGCTGGTTCCCAAAGGTCCTGAAGCCCTGAAACCTGAGCTGAGGATCTGGGCAGGACTAAGCCCCTGCATTAGGTTGGCGAAATTAGCCCTCTTTATTTGATGGGACTTTTGTTTGGCCTACACTCTAGCCACACAGTTGAGGATCAAAGGAGTTCTTTGCAATTCGTTTGAAGACCGGTACCAGTAATTTTAAATTTACCCAAATGTCAAAGAGACTCTAGTCCTAACCCCACCAGCCGTAACACTGTATTCCTAGTCTTACCACACCAGCATTGTTTGCATTTTTAACAAATCTAATCACTCCTACTCTAGGGGAAAAAATAACTTAAATTCTTATATGCTTAGACAATTCCCTAAAAGCATAAGCAGTCAGAGGCCTTAGGTTTTGGGGGGTTTCTAAGAGCATTATTCTGGGGAAATATTATAGCATAACTACTGTCTCAAGTCAACCTAACAACGCGCTAAGCTGGAGAAACAATCGATCATTTTGGGAAGATTCAAGATTCTGAAAAGATCCGGTTTTGCCTTGGTGACTTTTCATATACAACGCTTAATAAAAAGCTTAAGTTTGATTATTCCAAAGAAAACAAAAACATTTCCAGGCTTATCCAGCTTGCTGATGCTTATAAAATGCAATAAACTATTTGGAGGTTATTAAGTTAATGTTATTAAAAAAGGTAGAGTTTGATTTTATTCTAGGTGAGAACTTTATTACAAAGAAAGTTCGTTCTCGTTAGAGACGCTCTCTGGTAGAAACCAACTGGTTTTGGATTTTGGAAAAGCAGGAATTATATACCCGTGTTATTGCAGAAAACAAGTTTCACTACATTTTATGGAACATGAAAGTGAAGGGCATAATTTAATAAACGCCAATGTTGCAACCACAATACATTTCAGCACCTCGTAGAGGGGAGAAGAAAGTCAAAGAATGGCAGGAGAAACTTCATTGAAACCTTGGCCTCTGTTGAGTTTTCCTGACGGATTTCCACGAGACCTTGCTACATTATGGATTTAAAGGAGAAGGACAAACCGATCTGACCGGCATGGCAATCGTCCAGTGGTGACTGTCTAAAAACGTTTTGGAACTATACTTTGCATGATGCTTAGCCACTCATTACATTGGCTGGGCATCAAGGGAGATAGAGCCAAAATATCTGGTGAGTCAAAGCTGCTGACCAATGGTCTAGATCAGTGGCTACCAAACCTGGTACCCCCTTCACTACCAAGTTATTTTTGTTGGTAAATAAATAACATTTGAATCATGGGCTGCAAAGATCATTTAGAATAAAATAGAAATATCAGATTGTTCTGTGAGATTTTTTTTTAAATTCTGTAGATTTGCAAAATTTTTGTTTTTCATGTATTCAATCTTTTACAGAAGTATAGTTGGAACAAACGACTGAACGCTAAATGGTGACTCTTATGATTCACAATTTTTACACAGGTCTACATTATCAGTATGCAGGCAGAAGTGGCCTTTATGTCAAAAACAGTAAGTACCAGAGATGGATAATAAAAATTATCAGAACTTCAGCGTGTAGGGATTTGTAATGATCACAATGATATCATTAGCAACACAGCTTCCAAAAAAATAATAGAAAAATATCTGTGGCATAATGTTAGTGTATGGAAGTTACAGTAACTCGTATCTGTACAGGGATGTTCACGCATTGTAACCCCTTTAGTCTTATCCCTGTACAGCAGTGAGTGACTGCAGAGCTCTCACTGTATTCTGTAATCCATGAGCAAGGGAGGTTCGAGCGACAGGGAAGTTCGTGCCTGCCATTTGCAACTCATTTATGGCTAGGGTCAGACGAGCGCATTCTGTGCGGACTGTGCACCAGTGCACAACGGACGTACGTTCTGACAGAAGACAAGGTAGTGGCTACAAGGTCCATTTGACGTCCGTTAAAACCAAATCAAATGCAAAAGTGGAAAATTAAGGGTAAAAGGTATAAAAAGCCATTTTGGGGAAGGTGGAGTTTTTTCCAAGATGGATGCAGTTGAAGTCTTTGTGTTTGCTGCAACGAGCTACCTGTACCTGAAGAGCAAGAAGAAAAGAATCCCATCAACACTGCCAGATACAGCCATGGCCACTTCGTCACACTGTACAGGCCACTGCGAGAGAAGGATCCGGCAAAGTTCTTCAACTATCTGCGGATGTCCATCAACTCCTTCGAGCTTTTGTCCAAGGTATGTGAGCCGCTGACGAAGAGGGACACCAACATGAGGGCCGCCATACCACTGGAGGTGCTGGTCATCACGTTGCAGTAAGTACTATCAAACACCAGCATTCATGACTTCGCTGCCAGTCAGCAGACATGTGCTCCGTGTGCAGAGCCCCTACTGTCAGTCTACAGTGATATGCCCACTAGCCCATGCATACCCACACACGCAGGCATCACATTCCAGCACACATACTCAATAATTAATGACACCAACAGCAATGTAAGCAAAATAAAATTGTATCCACAAACGTGTGAAAAAGAGTGCAACAACATATTAACGGTATATATTGTGCAGTACAACGATTATGACAAAGTATAAAAAAATAAAACACACTACAAATCCTCATAGTGAGGCACATCAGGGTCATGAGGACCATGCATGTAACTGTGATGGTGCTCTGTGTCATGGTGTGGGTCTGGCACAGCACCAGGGGGCATGGTATGGTGGGGAGGCTGGCCATGGGTGGTGTGGCGATAACCACCTCCGTAGTGTGGGTCTGGCACAGCAGTACGGGACATGAGGGGGTGGAGGCCGACACAAGAGGGTGTGTAACTTTGCAAGGCAGTACTGGCCGAACTCAATTTTCTGGCAAATGCTCAACCTCTGCAGTATCGGCATACAGGAGTTGAAGAATGACATGTCGTCATTCTCGGGCAACATGCATCGTGTTGGTGGTGGTGTTGGTGGTAGTGGTGGCTGGTGCGCCTCCATAAAGGTCACCATGACCTGCTCGAAATGGCTACCTGCCACCCTCTTTTGTTTTGACGCCGATCTGGTGGTGTCAGTTGCTGATGATCCTGGCACCTGTCCAGTGGTCTCCTCCTCCTCCAGCTGTGACTCCGTCCCGCATAGCTCTACATCCCCAGCGCAGCTGGCAGAACCACCTGACATCATGGTTCCGTGCTCCTGCTCTGCCGATGGCTCAATGCTGCTGATGGTCGGTCTTGGCTTCAGGGGCCTCCGCAGGAATGATAATTGTTCTGCGTATATATACCCGCGGGTCTTTTTTGCCCCCGATCCAGACCGCGCAGCTCCATCTTTTTGAGATTTTGGACATAATTGTCCCGGACTGTGCGCCATTTGACAATTGCGGCTTGAGCTGAAAAACATGAGAAGAATGACATAGGTTAGGTTCATTGAATGTGATTATAACACACTTTTTTCCTGCTTTTTCTAGGTATCTTGCTAGTGGATGCAGTCTGCAGGACCTGCATTACAATTTCCGCATTGACAGATCGACAGCTTGCAAGATTGTAATCAAGGTGTGCCAGACAATATGGGGCACGATGAAGGAGCAATGTTTACCAACACCAATAGACAAGGCATGATCACGAATTTCTGCGGGATTTTGGGATAGAGCGAACGTCCCAAACTGCCTGGGAGCTGTGGATGGCAAACACATCCGTATAGTGAAGCCAATACAAAGTGGTTCACTGTACCAAAATTACAAACATTTTTTTCTATAGGCCTACTGGCGGTGGCAGATGCCAACTACAACTTTATCTATGTGGATGTGTGATCCTATGGAAAGGATTCTGACTCCACATTGTTCAGGAACTCCACACTGTGGAATGAGATTGAGAGCAGGACCCTGAAAATCCCCAGACCCACACCTTTGCCTGGCAGTGACGTGACAGTCCCCTATGTGTTTGTAGGGGATGAGGCATTTGGGCTGTCTACACATTTGCTGCCCCCATATTCGGGGACACATTTTACTGTCAAAAAACGTGTGTTCAACTACTGGCTGTTGCGGGCGAGACGCTACGTGGAATGCACCTTCGGCATGCTGAGCAACAAATGGAGAATATTCCATAGGCCGCTGGATGTTAATGTTGAATTTTCTGTAGAAATTGTAAAGTGCTGCTGCGTCTTGCATAATTTTGTTTGTGGGAGGGATGGTTTTAATTTCGACGATTCCTTGACAGTAATGGGTTTGGAGGAATATGAAAGCGATGACACTATGCCTGTAAATAGACTAGGCAACAGGTTTCGTGATGCTTTGGCTAATTATTTTACGAGTGAAGCAGGTCAGGTGCCCTGGCAGCTGCAGAGCATTTGACATGTGACGACAATCATTTTGTTTGTCATATACATTAATTTTACATTCAATATGCATTTGATTATGAATAAAATAATCGTATACTCACTCTGCAGCTTCTGCTTTTGTTCTGACCATGTGTCGTATGCCGGGAACAACTCCCTCGCCACTTCAGCCCATGCGCCTTCCTTCCTCGCCTTGTTCTTATACAGGTCACAGGCTGTGTGTCATGCCCCAACCCTTGGAGCCTGCTGTGGCTAGTCTGGGAGACTGTCTGCATCCACTCAAGGATTAACCTCTGTTCTGGATACCTGTGTAATTTGCTTATAACCTGGTCACACCCTTTCCTCTACGATCTGACATTGTTCTACCTGCTTTGCTACTAAGAGGATTCCCTTCCTGAGCTCCTGCACATCACTGCAAGCCTGATCCTGTTGCTGCTGCTGCTGCTGCTGCTGTTTATTTCCTGGACTGTTCCTTCAAGTATCCAGTTTCTGATGTAAACCACTGTGCTGGTTCCAGGTACCATATCTGCTACCAGAGACTGTGCTTATTCCTCTATTGCTGTGCACTGCATTCTGCAGTACCTGGAGAGACTACTGGATTACCGTGCTGCAACAATCACCATATCTGCTGTACCAGAGACTGTGTGTTATTCAGCTGTACCTGTTCATCGCTGTGTACTGCATATTGCAGTATCTGGATATATATATTGCCAAAGATCACCGTTGTGCTTATTGGTTTCTTACCTGCTGTTATCAAGCTCTGTGTGTTCATTATCTGCCACAGTTTCAATATATACTTATTTACCTGCTTCATTGTATCCAGTGCCTTTATTAATCCGTTCAACCCCAGCGCCTGGGATATATACTGAACTTTGGGTCCCACCTCGGCTCACGCCTGGTGCCACCCTGACACTGTGTCCCACAATTCGGGGTGCTTACCAACTGCGGCGATGAGCCTCTCCACATCCATGGCACCAGCTACACAGGTACACTCCAGCCACACCAGGCAACTTCTGGATAACACAAAGGATATAATTTCTCCACAGGTGGCACAACAATGTTGCTTTAAAAAGGTGTGACAATGAGGTTTTGATGTCCTAAGGATTGCTTTGCAAAGTACTACGATGCAAAAATAGAGTTAACTCCACTTTGGTGGTGAAGGGAGTTAAAGGGCTAGATATTAAGGATCACCTTGGGGAAATGCAGACTAAATACTGGCATTACTGAGCAGCAAATCATATCACCTGTAATGTGCTCCAAAAACTGGAAATCCTGGCCTGTTAAGGGGACCTGAGGACCAGGGTCAGGAACCACAAGTTTAGATTATGGCAGGCAGCTGGCATGTGGATGTCCCAACAAAGTGGGGCAGTCATATTACTAGCTTTACATGCAAGTTAGAAAATTCACCAGATCGTTGCAGTCAGTCCTCGACCCGTAGCCTTCGAGGTCCATCAAGTATTTACCTTGTATGACTGCTGCCCAGTCAATAGGGTTCAAGGTTAAGGACATATTCCCTTCTGAAAACACAGACCTATGACCAAGATTTCCTCATAATCCTTAAACCCAAAGCGCAACAGTCTTTATAAAAGGCTGTGAAACAAGCGCATGTGTTTTGCATTTCAGATTTTCATTGGCCCTGCTGTCGTAGACCATTCCTTTCTTACACGGCAAGTTTTCTAGTAGCGTCTAACCGGCAAATTAATTTCCGAAAGTGAGGATGGAAAGTGATTTAACATCAAGTAAGAATAAAATGCTAGATTATTCAGAGTTGGTTTTGATTGACCATAAAAGGTATGCTTTATGCTAAAGTCCAGGTGCTGGCTCATTACTGGATCCGCAAATATTACAATAAATGTACTTCATGGTCTTATTATTTTCAAATCTAGAAAAATAACCATGTTAACAAAAATAAAAAAAATAAAAAAACAACAACGAAAGGCTAATAATTTTTACTAATGCTTTAATAACTATATTGCCTAACTTAATGTCAGGGTGGCACCTGTTGTATGCCTTGGTGGGACCCACGTTCAGGGGGTCTGAGCCCAGTGTACAGGGATGTGCAGGTGGTACCTTTGGGTAGGCAGATACCTGGAGATCAAGGCGTAGTACAAGGGGGTAATTCAGAGAATGGTCAAAGGTAGATCTGTAGTCAAAGGGCTGGTACAGGGCGGTAGTCTGTTGGCAAGCAGGGTCTGGTACACGGTAAAGCAGGAGTATCACAGCAGTAGGTCTGAATATACACAGGGTATGAATTGCAATGCAAAGCCATCTTGGATAGAGAGGAGTGGACTTTTATTGCAGGCAGGCAGGAGGGTGTGGTGTGTGTGTGTTGCTGTGTTTAACTGTGGATGTGCTGGTTTAGAATGAGGGCAGCACTTTACAAGTACCTGACCACATGCAGATAAAGTTCTTCGACATATGCAGGCACGGATCCTGACAATTAAAAAGGCACTGTATCCAAAATGCATACTTTTTGTGGTTCCAATAGTAGGAAAGTAAAGTCTTGTTTTGTTTTTAAATTTTTTATTGGTCTGAGGTCTGGCACATGGTCACCTATATCCCGACTGTGGGTAAAGTTGGGGGACCTCATGGGGCCAGGGTCCTCAGGCAGTGCCCTGTTGGTCAGTCCACCCCTGCCTATTGGAAGACAAGTAAATACATTTTTAAAATTCCAGCTAAGTGGTGTTCAAGCTCCAGAATTTTTTCTGAGCCATCATTTTCAGATTATATTAAGAATGCTCCTGACGGTAGCAGCAGCTCGGGAACCCAGTTCACGAGTGATGCAGCAGATCGCAGTAAACAATGGCAGCCTCTGGGCAGCCCCAGGATGTGACTCGCTGCCCAGAGCCACAGCGACTCAGAGCATCATGTCCATGGAGTAACACCGCACAGCGCTCCTAGTGTGTGTACACGATGGTGGCTGCAGCAGAAAGGGGATTAAGGCTCTCCCACTGCAAATCCTAAAACAAAGTATTCTTCCAGAACCAGAAATCCAGAATGGTTGGGGTCCTAGGTATTCCAGATACATCAACAGGATTTCTGGGTACCTTTGTACAATATTTAGAAAACAAAGATTTATCATCAAAAAGAGTGGAAAAACATTTTCCGCTGTCACACTAGATGAATGTAGCGCAGCAGAGAAAGAATTTCCTTGAAGGTGGTTATTGCCGTCAGACGTTTAATAATACCAGGAGAGAATATTTGTGAGAAAGGAAATAAATGAAATATAAATTCCATTATTCACAAATACATTGTAGCTGCAGGAAGTCTTCGAACATAAAAGCAAAAAAAGGTGAAAACCTATTGATGAAGACCAACATTCAAGACCATTATTATTCATCAACATTCTAGTCAAAAATGGGCAGTTACCAGTTATAAAATATAATGATTCGCTATTTTCCCCCCCACAAAAGAAAAACACGTTTTATCCTGCGAGTTTTCAGGGACAACTGGTGGGAGAAGCATTAGTTATTCTATTCACGAGACCTCATGACCCACTGATGGCTATTTATGCAATTTAGGAAGCCATTTTGAACAAATGACTCCGATAATAGCTATAATAGTAATCGTTCATATAAACACATTTACTGCACACAATGTGTTCATTATTTTGTGATTTAGCCATGGTATTCTAGTCTGCAAACACACAAAAGAGCCTTGGATTAATACAAGTAGACAAAGAACAACAAACACAGTCAACAAATGTGCACAAGTAGGTTTCTCGGGATTTTCAAACGTGTTCCAAAAGAACCACTATCACTTACCTATCAACTGCCCATACCCAGGAGCGAGTGTCTATGGGGCCACAAGGACTTGGCTCCAGGAGAAACAACCCATGAAGAAGGGTTGAATTATATATACAAATACAACAAAGTCTGATGACAGCCAAAGTGATATTATTATAAAATTATCATCATTATTATTGTGCTTGTTTTGGGAGGTAAAATAAAAAAGGCAAAGGTAAAAATATAAACCAAAAAAATAACGTGCAGATGAGTTTTGAACTCTTGGGATTCTGTTTACAAAGCAGGAGCATTAACACGCTGAACCACAGACCATGTCAATGCAAGCCATTGCTCTGTTGATAACTTAATGATTTAAAACCTGGGCCACAGAGGATGAAATCTGCAGCTGGTGAAGTAAGGCTGCAGCCGCGTCCCCTAAGTTGGGAGGGCTCGGAGGACAATCTCTGCGTGCGCATGAAACTGCTATCTCGTGTGCATGTGAAAAAAAAAAAAAAAAAATCTGCACGACACCGGCGGGACTCCGTAGAAATCTGCTATAGAAACTCAAAATCATCTCAGTTTATGCAGTGATGGATTAAGGACTTTACTGGACCTGGAGCTAAAGATCTGGGTGTCCATCGCATCCCGCCCAGCTCCATTATACTTCTTCTGGGCCTATTTTGGGGGAAAAGGTCTAGAGTTACAGCTCCAGTAGCCCCTGTGTTAATCATGTTCTGCATTTATATGGCATTGCTATCAAATAACAGACTGCAGTGTAGACATGTGCACAATGAAAACATTTTGTTTAGTTTCGATCCATTAAATTTTTTAGTTAGGGTACCGTGATTCGTATTTCGGATCGATTCGTTATTTCCGGAGATTCGTAATTCACATTTGAGATTGATTCGTTATTTTGTTTTTATTAGTTATTTTGCTTTCGTTCATATTTCGGAATGCAAAACGGATTACATAGATTAGGGGGGGGGGAAGATACGTAATCCCCCTGTCCTGTCCTTGGCGCTTTCAGCACCAAGGACAGAAGCTCTGCGGAGTTCCAGAGCAAAAGATTCTCATCCTTGGTGCTGAATAGGTTTCAGCACCAAGGACAGCACCCGCCGAATGCAGTCAGACTGAAGGAAAGAAAAAAAACACTGTTTGGCAAATAAATAAAGCCTTGTCGTTTTAAAATAATTAGGGATCCAAAAAAAAATAAACAAAAATACTCAAATTCTAAAAAAATAAAGCTTTATGCTGCAAATGAAAAGAATAAAAAGTTGAATAAATGTTTGATAAAAACTGATTTTTTTTTTTACATTGAAAATCAATTGGATTCGCCTGTTTAACCCCTTCCATGTGAAGGACACGCTCAGTGTCTCCAGCCAAATGGGCACTTGGCTGTGGAGGGCGTCCTTCCATTTCAGCCGCGATCGGCCGGTCGCTGCGGCACCCCAGTGCGGACTGACATCTTGGGGCAAGGCAAGAATTGCACCCCCCACGCACTGGAGACCTCCAGGTCTACAATGTCAACTCTACAGCATTAAAAATCACAGTAATATGTGGTATGTATGAGTGTATCACAGAGCTCCACAACAATAAAACTTCCAATTATATATTAAATTATTGTAAATATTAATACATTAAATATTCAAATATAAAAAAAATATTAAGATAAAAAAACCTTATATCCCCATGTACCTCCACCTTTCTTTATGTGTCCCCGTGACCATTTTCCCAAAATGTTTCCCCTTTAGCTCCAATTCATGTGTCCTCTTTTACAGGGGTCAGCGCTGCTGCTGACATAAAGTTACAGACTTGCGTGAACTTCTGTAACACCTTCACACCTTCTCAGTGATTCCTGCAGAATTGACAGTGCAGGGTAAGGAACTCTGTGCTTGCACGAGGGGCAGGAGCAGCCAGCGCATACACACAAAATAAATCCTTGACAGTTAATTGGGTCACTAACCCTGCCAAGTGATCCTGGCTGAATGTGAAAGTGGAGGATCAGAGCTCAGTGCAGGGAGGGCAAGGTGCTAGCAGTTACAGATAGTTCCCTCCATGCTCCTTCTCCTGGGTTCCTTGTGCAGCATCTCCCCCTCCCACTCACACTAAGTGCAGGCGTCTCGCTGTACAGAGCCCACATGGTGCAGTGAGATGAGAAGTCATGTCCTCCCAGACCAGTCAGGGGGGATTTCCTGCATCCGTCTTTTCCCTCCTCGTGTCATCACATGACCACCTGCTCAGCCAATGGAAGGTCCCTGTGAGGGACTGAGCGGATGCAGGTGTTGTGTCGGATCTGGTTCCTCGTGAAATTTTTTTTATTTTACACTGAGAAACGGTTAATGTAAAATATATTTAGTAATTATTTGGTTTATTATTTAGGCATAAGGACCTTTTTCCTACATATATTATATATATATATATATATATATATACACCCATATATACACACACACACAGTCAGGTCCAGAAATATTGGGACATCGACACAATTCTAACATCTTTGGCTCTATACACCACCACAATGGAGTTGGAATGATACAAACACAATGTGCTTTAACTGCAGACTGTCAGCTTTAATTTGAGGGTATGTACATCCAACTCAGGTGAACGGGGTAGGATTTACAGCAGTTTGCAGATGTGCCTCCCACTTGTTAAGGGACCAAAGGTAATGGGACAATTGGCTTCTCAGCTGTTCCATGGCCAGGTGTGTGATATTCCCTCATTACCCCAATTACAATGTACAGATAAAAGGTCCAGAGTTCATTTCAAGTGTGCTATTTGCATTTGGAATCTGTTGCTGTCAACTCTCAAGATGAGATCCAAAGAGCTGTCGCTGTCAGTGAAGCAAGCCATCATTAGGCTGAAGAAACAAAACAAACCCATCAGAGAGGTAGCAAGAACATTAGGCGTGGCCAAAACAACTGTTTGGAACATTCTCAAAAAGAAGGAACGCACCAGTGAGCTCAGCAACACCAAAAGACCCGGGAGACCACAGAAAACAACTGTGGTGGATGACCGAGGAATTCTTTCCCTGGTGAAGAAAACACCCTTCACAACAGTTGGCCAGATCAAGAACTCTCTGCAGGAGGTAGGTGTATGTGTGTCAAAGTCAACAATCAAGAGAAGACTTCACCAGAGTGAATACAGAGGGTTCACCACAAGATGTAAACCATTGGTGAGCCTCAAAAACAGGAAGGTCAGATTAGAGTTTGCCAAACAACACCTAACAAAGCCTTCACAGTTCTCGAACAAGATCCTGTGGACAGATGAGACCAAGATCAACTTGTACCAGAGTTATGGGAAGAGAAGAGTATGGCGAAGGAAAGGAACTGCTCATGATCCTAAGCATACCACCACATCAGTGAAGCATGGTGGTGGTAGTGTCATGGCGTGGGGATGTATGGCTGCCAATGAAACTGGTTCCCTTGTATTTATTGATGATGTGACTGCTGACAAAAGCAGCAGGATGAATTCTGAAGTGTTTCGGGCAATATTATCTGCTCACATTCAGCCAAATGCTGCAGAACTCATTGGACGGCACTTCACAGTGCAGATGGACAATGACCCAAAGCATACTGCAAAAGCAACCAAAGAGTTTTTGAAGGGACAGAAGTGGAATGTTATGCAATGGCCAAGTCAATCACCTGACCTGATTCCCATTGAGAATGCATTTCACTTGCTGAAGACAAAACTGAAGGAAAAATGCCCCAAGAACATAGCAGGAACAGTTGAAGTAGAGGCTTGGCAGAGCATCACCAGGGATGAAACCCAGCATTTGGTAATGTCTATGCGTTCCAGACTTCAGGCTGTGATTGACTGCAAAGGATTTGCAACCAAGTATTAAGAAGGGAAAGTTTGATTTATGATTATTATTCTGTCCCATTACTTTTCGTCCCTTAACAAGTGGGAGACACATCTGCAAACTGCTGGAAGTCCTACACCGTTCACCTGAGTTGGATGTACATACCCTCAAATTAAAGCTGACAGTCTGCAGTTAAAGCACATTGTGTTTGTTTCATTCCAACTCCATTGTGGTGGTGTATAGAGCCAAAGATGTTAGAATTGTGTCGATGTCCCAATATTTCTGG
The DNA here is from genome assembly GCA_009667805.1 of Leptobrachium leishanense. NCBI lineage: Eukaryota > Metazoa > Chordata > Amphibia > Anura > Megophryidae > Leptobrachium > Leptobrachium leishanense. Next base: position 516,546,014 of record CM019063.1, on the reverse strand, counting down.
ACCTGACTGTACCAGTTTAAAGGGTGGTTTTGTTTATCCTATTTAATGTTATGCCGTATTTATTAAGTACACACTTTGTTTTTGCACTGTAAAACTGTACATAATTTGTATAAAACCCTCATACAAAGGCTGCTTGGAACAGCTCTCGACGAGGAACCAGATCCGACACAACACCGGCTGCTGGAAGCTTCAAGCTATTAGGGGTGCAAATTTCTTTAGAAATTTTGCGCCCGTAGGAAAATTGCGCCCGAGGCCACCGTCTCCGTGCCCCCCCACGCTATGCCAATGACCGGCGGGCAGGAATAGCGTCAACTCGCTAGACGCGATGATGTCTATTCCAGGCACCCCCTCCTGCCAGTGCGAGGAAAGTGACTGAAGGGGAGGGGGGAGGTCCTTTGGACCTCTCTCCCTCCCCATCTGTAAGGGGCATGCACCATTTGGAAGGGCACAGCCTGCCCTTCCAAGCGGTGGCTGCCTTTAACCCCTTGGGGTCTGGATCGCGATTCTGCACCAATAGGCGCCGGATAGCGGTTCCCTCCTGGAGCTGGTCGACATCTTGAATGTCAGTCAAGTTTCCGGGATCTCCCCCTGCCTACTGGCGTCATCGTGCATAGCGCAATGACGTCGGTTCAGCAGTTAACCCCTAGCTGCCACCTATGGTGGAGATGAGAGTTCATTGGAACCCCCATCTCCTGATCCGTGGTATCTAGGGGTTAATGTTTTATATCATTGGAACGGCCAGAGTATGGCCTTTCCAATGATACCAAACATGACCATGTTAAATGTAATGACCAAATTAAAATGTAAAAAAATTTATAAAATAAGTTAAGGGTTAAACCTTTCAAACGAACCACCAAAAATTAGGGCATTTCACTGACATTTCGGTGCTGTTCAGTGTTCTCTGAATAGATTAACCATTACTTGTCTATTTGGAATTTCGCTGCCGTCGAACTATACCATGGCACTGTCCATAGCCTGTTGTGCTGAATACAACAGATTCAGCACCACGGCCAATGGACAGGGGCGTGGTGCTGCTGAATCCGTGAAACAGAAGAACAAATTGATTCGTAGAAACTGAATCAGTTCGTTAAATTTCTTTCGGACGGAACCGATTCGTTATTTTGGACGGGCTTCTGAAATCTGTAAATTTCACCCGAATTGCGATTCGGAATGAAACGCTGAAGAAAGTTGCTGAATCTTTCTTCTCCGAGCAGCAGCAATGCTTCGCATTAGCAGTTAGTGAATTAACTCTTGAATAGATACTGAAAATAGTGACTTATGGAACCTCCAATGATCTCATGCCTTTGGAGATGCCACATTACTCTCCCATTTGGGATAGGTTTCTTTTCCCAGCAACGGTTGGCAGCTGAATGTGGTTCGTTTTCCTCCATATACCACTGTTGAGTTCCAAGGCCTTGAATGATGTTGAGTGACACAGTGAGAAAGCTGTGAGGGAGTCTAGAGATAGTGAAGGCTTGGTCAAAGCTTAAGTCATCCTGAAGACAAGGCTAGTCGATTACCCCAACTAAATTTTATCAAGTCTGACACAGCTCTCTTGCTACAAAGACAGTATATGAAGGTAGGAGTGCGTTTGTATGGAATGTCTGTGCACATGAAAACCAGGGTGTGTTTGAATGGAGTGTCATGTGAGGCTCCAAAATGAGAGAGTCTGTAGGCCTTTATTGGTCAGTTATAGGCTTGTCTCTGGTTCCTGCTCAACTGGAGAGGGCTGGCCACACATGGCTTTTTTTTTCTTTAACAGGAGCAGCAACATTTCGGTCTTTCTCTCAGGATGTTGCAAGAGATTCCGAGTGCAAGACCGAAACGTTGAGGGCTCCTGCAATAAAGCTCCTGCTAAAACCCAAGCCCTGTGTGACTTGTGCTTCTCCAGTTGTTTATAGAGATGTGCACCGCTAAAAATTTTGTTTCTTTTTTTTTCCCCCAGGTATTTTCTTTCGTTTCGGGTCATGTCGGACCGTTTTCGATTCGATATTGATTTGAAATTTCAGGTCGATTCGAAATTTTGGGTCAAATTTCGAATTGATATTAACCTCCCTGGCGGTCTAATTTTTTAAAAATTTTGTGTCTAAAAGTGTCTCAATTTTTTTAAAGGAAACGTGTTTTTGTACATAGTTCGCCTGTAATAATTAGGAATCACGCACTGAAATCCATGCAATCAAGAGTTCTTACTCTTACTCGAAGGTAAAATACTTTATATATAAATAAATAAATAAAAAAATAGTAAATACACTGAGTCCGATAAAGCTTGAAACACAAAATATTTATTATCCCAAAAATAATTATCCAAAATAATGCAAATAAATGATATTCAATAAAATAAAAAACAAAAAACACTGAAATCGGTCTGAAAACAAGAGTAAGAGGATGTATGGTCTATTTCTTATCCTGTACTGCCACCCAGTGGCCGTTCATAAACATTGCACTTTGGAGTACAGTATTTTATGAATTGTTTATAAGTTTGCTGATGGTTCCCGCCCACCCTGCACCATGTGACTCTCAGGTAGCCTTCCAGGAAGCAGCTCGCCGCGATCACACTGCGGGGGACAGCGAGGGAGCCAGGAGGAGGTGAGTAAACATCCAGCCTGAGTGTGGCTCGGGGTTACCGTTCACGGTAGCGAAATTTAACCCCGAGTCACACTCGGGAATACCGCCAGGGAGGTTAAATAAAAAATCTATTTTTTAAAAAAAAAAAAAAAAGCTCAAAAAAGGTCCTACAAAAAAATCTAAGAATAAAGAGATTCTTTACTGCAGAATATTATAAGCTACGGTTTATTAGATATTGAATTAACTATTCCCGTTTTAATTAAATATCTAATAAACCGTTGCTTATAATATTCTGCAGTAAAGAGTCTCTTTATTTTTAGATTTTTTTAGACTCTTTTAAGCATAAAATAAAAAAAAATAAAAAATATATATTTTTTTTATATCAATCCGAAATTTGACCCTAAATTTTGAATCGACCCGAAATTTCGAGTGGTCGACATTTCGGATTCGGGATGCCCTCGGAAGCACGAAAATAGTAAATTTTGTAGGAAAAACGAATCTGTACGAAATGAATTGCACATCCCTAGTTGTTTATGCTAAGGCTGATTACCCTGGCTGGTGCAGTACAAACACACATGTGCCCTTCTATATGCTAGTAGGCAACTGCGCTTGAGATGGGGAGTACTTTGGGTCCAACAAATGTCCCAGGGCTCTCTTTAGACTAGAGGGAGCACCTTTATGCCACACCCAATAAAACAAAAAAAAATCATTAATTTTTGGCCAAGAAACAGCAACACTTTGATTCAGATACATGATCATAAATATCGTAACACCTTTCCTGGCATTATTTTTTCCTTGAACCGACGAATACATTAACCCGCTTTTGGCACTATCCATCCAACACGATTTATAGCAATCCATTTCTTGCCACTTAATATTTTCGAGTGTTTACTTTATCCCATTAAATTTTATTGTATATTACATGCACTCTTTTCACAAGTCAAAGATAGCGGAATGTAATGGAGTTAAAACATGTACTTCTGGATATAAGAGCTACTATAATCTGGTTTTATGCCGGATAAATCTTCCATGCGGTACACCAGCGCCGATAACAATAAAAGCTCTTCAGAAAGAGCGTGTATTCAGATGCCTCGGCGCTGCGGCATCTTAAGTGAAAATGTTCATTATATCTTCCAGAAGACACAATCTATTTTATATTGCATAACCATAACGTTTGTTGCACAAAAGCTTAAGGAGTAAATGGATTCTCCCTAAACCAAATAGGATTTTAACCGAGAAACCGGCGCATTAAATACATTTTTTTTTCTCCCCAAAGTGTGAATTAAAAGCAAGCAGGATTTTGTATAGAAAAAGCGTACGCGGCAGCCGAAAAGATATCGTCAAGAAAAATCGAACTGTTCATTCGCAGGGATATGGCCGTCCTTCTGCAGAAATTAAAACGTACGTCTGACTCTGGTTTCCGAAAACGCAGACAGTTTTAGTGCATTCCACACACTGATACGTTTTTGTATCTGGGACGCCAAAATTGTGTTTTTTCTTTAATATTTTTCAATTTTAGGCTAGGGTCAGACGAAAGCATTTTTCCCCGCGAACGTGAAAAAGTGCGTCCGAACGCATTGACGTATTTTTTCACGGAATGCGCAAAAACGGTCAGAAGACGCGCATTTTCGGGCGTGATTTTGTACGGATCGTCAATAAAACTCTTTTTGCGTCTGGACGTTATGTAGGCTGGACATTAGCAGCGTCTGACATCTTCTAATCACGCACACACGCCTCTATGCCGCAGCTGCGCACTCAGTACGTCAGTACTAGCGGTTCAGCGTTCTCAGAAAAATGCGTTCAAATTCCACTTGCGTTGCACGGCCGGACTTTTGTGCGGCCGTACATCGTATATTGGCCGTCATTGCCCGTCATCTGCTGCTAGTGCGGCCGTAATTATGTGCGCCAGAACGCACGTTAAAAGTGCGCTGGTCTGACCCCAGCCTAAGTCCGGCCGCACAATGCAAGCGGCAAACTAACGCATTTTTGCAAGAACGTCGAACCGCTAGTACTGACGCACGGAGTGCGCTGCGACGGCATAGCGGCATGCGTGCGTGATTAGGAGACGTCAGATGCTGCACATGTCCGGCCAACATCACGTCCATTTGTTTTTTATACCTCCTAAAAATTCACGGCCGTAATTGCGCACCGTGTGACCACTGTCGCGTCTTCCGTCAAAAAGTGCGTCCATGCGCACTTTTTGACGGAAGACGCGAAAAATGCGTTAAGGCTAGGGTTAGTTAAGGGGTTTTTCAATAAGAGACGAACTCGCCACAGAATTGCACCGTACAGTGCAATTTAGTGGCAGTTTGTTCAGAAAGCTGACAATTCTCCAAATACTGGCGAATTGATAGGGAAATACATTGAAGTTTGCAGCAATTCGGCGGCAGTGAAATTGTCCCATAGAGAAGTAATGATTAACCTATTCAGAGAACGCCGAACTGCACTGAAGTGCATTTTCAACAGTCTATTTTTTTTTTAGAACATTATTATCAATTTATTTTTAAACAAAATTTTTTGGTTAGACTTTTTTTATTCTGTAATCTACCTTTTTATTATTTTTATAGGACCATTTTATTATATAGACACATGTTAATGCATTTAAATTGCTTTAAACACTGTCTAGAACAACAGCAGAGTTCCATTTGTTTCTTCCCCCTCTTCGGTTCGGCACACGTTGGGGAACCTGCGGTGAATAGTGATATTGCTGTACAACTCATACACACCACTGATTACTGTATCAGAGCTCCACAGCAATAAAACTTGTTAATGTGTGGTATGTACAAGTTTTATTGCTGTGGAGCTGTGTAATACACACTCCATATTATTGCAGGTGATTCAGCCCTCTTCCACTGCCTCAGACTTCCATCGGACAACTTCAGACGATCTTTTGCGACAACAGATTAGCGACTTTTCCCATTTCAATGGGATTTATCGGAAGATGCCGGTACGATCCGATACAATTTACATGAAAAACATGAATTGTATAGTTAAACTGTTTCAGTTCAACAGCCAATAGGATTCAATGTAAAATTATATTTAAATTTTTATTCATTTTTTATTCAACCCTTTATTCTTTTCTTCCGCAGCAAAGAGCCTCTTTAGTTCTTGTTTTTTTTAGATATTTTTGGGCAAAATTTTGGGTTCCCACCCTCACCGAACATGGCTTTTCTTGTTTTCTTTTTTTCCTTCAGGACGGCTGCGTTGCTGTCCTTGGTGCTGAAACCCCGTTTCAGCACCAAGGACAGGTTTTTTTTTTCTCCCCGCAGCGTGTTTTTTTGTTCAGGGGCCAGTCCGTTGGCCGACCTGAGTCATCCGCAGACGCATCCAGTGGACAACCCGATCGGCCGACAGCGCTGTCTGTAGACAGACGACCAAGTCAGTCGTCTGACTATGGATCCAAAGGATGGCCAGCCTTAGGCTAGTGTCAGAGGAAAGCAGCCATCACATCCGTGTCGCCTCACAGTTTAGGCTCGGGTCAGACGAGCGCACTGATCACGTCTGTGTTGCCGCACATTTGTACGTCCGTTATAGCATATAATTATGACCAATGGAGCCCCACACACAAAGTACGTCCGCACTGAACTGCGGACGCACAACGGACGCGGCAAACGGACGCAGGTTAGGCAAGAAAGTAAATCCGCTAGAATGGACGCACAGAGTGCGCTGCGTCCACAACGTCTGCATAGCTTTGTGTGTGAGTGATGGAACGTAGTCAGACGGACTGCATTTTTGACGAACAAAATATTTTTCATATTAATTTATTTTCCCTTCTACATCAGTCAAAAAAAGTCAGTCACAAAAATGGACTGAGTGGCCACTACCTTGTCATCAGAAAGTACGTCCGACGTCCACGGACGCACAGTCCGCACAGAATGAGCTTGTCTGGCCCTAGCCTTAACGTCCATCGTAGCATTGATTTGTGATCAGTAGAGACCCACACACGAAGTACGTGCGCACCGAAGTTCGCACGCACCACGCAGGTGGCAACGGGTGCCATTTTAGGCCTTGACGTAAAAGCGCTACAACGGACGCCCAGAGTGCGTCGCGTCCGCGTAGCGGCCTGTTTGCTTGATGACGTGACATCACACACCGCGCATTTGCGACGTCCATCACGTTGACGCTCAGATGATTTCTTGGTCTGGCTGACTGTACCTGTCTTTTAATTAATTCTGTTTCCCATATTTCACTTTTTTTCTGCGTCCGTTAATAAAAAACGTCCGTGCGGTGTCTACAGTATCTTCCGTCAGTACGTCCGTCCGTTATGCACGCACGCAGAGCGCGCTCAGACTGCGTTCGCCTGACATTAGCCTTACTGTGCATTTCATTGCTGTGACACTCCTACACGCTGCACATTATTGAAGACGGTAGCGCGGAGGTCCTTGCCCGTACCTTTATTCTTTAATGTGTAGTGTAGATTACACACTGCGCGAGAGAGAATCTGTATTTAGTTGTAGAACAAAAGCCCTACACGTCACAATCTGAGCTCCTCGAACGCATTACTCCGCAGGATGAAACGCGATAAGTAGATCAAGATACACGTTTAATAAAATATCTGTCAGTCCGATTGTCTTCTCGGCGTTTGAGTTCCAAGAAATGTTTTTTCTAACTCAGTGCTGCCTCGGGTTTTAATTATTCTGATATATCTACGTGAACAGGGTCAAAACATTAAGTATTTACCTGCTATCTGCTGACAAATATCATTCCCAGGCGATTTCCAAGACGGCAGGTTGAACGAGAACAAAGTCTCACTTATCTGCGAGCATATTAATTATGCAAACACAAAGGCACGAGACGCCAAACCGTGTTGTTCTTTCATAATAATTGACTTAACAAAAAGGAGCCTCGGGAATACAAAACCATGTAAGGGAGATTGAGGGAGGGAGGGGGGGGGAGCTCACAGCCTAAAAATATCATTAAAAACACAGCAGCTTAAACATGTGCCTTCCCCACTTCACTCCCAGTGCCAGATGTCTCTCACACATCTGTCCATCTGTCCCTCGAAAGCACAGGACTTGCAATATTTGACGTACGACATTCGGCTGTTGCGCTTTTAATAAGCCAAATCATGAGAACAGATTATGCTCCAGACCTGGACACTGGAAGTAGCAATTCTTATGTGTTTTTATGCCAAGCGCCGAATGGGTGAAAAACTGAAATAAAATTTACTGTTAGCAAAAAATTTGCAAATTGTAAGAGGCAAAAAACCCAAAAAACAACATTTGACTGTTTTTGCTCCCATTCCCTTGCAATTCTCTACCAATTCATCCAGGGTTATTCAAAGAGATCCGAATTGCTGGAGAAAGGTAACCGAAAGCTGAAAACCAGCGTTCGGTTACCTTTCCTGGCCATTCGGCTATCCAGAGCAGGCAATTCGCCAAATCTTGGCGAATTGCCTGCACATACGGTGCCTGTTCGGTGCCTGTTCGAGGGCAGTGAAATCCCCATAGAGAAGCAATGCTTCGGCTATTCAGAGAACACAAACCAGCAGTGAAAAGTTGCCGAAATGCCCTGCCATTCGGTGGTTTCATTCAGCAGGTTTATTCAGGAGAATCCCATAGGCTTCAATGTTAAAAATATTCCCGTTTTAATTCAAAATATAATAAACCGTTGATTATAAAATTCTGCAGCAAAAAGTCTCTTTATTTATAGATTTTTTAGGATATTTTAAGCATTTTTTTAAAAAAAAATTTAACTTTACTTATTTTTTCTGTAACAGCCCTTTTTATTATCATTCCCTGGACCTCATATGCAAATTTCAGACATTTTCGCTCAGTTGTTTCTTTGCAAACAATGTTTCACTTTTCACACCTTCAAGTAAACGGTTTATCGAATTTATTCACTGCATTGTCTGCGATGTTGGCTTTTTCCGGCGGCTGCGCTGCGTGTCATCGGCTCCTGCTCGGGTTTTTCCGGCGTTTTTGGCGGGGTTAATCCAGATGTTTTTGCAGGTTTCGCGGTGAGTTTTTGGCGGGTTTGTGGCGACTTTTCCCTGCAATTCAGGGACCCTGTGGTGCTTGCTGAATACACCGCAGGGTCGCCGAAATGGGATCGACAAATTGAACCGAATTTAAGAGAACGAAAAGTCAACGAACGCGCGGTAACTTGTCGATTCTCTTTGAATAACCCTGTTAGTCAAGTCGATCCTGGTAGTGAAGGGGTTAACCATATTTAAAAGTATCCACAGGGGCCAGAGATTGATCAGATTAAGAGCACACGCTTTTCCTCCAGAGCAATACAATGGAATTTTGTTTATTGCAAACTGCCTTCGGATTTATTCATTTATTTATAAAGGATTTTACCAGGAAGGATACATTGAGATTTCTCTCGTTTTCAAGTATGTGTTGCAAGGTTTCGTTACGTTTCAGCATCTGGGAACGTCACTGCGAGCGCTGAAGCTGTTTGAACAGGTGGGACGATGTCTGAAACAGGGAGCCGCAGCTGACCGAACAGAGCGCCTTCTGCAGTAGCATTATTTGCCAGCAGATGGCAATGTCTGTCAAATAGTGCAAACAGTATGGGAAAGCACTGTGGGGATTCTAGAGAGCATCGAAATGTAGCCGACATGTCGGTGCTCTCTCGTTCCCTGCACTTCGGGGAATCAAAGTTCCCCACCCTGCAGTGCATTCAGCATTCACTACAGGGTCCACGGAGTGAAGGGAAAACCTGCTGCAGACCCGCTGAAATCCCACCGGAGCCACCACAAAAACCATGTAGGAAAAGCCTACGAGCCGCTGATCATAGCGCAGATCAGCCACCGGAAAAAAAAAAAAAAAAAATCGACAAGCTAACGAACGGGGTAAAAAAATAAAAAAAAACTGAAAATGCTTGGAAGTGTAAAAATTGAAACACGGTTTGCAAAAAAACTACTGAACGAACATGTCTGAAATTTACATATAAGGTTCTATGAATGATAATAAAAAGGTCCGTTACAGAAAAAAGAAAAATCGCTTTTTAAAGATTACTAAAAACAATTTAGCCGAAAAAATCCCGAAAATGCCTACAAGATCCAAAAAAAGATAAATATATATGTATATCAATAAAGAAAGAGACTTTTTACTGCAAATTAAAATAATAAATGGTTTATTAGATATTAAATTAAAAATGGGAATTTTTTAACATTGAAGCCTATGGGATTTGCCTGAATAAACCTGTTGAATGAAGCAACCGAATGGCAGGGCATTTCGGCAACTTTTCACCGCTGTTTGGTGTTCTCTGAATAGATGAAGCATTGCTTCTCTATGGGGATTTCACTGCCCTCGCACAGGCACCATATGTGCTAGGGATGTGCGTTTCAGGTTTCGGAATTTCGGAATTTTCACGAAATTTCCTGATTCGTGTTTTCGGATGCGGACGATTTTCCGAAAATTTTTAGATCCGAAAATGGCAGATCCGAAACGAAATATTTTTGGAGTTTTCGAATGTACTTGAAATGTGTCAAATCGAAATTTATTGCTTTGAAACGAGGAGAACAGACGTTCCGAAAAAACGAAAATTTCCGAAAATACGAAAAGTCGATACAAAAAAACGAGCTAAGTGACAACAAAATACGAAAAATGGTCGATATTCCGAAACCATTTACAATTCGGAAAACGAAAATTTCCGAAAATACGAACAGTCGATACAAAAACGAGCTAAGTGACACGAAAATACGAAAAATGGTCGAAATTCCGAAAAAATGTACACGAAAAACGAGTCGAGCCGAACCGAATCGAAACAGAAATCGGTCGAAACGAGCCGAATTGAAAAGTTTAAAAATCCGAAAAATCGAATCGAACCGAAAAAAAAAAAAAATAGGTGCACAAGCCTAGTATGTGCAGGCAATTCGCCAGGATTTGGTGAACTGCCTGCTCTCTGAATAGCCGAATGGCCAGGAAAGGTAACCGTACACTGAATTTCACTGTTCGATTACCTTTCGCCAGCAATTCGGATCTCTTTGAATAACCCTGTTAATATTTCAATAAATTTTGAGATTACTACAACTGCAGTTTGATAGGATCTAGTATTGTGACCTGAACCTCCCTTTCCCGGCCAGGACACAAAACTGCATGTACATCTATGAACCCATTAAAGAGGGATACTTTAGGCTGTGCTTGATCATCCTTTTTTATTATGTATATTGTTCAATATCTGAGAGGGATATTCTAATGCTGCCCAACTGTAATCCAGCTTAATTCTATTAATGCCATATGTCAGGATTCTCAAAAAAATTGTGTTTTGCCAAATTATTTAACTTTTTTGCGGCATACCCTGCACCTTTTGCCCATTTCCTTTCATATTCACATGCTGTTGAACAGATGGGGATTGACGTCATCCCGCAATGAACATAGTGGCAGAAATCCACACCTCTCCTAAAAACCAGAAAAATGGATCAGAGCTAAATCTCCAATATCCTGAAGGCTAGCTGGTAGGGAATGGTTTCTGGCAAGGAGGTTTCCCTGGAGCTGCCGTCTGCCAGAGATACCTGCTGCCACTCTCTCCATTCCAGCACCCTAGGATATACAATGATCCCTAATAATGACTAGGGATGAGCTGTTCGGGTTCGGACGGTTTGGGGTTCGACCCGAACTTAGCCTGTTCGAGCAGATCGCGAACCCCGAACATTTCCGGGTGTTCGCCGCATGTTCGACCACAATGGACCACAATGCATTTTCCCACTGGCCTGAAGCTCGTAATTGGCTACAGCCTTGCACCTGACCACAGGTCTGGTGCAAGACTGGTTGAACACTATGCCAATCACCGCTCAGAGTCCTGATTGGGCAAATTTTGCCCAATCATGGGCTCACAGAGCTAAGTCCCGCAGCACACTATATAAGGTTTCAACGCGCCGATTCTGCACGCATTTCAGAGGAGATTTTAAAGACAATAGTTGTGTGTTGTTACTGCCGGTTTGCCACGCTACTGGGGGGGTCTGGGGGGGTCTCATTTCGAACAAATATCAGGCAATTTAGGTGATGTGTGTCTTGTCACTGTGCCAGCAAATCTTTTTGGGGCTCACTAATTTCTTTAAAACACTTGTGAATTAAGGTGATCTGTGTCTCGTCATACAAAAAGTACCACGCTGTATTTTGGGGCTCACTAATTTCTTTAAGACATTTGTAAATTAAGGTGATCTGTCTCTTGTCACTGGCTGCCAGCTATCAGTGTGTCTCACTGAGTTATACCAGAGTTCTTTAAATCTTTATACCAGAGTTAAATCAGAGTTCTGTATATATTAATCTATATATCACTCACCATGTCTGAAAGAACAAAAAGGACTGGCAGACGCTCCCAGACACAGATAAGAGGGCAAGCAGCCCCTGTGTCGGGAGGCTGTGCCTCTGGTCGTGGTGGACGTGGTGCATCCTCTGCAGGGGCACGCTTGTCCTTTCTAACTGGTGCTGGCCGTCTTCTTAAGCAGCAGCAACATACAGAGGATTTGGTGGATTGGCTAACCAGGCCATCCTCATCCTCCGAGTCCTCTGCCAGCCAGGCTTCTAGTGCTTTACAGTCCACCTCAGCTGCCAAAGCATCTAATGCAGCCTCCATGTCCACAGCTACTCCTGCCGTAGCCTCGCTGTCACACACGGAGGAGTCAGCTGAATTGTTTGACTACAATGAGAGTGACATGCTGCTTGAGGATGCGCAGCAAGTACAGTGCTCGGATTCAATCTCTGAGGTTGAGGAAGGGAGTATAATCAACCTAGAGGAAGGGGGTGCCAGTGATGACACACAAATAACTGGCACTCATGTTGCCCCAGCAGCTGCAGAATACTGCCAAGTTGGCTCCAGTGACGAGGAGATAGGGGGTGAAGATGACATTGATGATGATGAGGTCACTGACTCCACCTGGGTGCCAGATTGAACTGAGGAATCAAGTGAGGAGGAGGGGGAGGAGGAGGAGGCACAGCAAACACGAGGCACAACATCCTCTGTGACCAACCGTAGCACTAGCCAGTCCAAGGCATCACATGTCAGAGCTGCTCCGGTGCAGAGCGCTGTTGTCTCAAAGAACACATGCAGGAACTCTGCTGTCTGGGATTTCTTTAAGAAATGTGCAGCAGACCCCACCGTTGCTATTTGTAATCTATGTCAGAGGAGGCTGAAGCGTGGGATAAACACCGGACACTTGGGTACCACGTGCTTGAGGCGACATATGAACAAGTGCCACACATCCCGTTGGGACAAAACTTTGCGTAGGTCCTCCTCATCTGTCTCTACCCACACTGTATGTCCTGCCATGCAATTGCCTACAACCTCCACCGACAGGGATGAGGCTACAGTAATGGATGTACCAGCAGGTCCTTCCTCACAATGTGACATCATCCCAGTAGCTGAAGATTTACGCAGTCAGATTACGTTGCCGCAGCTGCTGCAGCGAAAGAAAAAATATAGTCCCAACCATCCCCAAGCACAGCGTCTAAATGCCAGCTTAGCAAAATTACTGGCATTGCAGCTGCTGCCTTTCCAGCTGGTGGATTCTGCTCCCTTCCGTGAATTTGCTGAATGCGCTGTACCACAGTAGCAGGTTCCAAAACGCCATTACTTTTCACGCAAGGCCATTCCAGCACTATACCAGCACGTGGAAGACAATGTTATCCAGTCATTGTGCAGTCAGCAGCAAGGTGCATGTCACTTTAGACACGTGGTCCAGCAAGCATGGACAGGGTCGTTACATTTCCTTCACGGCACACTGGGTAACTCTGATTGCAGCTGGGAGGGATCCAGGGATCCAAGATGGGGCTCTGTGCTGGAGCTTGTTCATCCACCACGCCTCCAGAAAGCTGCTTGTATGAGGTCTGTCTGCTCCACCACCACCACCACCTCTTCCTCCTCCTCCTCCTCCTTCTCTGTCTCTGGCGAAGTGGCAGTTAAACCCACGCCAGACAGGGTCTACGCAATGGCTCAAGCAAAAAGATGCCATACTGTGCTTGAGCTGGTTTGTTTAGGGGACAGGAGCCACACCGGGTCAGAAATTTTGTCAGCTCTGCAGGGGCAGGCACAGAGATGGTTTACACCACGCCAGCATGAGCTGGGAATGATCATCTGCGATAATGGCAGTAACCTTCTCTCCGCCCTACGCAAGGCTAAATTGACGCATGTACCATGCCTAGCACACGTCCTAAATCTGGTGGTACAGTGTTTCCTAACCAAGTACCCAGGGCTGCCAGAGCTTCTCATCCAGGCCAGAAAAGTCTGCAGCCACTTCAGAGGGTCATTCCCAGCAAGCGTTCGCCTGGCAGAAATTCAAAGAGAATTCCACCTTCCCACAAACCGTCTGATCTGTGACATGCCCACCAGGTGGAACTCGACATTAGCAATGCTGCAGCGTCTGCACAAGCAGCAGAGGGCCATCAACGAGTACCTGTGTGAGTATGGCACAAGGACAGGTTCAGGTCAACTTGTTTTTTTTCCCCCCCGCAGTGGCTGATGATCAAGGATGCATGCACTGTACTGTCACCATTTGAGGAGGCAACGAGGATGGTGAGCAGGGACAGTGCATGCATCAGTGACACAATTCCTTTAGTGTTCCTGCTGGAGCACACTCTGCGGGGAATTATAGATGTGGCTCTAGAGGCAGAGCAGCGGGAGGAAGAGGAGGCCTTCCCTAACTCTCAATGCCCCAGTCTTTCCGCAGACAGCATTCCAGCGGGTCCTACTCAGATCAGACAGGAGGAGGAGGACTATTTAAGTCGTGGGGGCATTGAAGGTGGAGATTCCTCAAGGCAGGGTTTTGTGTGCCCAGAAACAGAAGGGCTTGTGCATGGCTGGGAGGAGGAAGTGCACGATACGGTCATCCTCATTGACCAGGAAAACTCGGCAGCTAATGCCACCTCCAACCTACGCTGCATGGGCTCCCTAATGATGCAAAGCCTGCTAAAGGACCCCAGGATTCGTGCTATCAAGGAGAGGGATCATTACTGGTTGGCAACCCTTCTTGATCCACGAAAACTTGTGTAACACCTTTCCAGGCACTGTTAGATTACCAAGTGCTTACACACGTGCTTCTGAGGCTGCAGGTGATCAGAGGAATAACGGTGAAGGCCAGGGCCGCTTGACTGATGCATTTTTAAATTTTTTAGTCCTCGACGCCCAGGGACGTCAAATGTAGGCACCCATTGCCAGCGTCTTCACCATATGGTGCAGGACTACCTAGGGGCAAGGGCATACCTGGATACCTTTCCAGCAGATGATCCACTGGCTTACTGGGCGTTGAGATTGGATTTAGCCAATATGCTATGCAGCTACTAGGTTGCCCTTCATCTAGCGTGCTTTCCGAAAGGACGTTCAGTGCCGCTGGAGGTTTTGTCACAGACAAAAGAGTGCGTCTGTCCACCGACTCTGTAGACCGGCTGACATTAATAAAAATGAATCAGGCCTGGATCAGCAGCTATCAATCCCCTCATGCTGAAGTAATGGAATAGATAGGGGATGTCCTCTTCTGCATTCACCAAACCTCCAGCACTGAACTCTTCCACAATACCACAAAAGGGTTACGGTGTGAATGCACTTGCTGCCATGAAAGGCACAATATTTGGCTGCATTGACGCCTGTGCCAGATTTATATCATTTTAAATTTTTTGAACAGCAGGGTCCACCCCTGCACTCTTCCACCGTAACACAGAGGGGTTACTGTATGATGATACTTGCTGGCCTGGCATTAAAGGCACAATATCTGGGTGCACTGATGCCCATTAACAGATCAAAAACTTTTCAATATAGAACCACATGGTCCACCCCTGCACTCTTCCACCATACCACAGAGGGGTTACTGTATGATAGTACTTGCATGCCTGGCACTAAAGGCACAATATCTGGGTGCACTGCCATTGACGCCTGTATCAGATTCAAAACCTCACAGGGGTTACGGTGTGAGGGCACTGTTGCCGACGCTAAAAGCCCAATTTTAAAGCACCTATTGTTACTTTCATCCAAAGCCTGCATAAGTTTCACCATAACTTAGCCCAAAAAAACACTAAACTTTTTCTGCGCGTCCTAAAATGTCTTTTCATACAGGCTGCCGCCCCAAGCAGTTGTTTATGGATAGATTAAAGGAAAAGCATTTACCGTCATATGAAACGTCATTTGTTTCTATACATCCTAGAAATCCGCCACTTCACGGGCAGGTTATGGGGACCTCCTAGGCACGATATTTGAAGGAATTTTTGGTTTTTATTTTTAACCCTTATTTCATGGAAAACTCACTGACCCTTTAAAAACGTTTTTTTTAAAACTTTTTGTTCTTGTTTCCTGTCCCCCAGGGCACTACCCGGACCCCCATACACCTTTTATGTAGCATATATGCCCTCTTGGAGGGCACTCTAAAAAACCGAATTTTCAGCCCCATTGACTTGCATGGGGGTTCGGGTTCGGTCCCGAACAAATGGGAAGTTCGGGTTCGGGCTCGAACTGAACTCGGGGAGTGTTCGGCTCATCCCTAATAATGACTGCACTGGTCACACTAAATGCCTGGTGGGGCAGTGGCTGTGTGGCCACGACAGAGCCTCAAACCCCACCTGCAAACCGTCCCAACCACACTTATGGCTTAGGCTCAACCACAAACACCAAGGGCAAACCCCTCTAAAACGTCATGCATGGGGCCTTCCTTTTGGCACAAAAAACAGGAGGAGAAAACCCCAACACACAGATACCCCAACAGGTCTATTCAAAGAAAGGTGAAACTCAGGAGAATGACTGGAGAAGTGAAAATTCTAGGTCAAAATAGTCAAACCCCAAAAATTCTCCCATTTATCTCACTTTCCAAATCAGCTATTTGGTCTAGACTGTTCTTTTCTCCTGCCAGATATCCTGATTTTCACCTTTCTCTGAATACCCCTGCAAGTAACAACCTAGCCGCTGGTCCTTGGATGTTCTATATTTCGGCTGTTTTAAAGGATAGGCCTACCAATAAAGCAGAACTGTTAAACTCTGGCCCACCCAGATGTTGATGGCTTCAATTCCCAGAATTCTTTCAATGCACTAGATGGCCAGGGAATCATGGGCGTTGCAAAGAAACAACTGGGGGCCCCCCCGATTTTGACAGCCCTTCAATAAAGGATCTAGAAAAATCAGACAAGCCAGAGGTCGTACACATAGAGGATAGTCCTACAAGCCAAGTTCACAGGAATACAAGGATCGGGAAAGTCAATAAACGAGCCAGGAATCGGTAGAGGCAAGCAGAATACCAGGAGGAACAGAGAGAAATGGCACCCAGGATATACATATATATCCATATGCTAAATTTCATTGGGCAGCTTCATTTTCTTGCGCCAAAACATCCGTAATCGACACGCTGCATCATACGTCTGACGCACAGGAGGGAGCGCAAAAATTCCGATGCTAACAAGTGTCCAGCATCAATAACACCGCCAGACAGGAGTAGAACAGCAACATGATGCTGTGACCTGCTGGAATGGCGCCAGGGTAGGGATGCCACATAGTAATGGTTCCTGGAAAACCTGGCCCCATTTCATGCACAGTGGAGCACAGGAAAGGTGCTGCCCTGCAACATGTATAATTCACATGCTGTAAGAAATAAGTTAAGGCAGGTCACCTGGGATTCCTATTTCCTACATGCAGCGTATGAATTCTACATGATGCGGGGTGACGTTTTTCATGCACTGCCCTTTAGCATGAATAAATTATGTGTGTCCTGGAAAACATGGCTGATGTGGCAACCCTACACAAGGGCCTGCAAGGAGCCTAGGGTAAGGAATGTCGAGCCGGATTCATGACAAATCTGAGCTATGCCCCCTCCCGGTCTGTACATCGTCCCAATTACCATTGAGTAGGGATGTGCATTGCTGAAAAATTTGTTTTGTTTCGTTACGTTTTTAAATCGTTTCATTTTTGGAATTTCGTAACTAATTTTGTTTCGGATCGATTTGAAATTTTGATTCCATTCGAATTTCATATATCAATTCGATAGTTGATATCAATTCGAATTTTGGATCACTAGATAAAACCCCAATTAATCACATTTTGCTGTTAAAAGAAAAGCTAGGGTTAAATTTTAAGCTGTGTCATAGATTTAGTATTTGAGTCAAATTAAAACAGTGAAAGAAAATTAAATGTGTTTCATAAAGTCCTTTGCTGACTATTACTTGTATTGTAAGTTAAGATCAATTCAATAGTTGATATCAGTTATTCAATTTTTTTTTTTTATGAGGATGACACAGTGTAAAACGAATTAAATTCGTTATATACCATTTTGTTTCAAATTTGTATCATAGCGATCTGTTACTCGGAAGTACTTCCGAATACGAATTATCAAATTTCGTTCCAAATTCCGAATTTTTGCACATCTCTACCATCGAGTACTCAAGTGCATAAAAACAAATTCATTGCACAGGCTCACACTCCAAGAAAAATGCATCGTTCTAAGAATACGGCTTTCAAACTTTGGATATTGGTGACTTAAGCGCATGTATATTCAGAAATGGAACACAAGATTATGTACTATGCACAAGCAGGGCTGCAGTCAGAAACTTTACTGAGCCACCGGTTGGGGGCCTCTTTCCACAGCTGCGAATTTCAGCATTCTCCTTGCAGCTCCACCTGGTGCAGACCAAACTAATCTCTTCCTCAGCAATGTGTCAGAGTGGCCTTACCAGGCTCCCCCACATGCCGCAAACCCAGAGAAAATTGTTGGCGTCTTAGTGGGCCAGTCCAGGGTGGCATGGAGGGAGCCTTACATTTGTGGCATTTAGGCAAGCTGCACAGGGCCTGGGAAAGGTCATGGGCTGTCACTCCTGCACACAAGGAATTATCAACATCTCAAAAACAAAATCGGGGACACCCAATAATTTTTCTGTACAGCAAAAAGAAAAAGCCGACTGATCCAACCCTGATTTCTGCAAACACAAGATATTACAAAAAAGTTGATTTAATTCAGATATCTTGTTAATGCTGCATGTGATCTCATCATCATTAAATCATAAGGTCACTAAAGGGGTTAATAAGAACAGATTGTGCCATTTTAACATGTCACATGTGCGCAATCTACTGTTGCAAATCAATTTACTGAAAGAAAAAAAATGTCTCTCGATTTGAAAAAAAAGGAAAAAATAATTTTGTTTTCAGCAGAGATTTGCCGACTGCAACACACGGAGCAAAAACAATAGGAAATGAAAATTAATTTAGAAGATACATTTTACGAAGGATAATGTTCTACTGTCAGGTGTCACTTTGCTTCCAGAACTTCACATTTTTACATTTAAGAGCTGTTCATGCTGTGAGCGGACATTGAATGGGAACTGGAAACCACTGTGGGAAAAACATCTTGTTCAAACAGAGGAGGTTAAGGCTCGGGTCAGACGAGCGCAGTGTTCACGTCAGTGTTGCCGCACATTTTAATGTTCGTGGTAGCATACATTAATGATCAATAAAGACCACACACGAAGTGCGACGCACAACGGACGCAAGTTAGGCAAGAACGTCAAACCTCTAGAACGGACGTGCGGAGTGCGCTGCGTCTGCAACGTCCGCATAGCTTTGTGTGTGAGTGATGGAACATAGTCAGATGGACTGCATTTTTGACGTCCAGCATTTTGACGGACAAAATGTTTTTCATATTAATTTATTTTCCCTTCTACATCAGTCAAAAAAACGTCAGTCACAAAAACCGACTGTGTGGCCACTACCTTGTCGTCAGTCAGAAAGTACATCCGTTGTGCACGGATGCACAGAATGCGCGCGTCTGACCCTAGCCTAACATGGGAAACAAAATTCGGAAAAATGGAAGGTCCAGGTGATAACCCTACTGATGAGCAGCACCAGAGGACAAAAGTTGATGGGTCTGTAAGAAAGGGAAGATGCATGAAGGGAAGCTGTATAAATTGCTTCAGAAGAGAGCATATCAAATTCAGCTCCAAGACTCCTTGGATGACTCAGATGGCCACATTCCCATTCAAACAGTAAAACTTAATAAGATGGATTTGGCTTATTCAGCCATTCCTGTTCCAGTGAAGATTGAAAGGAAGGATGTGACCATGGACCTGGACACAGGAGCGGCTGTTTCTGTGATTACTGAGCAAGGCTGGTGAAGATTAAAAATTCCAGTGATGTTCCAGTGATAAAGACAGCTGTTCGTCTACAGACTTATTCAAAGGAAGTATTAACCCCTCTGGGCAGTGTACATGTGAGAGTTCAGTTAAATGGACACTCGGGAAAGCTGACATTATATATTATGAAGTCAGGGGGGCCTCCGTTATTTGGAAGAGAATGGATTCATAAGTTGGGAATGTCAGAAATAAAGTATAAAGTATAATTACCTGCGGTTTCAGCGTGGATACAGGACTTGCAGAGGAAGTTTGCCCCAGTTTTTAATGATACTTTGGGTACTGTTAAGGGATGACAAATGTCCCTAAATATGAGGGAAAATGCAGTTCCAAAAATTTAAGGCACAAACTGTACCTTTTGCACTTAAAGCTGGGGTTGAGGCGTAATTGATGCGTCTAGAGAACCTTGGGATCATTTCCAGAGTGCGCTGCAGTGTATGGGCCTCCCCAATCATGCCTGTGCGTAATAAGAATGGAGACATTCGGATATGTGGGAATTTCCGTATGGCCGTTAATTTTCAACTTGCTGTAGATAAATATCCACTTCCAAAGAATGAGGACATTTTTGCAACTTTGACCGGGGGACAGCAGTTACAAGTGCATCCAGAATCCAGGCCTTACCTCATGATCAATACTCATAAGGGGCTGTTCCAGTATACAGACTTCTAGACCCTCTGATCCTCCGATCCTTGAATGGTCGATTAACCCTATCACTCCCAGCCAGGGAGAACAGACTCAACAATAAGGAGTAAAATTTAGTCACAGCAGGTTTAGAGATTATGTTTTCGCTGAGCCACAAAGCGTTAACTTCACTCATAAGCGGAAAGCAGTCAGGAAGAGGTTTCGGCAGTGTGCTCATACACCAGGGGTTAACAGAAGCGTGGTCATACAAACGTTTCGAGTTGGCAACAGAGATGGTTTTCGTACAGGCAGATTTGGCAACAAACAAGGTCCTCATACACTCCGATTTGGCAACAGGGCAGATCGATGGATTATCTGAGTCAGCGCTATGCAGGACAGACATACACTCTGTATCAATGTTATGCAAGATAGTTAAACACTCTGGGTCAGTGTGGTTCAAACGCAGCAAGCACTCTGAGTCTGCTTTAGGCAGAACACACATACAGGCTTGGTCAGTAAGAGAATGGTCAGAAAGGCAGTCCAAGTCAGCAACATACAGGGTCCTCATACAATCCAGGTCAGTGTTAGAGAATACAGCAGGCCGATGTGGGAACTAACTCCACGTCAGGGCGATGAGTCGACTCGCGTGCCCTGCATTTAAGGCCGACGGCTCCGCGTCATCACGCTGCGCCCCACCCCTCCAGGACACGAACTGCCGGAACTTCTGGCACCCGGCCAGCCAGCGATGTCGCCAAGTGCCCAGACCCCCCTGAAGGCCTGCAGGTACCGAGGATGTGACAGATCCAGGCAAGTCAAAGTAGCTGCTGAGGTCAAATCATGGAACTGTTCACGAATCCCATCTCAAGGTGACCCCTGACCAAGGTTCACACGGTTCTCCTTGTAGTAGTTGGCGTTTCTGTGTATAGGTTACATATCCATTTGCCCATACTTTGCACATTCAATCTGCCCTCGCACTTAGCCAAAAACACTGTCAACTTGTTGTCACCTTGAGACGGGTACTTCCTCTGGCCATGAGCAGAGGTCAACTCCGAACAAATAGTCCTCCACGTCTTCTTCTGAAGCTCCCGATTTAGAATTTGTTTCCAATACAAGTGTTCTTATACCTTATGTGAGAAACATGGTGCTAGTTTAAGAAAATCATCCTTTTTATGTTTTTTTCCCCTTTTACTGGGTATCCAGTGAATTGATTTTTTTTAATGTAGTAAGAAAATAAACTTCAATGTAAAGCAGATTTGAACACCCTTTGTTAGTTACCAGTTGCTCATAGTTTAGAATCCTACTTATTAGATAATGTTCTATTTTCTGCACCCAATGGATTACGTTACGATAGATTATGTATATTCAGCGCCATTATTATTATAGCCATGCAGTTTTATACTCGGCTTGTAAAAATGAATTACTATGAAGCAGTTTTTCTCTTTATAGATGAAGCAGTGCTTTGATTGGAACAATGAGAAAGAAGTAGCCATTACAAGAGGCAGATAAATGGGATAGAAAATGCCTTTCGAGCCAAGATAAGACTCTCGCCAAAAACGAACATTAAACTCTGAGGTAAACTAGAATATAAATACCGAAGGTGATCAATATTTTTTTGTACCTCGAGGCATTCTCAATGATTTCACAATACTTGCTGTAATCAGATGTCAGATGCTGTAGCTCGGTTTCAGAAAATAGCTTTGGTAGAGATCAAATAATAAAAATGAGCTTCTCAGAGTCTGGGCACTGTCTACTAAACAGGGTGAACCGACACTCCAACATGGGAACGTCATCATTTAGGGTAGGGCTGGCAAACTCTGGCCCACCCAGATGTTGATGCCTACAATTCCCAGAAATCCTTCAATGCAATAGATCAGTGGTTCCCAAACGCGTTCCACACGTCCCCCTACCAGGCCAGATTTTAAGGATCACCTCGGGGGAAATACAGACTGAATCCTGCAATCACTGAGCAGCAAATCATACCACCTGTGCTGTGCTTCGGATATCTGGAAAACCTGACCTGTTAGGGGTACTTGAGGACCGTAGTTGGGAACCACTGCAATGACCAGGGAATCATGGGAGTTGTAGTTCAGAAACATTTTAGGAGTGAGCCACTCTTTGACAGTCTATGCAATGGTATTCTGGCCTAAATTTATGGATAATCTTCGGAATCATCTCCCATTCCTGAATAATACTCTAGATATTAGAATAATAAAAACAAAAATGTCTTAAGATTCTTGGAAACGATCATTTATGGGTATTAGAAGTTAATGTTCCATTAACTCACAAAATGTAAATTAAATTATTCCCCCATCATATTTCTGGGCACCCTGAACATGAGATGAGTAGATAACACATGGTAAAATAGTAGTTTTGCTTGAAGAAAAGTTATTCTAACATAGTTAAATTGAATTAAACATGTATTTGCCCATTTTTCATTTATTTGTTCTTCCTTTACACAAGTATTGCTGGGATGAAAGGTTCTGGACGCTAGATTGGGTAAGATAAACGTCACAATTTCACACTGGGTCTGCATTATCAGCATACAGGCAGAAAAGGCCTTTGTGTCACATATAGTAACTGATAAAATTAATAAAATCATCAGATTTCCCGTTTATAGGAGGGGGGGGGGTTCTGTTAATCATAATGAGATTAACAATACAGCTTGCACAAAGCACAGATATAAAAATGCTGCCTGGAAGTTACAGCTCTTTTTAAAAAAGGTAACGGAGTTTTATCTGCTGATTTTTTATTCCTTGATGTGTTTCAATGCAAATTTGTGGATACAGTAATAAGTGAAATTGTTTACAGAACATGATGACAAAACACAAACAAACATTCAGGTCTATTCAGAGAAAGGTGAAGCTCAGGAGAATTGGCAGGAGAAGTGAAAATTCTAGGTCAAAATGGCCAAACCAGAAAAATTCTACCATTTATCTCACTTTCTAAATCGGTTATTTGGTCTAGATTGTTCTCTTCTCCTGTCAATTCTCCTGAGTTTCACCTTTCTTTGAATAGACCTGATAGTCCTAGGTACCAGTTCATGAAGTGCAAAAAAATTAATAAATGAAACCACAATTATGAGCAAAAAACTCATAACCAGCAATATATGGACACAGGATTGCGCTCTCGATCAAGACCCAAGTTACAAAATGGAGCCCGATCAAGGACCTATTGAGGATATACAAAAATGGAAATGCGATTACACAGTGTCGAGTGATCTCGGATCTTCAGAAAATGTGATCAAGACAGGAGTCAATTCTGAAGCAACAGTATGCATCACATAACAATGATCTCCAGTGTCAGGATGGTGCCAACCAATATCAATCCCAAATACTCCTATGTCGATATACGTGTATGCATGTATCATGACTACTAGGGGATCTTAACATAAGGTGTAGGTCAGAACCTAAGAAAGAATACAGGAGGAAAAAAAGATGGCTTACGGAAATCCAGAAAATGGTCAAGGTTTTAGTTAGAATATAGAATTATTTTTATCTTTTATTAAAGAATAGGCACTAGGAATAATAGCCAGAGCTAATCAACGAGTGGTCGAAACAAGATGGGTCAAGATACAGGGAAAAAAGGGTAGTAAAACAAGACAAGGCATGATATCAGAGGACAACCAGACAAGAACAAACCCCGGACAGGATGCCAGAAAATATAGGTGAAAAAACAAGTTTTATCAGAATCCAAAATAAGAAACCAAGGATGCCGTTAACGATGAAACTACAAATGGCTAAGTAATGGGCGGAGTGGTTGGTTTAAGTAGAAATGGGTGATACCATCAAACTGTAGTCTTGTAGGTGTGACCTGAATCCTTGGGCAAGGCATAAGCATGAAATACAATAAATGAAGTCCAGGCTGTAGTGACCAGGGCCAGAATCCTTGCAGGTAAGAAACCTGTACAGCTGCTCAGGGTTAAATGCATGGAAAACCTGACGGAGGGAAAATGGTGCATGGACCCCGGTCAATATCCAATGCCAAGCACTGGAAGACCTTGCAGCATGTAGAGGCATAGATGGTGAATGCAGACATTTGAAAAGCAAAGTAATATGGGAAGATCCAACAAATTTCATTTGTATTGACATTATGCCACTGGCGTGATGACCCTGCCTGGCACGTGAGCATGATCAAGACATTATAGAGGTGAACATGATCTGTCAGGTTTGCCAGTGCCAAAGTATGGCCTCTTACACAAGGTACTTGCATTCATTGCGGACATCACTTGAGCTCATGTCTTGGTGCATTGACAGGCAATACTTGGTTTTGGGCAAGTTCTACTCGTATACCTTTATAGTGAGCTCCAGGTGAGCTTATCTTGCGTCCATGGCCTTGGTAGCCAACAGTTAGCTTTCCAGGAGGTTTACATTAACTGTTGTCCATCGAAAATCCCTGGTGAAATAACCATAGCAGATACCAGTGCCCACCTTGTACAACAATATGGTTGCCAAATGCCTTGATCTGAAGAGCAGATCTCAACCGGCTTTATGGTCTGTTACCTTGGGTGAGAAGAAAGTGCAATCTGACCTGCTTCTTGACGCGAGTTGTAGATTTCTTTGTATTCTTTTTTTTTTATCTTCAGACTATCAGTAACTTAATGTGAACAATCTACATGTGTACCAGGAATCATGAAGCCAAACCCCTCAAGGTAAAGGAAACCACAGCCACAAACAACACCTCTGTGTATCAGGCTTCCAGAAGATCTAGATGAGGGGCCCATACCCATGCTTGCTTTCTAGCTGCAAGAGCTCTGGAATCAAAGGCCTATATTGATTTCTCCAATGTTGGGAAAGATACCTCATATATATCACATTTTCACATGCACATAGATGGAAAGGAACTTCTTAACTAGCATGGTTCTCCTTCAGGTGTCCTTGTCCCAAAGAAACCGTCCACTTTGATTGAAGATCAATGATTACTAGTCTCTGTACGAAAAAATGTTGGTCGAATTAACTCTACTTCCAAAAGATGCTCTCAGCATTTGGGATGTCTGGGTACCATTAGAAGCATGAGGCACGATTACTGGCAGTGATGTCATCAGAAATATTGGGGCCCCCTTACGGAACCACCAGTCGGTGCAACCCTTCATCAGATGCCATTTCAGTACTCTAAAGCATTTTGCCTCCTGTTCTGCTTACTGTATTTTACAAGGAGAGGGTCAAATTCCTGGCGGTCCAGAAAGGGGATAAAAAGTGTTCCCTAGTGGGAGAGCATTCACACCTCTACCTGGTGCAGACCATACTAATTGTGCTCTCAGTGAGGAGTCAGAGTGCTCTCACCAGTTCCAGATGGGAAGTGTCATAGTATCCTGGTGGACCAACCCTGGTCATCATGGAGAGACCCCCTACATCTGTGGCACTTTGACAAGTTGCACAAGGTGTGGGCAAGAGCCTGGACCTCCGGAGCCACTGGACCCCTGAATATATCATGGGTTGTCAGCCCCCCCTCTGTTATCGATCATTGTATTACAGCCTGGCAAGCGTCATACTCAAATAACAGGCCCCGTCCTTGCAATGGTTTTCGTTGAGTCAACACATAACACTACTTTCCTGTGTTTCTCTGACACTTTGTTCCCATCCGTATTAATATGAGGCTGACGAGACCGTTAACAGAATTACCATGTCACACGGCACGGAGCTGTTGTCGGGGTCCACGGGTGATTTCCAGTAACAAATTATTTTAACAAGACTTGAAAGAAAAATTTTAAAAAAGCCAATTCCAGAAACAGTGGGTTACTAATCTGCATTTGTCCAATAAGTGTAAACATTTTTCTTCCGGTTAGCTTGGAAGCATGACATGCTTTGACAAGTCGAATTTTAACTTTGCCTCTTCCAGCGTCTTTACACTCAGTGGGTATTCATCTGAACGATCCTCCATGTCACTTCCCAATAGTAATTCTCAATTCTTTCCTGATACAGTCATGGCTGAATTAAGTTAAGGGCGAGTTAGGCCGGGTGCACACTAGACTGTTTTTGTGCGCACTAACGCACGTTATGATCCTCTTCATGACGTGCGTTGTAGCATATAATTACGCGGATAGAGAGGAACACACACATAACGCACGCAACGCATAACGCGTGCTGAAGACGTCCTACATGGAAACACCAAGGCGGTTACACTAGCATGGATGCAATGTTGGCCGCGTGCTTGAACATCAAATGCAGCGCGCCTGCGCATTTAAACGGCCGCGTGCAGTCAAATTAGCGCACCTGCGCACTAGCAACGCCAGGCACGTTGGGTAGGCCAGTTGTTTTTTTTTTATTTCATTCAATTCAAATTCAGTCAAAAATAACGAGTCGTCTGGCGTCTGCCATCACAGAAACACCTAGTGTGCACCCGGCCTAAAGCTGCAGATTCAGGCATGTGCCCCAAAATCACCAATTGAAACAATGTGTTATGGCTTAACATAAGTGCCACCTCCCAGAGCTCTATAGGACAAAGACAATAGAGGTGGAATTTGACCAAGAACCCAAGGTGAAAAGGGAGATCCGGACAAAGACACAATGGGACGAAAGATATGGGTTAAAAGGGCTCAATTTAATTCTGTCAGAGGATTTAAAAATAATATATACATTATAAACACACAAATAAAAATCTGCTGCTTCCGGCTAGTGCCCCCCCCCCCAAATATCAGCCGATTAACCCTTTCACACCTGGCAGGTGGTACCCAGTGGGAGGGCTTTAGCGCCACTGAAGCAGATATTCAAAAAAAAACCACTTGTCTTGGAAAACGTGAGCCAGTACGCTCAAAAAGCTCATGTTCAGCAATAGTCGTACAGATTTGTGCATTTAAAACATGTCTATTATTATTATTTATTGTCGATTAGAAAAATCCAAGTGTTTAAAAAATATATTAAGCCCATAGTGACCGGGCGGTTTTACCATTGTCTGTCCGAAAGTACCCGCTGCTGTTTTTACATTTCCGGGCTGTTTGTGTTTAGCTCTATTTTTCCTCTTACTTGTTTATGGAACCCACACATATTATATACCGTTTTTCTCGCCATTAAATTGACTTTCTAGAGATACCATTATTGCCATCATATATTATAAGTTACTATAAAAAAAAATCGGAAAGATGAAGAAAAAATGGAAATCACACTTTTTTTTTAACTTTAATCCCCAAAATCTACAACTCCCAAAAAAGACCCCGGCTTAATAGTTTCAAAATTTTGTCCTGAAATTAGAAATACCCAATTTTTACATGTTTTTGCTTTCTAACCCCTTCACTGCTGAGCCATTTCAATCGAATCATTCGCCAAAGAAAAATGGACCAATGATTTACTGTAGATACTCGAGTATACCACTAGATTTTGGTGACAAAAATTTACCTTAAAATTGGAGGGGTCGCGTTATATTCGAGACATCTGCATCGCGTGTTAAAAAAAAAAAAAAAAAAAATTTTCTTTTTATAGAGGGCACGCTTGGC
This sequence comes from Leptobrachium leishanense, assembly GCA_009667805.1. Lineage (NCBI taxonomy): Eukaryota > Metazoa > Chordata > Amphibia > Anura > Megophryidae > Leptobrachium > Leptobrachium leishanense. Next base: position 516,518,363 of record CM019063.1, on the reverse strand, counting down.
TTAAGCCAATCATTAACCTCGCTTGCCTCCTCCGGCCATCTAATTGCTAGTAAAGACGGGTGGCCGGTGGCTTCATACCTAGTAACAACTGTATTAGACAACTAGGTAGTGCCGATATGCAATAAGATGGAAATCGCTAATACACAACCAAGTGGTTCTTGTCATTCAACCACCACAAGTTGAAGTTTTAGTAACAACCGCAATCATTCTAGAGCAGAGCACCCTGGCCTGAGGGGGAGACTGACTGTGTTAAGAGAACCTGGAAGGATTTTTATTGTTTACCGATACAGTAAAATTGTGTTCCTTGCATTATATTCGAGTCTTGAATGTTCTCTCATTTCCATAATAAATCTCTATCCATCGCGTTATTGTCGGGTCGTGCTATACTCGAGTATCTACGGTAATTGCACATGATCTCACACCACACATTCATATAAAGCAGAGGATCACTGAGGCCATTACCACCATTGATGAGGGGATGCTACAGCCAACATGGCAAGAAATCGAGTACCGTCTTGATGTGCTTCGTACAACTAAAGGCAAAAAAAACTTAAATATATACGTCTCATTATGTAATAATTTTCATGTATCTGTCTTTTCATTTGCTTTTGTAATAAATTTTTGAAATTGTAAAGAGACGTTATGGACACTGTGTATATTATTTCCTAGGCCTCCCTTGTGTGCAGAGTGTTCTGCAAGAATAATGTCATTGTCTGTCATTTGTATCTGTTATCTGCTGTATATTTGAGTAGTTTATAAATCAGGCAAACACTGCCCCATTATCTGTTTGCCAATCACAATTGTATTTTCCTGTCTGCCTAGGAATGTTGAGCAAATGTTTGTCCCATTTTCTGTTTTAGCCTATTTCAGTCTCCCAACATTTTCTATGGGAGGTTTTGTATATGTAAATAACCCATGTTTGATCGTATAAATATGTGTGCCTGTCCAATTTAAAAAAAAGAGTTCCATTCTGACAGTGAAAACCACCAGATATACAGCTTCGTCTTATTTCTGGGGGATGCTAGCATGCGCTCTACCTGTTCCGGTCCTTAAGCTTCGCCTGAGGACTAGAGAAGAGCATGAGAATCTGCCTGGAGAGAACACCGGTGGCCCTGCAAGGAAGTGGCATTGACAGATGTGCTCTGTCAGGGTACTGAGATCTGCAACAATGCCCTTTTGAAATCAGGTTGCGCGAATGTTGCTTTTTTATATATATATATAAAGATTGTGGAAGAGAGAAAATTATCAATTCAAAATAAATTGTGAAGCAAGAATGCTGCCTATCCTTCGTTTTACCTCCGACTGCCAGGAGAATAGAGAGCGCGGGATCCGTTCAGATGCCTTCATCCGACAGACGCTTTGTTGAAAAAACTGAAAGCGAGTTTGTTTAGTCCTGAAGCATTATCTCGCTCCATTTTATCAATCACGGCTCTCTGAAGCTTAGAGAACGGAGTGTAATTGGGATCAGTACTTACTGTTGATATAAAGACATTTCAAAAGGCATTCTAGTCAGCGTAAAAAACCTTAACATGTTAAAACAAACGTGTCATACAGCGCACCTGATCCCTCTATTCCATTGCACATCATCTCTATGTAAAAGCACTTCATAAAAAGGTCAATACTGTATTATTAATTTGTGCTTTTCCCATTTTTGGTTATATTATCCTCAGAAAATATTATATTTACATTTGATTTATTTTTTTTAAGCGAAATGAAAAATGATATTTATCATCAGGTACTAAAATAAATAAATTGCATTTGTTTATTTTTTGCGGTTTTCAGAGATTCTCAGTAAGCGAAACATACTGCCGAACGGCAACAGCTCCTGCATCACTCAACTATTCTAAATGTGCATTTCTGCGCACTCTGGAACTGAACCCCTTCAATATCAAGCAATTTCCCAAAAATCCACTGCCAGGAACCTGTGGTTTTTTGGAAAGACATTTTTATTAAACCGTGAGAATTATTTGGGAATATTTCCAGTGTATTCCATACATTAATAAAAAATTTTGGCAGGCAGATGGCGACATCTACTGGCCAAATAGAACTTCAGCTCGTGGTTCCGTGCATTAGTTGGGAAAGTCTGATCGGAATTTTAAATGGTTTAAGCACCTCGGGAGTTATGCCCACAGGGCTAGATCTTTGTGGGCACCTTCTGGAGCCCAAAAACAAATTACATTTGTCTGCAATGATACAGCATAGCCCCAGATTGTGTTAACCTCCAGCTGCTGAGCTTGCTACTCCAGATCACGCATACATTATAATGGTAGCAAAGAGGTGATGGTTGCTTGGCAGACCAGAGGTGATTTAATTGACACCTCCACTACCAGGGTTGACTATACACATTCTTGAAAAGTTCCTGCAGGAGCCCCGATATGGAGTGTATATTCTAGACCTGGTCTGGATGCAAAGGATTAATTATACAGTTACAGTCATTCCTTTTCACATTTAGATCTAGATTTGGAACCCAGGATGCAGTACCTTATTTTCCAATTCCAGGAGAGGGTGAATTGTAGGCGGATCAATGAACGTTGCAAAGGTAGGGTCGGCAGAACATAGGCAGGTTGGGGTACACGGTCCAAGATCGGGGCAAGCCGAGTTCTAGCAGAGTAAGGTTCAAGCCGAGGTCGATACCGGGAAATCCAATAAGGGAAGGTGAGGGAAATTGGGAGTATGGGTTAAGCACTGGGTGTCTGGAAGTACCAGGAAGGGAGCACAGAACGTCTGAGCACCGCTCCTTGGGAATGAGGGGTTTAAATAGGGTGTCCAGGGAGGCCCATCCCCTCCCAGCTGTCAAGAAGTACCTCCTCCCCACTGACGCCACCAATAGTGGTGAATAGAGACCCAGACATCACCATCCTGATGACGTGGATGCTGAGGCCCCGCCCCTCCTGAGTGATGCATGGCCACTGCCCAACGCCACGCTGGAGCTAGACGAGGCATCCCCCATCGATAGGACTCGAGCCTGGCACCCGCTGGGCAGGGAACATGGCTACCTTCTGAGACGCACTGTGGAAGGTGAGCTGGGTGCAGAGGATGAGGGGGGCCAGACCCTGACATTCATATAGCGCCAACAGGTTCTGCAGCGTTTTACAACATGGAAGCACAAATGTTTTAATATTTATGGCTCACATAAGGAAAAGACAGCCCTGTCAGTAGGATAATTGTCCTGCTAATACAGCACTTTATATAAGTGCTCTGCTAGACATCACGTGAGCTTACAATCTAAGGGACAGACGCATGTGAAACAAAAAGGGATCAGAAGGAAGTGTGGAGATGGTGGTCAGAAAGAGTACAGCAGAGGTTGCATGGGAAGGACCAGAAGCTTGCTCTTGAAAAGGGTAATTAGAAAGAAAACTGGAAGCAGCGGGAAGGGAGAGCTACGAGTTTTGGCCCGGGACTGGGTGGAAGGGTAAATGGGGGGGGCGGCAGAGTGAAAATGCAAGAGCTGGAAACAGTGATGGCTTTGGATGTGAGCTGTATGGAGAGACAGTCAACGAGAGTGAGCTGTGTAGGAAAGGTATTTACGACATGGAGAGGGGATGGGGAAGCAAATAGACAGTGAACGTTAAAAACGGAGGGAAAACATTTAAAAAGCAACACATGGCAACAGGAAGTCAGGCAGTCTTTTTCATTGGATGCCTCCGTAAAGACAGGAAGTATTTTTCATTGGACGCCTCCGTAAAGACAGGAAGTATTTTTCATTGGACGTCTCCAGAAAGACAGGAAGTATTTTTCATTGGACGCCTCCAGAAAGACAGGAAGTATTTTTCATTGGACGCCTCCAGAAAGACAGGAAGTATTTTTCATTGGACGCCTCCGTAAAGACAGGAAGTATTTTTCATTGGACGCCTCCGTAAAGACAGGAAGTATTTTTCATTGGATGCCTCCGTAGTCAATTAAAAAAAAATTCTAATTGTCAAAAATGTGCAAAAACGCCAGGTAATACGCTCGACAAAAACGCACATATGAGATACGCTCAGGTGTGAATCCAGCCTAAAATGTACATACAATTTTACACCAATGGAAAACAAAGTCATTTTTCATAAACCAACTGGGTCCTGGTAGTGGTTTTATGGGGGGTGGGGTGGAAAATGTTGTAGTAAAGAAGTTAAAGTATATAAAAAGAGCCAACACAGCACACGGTTGAACAGGGTTTTTTTTTTAGCTAGAATAAACAGCCATTTAAAAAAAGTTTCAACAACGAAGATGGTAAAAGTCAAACAAAAATAATAAATAAACGCCAACCTAAGTGTATGTGCTTTACCAATTGTTCCTCTGTGCCCATACCTGCAACTCGGATAGCTGAGCACAGCAGAAGAAGGAATGGACTCAATTAACCCCTTCAATATCGAGATCAAGATAACTCTGTCTTCAAAAGGCACCATCTGGTACCCGATAGAGATATCTCGATCTGCTGATCTGCAGCCCAAAAGCTAATAAAACTGGTTTTCGGCAAATAAATTTTGTATGCTTTTGGGCTGCAAAAGATGCCCCCCTAAAGTTTTAACTCTGTGGGCATAATGCACAAAAAGGAAAAAACGTAAAAATCAGCTGCTCAAAGCCCTGAAACATCGGACTTTCAGGAGCTGAGGCAGGGGAGAAAAAAAAAAAAAAAATAGACCTGCAGCTCATCAAACCTAACTCAATTTGGCAGCAGATGGCGCCATCTACTGGCCGAATAGGTTATTTACAGTAATAACTATTTATTAATGTATAATTAATTAATATGGATTTAAAAGAAAAAAAACTATCATTTTGACAATGTTTTTTTGGAAAATCACTTGGTAGTGATGCAGTTAAAAACCCTATTAAAAATGTTGGAAATAATAGATGCCAGGAGAAAATCGTTCCAAAATGTTGAATTTACATTAAGGTACATTCTATTGGGTTTACGTAAATCTGTTGAAGAGCATGCTGTGTGTTATAATAGGTTTTAGAAACATTACTCAGCACGTTAGTAATGCAAATACAAGTATAAATCTAAGAAACCATGGTCTACGCAAGTCCTTATTGTTAAACTTGCCGAAGCCCGGTCTTATCGATCACCAATGCCCGGCAGCAGATTATTTTCTTAATCCTAACACTTTCCTCAACTACAGCTGTATTTGGCCAAATAAAAATATATAATTTTGCAAATATGGAATAGATTTGTAGACAGGGACAGCTTTCCCTGCACAAAGCAACCAAACGTCCAAAAATCTATTTTGTCGATCATAAAAGGTACTGCATTCCTTTGACAAAGACATTGATTTTGAGGAAGTTTTCTTGGAAATCTACAACCGGCTAGCTAGAAAACGCCTCCTGCATCTCCTGTAAGAGGTTGGGAGGATGTGTCCTGTGTGTCATCTGCAGAGAACGGGTAAGAAAAACCAAGGGACTAAAAAAAGAATCAATCTATATGCGACTGTGTGTATTTTGACGTTCCGACTGAACGGTTGTAAATACACACAAGCGAATCCATAACTGTGGGGGAGGGGGGCAGGGGATCTCAGGAAGCGTAGGAGTATTAAACAGTGAATTCTATAATAAACATTACAAACAAAAATCACCGCACATCTTGCACGTCATAAAAATGGATATTTTACACCACTGCAGATGCTACATCCACACCAAATGACACAAACATATGGCCACGTCTCAGGAGAATTATTTTTTTTTAAATGTAGATTTTCAGTGTAAGATGCTATTCTATGCTGGCATCAATCTAGTCTCGTAAGATTTTTTTATTTTTATTTATTTTACATTAATATGTTATATATAAAAACTTGTTTCTGCAATTTTTTTTTTTTAAAAAAAAATTGTATTTACAATTTTTATTTTGTAATATGTCATCATACAAGCAAGCATAAGATGAGGGCCTCGTCGCAGGGCCGCACAGTCATCTGTAATAACTCCACGTAAGGAAAATAACAAAAAAAGATGCGGGAGCCATCTCATCGACTGGGAAAAGTAACTCCACGAGGGGGGCTACAGTAACATCGGATAGCTGGCAACTGGCGAGGGAGTAGAAAAAGGGGGAGGGGAAAAGGAAACATGACAAAAGGCCGAAACGTGCCGTCCCTGGCACATTCCCAGCAGTCCAATGAACCGTGGGAGGCCACAGGAGTAGAATGGCACGAGGCCAGGGCACTCGGGGGGGGGGCCATACCGGGCATCAAGCCACTGTGGCAAACCCCGAGATGACCCACGGATGCAAAAAAAAAAAAAAAAAATGTTTGGGAGGAAAAACAAAAGTCCTCAGAAACAAAAATTCTCGGCGGGAGGGGGAGGGGGGGGGGTGACAGATCAATAAGGGATGTAGGTTACCAAGCCGGGTCAAGAGGGATAAAAAAAAGACCTCCCGATGTGAAGGTCGGCTTCAGCCCGTGTCCCACCAAGACATGGAAGTAACAGCCCCATCAGTCTCAGACGCGACGCAGAGGGTATACCAGGCAGCCCATCTCCTGGCCGTTCAACTTCCTTCCTCATCATTGCCGCTGGGCAACTGACTCGTGCATCCCAATCTTCTCAGGCCAGCAAGGGGAATCCTTTGAGGCCGGATCAACACGAGCCTCAGTCTCACCCCCACCATACGAGCGGGAAATCAGCTTCGGGGTCCGTGACTCTGGGACGCCACTCGTAGCGCCGCCCTCCTTGGCATCATTAGACAGGTTTCAGCAGGTGGTTGGATCGGTGCCGCCGCGACCACCTCCATCCCTAGGTTCATCTGGGTTTTCTCCTCCCTGCAGCTTGAACATAACCCGGCGCCAGACACCTCTGGTGAGTGGGCACCCGCTGCAGCCTCCCCCGCCAAAATCTGTAAACAGGCCTCCAGGCCTGAGAGAACTGCATCCGCACCTCTAGTAGGGGGAGGGGAGCCACATCGCCAGTCACCTGTAGGTCTGCTCATTACCCCCTCCAGACAGCCACCCAAAGCAGTCGGGAGACGCGGAACCACCGTCCCTACCACCTCCAGCACAGGTCTAGGTCGGGCAGAGGCGTTAGGACAGCCAGGCAGGGAAACAGCCGGATCTGGGAGGAAGGCCGCAAGATGGCCTCCGACGCCATGCTCCAGCCACATCTCAGTGGCTGCAAATCTCTGCTCTGGTCAGGATAGCGGACAGCTCCGTTATGTTGGCAAGCCACCTCTGGGCATCAAATCTATGTAAACCCCTCTGTATATGTCATCTGGAAGTCGCCAAGAGCGGCAGATGTGTGGAGCTCCTCTAAAACACGTACGCCATCTTCGGTAGTCAGCCACGCCCCAGCTTGTGTAATTTTAACTGCAAACCCCCCAATTCTTTACACAAATCTACTTTCTACCCACAAAACTCGTCCATAGTTCCAGCATTTACTAAACCTATCAATGTAGAGGAAAGAAATTGGTATATGTACAGTGAGGGGAAAAACTATTCGATCCCCTGCTGATTTTGTTTGCCACAGACAATGAAATGATCAGTCTATAATTTTAATGATAGGGAGAGACAGAATAACAACAAAAACATCCAGAAAAATGCATTTCAGAAAAGTTATAAATTGATTTTTATTTTAAGGAGTGAAATAAGTATTTGACCCATTCGCAAAACATGACTTCGTACTTGGTGGCAATCACAGAGGTCAGACGTTTCTTGTAGTGGGCCACCAGGTTTGCACACATCTCAGGAAGGATTTTGTCCCACTCCTCTTTGCAGATCCTCTCCAAATCATTACGTTTTTGAGGCTGACGTTTGGCAACTCAAACCTTCAGCTCCCTCCACAGATTTTCTATGGGATTAATGTCTGGAAACTAGCTAGACGACTCCAGGTCCTTAATGTGCTTCTTCTTAAGCCACTCTGTTGCCTTGGCCGTGTGTTTTGGGTCATGGTCATGCTAGAATGCCCATCCATGACCCATTTTCAATGCTCTGGCTGAGGGAAGGAGGTTCTCACCCAAGATTTGACGGTACATGGTACCGTCCATCGTCCCTTTGATGTGAAGTTGTCCTCCTGTCTCCTTAGCAGCAAAACACCCCCAAAGCATAAGGTTTCCACCTCCATGTTTGACGGTGGGGCTGGTGTTCTTGGGGTCATAGGCAGCATTCCTCCACCTCCAAACACAGCGAGTTTAGTTGATGCCAAAAAGCTCGATTTTGGTCTCATCTGACCACAACACTTCCCCCAGTTCTACTCTGAATCATTCAGATGTTCATTGGCAAACCTCAGACGGGCCTGTACATGTACTTTCTAGAGCAGGGGGACCTTGCGGGCACTGTAGGATTTCAGCCCTTCATGGTCCCAGCTGCCTTGAGATCATTGACAAGATCCTCCAGTGCAGTCCTGGGCTGATTCCTCACCGTTTTCATCATCAATGAAACTCCACAAGGTGAGACCTTGCATGGAGCCCCCAGACCAAGGGAGATTGACAGTTATTTTGTGTTTCTTCCATTTATGAATAATTGCTCTTCTTATTTATTTTTGTTTTCTCCACCATTTGCTTTGCTAATTAGCATGTGAATCTCCTGCCCTATTGACACAGCCCATCCAGCTTCAGGTGTTGACTTTTTCAGGTGTTGACTCTTTAACTGCCTGAATGCAATCAGTCCGCCCTATATAACAACTATAACAGGCTCCATTGAGCCAGGCTCCAGTGTCATTTCCAAGTGGCATTCTTAAGTGGACGTTCAGAGTTGATTCCTGGAGTGGAGTGGCATTCTTAAGTGGACGTTCAGAGTTGATTCCTGGAGTGGAGTGGCATTCTTAAGTGGACGTTCAGAGTTGATTCCTGGAGTTGAGTGGCATTCTTAAGTGGACGATCAGAGTTGATTCCTGGAGTTGCGGGACTGGAGGAAGGAACTGCAAAACTGCAAGGCCCACCTTTTACTCTGGTAAACTCACGTCTATATCATGCTTTCTCTCACGCTTCTGCTCTTTACTTCTACCTTTCTCCTTAAATGGAACTCCTGCCCCTCTACCACCGACCCCTACACTATCTGCATCTCTCCCTCCCTCCTCTCGTCCCACATGATGGCCTCGCATGAGCTCCTTTGTTTCCTCAGAACATGGTCTCCCTCTAACTCTCGTGCTGCCAATCACTCCCACTCCCACAAATCCCATTCCCACCTTCTCTTTCTCATCCTCCTGCTGTTACTCTATTCAGGTGACATATCCCCTAACCCTGGCCCCACAACACATCCAATACTTCCCTCTCATCCTATCTCCATCGCACATAAATCACCTCCCTGCAAGCCCAGCAACCTCATTCCCATCATCCCTCAGCACCTGTCCTCTTTCTCCTGCGCCCTCTGGAACGCTCGCTCTGTGTGCAACAAACTCACAGCCGTCCATGACCTCTTCCTTTCAAACTCCTTCAACCTCCTAGCTTTAACTGAAACCTGGCTAACTCCCTCTGACACGGCCTCCGTTGCTGCTCTCTCACATGGCGGTCTACACTTGAGCCATACCCCCAGACCGGGTGAGAGAAATGGTGGCGGGGTCGGACTCCTGCTCTCTCCCACCTGCACCTACCAGCATCTCCCTCCACCCCCATCCCTCTCCTTCTCCTCCTTCGAGACACACTGCATCCGCCTGTTCTCTCCTCTGGCCCTCAGGGTGGCAGTCATCTACCGCCCACCGGGCCAAACCTCCCAGTTCTTTGACCACTTTGCTACCTGGCTTTCTCACTTCCTGTCTTCTAATCTTCCATGCCTAATTCTCGGGGACTTCAACATTCCCATTGACGATCCTTCCGCTCCTGCTGCCTCCAAACTTCTTTCACTCACGTCCTCCCTTGGACTCACACAATCCTCCCTCCTCCCTACCCACCGCGATGGTCACGTTATTGACCTGGTCTTTTCCAACCTCTGCTCCATTTCTGAGTTCAAATGTCGCCCTTTCCCCATCTCTGACCACCACCTTCTCTATTTCAACCTATCTGGACTCCTAAACACCCTGCTCCCCCACCCCGCACACACACTCGCAGAAATCTACATGCTGTGGACCCCATCAATTCTCCAACCTACTTCACCACCTCCCTCATACCTCATCCTTCACCTGCCCTGATGCTGCCACTAATCACTACAACACTACGCTTATCTCTGCTCTAGACACTCTTGCTCCTCTTCGACTCTGTAAGGCCCCACGCCGCCAGCTTCAGCCCTGGCACACCCTCCAGACTCGCTACCTGCAAAGATGCTCCCGCACCGCAGAGCGTGCCTGGAGGAAATCCCGCTCTGAAGCTGATTTTGTTCACTTCAAGTTTATTCTCCGGTCATACACCTCTGCCCTCCACTTGGCCAAACAATCCTTCTTCTCATCTCTTATATCTACGCTGTCCTCCAACCCTAAACGGCTCTGGTCCACCTTCAACACCCTCCTCTACCCACCTGCACCTCCCCCCTCAGCTGCCTTCAGCGCTCAAGACCTGGCAGACTACTTCCTCAGTAAAACTCTAAATATCAGAAGCAACATCCCAACACAAGATAGTTATCTGCCACCTCCACTCCCACTGGTCCCCTCTGCCACCCTCTGCCGCTTCCTCCCAGCCACTGAGGAGGAAGTCAATTCCTTATTGTCCTCCTCACATCTCACCACGTGCCCGCTCGACCCCATTCCCTCACATCTAATTCCTCCCCTCTCCTCCTCCCTCACCCCTGCTCTCACACACATCTTCAACCTATCTCTCTCCACTGGCTCCTTTCCATCCGCCTTCAAACACGCGCTAGTTACCCCTTTACTAAAGAAATCATCCCTAGGCCCCAACTCTCCATCCAACTACCGCCCTGTATCCCTGCTTCCCTTCACATCAAAGCTCTTAGAAAAACTAGTCTTCAACCGCCTCTCCCTCTTCCTGTCCTCCAATTCCCTACTTGACCCCCTGCAATCTAGCTTCCGTCCCCTACACTCAACTGAAACTGCCCTCAAAGTCACCAACGACCTCCTAACTGCTAAAAAACACAGCCACTATTCTATTCTCATCCTGCTTGACCTCTCGGCTGCTTTTGACACGGTTGACCACCCCCTCCTTCTACAGACCCTCAACTCTCTGGGTCTCGGTGACACTGCACTTGCTTGGGTTGACTCCTATTTATCCAACAGGTCCTTCTGTGTGTCCTTTGCTGGTAACTCCTCCTCTTCATTGCCTCTATCTGTTGGTGTACCTCAAGGCTCTGTCCTTGGTCCTCTGCTCTTTTCCATCTACACCTCCTCCCTGGGCAAAATCATCAACAGCTTTGGCTTTAATTACCACCTCTACGCTGATGACACTCAGATCTACCTCTCTACCCCTGATCTTTCTCCCCTGTCCTCTCAAAAGTCAGTGACTGTTTATCTGGCATCTCCTCCTGGATGGCCTCCCACCACCTAAAGATCAACATGTCAAAGACTGAGCTCCTACTTATTCCTCCCTCCAATGCCTCCCCACCTCCTGACTTCTCTATCACGGTGGAGGGTATCACCATCTCCCCATCAAACCAAGTTCGCTGTCTTGGAGTTACACTTGACTCTGCTCTTTCCTTCATCCCCCACATCCAGTCTCTTTCCTCCTCCTGCCGATACCAACTGCGTAATATTTCCAGAATTCGGCCATTTCTTACCGCTGTCACCACAAAACAACTCATACACGCCCTGGTAATCTCCCGACTCGACTATTGCAATAATCTCTTATCTGGCCTCCCTCTGTCCCGCCTCTCCCCCCTACAATCCATCCTGAACGCCTCCGCCAGGCTAATTCACCTCACCCGCCGCTCTGTCTCTGCCGCTCCCCTCTGCAAGTCCCTTCACTGGCTCCCCATCCACTGCAGAATTAAGTTCAAAATCCTTATCCTTACCTACAAAACCCTCACTAACTCAGCGCCCCACTACCTGTCCTCGCTAATCACCAAATACACCCCAGCCCGCTCCCTAAGGTCAAACAGTGACCTGCGCCTAGCTTCTCCCCGCATCACCTCTTCCCATGATAGACTGCAGGACTTCACACGCACAGCCCCCACTCTCTGGAACGCTCTCCCTCGTACTGTCAGACTTTCCCCTAACTTCTCTTCCTTCAAACGCTCCCTTAAAACGTTCCTATTTAGGGAATCCTACCACCCAACTCACTGACACAACCATCAATCACTCTCACCTTACAGTCCTCTCCTCCTGTTTCCAACCCCAACCCTCCTAGATTGTGAGTTCCTACGGGAATAGGACCCTCATCTCCTCCTGTACTGTTTGTCAAATGTTGTTCAATGTATTGTAACCCTGTCTATACTGTGCTTATTGTACAGCACTGCGGAATATGCTGGCGCTTTATAAAGAATAATAATAATAAATAATCACACCAACTGTTGTCACCTTCTCACCAAGCTGCTTGGCGATGGTCTTGTAGCCCATTCCAGCCTTGTGTAGGTCTACAATCTTATCCCGGACATCCTTGGCCAGCTCTTTGGTCTTGGCCATGGTGGAGAGTTTGGAATCCGATTGATTGCTTCTGTGGACAGGTTTTTTAAACAGGTAACAAGCTGAGATTAGGAGCTTGCTAACCTTTAAGAGAGTGCCTCTAATCTCAGCTCGTTATATGTATAAAAAGACACCTCGGAGCCAGAAATCTTACCGATTGATGGGGGATCAAGTGGAAAACCAGCAGGCCCTCCAGATGTTTGGAACTACAATATATCAAAACTTCCACTCGCCTACTCACATTTGGCGAGCAGAAATTAAGTGAGGGTGAGTGGAAATGCACACCCAGGCAGTAGGGATGAGCTGTTCGGTTCGATCTATTCGGAGTTCGCATCGAACATCGGCCGTTCGCGAACTTCAAACTTTTTGGGACGTTCGCCAAAAGTTAGACAAAAATATGGTTTTGAAAAAAGTATAAAAATGCTTAAAAAATACAAAAAAAATTTAGAAATAAAGAGACTCTTTACTGCAGAATATTATAAGCAACAGCTTATTAGATATTGAATTAAAACGGGAATATTTTTAACATTGAAGCCTATGGGATGAAACATTCTTGTTGCTAAAACATCAAGCAGACACGGCCCTCTAAGCAGGCACTGTAGAGGGCAGCCTGCAGGCAGGGCCTCCCAAGGATCCCCTTGAGGAGCATGCGATGACAGAGCTGCGACTGTGCGGGCTAGCCACCCGGGTGCATGTGGCAGAGACAGGCAGCGGAGGGAGGGAGCCACTGCACCTGCGGCCACAGCAGACCCCCCCCACAACCAGGATCAAGGGAGCCCCCACTGACCACCAGGCTAAGGTAAGGCGACACATTTCTAAAAAAAATTAAATCTGAGGACATTTTTAAATGTCCCCGGGAACATAAAATAAAACTTTTTTTTTTCCTTTCTCTACCTGGCTGAATGTATTTAATTATATATATTAGATACATTCAGCCAGGTAGAGGGGGGTGGCATGTGGGCTGTGCGGGGTCTCAGGCAGTGGTTTGTTTTTTTGTGTGTATATTTTTAGCAAATTTATAGGGGAAGGTAAGGGCAGGTATGATATATATATTCTTATAAATATATATCCAGACTTGTATTACACACACATTTTGGCAACTAATTGCCCCCCCCCCCCATTTGGGTGATACCTCCCGAAGAAATGTTGAACCCGATAGAGCGGAGAATAATATATATATTCTCTGCTGTCGGGTTCAACATTTCTTCTGGAGGGATCAGCCAAATGGGGGGGGGCGCATTTAGTTGAGATTGTCCACATGTCACCCCCCCCATGTGCGTATGTGTATATATGGTCTGAGGTCTGTGGGTGGGTGTATATATATATCTGCGTGTTGATATATATCAACACTCAGACCTATATATACGTATATATCAACACGCAGACCTATATATACGTATATAAGTATATGTCTGTGTGTGGTATCAATGCATCCCTACTCTATACACGGCGCTCCGTGTCCCTATAATATAAATGATCAGGGGTTACCTTTTTTTTATATTTTTATACTATTCCTATTAAATTAACAGTAATTTTTGATGTATTTTATTCAGTAGAAACTTATTTTTGCCTATATAACATGTGCTTTGTGAAAATAAAACAGTTTTGTGTGTACATTTTAATTTAGTTAGTGGATTCCTGTCCAGTGCGGTGAGAAGCAAACGTAATGTAGTGTAGACACGCTGCAAGGCGGAGCGGAGTGAAGTCAAGCCTGCAAAATGTTTGCTTCTCTTCGCTACGCTGTGCGTCGCTACACGCTCAGTGTGTCTCAGCCTTTATTCCCGCATCGCTAGCTTACCGAATCAGTTTGTATACTTGTTACTGACCCTGCTTGTTCTGAGGACCCGATCTGTTGCAGACTTTGCCTGCCATTTGATTATTCTCTGTGTGTATTCCCTGCCTGTTCTGTTTGCTTCCTGTTGCTACTGGTGTGCGCCGATGCTCACCATATACAGTAGCGCAGTACAAGTGACTAAACAATTCTGACGTGGTTTTGTCATAGCTGCTGATGTAACTGAATAGATCGGGATCTCACTAGTGGACAGACACCACTATGCGAATGAATTCGCAATCATCGTTCGAACATTCGCATAGCTTATCGAGATGGTCGTTCGGACAAAACCAGTAGCTCGGCATTTCCTGGATCTTGGTCATCCCTTAATTCCCTTGAAATTTGTAGCCTTCGACCACATACCGCCCCCTAGGAGAGGGGGGGGGGATCGTGGCCAGTTACTCTTACAGAAAGAGAGACTTTTTGGATCCATCACCTAAGAACTGTGTATCCGGATGGTCTGAATGAGAAATTGACATTTTCGATGTTTTGAAAAGGAAGAGGTTTTTTGTTTGAATGGCCTTTTAGATTAGCTTGGTGACTGGCCCATAGTGATTCATTTTTGTTCTCTATGGGGGGGGGGTTGGGTTAATGGGCATGATAATTTCAATTCCTTAGTAATAGGTCTATTACTTTTCTCTTGCCCTCTTGACTTTGCAAACTATATGCTAAGATACAAGTCATCCTGATCCACGGGTGCTCTCATTTTAATTCTTTCTTTTTCCCTGTCACTCTGGTATGTGTGAGTATGCTTTTGTTGGTTGCCGGGGTTACACGCCGACTACGTCATCACGTTGTGTCGGGACTTGGCGCATGCGCACTGAGTAGGTGAGAACGCCGGCCAGAGGGAGGGGTGAGTATGGTGGCGTCTATAAATTTTGTGTATTTTTCTACTGTATTTATGTCCTGAAGAAAGCCCTGGGTTAGGGCTGAAACGTTGATTTTGGAATAAACCTTTGTCTGTCTATCGTCCTGGAGTGCCGCCTTCCATTTCATTATTTGAGATATATATATATATAATTGCTATGATGTGCAAGTGGCTTCTGCAATAATAAACAAACTAATTATAGCTTGGAGGCTTTTTATCTCGCTTTTTGTCCTCCACCACAACCCTTGTAAGTACTATATATATATATATATTATTATTATACTTCATAAAGCGCCATCATATTCCTCAGCGCTGAACAAGGGGTATGATGTAGACAGGGTTACAATACATTGAACAACATTTGATAAACTGATACATTAGGAAACGAGGGCCCTATTGCCGTGGGAACTCACAATCTAGAAGGGTTGGGGTGGAAACAAGAGGAGAGGACTGCAATGTGAGAGTGATGGACTGCAAGGTTCGAGTGATGGACTGGTTGAGGCAGTGATTTGTATTAGTGAGTTGTGTGGTAGACTTCCCTGTATGGGAATGTCTTATATGAGAGGGAGAGATGTAGATAGTGGAGGGGTTTTTGGTACAGAGGCAGGAGTTCCATTTTAGGATGAATGCAGAGTAAAAGAGTAGAAGAGACAGGGAGCGCATTGTGTAGCAGTATGTGGACCTTGCACTTCCCTAATTCCAGCAGAGGGGAGGGGGAGCTGGTGGCCAGTAAAACACCGCAGAGCTTGCATGGGAGAGACCAGAAGCCTGGGATTAGTAAGAGTAATTAGACAGAAGTGGAGACAGCTGGAAAGGATGCAAGAAATTAGAGACCGGTCCTAGGTGGGGGGGGGTGGATGGGGTGGGGGGGTGGATGGGACTGATCAGTGTTGAAATGAAATTTGGGCTGTGTGTTTCCGTGTGAAAAGGAAATTAGTTCAGGTAAGTATCTAGGTGTCAGAGACCTTTGTAATGGGGGGAGGGGCACTAGTGAAAGACTAGCTACATATTCTATCTAAAAATGAGGCAATTTAGAGGATAATCAGCCAGAAATTAATAAATGCAGACACAAAATACAATTGCGATGATAGAATATTTCAGAATGTGATGGTGGCCATCGTGTTGAGATCTGGATACCTGGCCTGTGATGTTGCTTGCAGACTGATCAGTGTTGAAATTAAATTTGTGTGGTGTGTTTCTGGCCTGTGAGGTTATATATATATACACATATACATACATATATACACACAGGTATATTATTTTCCTTTAACTCAAAACGTTTCAAAATCTAGAGACTCTCTAACCACATAACATCTAATAATATACTTAAAAAAATTATTGTAACAGGCGCTATGGCGCACACCCAGGATAAGCGTAGTTTGGATCTTAATGGACAGATGATTACAATACGAAAGTTCAAGGCAAAAAACACTGTAATACCTTATTAAGTCCCAAACCAGGGAGGCATTACATAGTCCTGAATACCACTCAACACCAATTGGTTTTGAGACCAAGAGGTTGCAGAGCGAAAGCACTTTAACTCTTTGTACACAGATATAAAGACTTAAGACTTGAGCATAACGTGAGTCAGAAAAAGCGTGGTTATCGATATGGTTATCGATATAGTTTAGATTGCTTTTAACAATAGTCGTGGTGCATGAAGTATATATAGTAGAGGAAATACGCTTACCCTGTTTCCCCTAAAATAAGACCTAGTACTATTTTTGATAATTGCTAAAGTATAAGACCTACTTCGAAAAGAAGACCTAGTTTGATTCCCTGGGCTGATGGTGGCATAAAGGGCAACTTGAAGAGCCGCGGTAGAGAGTCAGCGATGCCCGCGCCAGAGGAAGCGAGGCGGCAGCGGAGGGCACAGAGCCGCATAAGCTGATGCTTCCTCTAGCGCCGGCTCCTGCCACAGGCAGAGTGATACCAGATTTACACCACCTGTGAAGAATATAGTGAAAACGCGGTTTTGCTCATTCTGGCCAGTGATTGGTTAGCAAATTGCTATTGAAAAAGTACGGCACCCCTTATTACTTTGTTCACCCTATTTTTAACTTTGCCACTCACTCCTGTCTTGCGAGTCTTCTACTATTAGTAGTAGTATTAAAAAAAATAAGACCTACCCCGAAAATAAGTGTCTTATTTTCTGGGAAACACGTACTTGCTCTCAATAAAACAATGTTGGCACTCTATATTCAGCAGCCTGCAGGGCAGGACTTCTATATAGCGACTTGATAGATTCAGTGAATTGTAAGACAGGTCTGCTTGCATAGATCATGTGAGATGTAGAGTACCCAGGCTGAGGACTCGTTAAGCAAATCGGGAGGTTGGTTAAACGAGCAACCTGTAGGACAGAACTCCCAAAGGGAAACAAGCGGTGCAACATAGACCTGCAACACAGATAAACACACAGGAAATGAAACGTGCAAATCATCAGTGGGATAGCCGGGTCTGTCAACAAATCAGGGTCCTTGTACAAGCAATCAATCGGTAACTGGATAAGCAGAAAAACAAAACTGATTCAAGGTACAGCTGACGATGCGGAAAAATTAATCCAGGTCAGGGAGACGAGTAAAGACTCACTTCCTGTATTTAAGGCCAGCAGCTCCGCTTCATCACGCTAGGCCCCGCCCCTTCAGACACCGATCTGCCAGCTCCTGAACCTGGCACCCGGCCAGCCAGCGATGCCGCTGGGTGACCAAACCCCCCAGGCAGTGCTGCAGGGGCAGAGGATGCCACAATAATAAAGTGAACTGCAAGGATAGCAAGAACAGGTTGTACAGTTTAATTTCTTTTTAAATCACTGTCAAGCAATGGCAATCTGTGGTTTCTGCCAAACCAGCTGCTGGGCTTCCCAAAGAAACAGGGGTATTAGAAGTTTTTTTTCCCCTGTGTTAATATAGTATGTTGGGGTTCCTCCCCTTCAGCCCATGAATGAAGAGATTTTTTTATTTATTTTTTTTCCTTGCTTCCTAGGTGTGGGTATCATAAATGTGCTCCTATCAGAATCTTGCATGAAATATAAAAAGCAAACTAAAAATTTAAAGTGAAATATGAAAAAAAATAATTCCTACTGCAGACATCATCAATGCAAGTCTGGTGCATGAAGGAACTAGGATGCTAATAAGCCGCTACATTGCAGGCCAGTGCAAAGCATTTAGGCACCATAGGCAAAACTCACTTTGCCGCCCCCCCAGCTTGCAGCAAAACAGACTGACCGAAAGATATACACATAAAAAAAAACAGACCATCACACACACACACACACCCCCGGACCAAAGCACAAAACACAAACACATGCAATGCTAGAACTCCTAAACATCTGGTACAGGAAGGAAGCAGGTCACTACTAAGCTACAGGTCCAAACTACACTTTATCACAAGGAGCAAAGCAGGTGCCCATTACATCACCCCAGTGGCGACAGACTCCATTATCAGTATGCTTAAATATAATATGTCGATTGATAAAAAATTATACATACATATATATATATACACACATATACTGGTTGCACACCCAGGACGTTTACACTGCCATGAGCCAAATTATTAAATTATTAATGGAAGTCTCCAGAAAGCCACATTAGGGAGTTTTTAATGTTAAAAGTTGCAACGATGTGGCCTGATTTAACTATAAAGTAAAGCATGAATCAGCAGGAATATAGGGATTGCAAATCTGGAACACCCCCCCCCCCCCAAGACCCAGGAACTAAACAGATTTGGTCCAAAATTTGCTGAATCCATAGAAATTGATAAATTGACAGCACTAAAACACAACACACCTATGAATTTTTACAAGGTCTAGGACCCTTGGCTAGCTATGCATGCATCTGCAGTTCAAGGTTGGCTGCATGATTGTTTGCTGATGGTGGGAGGCCCCATTTGTAAACAGCCCCCCAAAGTATCCTCACATCACTTGTTTCTCACTGTGTGGCTTTGGTCATAGAATGGAGTGAATTGGTCATTCACCAACTCACATCATTGTATTGTGTGGGATGTATTCAAAGGACATCACCAGGGGGTAGATTAGAAGTCTTTTATACTTCCTGTCATCTCATTCAGCTGCCATCTCTTATCTCAGATAGCAGAGGCAAGACAATAGACCTCCTGTCTTATCTAAACATTCCCTCCTACACCTCGTTAACTGTTAAATACTGTAGAAGATAAAGCACATCAGTAAAGAAAAACTTTTGCACATATTTTGGTAAATGTTGCATCATGGGGAAAATACTCAAAAATGGAAAAACTGATTTTTTTTTATTTTTTAGAAAAAATATAGTTTTCCCATTTGCAATGCAATTACTTGAAAAAAGAAAAAAAACCGCAGCGTGTGTTTCATAAAGTGGGTTTATTTGTAACGTGCAAGTAATCTAGTTACAGCTTATGTAAGTGATCGTGTCCCTTTAACATTTCATTTTGCATTTGATCAAGGTCATATTGTATTTATTTTTACTCATTTATGTACTCAAGAGCCAAAATATATATTAAAAAAAAATGCTGAGTGTTATCGAATACACAAAATTACGTCACGGCTTGCAGAAAATAAATATTTGATAACGAATGAAGTCTAATGGGGGTGTCATACCTTACAGATAACCCTGTTGCAACTGGGTTATCTTCATTTGGGCACAGTTTCACGGTTTTCTGCTCACTTTCTGATGCTGGATTCCTTCTGAAACCTGGAGAAACATAGGCAGAACACACATGTATAACTATTACCACAATGTACACACATGTGGTGACAGGTGTTAACACTCTTAACAAATTGTGTAAATTCATAGTCATCAAAATTTTCCTGTAAGTTTCACTACAACAATATTCAAAAATTCTGAAGCCCTAAAGCATCCAACCAGAATACTCCCGTATTTCTCTGCGGCAGACACAGGAATTATCCATGCAGTGGTTGATGGATGTAGGAGGCATAGGCGTGCGCAGCCTATTGCATTAGGGTGTGCACCCAAAAGCTCAAACACACACACACATATATATACATACATACATACATACATATAACGACACACACACACCATTACTATGTGTATGCTTCAGGGGTTAAGCAACCTTCGATACCCAGACGTTTTGAAACTACATTTCCAATGAGTCTCAACTATCTTAATTAGTGGCCGAGCAACATAGGAGATATAGTTCCAAATGAGCTTGAGGACCAATGACCCCGGTATACATCATGTCACCGCAAAATGCTAGATCAAAAAATAAAAATTTGGATTTCGATCACATACAGCGTGTAAACTTATTTTACCACATTTTCATCCAAAAGATTGTTAGTTATATATTCTACGGGCCATATTACATTCCTAACGCTAACGTTAGTGTCCATCTGAGTGAGCGTTAACGTTAGCTCTGGTGGTCCTAGCGCGGGCGCACGATATTAAAATCCAAACGCTAATCTGTTAGAAAACCCGTTACCGTTTGGAATCTTGCGCTTTTCGGCTCCCTATACTTAACATGGGGAGTGGAAAGTGTTAATCAGCATTACAATCTACTAGCGCTGATTACCGTCCGGTTGCGGTTACTGAACATTTACTCACAACCAGGACCTGGTGATAACAGATTCCACTTCTGCAGAATCAGTCAGCAAAAATCAGATACTCACCTCTCATCCCGCAGAAAGAACGACTGCTCCATTCGCCTCCTCTCGCCGCCAGGAGCAGAGGGAGACTGGGAGAAAAAGTGCCTCAGTCTCACTCTGGGAATCACTATGTCGACCTGCTGGATCTCACAAGGACTTCAACGACGTGCCGAGTACATCCTCTACACACAAACATGAAACCAGAGGATGCGCTCAGCACGTCGTCAGCAGCAAAGTGGTTAAATGTTAAAAAGGGAGTGAAATTTAAGTAGAGTGGCCCATTTAACCTCTTGCTGACTTGCACCAATACAGTCTCCTACCTGTACTTCACGATGCTGCCAAGACGCTCGCTGTAATTCTTTTTGTGGAGTGCAGGCAGCAGATATTGTGGCGATTTCTGTGCACAATACAATCCTTTATGGTGCAAGACAAGGGGGCAACACCGGACTGCGACAAGGCAACAGGTGCAGAATTTTACACAAAGCAGCCTATTTAAAGACAGATACATGCATTTATACACACAGCCATACGTTCACATACATAACTATATATCCTCCTCCCTACACCCTGGGGGTATGTAGCAATAAAGCCACATTAATGTGCAGTATGTATGAGCATATCCCAGAATCCAGAACAATAAAACTCACAGTAATGTGCAGTGTGTGTGAGCGAATCACAGAGCTCCACAGGAATAAAACCCACAGTAATGTGCGGTGTGTATGAGCGTATCACAGAGTACCACAGTAATAAAACCCACAGTAATGTGCAGTGTGTATGAGCGTATCAGAGATTCGCAGCAATAAAACCTTCAGTAATATACAGAGTGTATGAGCGTATCAGAGCTCCACAGCAATAAAACTCAGCAATGTGCAGTGTGTATGAGCGTATCACAGAATCCACAGCAATAAAACTCAGCAATGTGCAGCGTGTATGAGCATATCACTGAATCCACAGCAATAAAACCAAGCAATGTGCGGTGTGAATGAGCGTATCAGAGAATCCACAGCAATAAAACTCAGCAGTATACAGTGTGAATGAGCATATCACAGAATCCACAGCAATAAAACCAAGCAATGTGCGGCGTGAATGAGCGTATCACAGAATCCACAGCAATAAAACTCAGCAGTATATAGTGTGAATGAGCATATCACAGAATCCACAGCAATAAAACCAAGCAATGTGCTGTGTGAATGAGCGTATCACAGAATCCACAGCCATAAAACTCAGCAGTATGCAGTGTGTATCAGTGTATCACAGAATCCACAGCCGTAAAACTCAGCAGTATGTGTATAACAGAATCCACAGCCATAAAACTCAGCAGTATGCAGTGTGTATCAGTGTATCACAGAAACCACAGCCATAAAGCTCTGTTTGAATACACTATTAAAAAATATTTTTGATATATAAAAATTGCCCCCTCTCCTCTTTGTTTGTTTTTTTTGCTTGCAGGGAGGGGGTTGAATATGAATCATTGGTGGTCCAGTGGCACAGACGAGGGGGTCGAGGAGGGGGAACCCGGCTGACCGCATCCGATGGATAGCCGCCGGGACCCCTCATCTCCGCGGGCCTGGCGGCAGCCTCCGCTTCCCTGGTGGTCCCTGTGGTTCGTGGGGTGCTTACTGCGATCTCTGCATGGTGCACAGACCGCACAGCACATCCCTCACTGACACGAGCGGCCGGCGATCGCTGATGACCTGTCACCTGACCGCAGGCGCTTACTGACTGTGTCAGAGTGCCGGCGGTCAGGTGACAGGTCATCAGAGATCGCCGACCGCTCGTGTCAGTGTGGGATGTGCTGTGTGGTCTGAGCGCAATGCACAGATCGCAGTGCAGCACCCCACGAACCACAGGGACCACCAGGGAAGTGGAGGCTGCCGCCAGGCCCGCGGAGATGAGGGGTCCCGGCGGCTATCCATCGGATGCGGCCAGCTGGGACCCAGAATGTGCCGCGGGCCGGCATTAGGGTGTGCCTAGGCACACCCGGCACACCCCGTGCGCACGCCTATGGTAGGAGGAGACACCGTCGTGCCAGCTGTCCCCTGACAGGTGGTGCGTGTGAGTCATGCAGTACATCTTTGTTACGTCTTTGGCCCCCGCGGCACTTCCTGGGGGGGGGGGTTAGGGCGCCCGGTGGCATCGCTGTCTGGCCGGTTGCCAGTAGTTAGACCTGGCAGATCGGCATCTGAGGGGGCAGGGCTTGGCATTATGACGAGGAGCCACCAGCCATTAAAGCGGGGCGAAAAGATCTGCTCCCTAAAGTTCCCGCATCGCCTGTTATCTTGCAAACTCCTTTTGATTACTCTGTTGCTGACCTGATTTTGTACGAGGACCCTGTATATGTTGTGATCTGGCTTTTTCCTATTGACGATTCTCTTGCTTATCCCATGTGTGCTTTTGCCTGAGCGGTTTTGTTTTCATGTTCTGCTGCATGTTTTCGGTTTTCTATTTGCTACAATCTGGTTTGAGTCCTAATCTCAAGGCATCCAGTTGTTTGTGATTTGTTCCTGCTGATTGCAGCTTAAACCACAGGTTTCAAGATTAGAGTCCTGTCCTGCTTGTTGCTGAATATATATTCGTCAAGTATCTGAGTATTCCTAGTCGCTATACAGAATCCAATCTCTGATTATAGGCCTGCCCTGCAGGCTGATGAATAGGGATGAGCCGAACACTCCCTGAGTTCGGTTCGGAGCCGAACCCGAACTTCCCAAATGTTCGTATCCGAACCCGAACTCGAACTCAATACAAGTCAATGGGGCTGAAAATTCAGTTTTTTAGAGTGCCCTCCAAGAGGGCATATATGCTAGATATTTGCCATAAAAGGTGTATGGGGGTCCGGGTAGTGCCCTGGGGGACAGGAAACAAGGACAAAAAGTTTAAAAAAAAAACATTTTTAAAAGGGACAGTGAGTTCTCCATGAAATAAGGGTTAAAAATAAAAACGAAAAATTCCTTCAAATATCGTGCCTAGGAGGTCCCCATAACCTGCCTGTGAAGTGGCGGATTTCTAGGATGTATAGAAATATGTAAAAAACAAAAAATGACATTTCAAATGACGGTAAATGCTTTTCCTTTAATCTATCCATAAACAACTGCTTGGGGCGGCAGTCTGTATGAAAAGAGGAGACATTTTCGGACATGCAGAAAAAGTTTACTGATTTTTTGGCGGTGAAAAGCAGGAGAATGATTGGAGAATGGAAAATTCTAGACCAAATAGCCGATTTGGAAAGTGAGATAAATGGGAAAAATTTTCTGGTTTGGCTATTTTGACCTAGAATTTTCTCTGAGTTTCACCTTTCTCTGAATAACCCTGTCAGGGTTATTCAGAGAGCGGTGAAGAGTAGGAGAATGACTGGAGAATGGAAAATTCTAGGTCAAAATAGCCAAACCAGAAAAATTCTCCCATTTAGGCTAGGGTCAGACTAGCGAATTATTAACATGCTTTTAGGCGCACTTCATCACGGCCACACTAGCAGCAAATGACGGGCAATGACGGCCAATATACGAAGTACGGTCGCACGAAAGTCCGGCTGCGCAACGCAAGTGGAAAATGAACGCATTTTTTCGAGAACGCAGAACCGCTAGTACGGACATACAGAGTGCGCTGCGTCCACTAGCGGCGTGTGTGCGTGCGTGATTTGGAGACGTCAGACCCTGCTCATGTCCAGCCAACATAACGTCCAGACACCCAAAGTTTCCTGGTTTGGATCCGTAAAAAATCACGCACAAAAATGCACTTCGTATGACAGTTTTCGCGCATTCCGTGAAGAAAAACGGCAAAGCGTTAGGACGCACTTTTTGACAGTCGCTGTGAAAAATGCGTTAGTCTGACCCTAGCCTTATCTCACTTTCCAAATCGGCTATTTGGTCCAGATTGTTCTCTTTTCCTGCCATTCTCCTGGTTTTCACCTTTTTCTGAACAACCCTGAGAGAGAGGTGAAAGTCAGGAGAACTGGCAGGAGAAGAGAACAATCTAGACCAAATAGCCAATTTGGAAAGTGAGTTAAATGGGAGAATTTTTCTGGTTTGGCTATTTTGACCTCGAATTTTCACTTCTCCAGTTATTCTCCTGCTTTTCACCGCTCTCTGAATAACCCTGTGAATGTTTAATCCCGAGGTGAAAAATAACATTGCTTTAGATGTTATTTTGAATTTTTTTCAAACACCAGTTAAATCCCCATGTAAATAAATATTAGGAAGTTTTAGGAGGGAAATTAATTCTCAAATCCTCAAATCTCAATCAAAAGCAGGCACCACCCCACCCCCTCAGTACCTCAGTATAGTGTACAATGTATCAAACTGATTACCAGACTAAAAACACCTGGTGTTATGCCAGTTTGTGAACAGAGGTCATTTAGAGTTGAGAATCTTTCCACGTATACATTAGTTTTTAATTCAATATCTAATAAACCATTGCTTAGAATATTCTGCAGTAAAGAGTCTCTTTATTTCTAGATTTTTTAGTATTTTTTTAAGCATTTTCTATACATTTTTCAAAATTTCTTTTTTTTTTCCAACTCGAACCGAACACACCCAAAAAGTTCGAAGTTCGTGAACTTTCGAACTGCCAAAGTTCGGCCCGAACTCCGAACCCGAACAGATCATCCCTACTTATGAACTCAGTAAGTTCCTACTCTGTTGTTGTATCTGTTTATATAGAGTATTTGTGTTTGCACTAAGCGGTCTTTTGGTCTCCATACCAATTGAGCTTAGGTGCTACTCAGGCCTGTCCATTTACTCCCTGGCTTGGGAGATCAGATATGTAGCCTTTTTTGCATACTGTGTCATAGAAATCTGTCCAAAAGGATCCAAAATACGCTATTCGAGGGGAGTGCCTTATCTGATGATTGGAACGGTGCGCTATCAAAAATCTTGAAATTCAAGTTCACCGGCCAATTTGTTTCATAAGACTTTAAAAAAAGTCTCTCTCGTTTGCCGCACTTAGAGTTAAATTCGCTGACCCTGCGGTGAATTCAGCATTCACTCCAGGGTCCCCGCCGAGTGCATCCCAAAACTGCCAAACCGATTTGAAAAACTGCTGCAAGCCCGCAAAATCGATCCTCAAACACCGAACCCGTCGAATAGGGGTGAAAAAGAAGAAAAAATAAACACCCAACTTTTAAAACGCATAAAAAAAAAAATGAATAAAAAAGTGCATGAAAATGCCTGGAAATAATATGAGGCCCTATAAATAACAATAAAAAGGTCTGTTACAGGAAAGAAAAAAAAAAAAGAAAAAAAAAAAATCCCCATGTAAATAAATAATAATCTGGATCAAACATTTACCTGCAAAAATCCAGAAAAATGCAAATTAGAAAAAAAAAAAGAAGAGCCTCTTTTTGCTGCAAATTAAAAGAAAAAACTGTTGAATAAATATTTAAAAAAAAAAAAAATGGGGAATTTCCCCCCCCCCACCAATGACACCTGTGGGATTCGCGTGACATTTTGGTGCCATTCGGCGTTCTCTGAATAGATTAACAATTATTTCTCTATGTGTTTCGCTGGTAATTCGCCAATCGCCAGCTTAATGAACAGCCAAATGGCTCGAAATTGCACCGTACGGGGAAATTCACCCCCACAGGGGCAGCGACTGTGTGCCTAATCAACACCCTTGGACCCCTCTGTGATATCTAAAGGAATTAAAGCGGTTATTGATAAGTAGTAGAGGAGTGCGTTTCGTTACGAATCGCAATTCGTATGCAACTCCATTAATGGCCCAGTAGTGGCATTCAGGCACCCTCGGACACAAATTAGGAAAAACTTTATGCTTTTTGCCTGAGAGACGCTCATGTGTTATTTTGGGGGGGTTTTGACTAGGAGTTATTCACCAAGCATAGTTATTTCACGGACGTTCACTGTAGTTAAAGATGAAAGTTATAATTGTTGTATTCAGATCTCTGAAGTTCATCCTAACTGCAACACTGGCAAGGGAAGCTACTCATACCAATGGAGAACATTTTAATTCTGTGAAATGCCGACAATGCCAGCATTGCATGCCAGGATTTGCTTCGCCAGCAGACACCGGGTATCAGTGAATTTAGCTTAACAAAATCAGGGATGAAGAGGAAAAAAAAAAACAAGTGTGGGACCTCACTAAAATTTGTCCCCCATTTAGCAATTATCTTGCACGTAAATCTATAAAGGTAGATTTTAGACATATGCATTTCGTTTCATTCTGAATTTAAACGAAAATCACCCGATTTGTATTTTGTAAGCATTTCGGAAATACGAAAACTCGGCTGTCCGAATTAATGCATCGGCCTGAAAATACGAACCACGGTAGCATAACGTAAATGATCTGAAACGAAAATGATCCAAAAATGATCTGGGGGAAAAAAATAAATAAAAAAGGGGGGCATTTTCCCCCCCCCCCCATTAAAACCTGCAGGAGTCGCCCCGCAGAGCTCCGGAGCTATCCATGGTGCAGAAACATAAAGGGTTATTCAGAGAGTGTGAAAAGCAGGAGAATGACTGGAAAATGAAAAATTCTAGGTCAAAATAGCCAAACCAGAAAAATCCTCCCTTTCATCTCACTTTCCAAATCGGCTATTTTGACCTAGAATTTTTCATTCTCCAGTCATTCTCCTGCTTTTCACCGCTCTCTGAATAACCCTGATAGTGTTCATTGCTGAAAGTAGCTGGACTGAAAAAAAATAATACAGCTGCGTTCAGCAAATAAAAAAAAGCTTTGTTGCTTTAAAATAAACTAGGAAGCATAAAATGTAACCAAAAAAAAAAAGCCGAAAAAAATTCCCCAAAAAATGAGTTTTTGCTGCAAGTGAAAATAATAAACGGTTGAATAAATATTTAATAAAAACGGGGAATATTTTTACATTGAAACCTATGGGATTATTTTGTACGGCTGGTATTTTCATTTTATTGTAGTAGTACGAATTAATTAAATCAGTTTAACATTCCGAAATAACTCCAAAACCAAATTCGGTGCGATCTGAAATACAAATTGCGGGAACAGAACGAACGAGTGAGAACGGAAAAAAAAAAGCGGGATGAAATGATCCGAAACGAAAATTTGGGCCGTGCACATACAGTATCTAGTGGATTTTAGCAAAAACATTCTAAAGCCTACAGTATATTTAATTGTGACTTAACAGGTAAAGATATGATTAAAAACCTGAATACAAGCTTTATAGTGTGTGGGACCAATGGGAACGCCTTTCCCTCTGCAAAAATAATGGAGGAACTGCGTTCCAATTTGACTTGACTCCTGCACAAACTCCCTCTATACCCAATAAGCAATGCTTTGGGTATATTTGTATTGAAAGGGTCAGAGAATTAGAATTTTCTCTTGACAAATCTATAGTTATAGGAACCAGAATAAAACGGACGTATGGACAGCATCTTGCAGGTTTCATATACAGTACAGTGACATTTTCCATTAGTTCAGATTTATTGCGCTGTCTCCCTTATGTATAAATCATAGATAATGAAAGATTTTATTACATCATAAACCCATACATGTAAAGCTGCCCAGGTTTGTATCATAGCTGTGCCAATAAATTAACAGGTTTATTAAATCTCTTGCATTAGTAAATTATGCCCCATTAAAAAATAAATAAATTCAATCTGCATAAAAATGACATCTCTGCAAAGGTAGCGCTTTTAATTTTCTGACGTAAATGCATTAAGGTGTGAGAATTCTCACCATTAAACGGAATCTTTTAGATCATGGCACTCCTTGTAAATCTTAAATATATATATATATATAAGCTGAGCGAGCACCAGGCATGGGACTTCAATTACTCGGAGTGCAGGAGTGAACGATTATATATATATATATATGTTTTGGGTTTGTTGGACCCTCATAGAAACAGCGCTGCCTAGCAGTGGCTTTGACCAGTTGCATAAACCTTATCTCTGCTACAAAGCCGCAGTGTGACATAGCATTGATTTTAGGGTTCTGTGTAATAACAGACCCAGGATGTATAAAAGTGAGACAGAGGTCATTTGCATATCCTACCCAGAATTCCTTGCTGCATATGGGGAATGTGGCACAGGAGCTCTGGGATGCAATTCATCGATTTGCTGTGATGTGCAAGTGGCTTCTGCAATAATAAACATATATATAATTATCCACAATGGGAAAAATAAAAATATAGCAGGCACTCATGGGACATCATTAAAGTGGTTATTTTATTATTCTCTCGTTCGGCAAATTTCGTCAAGTACAGTATTCACTGAAGGGTCCTCAAAATCCGCCGATCCCCGAACAGACTGCCGCAAAACTGGGGTAAAATGTTGTTTTTTGTTTTTTAAAAAAGGCATTTAAAACAATAAAAATGCATGGAAATAATATAGAAGTTTCCATAAATAATAAAAAGGTCTGTTACAGAATAAAAATAGCAAAAGCGCCATTTAATAAAGTGGGAATCAAAAATGTCGAATAAAAAATTAAATAAGACTTTTTGCTGCAAATGAAAAGAAACGGTTGAACAATAAATAAATTAAATAGATAGGATATTTTTTTTACCATTGAAACCTACGGAATTCGCCTGTTTAAACCTGTCGAACTGAAGCACCGAAAATCTGGACATTTCGTTGCAGTTCGGCATTATCTGAATAGATTAACCATTACTTCTCTATGGGGAATTTCCCCATCGCCAAATTGCACCGTATTTCACTGGCAATTGACCAGCTTTCTGAATAGCCGAATTGCACCTTAGGGTGAAATTAGGTGCCAAGTTTGCCTCATATTGATTAACCCCTTAAAAGTTTCTTGGTTCCACCTCCATTTCAAAATTCAAACATGGCATCAACGTGTCGGGTCCACCGAGCCTTTATCAAGATCAAGGTCAGCTTTTTGTGGGAAAGGAGGGTCACAGGGATAGATACCAGTTGACCATTGTCTGATCAGTTGAGCCCTCGCGTTTTGCTCTGTTGGCAATTTTATTCTATAATAGGTGTTTATGTTCTACATTAAACGATTAGCAGCGACCAGACTCGGACTGTGCAACTGACGTCTGGTAATAGAAGGTCCATGTTGTTCTGTGGGTGTTGGGTCATTGGTGGTTTTTGCAGGCTGGCGGTGCTTTATCAGTCATGGCAATGGCATTCATGGTAGCATCCAAATAAACCCAGGCTTATCGACTGATGGCGACTGGGAAACTATGGATCACACCATGAAATTACAGTACTCAGATTAGATCTAACAAGGCCTCAAGTAGTGGAAAACCCATGTATGCAGAGCTAAAGTGGTAAACCAGAGATGGTCCAAGACTGTCGGAGATTTACTCCTGTATAATTTACGTTCTAAGTAAAGCAAAGAATCCAAAATGGCAACAGAAGCCAAAAGAGTATCACTACTTCACAGGAAAACAGTATCCAGTACCGATGTTCCAGGTAGCTGGTTTGTATGAACGGGTATAGACAATAGGGTCTCTCTGCAGAGATTCAGGGTAAAAGAACAGGCCATAGCAGCATCAGAGGTAGACTGGACAAGGAAATACGAGTCTAAGTGCAGGATCTCTACATATGATGTATTCCCATAATGGTGGATATCTTACATGGACCAGCTGATCTAGTGCTTTTGATCGCCCAGTCACCCAGATTGCTTATAGTTTGCTTACAAAGTAACTCTTCTTTGTCTGAAGACCATAAGGGTTCTTCAGAGAGCACTGAAATGTCACTGACATGTCGGTGCTCTCCTGTTCGCTGCACTTCGGCGAGGTAAATTTACCGACCCTGCGGTAAATTCAGCATTCACTGCAGGGTCCCCAAAATGCAGCAAATTGACCTGCCGAACGCATCTTCAAACTGCCGCAAGAAAAAAAAAAAAATAAATAAACAACAACACAACTTTTAAAAGTCGTTCTTTCAAAAAAAAAAAATCTGCATGAATATATATAAGGTCCTATGAATAGTAATAAAAAGGTCTGTTACGGAAATAAAAAAATAAATGGGAAAAAATGTTGTTTGGCTGAAAAAAATCATGAAAAATGAATAAATGGTTGAATAAAGATTTAAAGAATAACGTGGAATTTTTTCTTTACACTGAAACCTATGGGATTCGTCTGATTAAACCTGTCGAACGAAACCAAAAATCAGGGCATTTCTTTGACATTTCTCTGCTGTTCGGTGTCTCTGAATAGATTAGCCATTACTTCTCTATGAAGATTTCACTGCCGCCGAAGGTCACCGCATTTTACTTGGAATTCGCCAATATTTGGCGAATTGCCTGCGTTTTGAATAGTAGAATGGCCGCTAAATTGCACCGTACGTGAAAATTCACCGTTCGGTGCAATTCCGGGACCGGTTCAGTGTTCTTTGAATAACCCTTAAGTTATGCATTCATACTTTCGCGCACATATAAAAAAAGTATTTAGCCTAGCAATCATCACAAACACTGAAAGCAAAAACCAAACTCACATGATCGTTGGAAAACTACAGCAGAAAAAAAGAAAAAAAAAAAAAAAGAAAAAAATCAGCCCAAGCATGTAAACACTAGAATTTTGCAAACTCAGATCTGTCGAGGATAACTGCAGAGAAGTGGCAACTGACAAGTCCTTTACGATATGTAATGAGTATCAGATTGTCGATGCTCACGGGGAATCCCACACATCCATTGGAAGGAACATACTAGTTCCATCGCTCCAGGCAAGCCCAATTAAGCCGTGCAAGAACATTA
Source organism: Leptobrachium leishanense (assembly GCA_009667805.1). Taxonomy (NCBI): domain Eukaryota; kingdom Metazoa; phylum Chordata; class Amphibia; order Anura; family Megophryidae; genus Leptobrachium; species Leptobrachium leishanense. The sequence continues at coordinate 516,487,034 of CM019063.1, read as the reverse complement.
GTTGACTAAACTGATCCAATTAAGCTACAAAGATTCTAAACATGATCTATGGTTTTGGTTTTTTTTTATCCTACACTGGTGGCCAAAATTGTGGATACACCTTACATTTTTACAAACTTTTGCAGTTTAAGGCTGGGGTCAGACCAGCGCACTTTTAACGTGCGTTTAGGCGCACTTAATCACGGCCGCACTAGCAGCAAATGACGGGCAATGACAGCCAATATACGAAGTACGGTCGCACGAACGTCTGGCCGCGCAACGCAAGTGAAAAATGAACGCATTTTTTCGAGAACGCAGAACCGCTAGTACGGACGTACAGAGTGCGCTGCGCCCGCTAGCGGTGTGTGTGTGTGATTTGGAGACGTCAGACCCTGCTCGTGTCCGGCCAACATAACGTCCAGACACCCAAAGTTTCCTGGTTTGGATCCGTAAAAAATCACGCACAAAAATGCGCATCGTATGACCGTTTTCGCGTATTCCATGAAAAAATACGTCAATGCGTTCGGACGCACTTCTTTACGTTCGCGTGTAAAAATGCTTTCGTTTGACCCTAGCCTTAAGGGGACATGCATGCTTTGCTAGTGTGCTTTTAAAAATGTGCAATGCCTTTTGAATGAGTCAGTAGTGTCATTCGGCAGGCATAAAAAGCAAGTAAATATGATATTTTTTCATATTTACCTGCTTTTCTTTCTTGGAGTTTTCCACGCCCACCTCAGGAGGCAGTTTGAGCTAACCAATCAGTGCCTATACCTAGGTATAGCTAAAAAACACACTGAGCATGTGCGTCTGAGTTGCTCCTCCTCCCTCCTGCACTGCGAGCTGAGGGGAGGCCGGGGCTGACGTTTCGCTGCCAGCTACTGCAGAGACAGGGAAGGAAAGAAATCCACACACACAGGGTGAAAGAGAGACAGCAGAGAGAGAGGGACAACAAAGAAAACCACAGAGACATAGCAAAAAAAGGTAAAGAGAGAAAGACAGCAAGTTTAAGCAGAGAAAGCAGAAGAAAAGGTGCAGTGAGAGAGAGCACGCACAAGAGACAGCACAAGAAAGAGTGAGAGGAGGTGACTGTGTGAGGGAGTTCAAGTGAGACAGTGAGTATGTAAATCTTGAAAGAGCGCAAGTTAGCGAGTCAGCGGGTGAGTGTGTGAGCGAGCCAGCGGGTGAGTGTGTCGGCGAGCCAGCGGGTGAGTGTGTGGGCGAGCCAGCGGGTGAGTGTGTGTGGGCGAGCCAGCGGGTGAGTGTGTGAGCGAGTCAGCGGGTGAGTGTGTGAGCGAGTCAGCGGGTGAGTGTGTGAGCGAGTCAGCGGGTGAGTGTGTGAGCGAGTCAGCGGGTGAGTGTGTGAGCGAGTCAGCGGGTGAGTGTGTGAGCGAGTCAGCAGGTGAGTGTGTGAGCGAGTCAGCGGGTGAGTGTGTGAGCGAGTCAGCGGGTGAGTGAGCGAGTCAGCGGGTGAGTGTGTGAGCGAGTCAGCGGGTGAGTGGGTGAGCGAGTCAGTGGGTGAGTGTGTGAGCGAGTCAGCGGGTGGGTGAGTCAGCGGGTGAGTGTGTGAGCAAGTCAGCAGTAGGGATGAGCTGTTCGATCGCTTCGAAGTTCACATCGAACATAGTCTGTTCGCGAACTACGAACATTTCCGCCTGTTCGCTGCGTGTTCGCCCACAATGGACCATGATGCACTTTTCCACTGGCCTGAAGCTTGTAATTGGCTACAGCCTTGCACCTGACCACAGGTCAGGTGCAAGACAGGTTCAACACTATGCCAATCACGGCTCAGAGTCCTGATTGGGCAAATTTTCAGTCCCGCAGCACACTATATAAGGCTTCGCACGCGCTTCTGCACGCGTTTGAGAGGAGATTTCAGAGGAGATTGTTGTTGTGTTAGTGTGTGTTCTTACTGCCAGTCTGCCACCAGCTACTGGGGGGATCTCATCTACTGGGGGGGTCTCATCTGTTGTAATCTTTGTGTTCTCACTCCCAGTAACTATTTTGGGGGCTCACTAATTTCTACAAAATATTTGGGAATTGAGGTGATCTGTGTCTTGTCACTGCCAGCAAGTATTTTGGGGGTCAGTAATTGCTACAAAATATTTGGGAATTGAGGTGATCGGTGTCTTGTGACTCACTGCCAGTGCCACGCAGTTTTTGGGGGTCACTAATTTCTACAAAATATTTGGGAATTGAGGTGATCTGTGTCTTGTTGTCACAGCCAGTGCCACGCAGTATTTTGGGTGTTAGTAATTTCTACAAAATATTTGGGAATTGTTATAATCCGTGTGTTCTCACTGGCTGCCACCCATCAGGGGGTCTCACTGATTTATAGGAGGTTTCTGAGACTTGTAATCTGTGTCTTCTCACTGCCAGCCATCAGGGGGTCCCACATACTTCTAGCAGATTTATGCAAATTGTATGTTGTGTCTTCTCACTGCCACCCATCAGGGGGTCTCACTGATTTATAGGAGGTTTCTGGGAATTGTAATCTGTGTCTTGTCACTGGCTGCCAGCTATCAGGGTGTCTCACTGAGTTATACCAGAGTTCTGTAAATCTTTAATCTTTATACCAGAGTTGAATCAGAGTTCTGTATATATTTAATCTATATATCACTCACCATGTCTGAAAGAACAAAAAGGACAGGCAGACGCTCCCAGACACAGATAAGAGGGCAAGCAGCCCCTGTGTCGGGAGGCTGTGCCTCTGGTCGTGGTGGACGTGGTGCATCCTCTGCAGGGGCACGCTTGTCCTTTATAACTGGTGCTGGCCGTCTTAAGCAGCAGCAACATACAGAGGACTTGGTGGATTTGCTAACCAGGCCATCCTCATCCTCCGAGTCCTCTGCCAGCCAGGCTTGTAGTGCTTTACAGTCCACCTCAGCTGCCAAAGCATCTAATGCAGCCTCCATGTCCACAGCTACTCCTGCCGTAGCCTCGCTATCACACACGGAGGAGTCAGCTGAATTGTTTGACTACAATGACAGTGACATGCTGCTTGAGGATGCGCAGCAAGTACAGTGCTCTGATTCAATCTCTGAGGTTGAGGAAGGGAGTATAATCAACCTAGAGGAAGGGGGTGCCAGTGATGACACACAAATAACTGGCACTCATGTTGCCCCAGCAGCTGCAGCATACTGCCAAGTTGGCTCCAGTGACGAGGAGATAGGGGATGATGATGAGGTCACTGACTCCACCTGGGTGCCTGATCGAACAGAGGAATCAAGTGAGGAGGAGGGAGAGGAGGAGGCACAGCAAACACGAGGCACGACATCCTCTATGACCAACCGTAGCACTAGCCAGTCCAAGGCATCAGATCTCAGAGCTGCTCCGGTGCAGAGCGCTGTTGTCTCAAAGCACACATGCAGGAACTCTGCTGTCTGGGAGTTCTATAAGAAATGTGCAGCAGACCCCACCGTTGCTATTTGTAATCTATGTCAGATGAGGCTCAAGCGTGGGAAATACACCAGACGCTTGGTACCACGTGCTTGAGGCGACATATGACCACCTGCCACACATCCCGTTGGCACAAAACTTTGCATAGGTCCTCCTCCTCATCATCTGTCTCTACCCCCACTGTATGTCCTGCCATGTCATTGCCTACAACCTCCACTGACAGGGATGATGCTACAGTAATGGATGTACCAGGTCTTTCCTCACAATGTGACAGCATCCCATCAGCTGAAGATTTACACAGTCAGATTACGTTGCCCCAACTGCTGCAGCGTAAGAAAAAATATAGTCCCAACTATCCCCAAGCACAGCGTCTAAATGTCAGCTTAGCAAAATTACTCGCATTGCAGCTGCTGCCTTTCCAGCTGGTGGACTCTTCTCCCTTCCGTGAATTTGCTGAATGTGCTGTACCACAGTGGCATGTTCCAAAACGTCATTACTTTTCACGGAAGGCCATTCCAGCACTATACCAGCACGTGGAAGACAATGTTATCGAGTCATTGGGAAATGCAGTCAGCAGCAAGGTGCATGTTACTTTAGACACGTGGTCCAGCAAGCATGGACAGGGTCGTTACATTTCCTTCACGGCACACTGGGTAACTCTGATTGCAGCTGGGAGGGATCCAAGATGGGGCTCTGTGCTGGAGCTTGTTCATCCACCACGCCTCCAGAAAGCTGCTTGTATGAGGTCTGTCTGCTCCACCACCACCTCTCCCTCTTCCTTCTCCTTCTGTGTCTCTGGCGAAGTGGCAGTTAAACCGACGCGTGGCAGGGGCTACGCAATGGCTCAAGCAAAAAGATGCCATACTGTGCTTGATCTGGTTTGTTTAGGGGACAGGAGCCACACCGGGCCAGAAATTCTGTCAGCTCTGCAGGGGCAGGTGCAGAGATGGTTAACACCACGCCAGCTTCAGCTGGTAATGGTCGTCTGTGATAATGGCAGCAACCTTCTCTCCGCCCTACGCCAGGGTAAATTGACGCATGTACCATGCCTAGCACACGTCCTAAATCTGGTGGTACAGCATTTCCTAACCAGGTACCCAGGGCTGGCAGAGCTTCTCAGCCAGGCCAGAAAAGTCTGCAGCCACTTCAGACAGACATTCCCAGCAAGTGTTCGCCTGGCAGAAATTCAAAGAGAATTCCACCTTCCCACAAACCATCTGATCTCTGACATGCCCACCTGGTGGAACTCGACATTAGCAATGCTGCAGCGTCTGCACAAGCAGCAGAGGGCCATCAACGAGTACCTGTGTGAGTATGGCACAAGGACAGGTTCAGGTCAACTTGTTTTTTTTTCCCCCCGCAGTGGCTGATGATCAAGGATGCTTGCACTGTACTGTCACCATTTGAGGAGGCAACGAGGATGGTGAGCAGGGACAGTGCATGCATCAGTGACACAATTCCTTTAGTGTTCCTGCTGGAGCACACTCCGCGGGGAATTATAGATGTGGCTCTAGAGCCAGAGCAGCGGGAGGAAAAGGAGGCCTTCCCTAGCTCTGAAGGTCCCAGTCTTTTCGCAGACCGCATTCCAGCGGGTCCTCCTCAGATCAGACAGGAGGAGGATGAGGAGGATGAGGAGGAAGAATATTTGAGTAGTGGGGGCATTGAAGGTGGGGATTCCTCAAGGGAGGGTTTTGTGTGCCCAGAAACACAAGGACTGGTACGTGGCTGGGAGGAGGAAGTGCACGATGGGGGTCATCCTCCTCATTGAGCAGGAAGACTCAGAAGCTAATGCCACCTCCAACCTACGCTGCATGGGCTCCCGTATTATGCAAAGCCTGCTAAAGGACCCCAGGATTCGTACTATCAAGGAGAGGGACCATTACTGGTTGGCAACCCTTGATCCACGATACAAGGGTAAAGTTGCAGAGCTCATCCTGCCCGCACAGAGGGAGGACAGGATGAAAAAACTTGAGGACGCTCTAAAGCGACACTTGTGTAACACCTTTCCAGGCACTGGTAGGTTACCAAGTGATGACACAGGTGCTTCTAAGGCTGCAGATGATCAGAGGAATAGTGGTGAAGGCCGGGGCCGCTTGACTGATGCCTTTTTAAATTTTTTTAGTCCACGACGCCCAGGAACGTCAAATGTAGGCACCCATTGCCAGCGTCTTCACCATATAGTGCAGGACTACCTAGGGGCAAGGGCAGACCTGGATAACTTTCCAGCAGATGATCCACTGGCTTACTGGGTGTTGAGATTGAATCACTGGCCAGAATTTAGCCAATATGCAATGCAGCTACTAGGTTGCCCTTTATCTAGCGTGCTTTCTGAAAGGACGTTCAGTGCTGCTGGAGGTCTTGTCACAGACAAAAGAGTGCGTCTGTCCACCGACTCTGTAGACCGGCTGACATTTATAAAAATGAATCAGTCCTGGATCAGCAGCTATCAATCCCCTGATGCTGACTTGAAGGAATAGATCGGGGAGGTCTTCTGCATTCACAAAACCTCCAGCACTGAACTCTTCCACAATACCACAAAAGGGTTACGGTGTGAAGGCACTTTCTGCCATGAAAGGCACAATATTTGGCTGCACTGACGCCTGTGCCATATTTATATCATTTTAATTTTTTGAACCGCAGGGTCCAACCCTGCACTCTTCCACAATACCACAAAAGGGTTACGATGTGAAGGCACTTGCTACCATGAAAGGCACAATATTTGGCTGCACTGACGCCTTTACCAGAATCATATCTTTTTAATATAGGACCGCATGGTCCACCCCTGCACTCTTCCACAATACCACAGAGGGGTTACTGTATGATGGCACTTGCTGGCCTGGCACCAAAAGCACAATATTTGGGTGCACTGCCACTGACGCCTGAACCAGATTCATATCCTCAGAGGGGTTACTGTGTGACGGCACTGTTGCCGATGCTAAAGGCCCAATTTTAAAGCACCTATTGTTACTTTTATCCAAAGCCTGCATAAGTTTCACCATAATTTAGCCCAAAAAAATCACTAAGCTTTTTCTGCACGTCCTAAAATGTCTTTTCATACAGGCTGCCGCCCCAAGCAGTTGTTTATGAATAGATTAAAGGAAAAGCATTTCATTTGAAACGTCATTTTTTTGTTTTTAAATGTTTCAATACATCCTAGAAATCCGCCACTTCAAGGGCAGGTTATGGGGACCTCCTAGGCACGATATTTTAAGGAATTTTTTTTTTTTCGCTTTTATTTTTAACCCTTATTTCATGGAAAACTCACTGTCCCTGTAAAAACGTATTTTTTTTTTACTTTTTGTCCTTGTTTCCTGTCCTCCAGGGCACTACCTGGACCCCCATACACCTTTTAAGGCAAATATCTAGCATATATGCCCTCTTGGAGGGCACTCTAAAAATCGAATTTTGAGTCCCATTGGCTTGTATTGAGTTCGAATTCGAACATTTGAAAAGTTTGAGTTCGAATGCGAACCGAACTCAGGGGTGTTCGGCTCATCCCTAGTTTACAGGTGCATTCTGTATATAGTCACTGTTACATTTTTACAGGTGCATTCTGTATATAGTCACTATGTTGCATGTTTACAGGTGCATTCTGTATATAGTCACTATGTTACATGTTTACAGGCGCATTCTGTATTGAGGTATGTTAGTAGGGATCTATTAAGCGACTTTAGACTGTGGAAGATTTGATGGCGTCTGGGAGGTTATTCCATAATTGCGGTGCTCGGTAGGAAAAAGAAGATGGAGTCACTTTCCTTTTGTATTATTGTGGTATTGTAAGTAAGGTGCTGGTCCTGGATCGGAGGTTATAGGATGAGGGAACTGCTGGGGGAAGCAGTCTATTCAGATAGGGTGGCAGCTTCCCCAGAAATCTCTTGTATTCAAATATTTAAATAACCAAAATTAGAAAACCACATTAAAATAACACTTTAATACATTGAAATGTTATGTTAATGCTAATTGATGTGTTTAAATGATGGGCGTATAATGCTGTCAGACTGGTTAGCTGAGAGGGTTTACTTTAGATGATTTTAGGAATCTAGGATCTTAACGTGTGAGAAATCAGCACCATGGACAGGGAATAGTCTTGTCAGGATTTCCCCACAGGAAAGCTGTGTCTGCATATATGTGTCAAAACACTGAACATATCTAAAAGCAGGGATAAATATTAATTGCAGCTGTAACGATTGCTATTAGAGCACTTCTAAGGACCAAGATCATGCTGAAATGTCCAAGATTAGTTAAGTACAGTACAAAAAAAAAAGTAGTTAGGTGGCAAAATTCTCCAAAAAACTAAATAAACAGCTGAATCTGACAGATGTAAACTAAAAAGGTTCAAAAGATCCAGAGCGGAAACACTCTGCATAAGCCTAAAAATTATACAGCGCTAATGAAACCAAGCTTTATGCCGTTTGTGCGGCATATGTCAAATTGCATTGCTAGCTGCAGGGACTTCTGCATTTCAGCAGCCCTGAACCAACCAAAGAGGGGGATCAGCGTGCGCTGAGGGAGGAAAAAGGCAAGTGTCTGCAACTAAAATAAAAATAATTGGGCAGATTCTGTCAGCAACAGGTGCTCAAATAATTAGAGCGTCCCTTTACGTAATGTAATTATTACCTCTTAAATGGAATCCAGGTTTAATTAAAATTTTAAAAAAAGACCCACAAGATTATGAGGGGGCAAGATAAACAAGCCCGGCCATACTGTAATACTGTATATTAATATCATACAAATTAGATGCTGTTTACGATTTCAAAGCGGTTATCCGGTAACCAGGCAACCATCATTATTCCAGACCAAGCCTCACATCCACCACTACCCTTATTTGACATTTGATCCGCAGTAGCTATGCCGAGAACATGCTGCCGGTACACTAAGAAGTGTAACACATGCAAAAGCATTTTTATGTTGAAACACAAAAAAAGCAAAAATCAAACAAAACATAAAATCAGGGTCTGCAGTCTGTTTATAGTCTGCATATTATATGAGCGATTGGGAAAAATAAACAAAAATGAAAGAAAGATAAAACAGAAAAAAAATCCCGTTAAAATTATTTAATGTGTCTGTTACTTAATATCACACAGCTATTCTACAGAAAAAAATCGAGTATGGAAAATATGGGTTTTAGGCAGGTGCAGGGACTTGTGTAATATGGTGAGACTGTCATAAGGCTGGTAGATCTCACCCTGCCCGGCCTCATTTAGAGCCATATCTACATCAGGGGCGGATCCAGGTGGGGCAACGGGGCAATTGCCCCCCCCCCCCGAGAAAATATTACTGATCCGCCGAGTGCTTCTGTACCTACTAGCAGCCGCTGGCATGAAGCTCGCGCCACTCGCCTGGGATCCACCTGACCAGCCGCGTTCTCGTGAGACCGCGGAGTTCACGTGAACTTCTGGGTTCTTGCGAGTCCGCGGCTTCTTTGTGATTCCCAGGCGAGTGGCAGAGCTTCATGCCGGCGGCCACTCGTAGGAACAGATGCACTCGGAGGGGTCTGGCAAAGGGAAGAGGAGACTGCTTGGGACCGTGTGAGCTGGGGGCAATATATCCATGTGTGAGCTGGGGGCACTATATATCCATGTGTGAGCTGGGGGCACTATATATCCATGTGTGAGCTGGGGCAATATATATCCATGTGTGAGCTGGGGGCAATATATCCATGTGTGAGCTGGGGCACTATATATATCCATGTGTGAGCTGGGGCACTATATATCCATGTGAGCTGGGGGCAATATATATATAAAGTGAGCTGGGGCAATATATATAAAATGTGAGCTGGTGCCAATATATAAAATGAGAGCTGGGGCCAATATATATATAAAATGAGAGCTGGGACCAATATATATAAAATGTGAGCTAGGACCAATATATATAAAATGTGAGCTGGGGCCAATATATATAAAATGTGAGCTGGGGCCAATATATATAAAATGTGAGCTGGGGCCAATATATATAAAATGTGAGCTGGGCCAATATATAAAATGTGAGCCGGGGGCCAATATATATAAAATGTGAGCTGGGCCAATATATAAAATGTGAGCCGGGGCCAATATATAGAAAATGTGAGCTGGGCCAATATATATAAATTGTGAGCTGGGAGGGGTGGGTACCCTGGGCCCCTGGTTTGGAAAGGGTTCGCAGGGCTGCGCAGATGGGGTGCCACGTGTGTCCTGCCAGCATTGAAAGGGTGCACTGAACAGCCCACACCTGGGTTACCCTACACTGCATAGCTTCAAGGGGTATGTGCTGGGAGGGGGATACCCTGGGCCCCTCGTATGGAAAGTGTTCGCAGGGCTCATGAGCCACATGAGGACAGACCCTGTGCAATGTTCTGGGGAGAGTGAGTGTAACGAGCACAGCTTGTGATTCGGCGCGTCTCTGCCTGTCACTGTGAACCCAACACCTGCTCTTAACCAAAACTGGTAGAGTGCCCCCCCCCGAAACCTGTGTCTGGATCCGCCCCCATCTACATGTACTGGATATTCCTTACCTTGCCCAAGATTATGAATATGAGAATTGAGCGTGTCCATGTAGATATGGAGTATTGCCAAGCAAGGGTTTACTACGGCCTTCTAATTTGTGCCTTAATTTAATCACTTTTTTAAAGAACAACCGGTTAAATATTTTTTTATTTTTAGTATATATATTATACACTCTATGATAAAGATTGATCGTGTATTATTTTTACTACATTATAGGGGTTACTCCGAGAGTTCTTTCGTTCCTTGTACTTTAGCATTCACCGCAGGGAAAAGCTGCCGCATCGATCGGAAAAACCGTTGTAAAAAAATTGTAGAGACCCGAAAAACCTCTGAGAAAAAGCACCCGACGATCTGCCAAATGGGGTAAAAAAAAAAAAAAAAAAAGTTGCTGAAAAATGCCCATCATAAATTTTTTTTTATAATTAGACCTTTTGCTGAAAATTAAAAAGAATAAATGGTTTATTAGATATTGAATAAAAACGGGAATATTTTTAACAATGAAGCCTATGGGATTCGTCTGATTAAACCTGCCGGACATCAGGGCATTTCACTGACATTTCTCTGCTGTTCGGTGTCTCTGAATAGATTAACCATTGCTTCTCTATGGGGATTTCACTGCCGTCAAACAGGCACCATATTTTGCTGGCAATTCGCCAATATTTGGCGAATTGCCTGCTTTTGAATAGCCAAATGGCCCCAAAATTGCACCGTACTGGGAAATTCAATGTTCGGAGCAATGTCGGGGTCAGATCGTCTCTCTCTCTCTGAATAACCCCTTATATAAAATCTTCCATGGGCGCACACACCCCTTTGGAATATGCGGCGCTTATGATGTCGCTTTGTCGACCAGCACGCAGTGGGAGAGTCCCAGAAAGAATTCCAGAAAGAAGGGAGGGGGGGATTGAGGGCAAAGGTTCGTAGAATGAAAGGGTTGCCTACAAATACACCCACTGTAACCCTTACTAGGCAGAGAACAATACTATCAGGGTTATCCAAAGAGATCCGAATTGCTTGAGAAAGGTAACCGAACGCTGAAAATCAGCGTTCGGTTACCTATCCTGGCCATTCGGCTATCCAGAAGGGGGCAATTCGCCAAATCCTGGCGAATTGCCTGCACATACGGTGCCTGTTCGGCGCCTGTTCGAGGGCAGTGAAATCTCCATAGAAAAGCACTGCTTCGGCTATTCAGAGAACAAACACCAGCAGTGAAAGGTTCCCGAAATGCCCTGCCATTCGGTGGTTTAATTCGGCAGGTTTATTCAGGAGAATCCCATAGGCTTCAATGTTAAAAATATTCCCGTTTTAATTCAATATCTAATAAACCGTTCATTATAAAATTCTGCAGTAAAGAGTCTCTTTATTTATAGATTTTATAGGATACTTTAAGCCCTCTTTATTATCATTCCCTGGACCTCATATGTAAATTTCAGACATTTTCGCTCAGTAGTTTCTTTGCAAACAGCTTTTCACTTTCACACATTCATACAAACTGTTTTGCTAATTTATTCACCTCCCTCTGTCTGCGGTGTCGGCTTTTTCCGGCGGCTTCGCTGCGTGTGATCGGCTCCTGCTCGGGTTTTTCTGGCGTCTTCGATGGGTTAATCCAGATGTTTTTGCGGGTTTTCTGCGTGCATTCGGTGGGTTTTGCGGTTCGTTTTCATCGGGTTTGTGGCAGCTTTTCCCTGCAATTCGGGGACCCTGTGGTGCTTGCTGAATACACTGCAGGGTCGCCGAAATGGGATCGGCAAAAGGAACCGAATTGAAGAGAATGAAAAGTCACCGAACGTGCGGTGACTTTTCGAATCTCTTTGGATTACCCTGTATAGTTACCAAAATATCTAGAAGCTTGAAACCACCAGCACAGGTGCTTAAAACAGCTTGCATGCAGTTTGCAGTGTGGCAAGCAGAAGTATGCATATAAAAAAAAAATCCAAATTAAAAAAATATATACGGTATATATTTAATAAAAAAGGCACAAAATGTTAGAAACAAAACTATAATTTTTTCTCTGTAAGCAGAGCTTCTGAGTTGCGAACGTTGCAAAGTACTCTGTATAATTAAGCGCTTCTTGAGAAACCTCAACTATATTAATAATTTGCTGCTCCAGCAAAAGAGAAAAAATGTTGCAAAGACATGAATAAAAAAATATATATATATTGAGCTTCATATTGAGCCATGTAAAGAAAACATCCGGGCAAACGGAATGTTATCTGTAACTTTGCCAATATGGAAGAATATTGAAGAATGTAGAGTGCTCTTCCAGTGATTAAGTCACTGGATAAACAAGCAGGGTTATTCAGAGAGAGGTGAAACTCAGGAGAATGACTGGAGAAGTGAAAAATCTAGGTCAAAATAACCAAACCAGAAAAATTCGCCCATTTATCTCACTTTCCAAATCGGCTATTTTGACCTAGAATTTTCACTTCTCCAGCCATTCTCCTGGTTTTCACCTCTCTCTGAATAACCCTGAAAGTTTCCCTGAAGTTCCAACTTCTTTTGTTGACGCATCAGTATCATTCAACATTTACCACGCAAATTCCAGGTCTTACTAGCTATATAAATTTGGTGCACATACAGGATTATACAGAGAGAGGTGAAAACCAGGAGAATGGCAGGAAGAGAGAACAATCTAGACCAAATAGCCGATTTGGAAAGTGAGATAAATGGGAGAATTTTTCTGGTTTGGCCATTTTGACCTAGAATTTTCACTTCTCCAGTCATTCTTCTGAGTTTCACCCCTCTCTGAATAAAAGTTAAAAGAAGACAGGTTTAATAAGTCAGTGGGAGATTGGGGGGGGGTCTACTCCCTACACTGAAATGACAGGGAATGAATGAAAATTAGAATGTTTTAACCCCTTCACTACCGATAGAGATATCTCGGGCCTCAAAGGCACCATTTGGGCTCTCGATATGCTGATCTGCAGCCTAAAAGCAAATGAATTTTGTATGCTTTTGGGCTGCAGAAGGTGCCACCAAAGTTTGAGCCCTGTGGGCATAATGCCCGAAGAGCTAAAACTGTAAAATCGTCTGATGATGCCCTTAACATGGGGCTTTCAGCAGCCGAAGCAGGAAAAAAAAGAAGAAAATAGACCAGCCGCTCAAATTGCCATGGCACCATCTACTGGCCAAAATAGGTTATTTACAGTAAGAAATACAATGGGTAGAAGCTCAAATATTTCTTGATGTAGAATTAATTTAATAGGATTTTTCAAAAGAACCACTGTTTATTTTTTTTGAAAAATCACTTGGTAGTGAATGGGTTAAAAGAAAAAAAAAATGTCCAACCGTAGGAATAGTGATGAACTTTCCATATTTCCTGCTTTAAATTGTCTACGGCAAAAAAACGGTCCTGGTGGTGGTGGCTTAGGTATAATGGATGGATTAGTGTTGGTCTGGTTTGTGAGGAGTTGACTTCAGTGACCACTCGCACTAGTGAATGGAAGCTAGACCAGCTGTCACACAGGGGCCAATTCAAAATTTAATTTCGGCGAAGATCTGCTCACTTCAGCGGTTCCAATGCACTAAATTTTTGATGAAACAACCATCAAAAGGTCTCCATATTTTGCTGAAAATGAAGTTGCTGAAGCCGATGGGGGGTGGGCAAAAAAATTAGAAGAAACCTATACTAGGTTAAATCAATAGAAAAAAATTATTTTAAAAAAGGGTCCTTAAAAGAAAAAGGTCAAATAAAAAAAGTTTATTTAATAAAGTCACAAGAATGTATTAAATAGGTTTTCATAATAACGGTCTCGAATTAAAAATATGTATTATTTAAATGTATTATTACATTTAAACCTTTTTAGATTCGCCTGTTTAAACCTGTCGAATTGAAACACCTGAATCCAGTCATTTCACTGCAATTCGGCGGTCTGAATAGATTAACCATTCATTCTCAAATGGCACAATTTCGTTGCCATCACATTTTGCTGTCAATTCGCCTGTTTTTGGGGAATTTCACTGAATTGACAGTTTTGAGAATACACGAAATGCTCCTGAAATAACACATACAGTGATTTGCATGTTCATCTGCAATTCGGACGCAAATTCGCTGCTTTGATGTCACATTTGACTCTGACCTAATGTTCTCGCCCCACATCCAGACAGTGACCAAATCCTGTTACTTTCAACTCAAAAACATTGCCCGTGTCCGCGCCTTTCTGACAAGATACCGCAAAGGTGCTGGTTCATGCTCTTCATTTCACAACTTAATTACTGCAACTCGCTCCTCATTGGCCTCCCCAACTCCCGAATTGCCCCTTTGCAATTTGTAATGAATGCAGGTGCCAGACTTATTTTTCTCACTAAACGCACCTCCCGTACCTCCCCCCTTTGCCGGTCCCTCCATTGGCTTCCTGTACGTTCCAGGATACAGTTTAAAATACTGACGATCACGTTCAAATTGTTCAATAACTCAACTTCCCCTTACATGTCTTCGTTACTCCGCAAGCACATCCCATCTAGACAACTCCGGTCAGCAGGTGATCTCCACCTGTCATCTGTCTACACACGCACGACCAACTCTCGCCTCCAAGACTTCTCAAGGACAGCACCAGTCCTGTGGAATGACTTGCCTCACCCTATCAAACTCTCCCCTGATCTTCAGGCCTTCAAGAAATCCCTCAAAACCCATCTCTTCAGATTAGTGTACCACATCACTGATGCAACTCATCCCTCTGCTCACCTACTCACACATGATTGAAACTGCTTCTATGGACCCATTGTTCCCAAACCACTGGCACTAATGATCCTGATATCCAGTAAAATTCCCATCGTCTTCCTCAACCTCAATCCTTCTAGATTGTAAACTCCGATGAGTAGTGGTGTATTTAGGTTTTGTGCTGCCCTAGGCCTGACTAAACTCGTGCCCCTAATTTAAATTTGACACACCCATTCCTGTCAAGGTCACAATCTTCCTGGTTAAACCCCACGCTTCCACTTTAGGCTCCACCTTTTCCTCTTAGAGCTCCGCCTTTTCCTCTCTTTATATTAAAAGTGGATACCAAGTTCCTACTTGTATATTTTGTATACCATGTCAAATGTTGTATCTATTGAGATTATTTAATATTTAAATTCAAACATTTTTACAAAGATCAGCCACGCATGTCAAGTATACTGGATCACAGCCGCTCTAATTGGATGAACAATAAAATCCACAGAAACGTGCACTGCATATGAGCGTATCACAGAGCTGCACAGCAATAAAACCCACAGAAACATGCACTGTGTATGAGCGTATAAGAGCTGCACAAAAATAAAACCCACAGATATGGGCACTGTGTATGAGTGTATCACAGAGCTGCATAGCAATAAAACTCATTTAAACCCCCCACTTCTTTTAATTTCATTAACCCTCCCCACGCTTTTCAATTCATAACTCCCCAGTCTTCTCATTTCATTAAACCCCCCCACATCTTTTCAATTCATTGACCCTCTGTCACGATCCCCAAAAGAATGCGGTATAGGATCCTCGCACGCAGCACAACTATCCTCTCCCTCCGATCCTTAGGAGTGGTCGGTCAATATATATCCCTATGCCTGGTACATGTTACAGCCAAGTGCGGGTAAATGTTACAGCCAAGTGCGGGTAAATGTTACAGCCAAGTGCAGGTAAATGTTACAGCCAAGTGCAGGTAAATGTTACAGCCAAGTGCGGGTAAATGTTACAGCCAAGTGCGGGTAAATGTTACAGCCAAGAGAGGAAAACAGAACAAAACCAGAGGTCAAATACCAAAGAATGTTAGGAAGACAAAAGCAAGGGGTCAGTACACCAGAGAATGTCGGAAGCCATTTGCCAGGGGTCAGTACCAGAGAAATCACAAAATACAAAAAGGTAGCGCTAAGGGGTTGAGAAACCACATTGGGGCAATGCTGGAATGCATGGTCTGTGGTTTTAAACCTGTTGGTGCCGGCGTGCCACATCTTCGTGCCCCGCTCTGCCCCCCCCCCGTCTCACTTGTCTGCCGGGATTCCCTTTTTCGTTTGGCGTGTGGCCAGCGAGCAGCAAGGACGATGCTGCCGGCCGCCTGGGGACATCAGTGCGGTACGTAACACCCTCCCCACGCTTTTCATTTAATTTAAACCCCCCCACGCTTTTCATTTAATTTACCCCCCCATGCTTTTCATTTAATTTAAATCCCCCCCCGCTTTTCATTTAATTTAACCCCCCCCCCCATTGACCTGGGGCTGGCGGCTGGGACCTGCAAGCCACCGCTCCATCCTGGCATCTGCACACTCTTTCTGCAGCATGGTGGAGCGCTGGGAGGAAGTGACGTCATATGATCACTTCCTCCCAACGCTGCAGCTCAAGAACAGAAACGCTTGGCGGCCGGGTATTAAAGAACCGGCGACCGCGAGCGGCAGGTCCCACGGGGCTTCAGTTCCCAACCGTCCCATTGACGCCCCCTGGAAAGTGCCGCCCTAGGCCAAAACACACCGCTGCCTTATGAGCAGGGCCCTCTACACCTCTTGTTTCCATCCTATGTCCGTTTATCTGTATCTCGTTCCTTTTGGTTATTAAAAAGCGCTGCGGAAACTGTTGGCGCTATATAAATGATGACAATAATAATAATAAATTCAGGAGTTGGTGAATAACCCTCCGTATTTTGATTTCATGTCTATCGCGGCCAGACTATCAGCTGTGTTTAAAACCATTTACAAAAAAGTGACTAAAAAGAGTTGGACATGCAATACAGAATAAAACTAGAGCAGGACGAGGCTTTTCACTTTGTAGCATTTAATGACAATCAACGACATGTCTAGTTACCGTCTAATCAAAATATTTCATAAACTATTAAGCAGAATCTGCGGGGTGGGGGGGGGGTTGTTAGCGGGGCTGAAATGCAAAATCCAATTAAAAATATTGCCTGTGCTTTAATACAGTGTAAATTGCAGAGGTCACAACAAACACCTTTAATACCTGCCTTTTGATCAAATGGAAAAACGTGTTGCATAAATATTTGTAATTTACTTTACATACAAGCACTTAAGAAGAAAAAAAAGGCGTTATTTCAAAAACACAAAACGCATATTTAATTGTGTGAATCAATTTCAGGTATTGAGTGTTTTGGGGAAATACAGTAATTTAATGACCTGTGTTGCCTTCCTTGCAGGGTATAGTTGGAATCAAGGAGGTACATCCAAAAGGGGTCAAGGAGGTACCCGGCGTGAGCCAAGGTGGGCCCGTTATGCGGGATAGGCAGCCCTTTAAGCAGGATTGCCGCTGACTACATATTACATAGAACAAGACCACGGGATACAGAGGACAGGGCAACAGGAAGGGCAAGGGTTAAGGGAGAGAACAACAGACTGACACCCAGCAGCAAACTAAAGGGGACCCTGATCTAGATACGGTCCTTGGAATGGCCGTCTAATCTATTGGATGAGGATCTCCGTGCTGAGTGACACTCAGAACCAGAGACAGGACACAAGGGACAAACCCAGAGACAGTAGTAAACATTAGCTGAAGTCAGAAACCAGAACGGGTAATTAATTATTATTATTATTATACTTTATTTATATAGCGCCAGCATATTCAACAGCACTAAACAATGGCCAGAATATAGACAGGGTTACAATACATTGGGATGGGTTGTCATACAAGTCAGGAGATCACAGAGCATAGGGATAACACAATAGAATAATGCAGAAACTGTTGGCGCTATATAAAAGATGACAATATTAACCGGGACAGAGTCATACACAGGAGTTTAAAATCACATATATAGAAACAAAACAAATCAGGATAAACCAAAATAAGATAACAGACATGACACTTGGAGGAGCAGACAGATAAAGGAAACAAGAAAGCAGAATTGTCCTGTCTTTACCCTTTGCACCTTGTACAGCGCTGCGGAATGTGTTGACGCTTAATAAAGAAGTAAACCGAACACTGGAAAAAAAGGAAAGATTAACAGAAGTAAATACCAACACAGGAACAGATACACGGCAGAACCTCAGAGAGCGATGACTCATGCAAGTGCCCTGAGCATAGGGAGAGACTGACTATATATAGGGAATAGGGTAGAACAGGCAGATCACGTGATCCCAGCCCAGGCTGGCTACAGGGTAATCCAAGAATGGAGGGAAAGGAAGGAGAAAGCCCAGACTAGGGCAAGAGCTGGCCCGAATCAGCTCACCATAGGGATCAGGGCATACGCCCCTCATTACGGTCTTGTCTTTGTAACGTGAAGATCTCAAGACAATGTTGGCATTGTACTGATCAACGTCTTGCAGCCACTAGGTCATGACACACTGCCATAGAATTAGCGGAAATAGGCGGCCGTCTCGGGCCCCTTACATACACTTTTAAAATTTTTATTTTTACACTTTTTTGTTTACATTTAACAGTCATGTTCGGTATCATTGGAAAGGCTATGCTCTGGCTGTTCCACCAGTACTGAACACTAACCCCTAGCTGCCACGGATAGGGAGATAGGGGGTTCATTGGAACCCCCTATGTCCACCATAGGTGGCAGCTAGGGGTTAACTCCCGAACTGATGTCATCGCGCTATGCACGATGTCGCCAGTCATCAGGGGGAGATCCCGGAAGCTTGGCCAACATCCAAGATGTTCGTCGAACTCCGGAAGGGGACTGCGATCCGGCGCCTATTGGCACTGAATCGCGATCCAGCCCCCAAGGGGTTAAAGGCAGCCACTGCTTGGAAGGGCAGGTTATGCCCTTCAAAGTGGTGCCTGCCTTTAGCTTCTGGCCTTCACGGATGGGGAGGGAGAGAGGTCCAAAGGACCTCCCCTTCTGGCACCTTCCCCCACACTGGCGATGGGGTGTCTGAAATAGAGGTCATCGCATCGTACAATGACCTCTATCGTGCCCGCCTGGGTCCTGGAGGCTGGGCTGACATCCAAGATGTCAGCCCGCACTGGGGGGGGCTGCAGCAATCGGCCAGAATCCTGGCTGCAAAGGAAGGTCGCGCTCAGCGCATCCTCCGCAGCCAAGTGTCCATGCGGCAGGATGCGCTGAGCGCGTCCTCCACATGGAAGGGGTTAAGGTCTATCAAAAGGTCTCACTGGCTTAAGAGTTCTACATGGTTTTAATCAGGTTTTAATGATAGGTGTGGAAAGGCCTGATAAAGGGCTTCTCCATCCTTAAGAGCCATTGTACATGGGGCCCTCCATTAGTGATAGTGTGTTTTTTTTTTTTTTAAACACTTTGAAAGGCCAGGTTTTATTTTTTTTGGGCCAAAAAGACTTGTATATATAAATATATACACACTTTGAAAGATTTTTGACATTAGAAATATATATATATATATACACACACACACACACACACACACACACAGACATACACAGTCAGGTCCAGAAATATTTTGACATCGACACAATTCTAACATCTTTGGCTCTATACACCACCACAATGGAGTTGGAATGAAACAAACACAGTGCGCTTTAACTGCAGACTGTCAGCTTTAATTTGAGGGTATGTACATCCAACTCAAGTGAACGGTGTAGGACTTACAGCAGTTTGCAGATGTGCCTCCCACTTGTTAAGGGACCAAAGGTAATGGGACAGAATAATAATCATAAATTAAACTTTCCCTTCTTAATACTTGGTTGCAAATCCTTTGCAGTCAATCACAGCCTGAAGTCTGGAACGCATAGACATCACCAGACGCTGGGTTTCATCCCTGATATATACTATATAATATATATATATATATATATACACACACACACACACGCACATGTACTGGTCATCGGGCCTACCGGGAGATTACCGGTGGACTGATGGCTCACTAGGCCAGCCGAGCCTGACTTTTAAAAAAAAAACAAAAAAAAAACACCACTCTTTTTTTATATTTTGCAAAAACACTTATTATTTCGTAAATTTGTGAGAAATGTTTAATAATAATAATAAAAAATATATATATTTTTATTTTAAAAAGACTTTCTAATTTTGTAACAGATCTTATTATTTTTTAATGGACCTTTCTTATTATATAGACACATTTTTATCTCCTATTAGGAGAATATGAATTTTTTTTCAGTTCAGAGGAATTTTCCAATGCTAATTAGATGCGATTCAGAGGTTATTGGCGCAATTCTGCGGTTTTCTACGATGGCCGATAACGGTTTCTGCAACTCCATTTTCAGCAAAACACAGTGAAAGATCACTAAATAGTGAAATCACTGTATTTTCGGCGAAATGGAATCACTGAAGAGCGCCGAAATGTGGTGAAACACAAAGCACCGAAATTGCACATAATTTAAAAATCACAAAATATGTTTTCATTTCATTAAATTCCAAAGCGGAATCTTTAGCTCCAGCCCATAGAGATCTTAATCCAGCCTGCGTGTTTGCATACCGGAGTGGGCCAGTCTGGATGAAGCCCAGGGTAAGTGTGTGTGTGTGTGTGTGTGTGTGTGTGTGTGTGTGTGTGTGTGTGTGTGTACACAGTTTCCACGTGGACAGGAATATTAAAAAAATAAAAGTAACAGAATGCAGTGAGTTCATGTTCTACATCTGTGTACGTTTCATGGAGCTCTCACTTGTGCCATTTTAACAAGAATATACTATTAAAACTACATGACCCGCAAGATATTTTACGAACACCTCATACCACATCAGTGTTTCCCAACCCTGGTCCTCTGGTTCCCCCCCCTCCCCACAGGTCAGGTTTGCAGGATATGTGAAGCACAGCACAGGTGAGAGGATTTGCAGGTCAGTGATTGCAGGATTCAGTCTGCATTTCCCCAAGGTGATCCTTAAATCCTGGCCTGTTAGCAGGTCCTCCTGAGGACCAGGGTTTGGATCCACTGTATCAAGGAATAATTGTTTTAGCATACAGGGCGAGGATTTGCCCTCTGCTCCGAGCCATCACTTTAACCAGCAGCAGATGCTGTCAAACAGGAGAGTGCATGATCGGGTATAATGGCGATTTATGGAGGAGTCTGACATCCTGAGATCTGATTTCATTCTATTAGAATCTTGAGTGACAATAAAATGATTGCTTTTTAGGTAAGGGACAGCATTTATCATTAAATGATAGCAGCAAAATATGTCATGATGCCGGGAATAATTAGCTCAATGTTTTTCCTCATGTATAGCAACCTATAGGGTGGTTTTCTATTCTGTACAGCTCACATTATGAAAAGTCACGCATTTCAGTTTGTTACATGGATACATTGTCACTTTCCTCCCCAATATCTATAAATCGAATCTCTATATGCAGCACAACTATCCTAGATTTCCTATCCTTAGAATGGTCGGCAAGTCTACCTATAACAAATCGGAGGAGTTCATAACCAGAACATACCAGGGGTTAATACAAAATCGAAATGTAAGAGGAATGCCAAGAGTCATATACCAGAGCGGGTTATCAGTAATATCAGATGTCGTATTGCCAGATCGGTTAGTCAATGGAAAGCCAGGGGTTAAGAGCCAGGAGAGAAGAGTCAAACAAGCCAGGGTCGATGCACAGAAATAGATCCAAATTCACAACGAGCACTGACAGGAGTGAAAACAGGGGCGTGATGATACCCTTCAGGTTCATTACCTGTCTCAGGCTAGGTATTGAACCTGACGGGCACCGTTTTACGCCATACCCTGCCCATGGCCGTCCCACGTGATCGTGCCCGTCTGCCTCAAAGGCACTGCCGACCGCCGGGTCACACAGACGGCGTGGGACGTGACACACACATTGGTCTTACTAGTGCATACCCTGCCAATAAACCAACCCATGCTTATTTACTGGAGACATACTGAAGCCAGAGGGGGAAAGGCCAGTGCCATGTTGGATGGAGCCTGTAGGAGAAATGGACTTTGCATAGGGGTGAACGCCTTAAGCTGGTCTGGGACTTTAAGGGGAATATTGCCACATTCGATTACTTCTTATTTTTACTGCAATTTAACCACACCTTGGGGGACACTCCTGGGTAGGTTTTCCAGATCAGCCAGGGTTTCCTGGACACGTAATTTATTGATGCTGAGGGACAGTGCATGAAGAATGCAACCCTGCCTCATGTAGAATCCATACGTTGCAGATGGGAAATCAAAGAGGGATACCAGGTGGTACAACATGACAAGGTAACAGATTTTCCTCCTGAAGCGTATGAATTGTACATGTTAGAGAGTGAATTCATCCGGGCTTTCCCCCTGCATGAATTAGTAATACATGTCGAGGAAAATATGGCTGACCTGGCAACCCTGACCCAAGTCCAGAAAGAAGCCTGGGAATGCTGTTCCCTCACTATTCTAGCATGAGGATACAATTTTATACAAAAGGTCAATATTCAAGGGTTTTTCCAGGACTTTAGCATTCCCAATTTCTCGGGGGAATGGTATTCTCATGCATAACGAAGCGCCGCAGCTGCCAGAAATCATGAGGGCCAAAACGGTACAGAAATCTTTAAATGTTCCCACACTTTTTTGGACTTGACCATGGGCGCCACCCCACTCCTCTTAGATTGTAAGCTCATCCTCTTCCTATCAGCATGTCAAACACAATTTCTCAGACACCTGAACAGGAACAAACCCAGCGAGCAGATGTCGAATTTCTCTAAGCTCACGCCTGTCCATGTTTTTATGGACTTTTTTCCTTTTCTCATCTATCAAGCCAAGATTTGTGTCTGATGGTTGGATTGCCAACGCTCTCCATTGGTCATTTTACATCACTTTTTCAACCTAAATCAGGGTCATAAGATTATTCTTGCTTGTAATGAACAGCAACACAGACTCGGTCCCCGTTCTCTGAGGATACGGCTGAAGCACTTGTCATACCGGCTTAGAAAATAGATAATAAGCCTGTTGCCATCTGGGTGACTTTGAGCATCATTAACCTATCATTACATAATGAACATATTGTTTAGATCACCCCTGCCTGACACTAGGAATATAAGAAACATCATTAGTGGCCTGCCTTTCCCTTGGATTAAAAGATCCCTTTATAGTTCATTTGTTACTGGAAATATTTTCATTTAAAAAAATTACTTTGCCAGTTTGAGCTTTATATCAAAAGGATTAATTGGTCGCTGGGTCCTGGAATAACACAGTGCATTCAAATTAAAGGACGGAGGGGGGGTGATTGCAATTTTAATGCATTCTGTTTCATAATTAAAAATATATATTTTTCCCCAATTTTAACATTATTTCCATGTTAACTAAATTAGACTTGTATTGTAGCATCATAGGCAAGGCCGGCCCAAGACATTGTGCTGCCTGGAGCGAAGGATGAAATGATGCCCCCCCCCCAAAAAAAAAAACACGCAGCGTGTATGAGCGTATCACAGTGCGCCACAGCAATAAAATTCAAACACTCATACACACCGTACATTCGAATTTTCTTGCTGTTTAGCTCTGTGATCCAGTAATGTGAGGTATATATAACTGAGCCCAGCATCACATACCCAGCAGTGCCCAGCTTCACATACCCAGCAGTGCCCAGCTTCACATACCCAGCATCACATGCCCAGCAGTGCCCAGCTTCACATACCCAGCATCACATGCCCAGCGTCACATACCCAGCAGTGCCCAGCGTCACATACCCAGCAGTGCCCAGCGTCACATACCCAGCAGTGCCCACACATGGGTATATTTCCCCAGCTCACTGGTGGATATATTTGCCCCCAGACTCACACATGGATATATTTGCCCCCAGACTCACTCATGGATATATTTGCCCCCAGACTCACTCATGGATATATTTGCCCCCAGACTCACTCATGGATATATTTGCCCCCAGGCTCACACATGGATATATTTGCCCCCAGGCTCCGACAGGCAGATCGTGCGGCCGCCGCGTTCCTTCCTTCAACGAGCGGCAACCTCGTGAGTATCTGCCGCTCGCCTGGGATCCACCTTCCAGCCGGCCGCGATCTCGCAAGATCACGATCGCGGCAGGCTGGCGGATGGATCTCAGGCGAGCGGCAGATAGTCAAGTGGCTGACACTCGTTGAAGGAACGAACGCGGCGGGACACGATCTGCCGCCGCCACAAAAAAAAATAGTGAAGAGCGCAGCAGCGGTGCCAGGGGCTGAAATTTGCCGCCCCCGAATTTCTGCCGCCTGGCGCCGCTGCTCCGCTCCGCACCATTGTCGGGCCGGCCCTGATCGTAGGTGTGTGCACAGGGTGTGCCCAGGCACACCCTAATGTTGGGTAAAGGGTTCATCTTTGGCCCCCTACATACGTTTTTTGGATGTTCCTTTTCTGGTTCAAGATAAATTACATGAACATTGACTGTATCACTTTATAAACATTGGTAATTCCTACCTAGAAATAACTGTTCTGCACAAAATTAGCCATAGATATGTACAGTAATTAATATTCAATTGGTGCACACCCTTATGATATGGGCTGTGCACGCCTTTGTGTAGCATCAATATCCTATGCCTCATGCTTCAATCAAGACGGTTTTTCCCAAAAGTCACTGCCAGACCAGAAATACTTTGTAAAATTTAGTAATTTAACCAAAAATAAAAATTTAAGAATGATGTCTGTATGTGGCCGACGTCCTCCATGCAATAGGTGCCATTGCACGTTGTGCTATAAAGAGAGTTGTATCTTACAGAATAACCCGTTTTGAATTAGGTATTGCTGCACAGATTATTACATAAGCCCCTGGAATGCATTAGTGGATTTTCACCAATCTCCGAATTGGCCCCGAACTTTGAATTTCACCGTTTGGTGCAATTTCAGGTCAATTCACCAAATACAGGAGGATTGACAGCAAAATTGAAAATACAGTACAATTCGAAAATGCCCCATATAAGACTATAGGGGTTATTCAGAGAGTTCTCTCGTTCCCCACACTTTGGGGAATCAAATTCCCCGACCCTGCAGTGAATTCAGCATTCACCGCAGGGTCCCCAAAGTGCAGGGAAAAGAGGCTAAACGCAAAGAAAAAATAATAATTCGCCAAAAGATCAATCAAAAATCCGCTGATAACCCCCACCGATACAATAAGAAAAGTCAGATCGATCCGAAACGCCACAGGAAACCCAAATGTACCAGTCCAGAATATCTGCCGAAAACCTGCTGAACACGTCCGAAAAAAAGCAGACGATCCCACGAACACAGCACTGACCAGCCGTCGCAAAAAAAGCCGACAAGCCAACGTACGGAGTATAAATAAAGTAAACAAAAGGATTGAAACTTTCTAACTTTTAAAAGCCTGCAAATTAAAAGAATAAATGGTTTAATAGATATTGAATAATCCAACCAGCTGCTATCAAAGTAAACAACCAAACCCTGCAACACCCCTAGATGTAGCAAATGCCTTTAATAACGATTTTGTTGGATGCACCTGTCACGGTGGCAGTACCACCAGGCACGCACCACCCTATACTTGCCCTCCGATCCTTGGAAGTGGTCGGTCTGTATATATATCCCTATGAATATAACTCGCAGGAAGGTGAGGCCTTGGTTCCTGAGAGAAGCCCCTATATGCAGAGATGCAGGGTAAACTGCAAGGACAGGTGAAAGCAACAAAGGGTTAACAAAAGACCTCTGTACGGCAATACCAAAGATTCCCTGCACTGAAAGACCGGTCTTTAGGATAGCCGGATCTAATCTAAAGGAAAGTATTACCTTGAAGCCGTACAGAGTCTTTTGTTGTATACAGATGACAGGGTTTCCTGGAAACGGTACAGAAAAGGAATATACAATAGAGTAGTCATAAAGAGGAAAGCCAAAAGGTCATAACCAGAGAGAGTACGTCATACAGAATATAGGAATAGGAACCAGAAGGGAAGTCAGTCAAGCCAAAATCAGTAACCGGGGAATCTGAATGGAACATAAACAGCAAAACAAAATACAGCAATAGACAGAACTGAATACACAGAAGGAACTGACATAAACTGGAACAGAAATAATGGAGGCAAAAACTGAACAAGGATGAACAAACGGAGGATATCAGGAACACAGCAAGGAGCTCTCAGGACACAAGTGGCAAGGAGACCAGGCAAAGTAAAATGACCCAGCAATGTCCTATAGGTACATTGCTCTAATATAGGCAGGGGAATCAAGGCAAGGTTCAACAGGTGAGCAGCACACAGAACACCAATTAACCCCTGGGAGGCCACCCAGGAATTGGCAGCAACAGAAACACAAGGGAAAAAACACAATATACAAATACAGAGGGCAGGAAGACAGGTTTGTCAGCATAGAACGTGACAGTATCCCCTCCTCCACGGGTGACCCCAGGGCACCCAAAACAACAAACATGACTGACAGAATCAGGAAACCAGACCACGAACACCAGTCACTAAAATCCATTGAGGACCCACTCAGAGTCGTCTTCCTCCTCAAAACACATGAGCGCATTAGGGTCTTTCTTGATCATGGCCCAGTGTGCCTCACGGAACAACATCCCGCATGGGGATCGTATATAACCCTCGGGTACAGGGCTAGAATTAGGGATGTTAGTACCAGTCAGGCCACTACCCTGCTGGACCTCCTCAAGATAAGCACGGAATACGGCATTATCAGACCCATCATGGAGCGTGATATTCTCGGAACTAGATTGACTAGTGTTGGTCAGCTTCCCACGTCTCCTCCTGGATCGAGACTTGGAAGGGGTGACCAGCCCACACGACACGGCAACAGTGGGAGTAGGCTCGCCCACCTGTGCCTTACCATGAGGTTTGGAAACCTCGGACTCTCTGTGGGGCATGGGCACAGTGGTGCTGCAACGCAGCTTTGGCACTGCTGACACACAGCTTGCCATGGATCTGACTGGCAGCTTACCAGAATCAGACATCACTGTCACCGCTGGCTTCGTGCCAGGATCAGGCAGCACCCGTGGCTTCGTGCCAGGCTGGGCTGGCTGCGCATTGCCAGACGGAGACAGGACTGGCTGCGCATTGCCAGACGGAGACAGGACTGACTGCGCATTGCCAGACGGAGACAGGACTGGCTGCGCATTGCCAGACGGAGACAGGACTGGCTGCGCATTGCCAGACGGAGACAGGACTGGCTGCGCATTGCCAGACGGAGACAGGACTGGCTGCGCATTGCCAGACGGAGACAGGACTGGCTGCGCATTGCCAGACGGAGACAGGACTGGCTGCGCATTGCCAGACGGAGACAGGACTGGCTGCGCATTGCCAGACGGAGACAGGACTGGCTGCGCATTGCCAGACGGAGACAGGACTGGCTGCGCATTGCCAGACGGAGACAGGACTGGCTGCGCATTGCCAGACGGAGACAGGACTGGCTGCGCATTGCCAGACGGAGACAGGACTGGCTGCGCATTGCCAGACGGAGACAGGACTGGCTTCTCATTGCCAGACGGAGACAGGACTGGCTTCTCATTGCCAGACGGAGACAGGACTGGCTTCTCATTGCCAGACGGAGACAGGACTGGCTTCTCATTGCCAGACAGAGACAGGACTGGCTTACCGCCAATGGGCACTGGGGTTG
Source organism: Leptobrachium leishanense (assembly GCA_009667805.1). Lineage (NCBI taxonomy): Eukaryota > Metazoa > Chordata > Amphibia > Anura > Megophryidae > Leptobrachium > Leptobrachium leishanense. The sequence continues at coordinate 516,459,802 of CM019063.1, read as the reverse complement.
CGGCTCTACATGTAATACACCCAGTAACAATATGTAGGGTCTGTCTTTTAGCTGCCAGTCGCTGCTCAGAACCAGCCAGTTGTGTCTTTAAACCCCTACAGCCATCAGAGGTATTCACATAAGTCTGAGGTTTATTATCGGATGCCCAGAGCGACATAACCTCCATGGGTACTTCATCCTCTGGCCTTGTGGCCAAAAAGGATTCATCCTTCATAGACTCATGTGCCTCTTTCTCAGACCTGGATTTCTCAGGAGGTCTGAACTCAAAGTGGGGTCTGTTGCCATCTGACTCCCCGCAGGGTCTGGTACCATCAGATCCCCTACGTGGTCTGGCACTATCCGACTTCCAGCTGTAACTGGCACCAGTGGATCTCATGAGTGGTCTAGCTTTAGCGGCCTTACTGTGGGACATGGGCACAGTTGGCACTCGGCCAGTATCAGGGCGCACAGACTCACCACAAGTCTTGAGACGCACCGGCACTCCAGCCCCAGGACGCACCGGCACTCCAGCCCCAGGACACACCGGCACTCCAGCCCCAGGACACACCGGCTTGAGGGGACATCCAGACAAAAAGTGCAACGAACTGGCACAATAGAAACAGAGATTGTACTCACGTCTTCTGTTCTTTTCATCAGGAGAAAGCGGACCACGAACCCTGCTTTCAAATGAGACCTGATTGCCAGAGTCTAGACACAGGCTCAGTAACCCTTTGAGGTGAACCACAAATTCCTCAACATGTGCAATATGGTTTCCAACACGGTACACATCTCTGCGGGCTTATGTAATGGCTGGGTCATTATGTCACGGTGGCAGTACCACCAGGCACGCACCACCCTATACTTGCCCTCTGATCCTTGGAAGTGGTCGGTCTGTATATATATCCCTATGAATATAACTCGCAGGAAGGTGAGCCTTGGTTCCTGAGAGAAGCCCCTATATGCAGAGATGCAGGGTAAACTGCAAGGACAGGTGAAAGCAACAAAGGGTTAACAAAAGACCTCTGTACGGCAATACCAAAGATTCCCTGCACTGAAAGACCGGTCTTTAGGATAGCCGGATCTAATCTAAAGGAAAGTATTACCTTGAAGCCGTACAGAGTCTTTTGTTGTATACAGATGACAGGGTTTCCTGGAAACGGTACAGAAAAGGAATATACAATAGAGTAGTCATAAAGAGGAAAGCCAAAAGGTCATAACCAGAGAGAGTACGTCATACAGAATATAGGAATAGGAACCAGAAGGGAAGTCAGCCAAGCCAAAATCAGTAACCGGGGAATCTGAATGGAACATAAACCGCAAAACAAAATACAGCAATGGACAGAACTAAATACACAGAAGAAACTGACATAAACTGGAACAGAAATAATGGAGGCAAAAACTGAACAAGGATGAACAAACGGAGGATATCAGGAACACAGCAAGGAGCTCTCAGGACACAAGTGGCAAGGAGACCAGGCAAAGAAAAATGACCCAGCAATGTCCTATAGGTACATTGCTCTAATATAGGCAGGGGAATCAAGGCAAGGGTCAACAGGTGAGCAGCACACAGAACACCAATTAACCCCTGGGAGGCCACCCAGGAATTGGCAGCAACAGAAACACAAGGGAAAAAACACAATATACAAATACAGAGGGCAGGAAGACAGGTTTGCCAGCATAGAACGTGACAGCACCAACACCCTGATTGCTAAGATAGCAATTGAAACACATTCAGAAAGGCAGCACACAAGTCAAATCCTTTCCAACTGTGCAAAAACCCTGTTTCAAAGGGAAATTCAGTTTTAGACCGGTGCCTGTCAGTGCCATTACTAAACTTCTCTGTAACCAAAAAATGAAACACCAGTCTGGACCTGACCAAATCCCAGCAATGCTGCTGAAAATCAGCACGCTGGCAATTGCAAAACCTGTCACAACCCTAATCAATGAATCACTGGCAACTGGATATATACCCAAACTCTGGAAGACTGCAAGAGTTTTACCTATCCATAAAAGTAGAGACAATACTTTGGTATCCAACTACCGTCCAATATCATTGCTTCCTGTATTGTCAAAAAGTCTGGAAAAATGTGTTTACACTCAATTACACGATCACTATCAGTTTTGGAACTATTTAACCCCAGATCAATCCGGCTTCTGTCCAAATCATTCAACCACAACCGCCCTTTTAAAAGTTTGTACACATATCCATGCTGGCATGGAACAAGGAAACCTAACTGGAGCCATCTTCCTTGATTTTGCCAAGGCCTGTGACACGGTACACCATGGCATCTTATTACAAAAACGTAAAAGCACGCTAACCTGGTTTCAATCATATGTGTCTGATCGGTCGCAATATGTGTTCATTTCTGACAGCACTTTCCTCCCCCTCCCAGTCACGTGCGGTGTACCCCAAGGCTCGATACTCGGCCCCCTGCTATTCACAATATTTATAAATGATCTGCCCAACGTCTGCAAAGCCTAAACTTTACACATGTACGCAGACGACACCGTAATCTATACCAGCAAACCAAATCTCGTGCATCTGGAGGCCGTGCTGCAAGAGCAATTCACAGGAGGTAGAAAAGTGGATCAGAGATAAACCTTTTCTAAATACTGACAAAACTGTTACAATGCTCTTTGGAACAACACCTAAACTACACAAATTGCAAACACCCCATCTATGTGTTGGGACAAAATCAAATGGCACGCTGACCACAGTCACTTCTCTCAAATATCTAGGTATGTGGTTAGACCCAAATCTATTAGGCTTGTGCACCAATTTTTTTTTCGGTTCGATTCGATTTTTCGGATTTTTAAACTTTTCGATTCGGCTCGTTTCGACCGATTTCTGTTTCGATTCGGTTCGGCTCGACTCGGTTTTCGTGTACATTTTTTCGGAATTTCGACCATTTTTCGTATTTTCGTGTCACTTAGCTCGTTTTTTGTATCGACTTTTCGTATTTTCGAAAAATCTTGTTTTTCGGAACGTCTGTTCTCCTCGTTTCAAAGCAATACATTTCGATTTGACACATTTCAAGTACATTCGAAAACTCCGAAAATATTTCGTTTCGGCTCGGAAAACGTTTCGGATCTGCCATTTTCGGATCTAAAAATTTTTGGAAAATCGGCCGCACCCGAAAACACGAATCGGGAAATTTCGTGAAAATTTCAAAATTCCGAAACCCGAAACGCACATCCCTAAAATCTATCTTTTGGCCCCCAAATCGAAAAACTCTCATCTAAACTTTACCCCAAACTAGGTGCCCTGTACAGAAACAAATCCTGCCTGAGCCCCGCGGTAAGAAAGCAGATTGTACAGCAAATGCTTATGCCGGCTATTGAATACGGAGATGTAGTGTATGCAGCTGCCCCTCAAACACACCTCCAGAAACTTACTACATTGTATAACTCATTCTGCCGCTTTGTGCTACAATGTAACTACATGACCCACCATTGTGACATGTTAAAAAAGCTAAACTGGCCATCACTGGACTCTAGACTAGACGCACCCTTCACCTTTCCAACCTTGTGTTTAAGAGCTTTTCTGGGAAACTACCACCCTATCTGAATAGGCTGCTTCCCTCAGCAGTTCCCTCATCCTATAACCTCCGATCCAGGACCAGCACCTTACTTGCAATACCACAATACATAAAGAAAGTGGCTGGATCCTCATTTTCCTACAGGGCACCACAGTTATGGAATAACATCCCAGACGCCATCAAATCTTCCCCCAGTCTAAAATCCCTTAAGAGCTCCCTATTAACATACCTCAATACGGAATGCACCTGTAAACATGTAACACAGTGACTATATACAGAATGCACCTGTAAACATGTAACATAGTGACTATATACAGAATGCACCTGTAAACATGTAACATAGTGACTATATACAGAATGCACCTGTAAACATGTAACATAGTGACTATATACAGAATGCAACTGTAAACATGTAACATAGTGAATATATTTCCTACATATTTATTTTCTGTTAATCTATATATTTGTTTTGTGTTAATATCTTGCATTTTACTACTTTGTATTTCTGTAATGACTCCAATGTTCTTGAACCCAGGACATACTTGAAAACACGAGAAATCTCAATGTATCCTTCCTGGTAAAATCCTTTATAAACAAATCAATAAATAAATAAATAAATATGGGATTTTTTTTTTACATTGAAACCTATGGGATTCGGCTGATTAAACCTGCCGAATGAAATCACCGAACAGCAGGGCATTTCATTGACATTTCTCTGCTGTTCGGGGTCTTTGAATAGATTAACCATTACTTCTCTATGGGAAATTTCACTGCCTACCGGGCGCCGTATTTCTTTGGCAATTCGGCAATATTTGGCAAATTGCCTGTTTTTGAATAGCCGAATGGCCCCGAAATTGCACTGTATGGGGAGATTCACCGTTCGGTGTAATTTCAGGGCTAGTTTGGCTCTGAATAACCCTGTATGTTTTCTACTCACAGAAGGTCGAGTTGCACCAAAATTCCGGTGAATTACCATAATTTTCCGTGTTTCTATTTGACTAGTGTAACCCCATCGCTGCGGGTAACGTCCTCATTGACTCCGCTATATGCGAAGGACATTCTCCACACATTATCCGCTAGCGGGAGCCCTGGGAGATACACTCACCTCTATCTCTGTGTCCGGGGTCCTGTGACGTTCTGACTTCAGGGAAGCCAGACACCGATTTTATACCCCTCCCGACGTAAATGACATCATCGCGCCGTACGCAATGATGTCAGTTTCAGGCGACCCCCCCTCGCAAAGCCGGGAGATCGCCTGGAAGGAGGGGGAGGGATTCTTTCAGATCCCCCCCTTCCGATCAGGAGGCTCTACAAGCTGAAGGCAGGCATCGCTTGGAAGGGCAGTGTCTGCCCTTTCAAGCGATGCCAGTCTTTAACCCCTGAAGTGCCGGACCACGATCAGGCGCCATTCGGCGCTGGATCACGGCCTAGCTCCGGTGGGGCCGCCAACTTGGATGGCGGCTCCACTTCAGGGTCCCCCCTCGTCACCTGACATCATTGTGCATGGCACGATGACATCATTTAGCTGGGGAACCCCTAGGACGCCCGTGGATTTCCCAAGGAAATCCCCTGGTGGAGATATAGAGTTCAAAGGAACCCCCTATCTCCCGAACGGTGGCAGCTAGAGTGTCATGGTTGGTGTCATTTGAAATACCAGTGCATGGCTTTCAAATGATACCAAACATGACCATGTTTAAAGCAAGATAAAAAAATTAATAATTAAAAATTATTAATTTTTGTGTGTTATTTTTTATTAATGCAGCAATATTGTTCCCATTTCAATTATAAAATGTGAACAATGATGCTGCACTATTTTCTATGGGGTGCGTTTTTGCTAAAAATCACGTAATTCCCCCCACAAAAATGTAACGAGTCCCCATTTCTAATTTTTTTAACAAGCGCACCCCCATAGAAAATATAAACCCAAAGGCTTGCATGATAAAATGTGAAAAACAACACTCTACACACTGTAGATGATTAAAAATTCAAATGTTATTGCTTTTTTTGTTATAATATACAGGCAGTGGAATGACGTATACATATAATAATGATATATTATGAATCTGCCGAGTTTGCCAGAAAGAATGATATATAAAATGTCTGGATCATATAATAAAATGTGGAATTGCGTTTAAACATGAGGAGCAAAAGTGGTAAAAATGAGCTCAGCACACAGCGGTTAAATGGCTCAGCAGTGAAGGGGTTAAGCAGGCGACTCCCATAAGTTTCAATGTAACAAAAAATTATTTTTTTAATAACAAAAAGGAGTTTATTTTTTTGCAGAAACCCTTTAGATATAAAACAACTTTTTGTATTTTGTATTGTGAAACAAATCCGTTTCATTTTACTGTTTCACAAAGCACCCCTTCATGGTCAATTGGCTGTGGTGCTGAATCTGTTGTATTCAGCACCACAGGCCAATAAACAGCTCAATATTTAACCCTAATGTATTGTTTTGTGTTGTTTTTGGTGAGCCGAATCGATCCCAAATTACAAAACAAAATTACGAAACGAATCAGTATTCAAAACGAATTCTGTTTCAGACAAAATTATTTTCAAACGAAACAAAACAAGTTTTTCAGGTGTGCACACCTCTACCGCACATGTTACAGACATACTGTAACAAACTATACGTGGTTCACATGTCACGTTGATACGCAAGTTGACAATACTACAAATGAACAAACCCACACGGAATGTCGGCAAAAAGAAACAAGCAAAACAAAGTGCAACTAAACACATTTGTTCCTGTACACCCAAATATCTACACAGTGTACAGTATCAAACGTTTGAAGGTGTTTTAATTAGGACAGGGAACGAGGAGAAGATGATCCAACAGGATGCCCATCAATACTTTTGCAGAACAAAGTAAAAACATCTAAAAACGTGGATCAAGGCTGAGCTTTATGCATTTAACTAAATGTCGCTGCTTCCTTTTCTGCAGGATGCAAAAAAGGAACAGAAATGATAAGAGCCTGTGGATTTTCTGCAAATTACTGCCATCCAGAGCCTCATCTCTATTCTCTTATTCGATTTTCTTGAACACTTTTTTTTACGCATTAACCATATAGTGAATTCAAATGGAGAGAAGGGGGGGGGATAAATCTAGCCTTACATCAGCCCGCATCCCTCAACCATGTGACACTAACGCACATTTGCAATACTATAAATAAGAAGTTTTTATTATCGTGATGTATTCCCTTTAAATATTTATGATTATTATTCAATTTATTCTAAAGCTCTCCCTCATATCCATACTCACCGCCGTTACCCAGGACTATGCATTAATATTTACCGCGAACACGTTAAAGACGAGAGGTGACAAATTACGACGAAGCGTTAGTAGATTATTTCTTGTCACTTTCCAGAAGAGGAAACCCGACATACATCTGTAGATACTTAGTAGCTCATGGCAATTATTACGTTGTATTATTTGGCGTTTTGTTAGGCGCGCTTATTCGCATGGCATAGATCTCACCGCGCAGTTCTTCGAGGAGGGTTTATTGGCGAGCCACGCAACTAAAAAGTCATGGAGACAAAATATTAGGATTTCATACTGAAATATCTAGCACGGGTGCAAGAGGTTTGTGGAGACCCATCGATTTCCTTTCTTTTGTTTATGATCTGTAATGGGGAAAAAAAAAAAACGTGGGTTCAGGTCTCTATGAATCGCCCTGTACTATTGAAGTGTACCTGTGTTTTTTTGCAGAGTTTAATGTGTTTTGTTGTTGCAAAATAATGGTTTACATTCTTCTTTATTACTTAACCCGTCTCCTGTTCTCACGGAGGTGGCCATGTTTATCTGCTTTGTGGGAGTCACCCTCTTCTAAAGCGGTGTGATTGAGAGTTTCTGTGTGTGCCGGAAGCACTGGGGGGGGGTCTGGGGGGGTTCAGATAGCATAGGATGAATGTTGTCATGCCCGTGATTCAGGATTTATTGTATATTTTTCTGTTTTGTGTTGAATCTGCCTTTGCTGCTTACATGCTATTGATTTCATAGCTATTTTGTCCCTGTTGGGTTTCCTTAGCTTTCTGTATCCAGCTAGTTTCCACCCCTTTGCTCAGTGTCTTGTTCTAAGGGACTTCCTGGTTACATAGCAGCCATTCTGTGCACACTGCTGGACAAAACTAATGTCTTTTTACCTGCATTGAACTGAACTGCCGAGCGGAGGGAGGGGAGACAGAGGGCGGCATACTCCGGGCATCATGACCACCTAAAATAGCTTAGGTGGTTATGTTGCCTAGAGTATCCCTTTAACTCTCACAAGTTCAGGTTTTGTTTTTCGTCCCCATCCCACTTCTTAGCTTCAGTACATACTAGGGTTGCCACCCGTACTGTACTGGTTATGAACCTTCTGTTCGGGTGTGTGAGGAGCCTAGCCCTGGACATATGTCCGGGGCTAGGCACATTTATCCTGAAAGCAGGTGATGCACAGAGGGTGCCAGGCACCCGAACCCGGCTCCTGAACCCATTCAGGAGAAGATGTGGGTTGGCTCCCCCTGCTCCCCTTTCACCAGACCGGGCACGGAGGAGAAAGACTGAAGAGCCGATTATCCCCCTCCCACTTGTATGTGTACAGTGTAAGTAACTTTGGGGCGAAAGGGGATTATTTGTGGATGAAAGGAGCTGATTTGGGGGTGAATAAGGTAGATTTATTGTTTGAGATGAAAAGGACTGAAACATGATGTGAGGGGTGAAAGGAAAAGGTACATGTATATGTGTCTGTGAGCATATACTTGTGAGCAGCAGTGGCGTAGTGAGGGGGGGTGGTCCACCCCGGGTACCATGGTTTAGATACCCTGCTAGGGTTAGCACACTTCAACGTGGACTCACAGCTTTGCTGCTGAGAGCCTTGCGAGAGCCGTGTTGAAGTAAGGGCGGGCGATTGCATGTGTGCAGGGCAAACGGTCCAGTCTGCCAGGTGATACGGAGTCTCCATACCACCTAACTGGACGGACCATGTGACCTGCACGCACGCAGCCACCCGGCTTTACTTCAACGTGGGTTCCTGGCCCCATGCACAGCCACAACCCTATCGTGGCCTGCTGCCAACTCTGTCTCCGGGCTCCCCACACCAGTCAGCGAGAAGAGAGTGGAGTGTGAGTCTGCACACAGCCCTACTGCGGATGGAGGCCAGTAAATATATAATAAATAATAATTGCTGTGTGCGTTCATATTCACTGCCTTTCATGAGAGTTTTATTGCTGTGAAGCTCTGATACTGTAATGTGCAGTGTGTATGAGCATATCACAGAGCTCCACTGCAATAAAACTCACTGTAATGTGCAGTGTGTATGAGTGTGAGTTTTATTGCAGCGGAGCTCTGTGATATGCTCATATACACTGCACATTACAGTGAGTTTTATTGCTGTGGAGCTCTGTGATATGCTCATACACTGCACATTACAGTGAGTTTTACTGCTGTGGAGCTCTGTGATACAGTAATGTGCAGTGTGTATGAGCGTGAGTTGACAATTTGTGCAATAAATATTTTTGAAAACAAAAAAAGTGTGGGTGTGTTTAACATTTTAAGGTTTGGGGGTTGCCAAATATAGGATCTGCCCCGGGTTACAAATGTTCTAGGTACACCCCTGGTGAGCAGCAAAAATATTTTTTCATTCAGCGCTAGAGTGTTTGGGTTTGGCTTGAAGAAAAAGGTGGCAACCCTACTACAAACACAAACTATATAATTTATTCAGGTGACACTCACAGGGCGAGAAAAAAAAATCACAACACTGTAGAGAAGGGTTACTAGTTTAACATTACTGAGAATATGTACAGATCTGTGTGTTCAGAGACTAGGGAAGGCAGCCCAGTCTTCTCCAAATGCCCTCCACGGATTTTGAGGTCAAGCAGCTGGCAGTTGAGGTGGTGGAGTAGCTACTGCTGTGTGCAGACACAGGTGGATCCAAAGAAGGGGCATTTGCCCTCTCCCCCAAGTTACAATCCCATTAGTCGAGTGAGGTGTCAATGGAAAGGCCAGAGTCTAACTTCTCCAATTACTCAAAACATGACCATGTATAAAAAATACACACACACACACACACACACACATACATCACATGTGGGGTAGCAGTAAACCTAAACTAAGCATTCAGTGCGGTGCATCTCAAAGATAAAATAAAAACAAAACCAGGGAGAGAGCACTCCAATCAAACACATTCAAAGACCTGCAACAACAGCTTCATGCATGGGAACATACCAGCTTTCACCACATGTTGAAAAATTCTTAAGTCTAAGCCTTGTTGAATAAAATGGTGGAAATTTGGTTCGCAATGAATGGCCGTGAATTGCTTAAGCCTGCCAACAGCGTCAATGTAATCCACCCTTAATGTAATCCACATATATACAGTTGTGTTCAAAATTATTCAACCCCCAATGCTGTAAAGGGTTTTAGGGAATTTAGTGTACATTTGTAATTGTATTCAGAATGAAATCCTACAAGGACTTTTTAAAGAACCATATGCAACTAAAATGACATCAATTGGTTTTGTAATACAGTAGTAAATGTTTCTTTTGTGAATTCTTCATTGACACAATTATTCAACCCCTTAAAGACAACCACTCTGAAGAACAGAGGTTCATTCAAGTGTTTTCAATCAGGTATTGAAAACACCTGTGGATGTCACGGAGCAGCAATAAAGCATAATAAGCACCAATTAGGCAGCTTTAAAATGACTGTGATACTCAGCTCCTTCTAGACATTTACTGGTGTGGTTACAAACATGGTGAAGTCAAGAGAATGGTCCAGGAAGACAAGAGAAGAGGTGATTACTCTTCACAGGAAGGGCAATGGCTATAAGAAGATTGCAAAGATGTTAAACATACCAAGAGAGACCATAGGAAGCATCATTCGCAAATTCAAGGCAAAGGGCACTGTTGAAATGCTACCTGGTCGTGGCAGAAAGAAGATGCTGACTTCGACTGCTGTGCGCTACCTGAAGCGTAGAGCCGAGAAAAGTCCCCGTGTGACTGCTGAGGAACGGAGAAAAGATTTGTCAGATGTGGGTACTGAAGTTTCAGCTCAGACAATACGGCGCACACTGCGTAATGAAGGCCTCCATGCCAGAACTCCCAGGCGCACCCCCTTGCTGTCTCCAAAGAATAATAAGAGTCGACTGCAGTATGCCAAAAGTCATGTGGACAAACCACAGAAGTTTTGGGATAGTGTTCTGTGGACTGATGAAACAAAATTAGAACGGTTTGGGCCCATGGATCAACGCTATGTTTGGAGGAGGAAGAACAAGGCCTATGAAGAAAAGAACACCTTGCCTACTGTGAAGCATGGCGGGTGGTCAATCATGCTTTGGGGCTGTTTTGCTTCTGCAGGTACAGGGAAGCTTCAGCGTGTGCAAGGTACCATGAATTCTCTTCAGTACCAGGAGATATTGGATGACAATGTGATGCAGTCCGTCACAAACCTGAGGCTTGGGAGACGTTGGACCTTTCAACAGGACAATGATCCCAAGCATACCTCCAAGTCCACTAGAGCATGGTTGCAGATTAAAGGCTGGAACATTTTGGAGTGGCCATCGCAGTCACCTGACTTAAATCCGATTGAGAACTCTGGTGGGACTTAAAGAAAGCAGTTGCAGTGCGCAAGCCTAAGAATGTGACTGAACTGGAGGCTTTTGCCCATGACAAATGGGCGAAGATACCCGTAGATCGCTGCAAGACACTTGTGTCAAGCTATGCTTCACGTTTAAAAGCTGTTATAACTGTAAAAGGATGTTGTACTAAGTACTAAGATTGAATGTCACTTGGGGGTTGAATAAAACTGATAATGATGTGAGCACAGAAAAGACATTTGTGGTTATTTCATTATAAATGTTATGTTATATTTGTCTGACCTACACGTGCCTCTTTGATTTAATTGTAAGCAAGATGACTGAATGATCAAAATCAATGTCAAACTGGCCAAAACACTCAATTTCAGTGGGGGTTGAATAATTTTGAACACAACTGTATATATATATATATATAGGCAACCAGGTGGCAGGCACCGGACGATTTGGAGAAGCAAGAGTGCATGGCATTCTAAAATTATTATATACATGGCAATGGCGCCAATGTATGCAAATTCTTTTATGTACGTGTATGAGAAAGCACATATACTACCGAGATTGCAGGAGGGTTTGAGGACCTACCTTCGTTTCATCGATGATATGTTCATTGTTTGGGATGGAATAGAAGCGGAGTTTCATGAGAGTATGCATTTTATCAACCATTTGGATTCGAATGTACGCTTTACATATGGAATCAACTCCAATATAATCCATTTTTTGGACTTGACTCTTGAACGGCATGGAAACAAACTTGCTTATAGTATTTTTAGAAAAGAGACGTCTCGGAATACGCTTCTTCAAACTAAAAGCTTTCATTCACCTAAATTGATTGAGTCACTGCCCATATCGCAATTTTTGGGTGTTTATCTTAAAAGTTCAAGAGAGGAATCAAGAACAGTACAGATTATACAGATGTATGAACGTTTTCTATGGCGTGGATACAAAGAGGTAGTGCTGAAACGTGTACTGGCGTGTGCAGAAAGGAAATTCCAGGACCAGAGCAATATTGGATAAACGTGTGATTTCTGATATAGGTTTGTGGAAACCCCAATCTAACACTGAATCCACAAAATTGTCAAGATGTTTCAGAAGAAACTGGAATATTATCCAGGCAGATAAGAGTCTTCCCAATTAGTGTTCGCAACCTCCACTCATTTGTTATAAAAGGAACAAGAATTTAAAAGACTTACTGGTACATACGGATCAATTTTCACTTTCTCAAAGTCAACGAGTGCAATACCCAGGATGCTTCCGATGTGCGGGCTACACTACATGTAGCTCTATGATCTCCAGGAAAAGCTTTCATCACCCTTACAATGAAGATATATTTGATCAGGCACCGCATTAGTTGTACAACGAAAGTTGTTGTCTATCATCTGTCCTGTCCATGCGGTCTTTTATATATTGGGAAGACCAACAATTCTTTATGTGAACATTTGGCTAACCATCGAACTGAAATTTGAGCGGCGTTGTCGGGGAAGGAGAATCCACAACCGGTGGCACGTCACATTAAGGAGATCCAACACCCACTGTCGTCTCTACGAGTAATGAGAATTGACCACATTCCTCCCCTGCCTAGGAGGTGGTGATAGGGCACTGGAACTGCTTAAGCGTGAATCATTCTGGATATTTACTTTGGAAACGCTGGTCCCGAAGGGCCTCAATGAGAAAAATAATCACTCGCGTTAAAAGAACTCATTTTGCCTTGTTTTTAAATTGTTTAAATTATTCTAGCCCCAGCTACTACCTTTTGTAATGTAGTACGTACTTTATTGATACATTGATATAATGTTTTGAGATTGATAGTTGCTGGGTTATATGAAACGTCCTGGGTTTCCAGAGGAATGCTGGACCCGATTGATTTGGGCGGCTGGTCTGGATTCACCTGTATGTGTTTTTTTAATTAGTGTATTGTTATAAGGAAGTGTGTTTTTTGTTGTAGATTAGGTCTTGAGAAAAGTCCAACAGGACTCAAACGTCGACTCCAATAAAGATTTAGATTTTATCTTGAAATATGAAGAAGTCTCGGAGTTGCTGAATACCGAGGAATTATATATATATATATATATATATATATATATATATATATATATATATATATATATATATTAGGTAGGCTGTGTTAGTCCAGATGCCAAAATCACGAGTATAGCAGTCTGTAGTGATACCTTTTTTTTATTGGACTAACGTTACATTTAAAATACAAAACTTTTGAGAGTATTCTGCTCTTCTTCAGGTCTGGACGCTTTACTGACCAAAATCATAGAATTAAAAATTAAGACATTATCAGGCACACGGGTGGGGGTGTTAGATGTTGTAAATAGCCAAATGGTATGGTCAAAATGGGGACAGAAGAAAGAAGAAGAAAAAAAACAAAAAAAACTAACCATTGAGGGATCTTAGGCCCATTATCATAACGTCACATAACATTCAGAATTCTGGCTGGGGTTTGGTTTTCATTTTTTTTTTTCCTCCTTCCGTGTCTTTTTCAGACTTCACGGATTTGTTTTTTAGCTTGTTTTTTTCCTTTCAAGTGGTCATGATCTTATCACGGTTTTTTTTATGGGCCTGAGATCCCTCAATGTTTTTTTTTGTTTTGTTCTTTTTTCTGTCCCCATTTTGACCATACCATTTGGCTATTTACAACATCTAACACCCCCACCCGTGTGCCCAATAATGTCTTAATGTTTAATTCTATGCTTTTGGTCAGTAAAGCGTCCAGACCTGAAGAAGAGAGGTTACACTCTCGAAAGCTTGTCTTTTAAATGTAACATTAGTCCAATAAAAAAGGAATCACTACAGACTGCTATACTCGTGATTTTATATATAAAATAATAAAAAATGTTACACAATTTCAACCCAAATTGAAGAGTATTTCCTTTGAAAAATGCAGCAACAGGTCCTCCATTTGAGTTTTTTCCCCAAAAAGGTACACTGTAAAATATGTAACCACAGATGTTTGGTTGATAACATGGAAAAATAAATTGACATGTTGAAATCTGAATAGAAATTTACAATTTGAAGTATTTTGACATACATATAAATTATATATTTTGAATCTGCTGATTCTGGGGTTACTGCGGGTGGTGCTCGATTCTCGGCGACAGGCAGAGCATGTGTCATAATGCAGACTGCAAAACATTGCTGTGTGTGGTCTGTCAGATGTCACCTGAGCTGCAGCAGGACAGACCCTGTGCGGCAATGTTCTGGAGAGAATGAGTGTGATGAGAGAGGGCTGCTATCTGGTGCCCACTCTGCGAACTGAAGACCAGCTCTTAGCCAAAACTGGTAGATTGCCCTCCTACTGAAACTGGTGTCTGAATCCAGCCCGGTTTGCAAAGCCATAAAGTCACTTCCAGGCAAACAAGTCGTGCGGCATGCCGCAGCATTGAGGACAAACAGGAAGCATCAACATATTGCAAATCAAAAAGTCCATCTGTCAGCAGTTTGACTAACAACATACAGCCAAATTTGGGAGATCCTTCAAATGAGCCAAATTTGCTATGAGCGCGATTGGTGCACTTAAAAAATACTAGATCAAATGAAAAGAAAAAAAAATCGTGTATGCAGCTTAACAAAAAAAAAATAGCAAAACTGATTATGTATTTATTCCAATAAAGTTAAATTGTAATGATGGAACAAGATGCTCTATCACCATATTTTGCAACAGGTGCCCAATGCCACCTCCCTACATGGCCATCACAAAGAAAGAAAAAAAAAAAAGGCATGAATGGCGCCTTCCATTCCAACTTAACCTTTAAACTTATGCTTACCACTGGGAACCCCGTCTTTCATAGAACTGCACTTATCAACTCATCAAATCAATTTGAAAGCATATAATGCTTCAGTAGCCATGGATATTTCCTCTAAACAAGAGCTGGGGGAATAACGCCTTTTCCTGTGCTATTATTACACAAAAAAAGGTCTGTATTCCATCATCCACCGATTGCAACAGAAAACACACACTTACAGTTATTGCTTATTAATGGAATTACAAAGCCCCTTTTGTTCAATGGTTCCTCATGGACAATTGACTGGAAGCAAACCTTTCCCAGCCAGGTCCACTATAGCTCAAACATCTATACATAATGCCAAAAACTGCGAGGTACAAAGAAGATAATAAATTTTATTGGGGAAAAAAAAAACTGAATAAAAGAAATACACAGTGTATGAAAAGATGCTCCACTCAGGTATATCGCATGGGTGCAATTTAGTCCACCTTTCGGAGAGAAATTATACTGGAGGCCCAGATTCAACATAGGCCAACTATGGACGCTGGTGAAGAGATCTGTAACTGGGGCTGAGTGTCCCCTTGTATGTTCATTTCAACCAGCAATGTTTCATTCATTCGCTTTGAGGCAGCCTTTCTTTATTTGACTCAAAATGGCCACACCAAAAGCCAGGTCCCACCATTGTTATAAAGGCTACCAAGAGCCAAATTGGTTTTACCACGCCTGCTCCATATAGACTATCAAATTGATAGAAGCTGTGGATACTCAATTTGTGTACTATATGGGTAAAATTATTGTCCACCTCAGGTGAGTGTTATACTGAAGGTCCAGTTTTAACGACGGCGAGCTTCAGAGACCTGTTGAAGAAATAAACATGAGGACCAAGTGTGATTGGTCAAATGCACAATTTTAAGCGTTCGAGAGGTTATTTGGTTTGCGTCCTAGTTTAAGGCTAAGGTAATCATTCAGTCAATGCCAATAGCCAGCAGGTTTTAGAAGTTAATTACTGCTTATGTCTTCATTACAACCAGCATTTATTTTGATCATTCATTTTGAGGTGGTGTTCGGCCGGGGTCAGACGAGCGCACTATGTGCGTCCTTACCGACGTGCCTCCCAGCGTCTGTTGCAGCGTTGTGACACTTCGACGGGGCCGGCCATACGCTGTACCGTGTGCACGAATTATGCGTGCAACAGCGACCGTGCTGCAAGCCTTCCCGTCAAAGCGCTACGACGTGCATTCGACGGGGCTGCAAACACGATCCTCCATGGAGGGATCAAGTCTTGCAGCGTACTAACTGCGCTCAGCGAGGTGGCCAGATGGGCGTCAGAGTGGAAGGAACGTCCACTCTCACGGATGTTCCTTCCGCTCTGCAAAACGCTCGTCTGACCCCGGACTTAGAATGACATTTTGGACGGTCACGTCCCATCATTGTTAGAAAAGGCATAATTATATTTTAGAGGGTTAAACCCTTACTACAAGGATACTACAATGCAGATTCCACATAATACCAATATAAAATATCTGCGTATGGAAATTACAGTAACACCTTGTATCTGTACTGTACAGGGATTTACACTCACTATAACTAGGGATGAGCTGTTCGGTTCGATCAGTTCGGAGTTCGATTCGAACATCGGCAGTTCGAAAGTTTGCGAACTTCGAACTTTTTGGCGTGTTCAGTTCGAGTTCGAAAAAAATAAATTTGAAAAAAGTATTAAAAAAAGGTTAAAAAATACTAAAAAAATCTAGAAATAAAGAGACTCTTAACTGCAGAATATTATAAGCAACGGTTTATTAGATACTGAATTAAAAACTAATGTCTAGGTGCAAAGATTCTCACCTCTAAATGACCTGTGCTCTCAAACGGCGTAAACAACAGGTGTTTAATTAGTGTTTGGAAATAACATGTGCTTCTAATTAGTCCGGTCTCATGAATTTGATAAATTGTATGCACTCACTGTTCCTTTAACCCTTTCACTGCTGAGGCATTTCACCGCTGTGTGCTGAGCTAATTTTTACCGCTTTCGCTTATCATGTTTAAACACGATTTGAAGCCACATTTTATTATACGACCCAGACATATTATATATCGTTCTTTCCGGCAGACTCGGCAGATTCATAATATATCATTTTTATATGTATACGTCATGTTCTGCCTGTATATTATAACAAAAAATGCAATAAAACTTGCAGCGTGTAAAGTGTTTTTTTTCACCTTTTAATCACATGAACATTTGCGGTTATATTTTCTATGGGGTGCGCTTGTACAAAAATTAGAAATGGGGACTTATTAAATTTTTTGGGGGGAATTATGTGATTTTAAGCAAACGCACACCATAGAAAAAAAATCATTAGTGCAGCATCATTGTTCACATAATTGAAATGTGAACAATATTGCTGCATTAATAAAAAAAACACAAAAAAAAACACATGTTTTTCTACTTTATACCTGGTCATGTTGGGTATCATTCGAAAGGCCATGCTCAGGCCTTTCGATTGACACCCCCTAGCTGCCACGGTTCTGGAGATATCAGGGTTCAAATGAACCCCCTATCTCCACCATGGGATTCCGGGCAGCTAGGGGTTCCCCGTCTATCTGACGTCATCACGCTATGCGTGAGGACATCAGGCAGTGAGGGGGGACCCGGGGGAGGAGCCACCATCCAAGATGGCGGCCCCCACCGGAGCTAGGCCGCACTTCGGTGCCGCAAAGGCGCCAAAGTGCAACCCGGTGCCTAAGGGGTTAAAGTCAGGTACCGCTTAAAAGGGGAGACTCTCCCCTTTTAAGCGGTGCCTGGCTTCTTTTTGTGGGACCTCCCAATCGGGAGGGATCCGAACGTATCCCCCCCTCCCTTCCAGGCGATGGTTATGGGGACCTCCTAGGCACGATATTTGAAGGAATTTTTCGTTTTTATTTTTAACCCTTATTTCATGGAAAACTCACTGTCCCTTTTTTTTTTTTAACTTTTTGTCCTTGTTTCCTGTCCCCCAGGGCACTACCCGGACCCCCAAACACCTTTTATAGCA
The DNA here is from genome assembly GCA_009667805.1 of Leptobrachium leishanense. Lineage (NCBI taxonomy): Eukaryota > Metazoa > Chordata > Amphibia > Anura > Megophryidae > Leptobrachium > Leptobrachium leishanense. Next base: position 516,441,959 of record CM019063.1, on the reverse strand, counting down.
AATATCTAGCATATATGCCCTTTTGGAGGGCACTCTAAAAATCAAACTTTGAGTCCCATTGACTTGTATTGAGTTCGAGTTAGAACTTTTGAAAAGTTCGAGTTCGAATGCGAACCGAACTCGGGTGTGTTCGGCTCATCCCTAATTATAACCCCTGAATCTTATCCCTGTACAGCAGTGAGTGACCCCACAGCTCTCCCTGTATTCTGCCCTGTCCTTGGCTGTTTTAATGCAGCAGTGAAGTTTGTTGAGCTTTTTGTTACCTTGAGGCTGGGGCTGCTCTTTTAATATGGAGGGAGTTCTTTTTGGCGCAATACATATATTTTATATAATATAATGTAATTTAGTGCACAAATCCCATCTAGTGCCTATGCAATAACAATCGTATTTCATATAATGTACTCTATTTAGTTTGTGCACTAAATCAAGGTGCCTATGCAATAAAAGTAGTGTACATATGTCACAAGTCCAACCTGTAAAGTGCTATGTGTCTCATGACAGTATATCATCAGAGTAGTGCAAAATACAACAGTGCAAATAAGCCTGGGGTCAGACGAGCGTAGTGTTCACGTCCGTGATTGCGCCTAAAAGTACGTCCGTGATAGCATGACAGGAAGCCCATCGGAGCCCGACACACGGAGTACGTCCGCACTGAACTGCGGATGCACAACGGCCGCGGCCCACGGACGCAAGGCAGGCAAGAACGTACAACCGCTAGAACGGCCGCACAAAGTGCGCTGCGTCCGCAACGTCTGCATAGCTTTGTGTGTGAGTGATGGAACGTGGTCAGACGGACTGCATTTATACGTCCAGCATTTTTCACGGACAAAATGGTTTTGCTTTTTAATTTATTTTCCCTCCTACATCCGTCAAAATATATACGTCAGTGAAAAAAACTGACTGTCTGGCCACTACTGCGTCTGACGTACGTCCGTGTACACGGACGTACAGTCCGTAGAAATCACGTTCGTCTGACCCTAGCCTTATACATTATTTGCACTATTGTATTTTGCACTACTCTTGTATACGGTCATCTGAGACACATAGCACTTTACAGGTTGGACGTGTGACATCTGTACACCACTTTTATTGCATAGGCACTTTATTTAGTTTGTGCACTAAATCATACTACATTATATGAAATATGATTGTTACTGCATAGGCACTTCATTGGATTTGTGCACTAAATTACATTACATAAAATACATATTGCGCCAAAAGGAACTCTCGGTATTAAATTTGCTCACGTACATTTTTGTCTAGTTTTAGTGTACATATCTTTCCTTTTAGGCAGCACACCTGATTTTTACCAGTTAAACACCTAATACTTTATTAGCGCCTCCACTATATATAATTTTGGGGGCTGCTCCTTGTAGCTTCTTTACAGTAATGCCACACCAAGATTTTATAAAAAGGTATGTGAAAGGCGCTGATCCCAGTTCATTTTTTTTAATGTATTACAAAGATGAAGTACGCACATTCTTTTGTTTCCGAAACTCACATGGCATTCAGATTGCAATAAAAGGGAGCCCGTGACCGAGTGTCTGCTCATCAGGGAGATAAGCAGAGCTCAGGCAGATAGAAAAGTAAGGAGACATTCCTGAGGTCAAGGCGACAGAAGAAAAAATATGTTTTGTTCTAAAGCAGCAGCATTGTCCGCTTTTCAGTCATAAAGCGAACAGCACTGCTGCCTGCAATAACTCATTTCACACTGCAAAACATTGCTGGGCACAGGTATAGGATAGACCCTCTGCGGTAATGTTCTTGGGAGAGCGAGTGTGGTGAGCGCAGCTTGCCAGTCACTGCACACCATACACCTTCTCTTAGCCAAAACTGTGCCCCACATGAAACTTGTGTCTGGATCTGCACTGTAAGACCAGAGGTGATAGGGCGAGTTAAATATACGTGTATATATGCATACATGCACACTTTACGCATATATCCGTGATAGTAAATCTTGACATCCCAGGTGGTTTGGGACTAAATCTCCCATGATGCCTAGTCACACATAAGGTTAAATGAGCATCATGGGATATTTAATTCCGAAACATGGATCCATCACTGCCCTATACAAAGTGTTGGAAGCACAAGGTCCAAGTCACGATGAAAGTTGGTGGCTCGCTTGAAATAGGACAGGAACTAAAAATAGTTAGAGTGGGGCTGCTCTACTTAACAGCTCAATCGTTACTCATCATCGTTTGCTTGGATCAGGCAGCAACATTATGATGTTCCAGCTCAATAGCAAAGTAACTTTACAACATTCGAAGAGTTAATCTGACAGAAAATAAAACGTGCGCGTCGTATTTCAGACGTGCTTAAGAGTATCGGCAGAGTAATAGAAGCAGTGAACGTGCGACGCTGAAATCCTTGAAGTGGTCTTTATATCGGCTACTGCTGCTAGGCGTGTATTATACGGAGAAACTTTGTGCAGAATTGTCTTGCTCAAGGTCACATTACCATCCACATTATTTCTTTTTGTCCGTCACACACAATGCACAGTAAATCAGGTTTTCTATTCGTTATTTTTACTCGATTGAGTTGAAAAGGAAGAAGAAACCCCCGTCCTCCCCCTCGCGCATTATCTTCTAATAAAGAGGTTAATGTCCCTGAAATACATTTTTTTGCATGTTACGGGATTATCACAAGAAGATGCTCGGATTTCTCCAAGGTGTGAAATGCTTCATTTTCCTGTACACACTGTAACATATATAATGTATTGTTGATGTATAAAGTACATTGTATTTTTGTATTAAGAGTGGTTTGTAAATTGCAAAGGAAGAGGCGACTGCAGCTGGGCAGGATAAAAAAAAAAAAAAAAAGATAGCCCAAACCATGATGTGACATGTACTTCTGAGACACATGGTGCCAAGGTTGGCAATTGTTGCTATACACTTTATACTGTTCTTTGTGTTCTAGAGCAGCGGTTCCCACCGCGGTCCTCAAGTACCCCTAACAGGTCAGGTTTTAAGGATCACCTTGGGGAAATGCAGACTGAATCCTGCAATCACTGAGCAGCAAATCATATCACCTGTGCTGTGCTTCAGTTATCTGGCAAACCTGGCGTACTAGGGGGACCCGAGGAGAGGTTTGAGAAACACTAGTGTAGAGGATTATATAAAAGGAGCGCCGTGTCCCAGCTGTGCAATATGATTGATGAAGTCAACCCGAAGACAACAGTACAGATATAAAGCCCTTCTCACTGCCATGATCGAGTATACTCAATTGGAACGCAAGCAAAGATGGCGGCCAGCTGTGGAAGATGACACGAGGCACATCACGTCATCAAGATACCACCGAAAACAGAAGTCAACGCTGTAACGTACAAGACAATGCTGGAACACGGAAATCAACAGTTCACTATGCTGGAACCGGCATCTTGGTCTAATCACATCTGATTCAACTAATTACATGTGGCTACTGATTAATAACCTATAAAATGGCGGGCACTAGCACAACCCCTTGATTGACTGAAGAAGACGGACACGCCAAAACGTGTCTCAATCAAAAACTCCGTACTCTGTTAGCTCCGTATTTTTATTTAAGTTTTTACGGTGTTCAAATAAATAATTTGATTTTATTTGAGCCTGAGCGTGGACTTATTACCCATGTTCCTTCCACTACCACCTGTGATCATCGGGGGAAGGATCCTAAAGGGCCGGGTACTTTCCCAAAAAGTACTAAATGCAAGAATACAGAGGCAAAGACTTAAGGGCTCCAGCATTGGTGTGTGCACCCCTGTACCACGGTGTTTGAGCTGAATATCATTGATAACACTGCATTATGGTAGCATCTATTCTTTGTCTTTGAGGGATAGCTGTAAAAAGAAGGGAAGAGTCACCCTCTATATGACCGCACCGGAGCCAGGTTTTGATGTGGCTCTGGAACATGCGAGTTCCCTGTACATAAGAACGCACGTTATTATATTTATACTCATGAGTATAGCAGTACGTAGTGATACCTTTTTTATTGGACTAACATTACATTTAAAAGACCAGCTTTCGAGAGTGTCCAATAAGATATTAAGTCGCTTCTCAATGCCAGATCATGCCCACTCACACAGACCTCAGACGACATCATGCCTACTCATAGACCTCAGACCAGATCATGCCCACTCACACAGACCTCAGACGACATCATGCCTACTCATAGACCTCAGACCAGATCATGCCCACTCACACAGACCTCAGACCAGACCATGCCCACTCACACAGACCTCAGACCAGACCATGAAATCACCAATTCGCCACTGTCTTAATCTTCAATTCTAGGATATTTGTCAGTTTAGCGTCCACACCTGAAGAAGAGAGTTATAACTCTCGAAAGCTTGGTCTTTTAATAGTAAAGTTAGTCCAATAAAAAAGGCATCACTATGCACTGCTATACTCTTGATTTTGGCATCTGGACTAACATGGCCAAATACACACAAACAATTTGTATAATAATACAAGGTTGCACTATTAATTTTTCTACTTTAATCCATTTGTTTGAGGTTTGTGACTGAACAAATACAACCTGAGACCTGGATACTAACACCAATACAAGTAATTTATAGGGTTTATTAGCATGAGTTTCTACATAAGTTTGCTGCATGCACGACACGAGCACAATCACTGTATACGTGCGTTTTAGATTGTAGAATCTGTCACGTGGTTAATATAGATCACAGTACCGCTTGAGCCTGTGCATACAAAGCTCAAACGTGGGTGAGTGGATGTCATTATCCAACCGAGTACCATAAGGATATACTGCCCTATATTCTATCTCCTTTATGTCTCCTTGAATGTGTTATAGAAGGAAATATAAAAACACATGGATATATTGGCAACATTTCAAGGCCAGACTCCTATGAATAGGTCCTCTATTAGGATACTTGTATCCTCTTAAAGTTCATAAAATGTTTAGAATACGGTTACTGGGAAACACATGTATGTATTTGTACGATTGTCATAAAGTTTTTTGTTACAGAATAAAATATTTTTGAATTAATAATAAAACAAGCCAGGCTGGACTTCATGGAAACATGATAATCATTAATATGTTCACTGTGGCTTAGAAGATATCTGAAAGCCAGGACTCTAAAGCATCATAGCGGGTGAGAAAACAACTCAACTCTTGTAAAAATAGTGGAGGAACCACCTTCATACTCGTTCTTGCTCTACTGGACCACTGCTTGTATCGTTGTAATAGAGTCTTCATTAATCTGTATTATGCTCTCTAGTATTCACCAATAAGAATGCAGCCAAAGCTCACATTTTATTAGGTGTAGGAAATCAGCATAATTTCTGCCCCTGATTAATCTTTGTCATCTTGCACAAGCGCAAATATCTAGATGTTTGGTCTGGGTTTTAGAGGGGGGGGGGATTTAATGTCACAGTAAAAACACGATTTAACCCCTTCACTGCTGAGCTATTTCACATCTGAAAAAAAAAGAAAAAGGTGTTTTTTTTATTATTATTATTTCTATTATTTTTTTTCTTTACTTTAAACATGGTCATGTTTGGTATCATTGGAAAGGCCATGCTCTACTAGCTGCCAACAGTCGGGAGATATCGGGGTTCAAAGGAACCCCCTGTCTTTCCTTAGGAGTCAATGAGGACGTTCCCCACACGTCCTCAGCAGTGAAAGGGTTAACAAGGAAACACACGAATGTAAGCTTTATACTGGGCTATATTACAATCTTTGCGCAAAAACCCTTGCGCAAAGCAAAAAATTTTTGCGCCAAGCGTAAACGTTTTGCGCGCCAATCACAGCTGGAATTACAATCCTCGTGCATCTTTTCATCCGGCGATCAGTAACGCGCGCAAACGGGACGCACCCAAATGCTCATGCAGTACAGTCGCGCGCAAAAATCAGTGTGCACACTGTTTTTTTCTCGCGATTCAGCCAATCAGAATTAAGAACCACAATTATTGTAATTTAGCCCACTGTGTTTAACCAAAGGGAACTCCATTCCACCTTCAAAAAAAGTGGAAAACTGCATTCCCAGCAGGGCATGCGTTACAATTTAGGCAAAGTAGGCATGTGCCCACTGGCGCCCACCACAAGGGGACACCTGGCTTTGTAAGATGTATACATTTTATTTTTAGTCTTACAAAAGAAAGGCGCCCTCCTGTTTCGGACACCTGTGTAAAACTGGTTTTAAAAAGTGTAAAAAATAATAATTAAATTATAATAAAGTCTAAAAATATATATTTAAATATTTTATTTTTTTAAAAAAATGTTATGTTATTCCTCCCCAAAAAGATATATTGAATAATTAAAATAGTATGTCCCAATTTTTTAACTTTTTTTTTGGGGGGAGGGTAACACAAATTTCAGTATTCTGTGCCTACGGGCTCCAAATATGTAAATTCGGTGCGCTTTGCAGAGCCGTTGAACAGTTCGACAGGGAGGCATTCAGAGCGTCCGTGCAATTCTTGTACGCGCTACAGCGTGTAGCCGGCCCCCCTCAAAACCTTCACAACGCTGTGATGGACACCAGGAGTCACGCAAGTACAGGCGCACATAGTGCGCTCGTCTGACCACAGCCTGATACAGAATTTATTTGCTTGAATGACATTACACCAGGATTGTCTGGCAGATCTCAGCCGTTTCAAAACACCTCAAATAGCCTGCTGGACACAGGTCGCATTGAATCAGATCTGTCAACTTTTAGTACATCTAAACCAGAGGGGCGTTCAGTTCCTCAGCAGCTGCTGAATTGCTTTATTGCAGCAGTTCAGTTTGCTGCAGCCATCTCACTGAACGCTTTGGCTGTGAATATGGAAGCGATCGGGCAGAGGGTTGCTTAATGAAAGGTGCCGTTTCTGCAAAATCCACTTTTTGTCCATTTTATTACCACTTTAGTGTTAATGTTTACCACGTTCCAATAAATATTTGCTGTTTTGCTCCACCAAAACCTCAAACTGAACATTTCCTTATTGGATTATTTGCTCCGTGGAGGCGGCCATCTTTCCTACGTCACACTCAGCTAACCCCGCAGCACCTCTCGACCTCGCTGCGAGTGCTAAGTAAGGCTAGGGACAGATGAGCGCATTTTCTGCAGCCACCGTCAAAATGTACGTCGATGCGTGCGCACGCATTTTTTCACGGAATACGCTTAAGTGGTCAGACGATGCGCAATTCTGGACGTATTTCATGACGATGGGGTGAAAAGAAGTCTAGGGAAATCCGGCTGTTTGAACGTTATGTTGGCCGCACACTAGCAGCGTCTGACATCTCCTAATCACGCACACACGCTGCTATGCGGCCGCAGCGCACTCTGTACGTCTGTAGCAGCGGTTTCACGTTCTGATAAAAATGCGTTCATTTGCTGGTTGCGTGGTGTCGGCGCACTTTCGTACGCACGTACTGCGTATATTGGCCGTCATGTGCTTCTACTGCCGCCGTGATTTAGTGCGCCTGCACGCGCGTTCCGACTGCCCCACTCTGACCCTAGCCTTAGCACTGTTGAGCCGCAGCACAGCGTTCAGTGCCATGTTGCTAACTTAGCACTTGCAGCGGGCTGAGGAACTGAACGCCCCTCAGGGCTGTCAAACTACAGCCCCACAGAGGTTTCTGGACTACAGCTCCCATGATTCTCTTGCATTGAAAGAATTCTGGGAATTTTAGACATCAACATCTGAGGGGTCTTGAGCTGGGTTCACACCTGAGCGTATCTCATATGCCTGTCACATGTGGTGTACCCCAAGGCTCAATACTAGGCCCCCTACTATTCACAATATTCATAAATGATCTGCCCAACGTATGCAAAGCCTCAACTGTACACATGTACGCAGACGACACCGTAATCTATACCAGCAAACCAGATCTCCCATGGCTGGAGGCCGTGCTGCAAGAACAATTCACAGAGGTAGAAAAGTGGATCAAACAAAACAAACTTTTTTCAAATCATGACAAAATGGTAACGATGCTCTTTGGAACAAAACCTAAACTACACAAATTGCAAAATCCCCATCTATGTGTTGGGACAAAATCAAATGGCACGCTGACCACAGTCACTTCTCTCAAATATCTAGGTATGTGGTTGGACCCTAATCTATCCTTTGGCCCCCACATCGAAAAACTGTCATCTAAACTTTACCCCAAACTAGGTGCCCTGTACAGAAACAAATCCTGCCTGAGTCCCGCGGTAAGAAAGCAGATTGTACAGCAAATGCTTATGCCGGCTATTGAATACAGAGATGTAGTGTATGCAGCCGCCCCACAAACACACCTTCAGAAACTTACTACATTGTATAACTCATTCTGCCGCTTTGCATTACAATGTAACTACATGACCCACCATTGTGACATGTTAAAAGAGCTAAACTGGCCGTCGCTGGAGTCTAAACGCACCCTTCACCTTTCCAGCCTGGTGTTTAAGAGCTTTTCTGGGAAGCTACCACCCTACCTGAATATGCTGCTTCCCCCAGCAGTTCCCTCATCCTATAACCTCAGATCCAGGACCTGCACCTTACTTACAATACCACAATACAAAAGAAAGTGGCTGGATGCTCATTTTCCTACAGAGCACCGCAAATATGGAATACCCTCCCAGACACCGTCAAATCTTCCCCCAGTCTAAAGTCACTTAAGAGCTCCCTATTAACATACCTCAATACGGAATGCACCTGTAAACATGTAACATAATGACTATATACAGAATGCACCTGTAAACATGTAACACAGTGACTATATACAGAATGCACCTGTAAACATGTAACATAATGACTATATACAGAATGCACCTGTGAACATGTAACATAGTGACTATATACAGAATGCACCTGTAAACATGTAACAGTGACTATATTTCCTACATATTTATTTTCTGTTAATCTGTATATGTGTTGTTTTTTAATATCTTGCATTTTATTACTTTGTATTTCTGTAACTGTAACATTTCAATGTTCTTGAACCCAGGACATACTTGAAAACGAGAGAAATCTCAATGTATCCTTCCTGGTAAAATCCTTAATAAATAAATAATATGCGCGTTTTATGCGCGCTTTTTGTCGTGCGTTTTATGAGCGTTTTTGACAATTAGAAATGCTCGTCGTACGCGCGTTTTTTGAAGTCTATGGGTGCAATACGCCCCAAAGAAGCTCCTGTACGTCTTTGGGCGTCTACGCGCTGTAAAACACCCAGGTTCGAACTATGCCTATAGGAAATAATGTGATTTCAGTGTTTGAGCGTTTTACAGCGCATAGGAACACGCTGTAAAGCGCCCAGGTGTGAACCAGGCCTAACAGCTCTGGTCTAGCCGGCTCTGGTGTGAGAAGAGGCGTGGCTGCCGAAGGTCATGAAGATTTGCATCATCCCTGCCACGGGCGTGTCAGTCACAACAGGGCCGCCATTCTGAAGAAAAGCAAAAACTTCCACCAATTACAAACATGAGTTGTATATTCATGAGATAGTAATGTAAAAAGGAAATATTAGCGGTTTTTTTTATTTCCCGTTCACATTTTGTGGCTTTTTCCCATGATGTAACATTTACCAAAATCCGTGCAAAAGCTTACTGCTGTTTAATCTACACTACAGCATTTAACCGTTAACGAGGTGGAGGAACAAATGTTTAGCTAAGGCTGCAGGGGGTCTGTTGTTCACCAGGCTGATAGAAGTATGTTAAACTGCATGCCAGTTCTAATCTACCCCCCGGTGATGTCCTTTGACTACATCCCACACAATACAATGATGGGAGTCACTCCATTCTATGACCAAAGCCGCACAGTGAGGAGCAAGTGATGGAGAGATACTTGGAGGGGGAAGTTTACAACACAAAATATCACACAATGGACGCACCTAGTGACATATAGAGCAAAATATGTTCTTAGCTAAACATACAAGAGAAAAACAAAGCACATGTAAGATATCAGCAACATAAAATAAACACAATAAGGACATTCGATTTCCAGGGGGGGGGGTTGTGACCCTTAAAGTTGAATAAAACCTAACCTTAGCCCCATGCCAAATAAATTCTGCTCAATTTTATGATGCTCGAGTCAAAGAACAGAAACTGTTGCCTAAAACCGACGCAAGCATCATTAAATTGATCAGAATCTACCAAAAAATATACACGTCTTGGAGAATAACAAAATTAGAACATTGAAGGCCGGCGTCAGACAAACGCAGTGATCACGTCCGTGTCGACGCACAGTTTAACGTCTGTCGTAGCATAGAATCATGAGCAATAGAGACCCACACACGAAGTACGTGCGCACCGAACTGCGCATGCACAACACACGTGGCAAACGGACGCAAGGTAGGCAAGAACGTAAAACTGCTAGACGGACGCGCAGAATGCACCACGTTCGCGTAGCGTTCTGTCAGACGCAGAACATTTGTGACATCCAGCACCTTGACGTACACAATGGCTTTTCATATGCTTTTCAAATTATTATAATTTTTCATATTAATTTTATTTCCCATAATTCCCTTTTTTTTTCTACATCCGTCAAGAAAAACGGACCGTGTGGTGTCTACAGTATCTTCCGTCAGTACGTCTGTCCGTTATGCACGCACGCAGAGTGCGCTCAGACTGCGTTCATCTGACATTAGCCTAAAAGTACATAATCTGACCCTTCAGCTCCATCTGAGCTTTTAATCAAATTAAAGACTAGTTATACACACACACTGCAAGGGGTCATGCCTAGCTCCTGCTGATGAGGGTCCAATGAACCCAAAACAGCGCTGTCCTAGGAATGGCTTTGACCAGTTGCATAAACCTGATCTCTACTATAAAAAAACAATCTAGTATGGCGTGGCATTGATTGAAGGATTCTGTGTGAATGCAGACCCAGGATGCAAAAAAGGGAGACAGATGTCATTTGCATGTCCTACCCAGAGTTCCTTGCTGCATATGGGGAATGTAGCACATTGGGATGCAGTTCTTTGAATTGTTTTGATGTGCAAATGGCTTCTGCAATAATAAACACACACACACACATACATGTGTATATATATATATATATATATATATATACACACACACACACACAAATAATCTACATTGATAAAATGAGCAGAATCTATCTTTGAAAGGGCCTTCAACTTTTTTCTTTGTCAAGTCTTCAATACATGTTGAGAAGCTGCCAGAGGATGGGGCTCCCAAGATCATCTAACAAAGACAGAACCAACCCATGAACAAGCAGAAAGCACAGCGTTCAACAGGGCATTAAAAAATTCCATACATTAGTAATAATCCGACTCCATTTCTGAGACCACAGTGAAGACGAGAGCCTGTCACCTTTTTCTCCAAAACACTGCGCACACTTGTTGGTGCCCGTCTGTACAACAAAGTGTTAATCTATAAAGCAATGATGGCTAAAATTAAAATAAAAAGCTGCAATATATACACATTTTCTTTTCTAGAAAACTATCCATGGTTTGCAAGATGTATTTGTAGCGATTTGTCAAACTTTGCAGAACGACTGCAAATGGAAAAGAAAAAGGGGGGGGGGTTCTGTTCTATTTATTTTTCTCCTCCCCTTTGAGCTTTAGCGGACGCCTTTCATTCATTACTGAAATTAAATCGCAAGACCGAGAAAAGGGGGGGGTTAGTAATGAATACATACGCCGTGTTTGCTGGTATACAGAGAAAGGAGGAAGCCTGGTTACTGTATATGCATAATGTCACAGAAACCAACAACACTGCTCTTTCCCTTTTTATTCATTTTATTTCTTTCCTTCATCAAGAGTCAAATTTCCACATAAGAATCAACGATCACCACCGTGAGATTAGTGATCAGTCTTCCTGGGGTGGGGGGGGGGCAACAGATCTGTCAAGGCTTCAACATTGGCCGCGGAGACCTATCACCGTCCAAAGATGAAGTCTTCTGTGCGTTGATGCCGGCACAGCCTACCCCAAACAAGATCATGCATCAACGGCGCCTAATCAAACCAGCGAATCCTATCAAAATCCCTTCCCCAGCATGCCCCCACCCTCCACGCCGAGGCACACACCCCTCATTCCATCTTCCGCAGCTCGAGCAAGAAGCACAAACTATTCATTTTTTTCTCCCCCCCCCCCTCGCTAACGACCTGATGTGTAGTTATTCTGACGGAAACGATTCTCCTTCCATGACTGACAATCGAACGCGCGATCGTCGCCGCCTCACACCCCGAGCCTCCTTTCCACTTTTAAAAGAGGACGTACATATACACTTATTCATCTGCCTCGTACACAATTAACCTCTTCACGGCTGTGCGATTAAAAAAAAAAAAAAGGCAGCGACCGTCCCCCTCTCTGCGAAAGGGTTAATACGGACTCCACGCGTGGGCACTGGGGGAACCCAACGTAAGGTCGGACGGAACGAAGACGTCAACCTGCACGGCCGACACCGATCGATAAAACCAGCCAGCTGAGCTCACAATCTAAAGACGGAGGAGGAAGATTTTACGCCGTATAAACAAACGAGGTAGCCGTCCCCGTCCATCACTTCTTGGCCGATGAGCGACATGGGCTGACGTGTTCAGTATGTCCCCCGTTAGGATTACAATAAGCGAATAACAGAAGACCTTAGAAAAATATCCTGAGGCTGCGGCGGATGGGGAAATTAAATATCACAATATATAAAAATATTTTTTTTTTTTTAAAAAAACATTTTTTTTTCTCTAGCGTCATGTCATCATGCACAGGTTTCTTCGGCTTCAACTAAAGTATACACACACACACCGCTACATTTAGGGAAACGTTCTTGCATACATCTAACCCCCCCCCAGCCACCCCCTTTTTCTCCCTCCTTGTAAAACTCCGCTTCTCCACCTCCCTCTTTCGGAAGAAATAAATAAAATAATTACCATGCACAGGAGGAAGAGGAGGAGGAGGCGGAGGAGAGGGATGGAATGCACGCAAGAAATAAAAAGAATACAATGTATAAACTCAGATGAGAAAAAGAGGAAGAGAAAAAAAAAAAAAAGGACAGGAGGAGGGATTGGTGGGGAGGGGGGGAATGGATGAACAAACAAAAATATGGCGAGTGGCCTGGGGTTCTAGCTGTCAGATCACCCCCCCCCCAAAAGCATAACATCAAGGCTTTTGTTAGAAGCAAAGCGGTCATTTGCATGGTGAAGCGAAAGGATGTCTTGTTCTGGAAGGGCTATTTTCCTCTGTGGGTGAAGCACATGCAGTGCACAAGCAGGGGGGAGTTGGATGGGGGGGTAATAAGAGGATGCTGATGGAGGGGGGAGGATGGGATGCAAAGGGGATGGATGGGGATGGGGGGGGCAATACCTTTGGAACGTTGCCCCAGCCGGAGTTGTGTGTCTCTCGCTTGTCTTTGCCTGCGACTCTGCTATCCACTGACAAGATCAGGCTGAGATGAACAAGTCCACGCTGTATTATTACCACCTTATTCCTCTCTGGCAGCCTCCGCAGGCGCTCGCAGGCACACGCACACGCACTTCTGACAACTTTAGCAGGGGTTAAATCATTTTATCATTTTTAATAAAAGGAGGGGGGGACACCGGTGGTGATGGTGGGAGGGGAATAAAGGGACAACTTGAAGAAGGAAATCAAAAAGGGATGGCAAAAGCACTTGTGCCACCCAAAACCGGGAAGTTCCCAGCCTGGCACGAAGGGTTAACTGCCTTTTTGCTTTTTGCATTCAGCACGCAGCGTCGCATTTGTTTTGCTTCTGGTGCATAGGATTTTCTGTTTGTATCGGTACTGGTGTAATATTTTCACTATGAGGGTTATTTGCAAAGCACCCGTATTGGAGATCAATTTCAAGGCTCGTAAATTTCGGTGATTTTATATTGCTGAAAATAGGGTGCATTTGCTAATCACCGAACGATCCCCGTATTGTGCCAAGAATGCAATCGCCGAAGCAGTTATCGGATGTTGGTGAAAAGCGTCAAATTGGTTTTGGCAAATTCCAAACAGTGTGTGTATATATATATATAAAAAAAAAAAAATTATTTATATTATTTTCCCATTGTCCTAAAAGGAGAAATTAAAAAAATAGTAATAAAAATCAGTTAAATGAAACAAAAGGTCTTAAATAGGTTTACGTTAAAAAAATAACAAATGTTATTAAAAAATTACATTAAAATCTATTACATTCGCCTGTTTAAACCTGTTGAATTGAAATCACTGAAATCAGGTATTTTCGCATTTTGTGAATAGTCTAAATCATTAGTTCTGTGGGACGATGTCGGTGCCGCCAAATCTCATCGAAAAGCACCGTATTTCCCCTGTATATGGCAATAGCCGACAGCTTTCTTTGTTAATAGACGAGTTGCCCCAATTTATAGATTATGGTGAAATTCACCATTTGGTGGCAAATTTGGAGCTTCGTGAATAACGACGTTGCATTTCGATGTGTAGTGGTATTTTTATAAATAGCTTTTTAATGAATATACATAAAACTATATTAGGGCAAAGAACGTGAAAGAGCTGAAAGCAGCAGAGACAATAACACACAGCATGGACCCTATTCCAAGCGAGCCATTATACTTAACACTTTGCCGCCGGGTGGGTTGTGCCCAGTGGGAGGGAGTGTATGCTGGCGGAATGTACTAGTACGCGCCCCCTGACCCGCCTATCAGCTGATACATGACTCGCGTCATTGGCTGTCATCCTGCAGCAGTCAACGGCGCGCGGCATGCACAGACTGCTGGGCGGGGCGAAGGAAGCCTATTGAAGTCAACGAGGCGTACTAGTACGCCCTGCAGCTTCAAGGTCCATCCGCTGCAGGGATGACATAGAACACCCTGTGGCAGGAAAGGGTTAATATCTCACTGGCACCACTGGTCAGTCTCAACGGCTCCTGCCCATTCCACCTTCACTAGTGAATCAGTTGACTGTATATTAACCCCTTTACCACCAGGGGGTTGTACTAGTAGACCCACTTGCTGTGGCAGACCCCTCCTCTGGCCCGCCGATGCAGCGGACACGTGTCATTGGCTGCAGGGGGACAGCCTGAGTTCAGGCCGTCCAGCGGCAGCCAATGACATGTGCAATGTGCCAATTGGTGGGTGGGCCTGTCACAGCCCAAAAGCTAGAGGGGCGTGCTATGCCACCCCACGGAGATCAGTCCCACCCACCACTAGGAGAGCACCTGCCCTGGGACGATAAACGGTTAAGGCTTTCTATGCTTTGTATACCAGCACTAATTTTCAGAGGTCTGAGTAGCAAGCGATTTCATAGCTGTTTGTCATTGTTGTCTCAAGCTGGTATTTAACCAGCAAGGCAGTGCCTAAATGCCGCAGGGTGCCATAGCACACCTCACAGGCGCTGAAGCCCCCTTTCGGCCCGCCTACCATTTTAGCAGGCTGAGCGCATCATTGGCTCCGCGGGACCACCCGAGTCGAAGCAGTCCCGCAGCAGTGGGGGGCAGGGGCACATTTGTCCCCCCTAGGTTATTCCTTGCCTCCCCACAAGGATTCAGCCTCCAGCTTCCCCCACATCTTCGGACCGATGTATCTCTGGCCCGGCGTGTCGTACGTGGTAGATCAAGGTGTAATTGGAAAGAACAGAGTCTGGCATTTCCAATGATACCCAACATGACCATAATTTCAGTGTTAAGACAAAATTGTAAATAATAAAATAAAAACTAAAACCATTTTTTTCACAGGGTGGAAATTGGTCAGCAGTAACAGAGTTAATGGTCAGACTATATATTACATTGTGTATTTTGTTTTTGCCTTGGTTTAGTTGTATATTAAGGGTTAATTGGAAAGCTACAAGCCTCGCCGTGTATTTATTTGATGCTTTCCCTTAATGACATTTTAGCGGTTAATGGGCAGGCTACATGCCTCACAGTGTATATATTTCACATAACTGGCATTTTAGAAGTTAATGAATAGGCTACATGCCCCACAGTCTATTTATTTAATGTTTTCTCTTGATTAATGGCATTTTAGGGGTTAATGGGTAGGCTACATGCCGCAGTCTATTCATTTAATGTTTTCCCTTCAATAATGGCAATTTAGGGGTTAATGTGTAGGTTACATGCCACACTGTTTATTATTTTATTGTATTTCCCTGGGTTTGTGGCATTTTAGGGGTTATTATGGAAGTTAGAAACTAAAAGGTCTACGCTTCATATTTAGATCCTTTGCTTTTGTCACATTTCGGGGAATCAATTATCGCTGAAAATATGGTGAATTCCCTATTTAGCGAATGAATGGTCACGGTAATTTGGGAAAATTGGAGTCGCTGAAGCAGTTATCGGACCTCGGCAAAAAACGCTGAATTGCAGCAAATAAAATATTGAATTTATGTATCATTGTATCACATTACTCTGGGATTATGGAATCTTATTTATATATACTTATTTAGGTTTTTTCAGTGGAATGATTTAGAGGTGAAAATTATTAGTGGGCCCCCCCCCAGTTTTGACTGTGGTATCTTATGTGCCCCCCCCCCATATATTGTTCCTACCACTGGAGGCGTGCACAGGAAGTCAGCAGAGTATGCTATGCCACCCTGCGCTATTTAGACCCACCTACCGCAAGAAAGGTTTAGAAATATTTCTTGTTTTCAGAAGACCACAGTACGTTAATTTGCATAAACCTTTACACCTGGGACTGGCAACCTTGGCCCTCAAGGTTTTCAACTACATTTCCCATGAGGACAAGCCAAGCTTGCACGTTGCTGAGCATCATGGGAGATGTAGTTCCAAGACATCTGGAGTACCATGCAGGTTTGCCAGGTCTTCCATGTTTTCCCTGGAGACATAATTTATTCATGCTGATGGGCAGTATGTAGAATATAACGCAAGTTTAAGACTAGGGTCAGACGAGCGTGATTTCTACGGACTGTACGTCAGTACGGAAGGCGCAGTAGTGGCCACACAGTCCGTTTTTTTCACTGACGTATATTTTGACGGATGTAGGAGGGAAAATAAATTAAAAAGCAAAATCATTTTGTCCGTGAAAAATGCTGGACGTATAAATGCAGTCCGTCTGACCACGTTCCATCACTCACACACAAAGCTATGCAGACGTTGCGGACGCAGCGCACTTTGTGCGGCCGTTCTAGGGGATGTACGTTCTTGCGTCCGTGGGCCGCGGCCGTTGTGTGTCAGCAGTTCAGTGCGGACGTACTTCATGTGTCAGGCTCCAATGGGCTTTCTTTCATGCTATCACGGACGTACTTTCAGGCGCAATCACGGACGTGAACACTACGCTCGTCTGACCCCAGCCTAAAATGCCAAGTGACCTGCCTTGATCTAATGATTTCCTCCTGCGGCTTATGCATTACACATGCTACAGGGCAGCCCCTTTAACTTTCCTGCTGCTTGAAATCGTAATGGGTGTCCAGGAAAACATGGCTGATGTGGGAAACCTAGGGCTAAGGTTGCTGACAAAAAAAAAAGCATGCTCCCTACGACTGTGTGGGACACTCTCTGGATTCCGAAAAATCACAGCTAGGTACAGCTCACATCATCCAAAAAGTTATATGGGTGAGTTACAAACAATATACTTGAAAACGAGAGAAATCTCGATGTATCCTTCCTGGTAAAATACTTTCTCAAATATATATAAACGGCAATCTTTGCTCAAACTGAGATTACAATAAAATGTAACTATCTAAAATAGTGGAATATTTATTGTATGAATGTTTTAATAGCGTGTAAATATACCAATATATACAGGCTTATTCAGAGAAAGGTGAATCTCTGGAGAATGGCTGGAGAAGTGAAAATTCTAGGTCAAAATAGCCAAACCAGAAAAATTCTCACTTTCCAAATCGGCTATTGGGTCTAGATTGTTCTTCTCCTGCCAGTTCTCCTGGTTTTCACCTTTCTCTGACTAACCCCGATAGTTAATATTATTTCTCTTTTTGGCCCTTTCCCTGGTTTTACCGTGTTAGCAATGAGAAGATATGTACGTGTCATGTTTGTACCCCTCACATGTAACCTTTTGGGGTTAGACTCGGTGTACCTTGCTGGGATTTTTATGGTTAAAAATGCTGGTCCTTTGGGGAAGCCACCATTCTGGTACATAGTGATTGGGGTTAGAAGTTGAGGCACTTCACAATCACATTGTCTCCTTGCGGTATAGTCCCAGTGCATTCCAGGAGATGCTACAAATGGTGATGCAGGACCAAGTGGTATCAGCACACAAGACGTATCCCCAGGGAAAACACAAAAGGGAAGGAAAAACCAAACGTTGTGTGTGATATATATGTATGATATATATATATATATATATACACGCACGTAACAAGACCTCCACACTGAAAACCTCCAGAGTATGTATGCTGCGATGCAACACGTTCCACACAGATCACAGAAAGAAGCCTTTCCTTCCTTTCAATCATAACAAGAGAACTTTTAGGCTGGGGTCAGATGAGCGCATTTTGTACGGACTGTACGTCCGTGCAGTACGGACATCGTCAGTACGGATGACGCAGTAGTGGTCACACAGTACGTTTTTTCACTGAAGTTATTTTTGACGGATGTAGGAGGGAAAATAAATTACAATGAAAAAACATTCTGTCCGTCAAAAATGCTGGACGTATAAATGCAGTCTGTCTGACCACGTTCCATCACTCACACACAAAGCTATGTGGACGTTGTGGACGTGGCGCACTCCGCATGTCCGTTCTAGCAGTATTACGTTCTTGCCTAACCTGCGTCCGTTTGCAGCGTCCGTCAGCCCCCGCACTTCTGTGCGGACGTACTTCGTGTGTGGGGCTCCATTTAACACAATTGTATGCTATCACGGACGTACTTATGTGCGGGCAACACGGACGTTAACACTGCGCTCGTCTGACCCCAGCCTTAGTAGAGTTTATACAGGATATCAATATTTCAGTCCCCTAGGGACTGTCCTGAAGATCACAATATACAATATCTATACTCACAGAGAGAACATATGTGTGATATTAAAGCACACCACCTGGACAAGGAAGAGACCTATGGACCTGCCCAGAGAAAGCAGCTGACAAGCAATGAGACCATTGATTAGTGTGATAGCTGATGATGGGCAATAAATGGAAGTAAAGACTATCAGGGTGGTGAAAAGCAGGAGAAGTGAAAATTCTAGGTCAAAATAGCCAAACCAGAAAAATTCTCCCATTTATCTCACTTTCCGAATCGGCTATTTTGACCTAGAATTTTCAATTCTCCAGCCATTCTCCTGCTTTTCACTGCTCTCTGAATAACCCTGTATATTTCCCATGAGGCTCAGTCAGTCTAATAGGAGTAGCTGAGCCCCAAAGGGAGCTGTAGTTTCAAAATCTCTGGAGAGCAAAGGTGGCTGATGTAGAGTAGGGTCGCCAGATCGGCCATGTTTTCCTGGACACAATTTATTCATGCTGATAGGCAGTTCATGAAATATGCAACCCCGCAGCATGTAGAATTCATACGCTGCAGACTGCAGGATGGCCTGCCTTGATTTATATCAGGGTTTACCAAACCCATCCTCAGGTCCCTCTAACAGGACAGGTTTTAAGGATCACCTTGCCTTGGGGAAATGCAGACTGAATCCTGCAATCACTGAGCAGAAAATCATATCACCTGTGCTGAGCTTCACATATCTGCAAACCTGGCCTGTCAGGGTCCTGAGGGGACCCTGCCAAGGGGTTAATATTATTTTGTTTGAGCATCAGCAAGCAGCAAGGTTTCATCATTTGCCAGTAAATAAAGTGTAGCGCTCCCAGTGTTCAGAAAATAATAATCATTTGTTACCCACATGTGAGGTTGAAAATGTGTCATACAGCTCCCACAAACACACAAAAAGAGAAATATCATACAGGGTTATTCAGAGAGAGGTGAAAAGCAGGAGAATGGAAAACTCTAGGTCAAAGTAGCAGATTTGGAAAGTGAGATCAATGGGAGAATTTTTCTGGTTTGGCTATTTTGACCAAGAATTTTCACTTCTCCAGCCATTCTCCAGCTTTTCACCTCTCTCTGAATAACCCTGATAGTGTAACCAACAAAATAAAGAAATAAAAATAGATAACTATATAGTCCCACTCACATTCCCAAGAGCCATATGTGGCTCTCAAATCTTCGCCTCTAGGTTATTAGTCAGCCACCCAACAGCTCCCCAGGTCTTCCAATGTATTCAACAGTTCTTAAAAACAAAGACACCCATCATAGTGCAGTATAACAATGTAAGGTAAATCCTTAATACCGAGCTGGAATACAGTCCCATTTAGGCTAGGGTCAGACAAACGCATTTTCACGTTGTCCGTGAAAAAGTGCGTTCGAACGAATGGACGTATTTTTTTCACGGAGTACGCGATAGCGGTCATACTATGCGCATTTTTCGTCCGTGATTTTGTACGGATCATCAATAAAACACTTTGTGCATCTGGACGTTATATAGGCTGGACATTAGTAGCGTCTGACGTCTCCAAATCACACACACACACCGCTAGCGGACGCAGCGCACTCTGTACGTCTGTACTAGCGGTTTTACGTTCTCGAAAAAATGCGTTCATTTTCCACTTGCGTTGCGCAGCCGGACTTTCGTGCGACCGTACTTCGTATATTGGCCGTCATTGCCCGTCATTTGCTGCTAGTGCGGCCGTGATTAAGTGCGCCTGCACGCGCGTTCGCACTGCCTCAGTCTGACCCTAGCCTTAGGCTGGAGTCAGACCTGCGCACTTTTAACGTGCGTTCTGGGGCACATAATTACGGCCGCACTAGCAGCAGATGACGGGCAATGACGGCCAATATACGATGTACGGCCGCACAAAAGTCCGGCCGTGCAACGCAAGTGGAATTTGAACGCATTTTTCTGAGAACGCAGAACCGCTAGTACTGACGTACAGAGTGCGCAGCTGCGGCATAGCGGCATGTGTGCGAGATTAGGAGATGTCAGACGCTGCTAATGTCCAGCCTACATAACGTCCAGACGCAAAAAGAGTTTTATTGACGATCCGTACAAAATCACGCCCGAAAATGCGCGTCGTCTGGCCGTTTTTGCGCATTCCGTGAAAAAATACGTCAATGCGTTCGGACGCACTTTTTCACGTTCGCGGGGAAAAATGCTTTCGTCTGACCCTAGCCTTAATTGAGGTGATTCACACAGAGGTTGCTTCTTACATAGGTACAACTTCCAAGAAAACCTTTATCCATTGAATCAAGAAGTTGCAAAATATGGCATTCTAAAATTTAGTTTATTCCATAGTACTAAAACAAAAAATGTATAATGAAAAAAGAGCATATGGCCAAAACACCTTTCACCCATTGCTTTCTCAGGGCACTATCATCTGGTGTGAGCTAAAACGCCGAACTACATGAAAAATGTAGCGCGAGCCGCTAAAATGTAGAGCCCGACGACCCACCAACAGATCACCTTGTTGTCAGTGTACAAGGTCGTTTAGCGCACGCTAGGGAAACGCTAAGACCCGGGCTGAGCCTGAGACCCAGCGATAATGCTGTTGTGTGCAAGATAGATCTGTTTTTTACAGTGCAGAGTGCCGGGCCATACCTATTCCCTGCCCTCACAAGCTTGTGTAAGTATGAACACATCCACCGAATAGACCTCACACCCCTGCATTATTAAAATCCTCCAAGGTGGCCGTATTATCCATGTTTATATGCCCACATATATTAATTAAGGCAGATGGGCATTGCATGATAAATGCCACCCAGCAGCATGTAGAATCATTACACTGCATGTAATAGATCCAAAAGGAAGGCCAGGTGAGCCACAATAATTTCCCTGCTGCCACATATAAATAATACATGTTTCAGGGCAAGACTTATCCATGTGTCCCTTTAAACATGGTCCACACGGTCACCCTAATAATCAACCGCTTACATACTATGAATAACCTCCAGCATAAAATGTTTAAAATTTAGCAATATATTAGAATTAGGATATATGTGGATAAACGATACATATACATCATAATAGAGCCTACTGCAACAGCAGTGACATTGCTGACCAGATCCATTACTATGGTGTATGGGGCCAATAGAACACCTGTGCTGCATTCCTATCAGTTGCCTGTTAAATTGGTGCAAGGACCCTTTCCCCCCCCCTTTTTTGCTTCTTTCCATGGTTGAGCAGTAGGTTCATTTTTACGATTAACGTACGTGTAGAAATTATCGCCGGGACCAAACGATCTTTTGGTTAGAATAGTGAAAGTGCTCTCTAGCGCTGCCCATGTTAAGTATAGGACACGGTAAGTACAGTAAGCTCACACTACGAATTGTTAATAACCGCTAGGGATGTGCGTTTCGGGTTTCGGAATTTTCATGAAATTTCCCGATTCGTGTTTTCGGATGCGGCTGATTTTCTGAAAATTTTTAGATCCGAAAATGGCAGATCCGAAAAGTTTTCCGAGCCGAAACGAAATATTTTCGGAATTTTCGAATGGACTTGAAATGTGTCAAATCGAAATTTATTGCTTTGAAACGAGGAGAACAGACGTCCCGAAAAAACGAAAATTTCCGAAATCACGAAAGGTCGATACAAAAAACGAGCTAAGTGACACGAAAATATGAAAAATGGTCGATATTCCGAAAAAAAAATGTATACGAAAAACGAGTCGAGCCGAACCGAATCGAAACAGAAATCGGTCGAAACGAGCCGAATCGAAAAGTTTGAAAATCCAAAAAATCGAATCGAACCGAAAAAAAAAAAATCGGTGCACAAGCCTAATAACCGCACGCTAAGTGATTTTCGCCGTTTGTAGCGAGAGGCAAACGATTTGTTGGTCAGGCACTAGACTGAATTTACCTGGCACTAACACGAAAACAGTCTGACGCTAGGGTTAGCTCACAGCAGCTGATAGGACCCTCAGTTGGCTCCTCAGTTAACTCTTTCAATTAGCTATTATAACAAGACAAAAGTGCTTTATTTACCCCAAGCCTTCTCGAATAACCTTTCTTATAGTTTAGAACAGGGATCTCAAACTCTAGACCTCAGATGTTTCTGAACTACATTTCCCATGATTACCTGGACTTCTATTACATTGTAAGAATTCTGGGAATTGTAGGCCTCAACATCTGGGGGGGGGGTGATTTTGACATCCCTTTTATAAACTATATTGGCGTAATGTTATGTTGTTTTTCCCTGCTCAGCAAATGAGCCAACGTACAAGGAGCAAGCAGCATTACCTCTAATCAATCCTGAATAGGATCATATCACCAGTTTCACATGGCGACGCTGACTTGCGATGATCAACATCAATTTATCGCACAGTGGAGCTGACCTGCAACAGGCGCACAGCAGATGTGACAGTGATATGTTTATGCTGTAATCCCTCTACACATGTCACTGTTGGCTGAGCACTGAAGACTGCTTATTAGCTAATCTGTGGTCGGACAGGCCATGTTTTCGTACAGAAGCAACGGACTGAATTCTGAATATCAGGAGACGCGTTCTTATCAAGACGTCATAAAGAGACAGCTAGCAGACAAGGCAGCGGCGTACTCGTTTCTCGTATATTACAGGCAAATGACAAAGTGCTTAGGTTTCATACCAATATCTCCATTTCAGCACCTTTAGCACATCCCAGAGGACAAAGACTGAGAAAATAAAGTATCTGAATAAAGATAATGGCTTTGAGTCACTGTGTATTGATGGCGGATCTATGGCAAGGTTGCTGAGTCAGCCATGTTTTCCTGGGTATATGTAACGTATACATATTGGGGCTTGCATCTCGAGCGTAGTGCTTCCTTACTGTAAATTAACGTCTCCTAACCACCATTCCTTCATTGGAAGAACTGTGGATTTAGTTCAGTGAACTTCGGGAGATCAAGTACGTGAAACAATGTGGCAGACTCTATTTAGGGATACGCCACTGCTGCAGTTCTCCATGCTTTTCACAGCTTCTGCTGAAGTTGTTCAGTGTAGATCTCAGACAGGGACGTGTAGTCAGGGGCGGCAGGTGAGGCAGGGCCTCACCTGCCATAATTCCATTAAGTGTGGACTGTAAATGTTTAAAATAAAACCTGTTACTATTTAAAAAAAAAAAGTTCACATACTCACCTGCTCCACACTTCCCTTTTTTAGTTCGCCGGCTGCTCTGTGACGTGAATCATAGCACAGCAGCGGCAGCCTGCTCTGAGCCTACGCAATTTGCGTAGTTCAAGCTGGCTAATAGATTCATTGAAGTCTGCAGCGCACGTCTGGCACTGCCTACTTCCTGAATCTATGCTGTGTGTAGGGAGAGGTATTAGCAGTAGGAAAAGGGAAGTGCTCATGCCACTGTACAGAGCACTGGTGAGACCTCACTTGGAGTACTGTGTGCAGTACTGGAGACCGTATCTCCAGAAGGATATAGACATCTTAGAGAGCGTTCAGAGAAGGGCTACTAAAATGGTGTACGGCTTGAAGGAGAAAAGTTACCAGGAAAGGCTTAATGATCTTAACATGTACAGCTTGGAAAAAAGACGAGACAGAGGAGATATGATAGAAACATTTAAATACGTAAAGGGAATCCACAAGGTAGAGGAAGGGAGTATATTTAAAAGGAAACAAAGTAGCAAAACAAGAGGACATAGTCTTAGATTTGTCAGGGCTCAGCGGGCGCCGCCGACCCGGCGTCCCGCCAGGCCGCCGACCCGGCGTCCTCCTTCCCGGCTCCGGGGTCGGCGTCCTCTTCGCATCCTGTGCGTGCGCTGTATGCGAGCGCGCCGCCGGCGGTTCTGGATTTAGCCCTCCCGGCGGCGCGACGTCACCTATCCCCATGTGACCGCGACGGACCAATCAGCAGGCAAGGCGCCAGATTTAAACCTGTTTTCCCATTCCTCAGTGCCCTTTCGTGGTTTTGCCTGTCTGACCCTTAAGTGCTCGTTTATTTCACTCTATTTGACTTACTGTGTATGACCTGGCTATCTCTCTCGACTTGTGTACCTCTATACCCCTTGACCCGGCTTGTTACTCGACTCTGTTTTCGCCTATACCCTTTGGCTTTCTGAGATACGTTCCTGGCTTACCAGCGTTTACACCAGCCACTCTAAGGACTGGTTCCTGTCCTCCTTGTGTCCCTGCCTTATAGGTTCACCTCCTGTTTGTGCGAAACCCAGCCACTATAAGGACTGGTACCGCATTGTGACTCTATCTTGCTTTACCGGCACTGCCGTTACGTACCCTTGGTTGGTGTTGGCCTGAAGACAGGGCAGCCCTCAATATTTGTGTTAACCCAGCCACTACAGGGACTGGTTTCTCTTCTACGTACTCGAGGCTCCTGTTTTCACTTAGGGCTACCGTTCGTCCACCCTCAGGTACGTGAGCGTGCCTGACAAGATTAGAGGGGCAAAGGTTTAAAAGTAACATCAGGAAGCATTATTTTACTGAGAGGGTGGTGGATACATGGAACAGTCTTCCAGTAGAAGTGGTAGAGGCCAAAACAGTAATTGAATTTAAGCAAGCATGGGATAGGCATAAGGCTATCCTAAACAAAAGATAAATCCAGCTAAAGTATCCATGTAATTGGGCAGACTAGATGGGCCGAAAGGTTCTTATCTGCCGACATTTTTCTATATTTCTATGTTTCTATGTTATGCTCTTCAGTGCCTCAAAGAGGCACTGAGAGCAATTGAATTGCTTGAACCAATGGGAAAGCATCACTGATCTCCAGCAATTCAAATAACACCTCCATGGGGGGCAGGACTCCCATGCTTTGATTGACACAGGACAGTCATGTGACTGTCCTCATCAGTCATGGGGGCCTGCCGCAAGGCTGTGTGCCTGGAGGCACATCCTGGAGAGCAGGAAGCCCTGAGAGCAGCAAAAAATCCTGGGAAGCCTTGACAGCAGCAGTATTATGGCACACTGGTATGTATATGGCACACTACTAGCAGACTGTTATGGCAAACTCCTATGCTTGGCACACTGGTATGTATATGGCACACTGCTGGCACACTGGTGTTATGGCACACTCCCATGCTTCGCACATTGGTATTATGGCACACTCCTATGCTTGGCACACTGGTATGTATATGGCACACTGGTATTATGGCACACTGGTATGTATATGGCACACTGGCATTCTGGTATTATGGCACACTGCTGGCACTGTGGTTACTGGTATTATGGCACACTGGAATGTATATGGCACACTGGTATTATGGCACACTGCTGGCACTCTGGTATTATGGTACACTGGAATGTATATGGCACACTGGAATGTATATGGCATACTGCTGGCACTCTGGTATTATGGCACACTGCTGGCACTCTGGTATTATGGTACACTGGAATGTATATGGCACACTGGTATTATGGCACACTGGAATGTATTATGGCACACTGCTGGCACTCTGGTATTATGGAACACTGGAATGTATATGGCATACTGCTGGCACTCTGGTATTATGGCACTCTGGTATTATGGCACACTGCTGGCACTCTGGTATTATGGTACACTGGAATGTATATGGCACACTGGTATTATGGCACACTGGAATGTATATGGCATACTGCTGGCACTCTGGTATTATGGCACACTGCTGGCACTCTGGTATTATGGCACTCTGGTATTATGGCACACTGCTGGCACTCTGGTATTATGGAACACTGGAATGTATATGGCACACTGCTGGCACTCTGGTATTATGCACACTGGAATGTATATGGCACACTGCTGGCACTCTGGTATTATGGCACACTGCTGGCACTCTGGTATTATGGAACAGTGGAATGTATATGGCATACTGCTGGCACTCTGGTATTATGGCACACTGCTGGCACTCTGGTATTATGGTACACTGGAATGTATATGGCACACTGGTATTATGGCACACTGGAATGTATATGGCACTCTGGTATTATGGCACACTGCTGGCACTCTGGTATTATGGAACACTGGAATGTATATGGCACACTGCTGGCACTCTGGTATTATGCACACTGGAATGTATATGGCACACTGCTGGCACTCTGGTATTATGGCACACTGGAATGTATATGGCACACTGCTGGCACTCTGGTATTATGCACACTGGAATGTATATGGCACACTGCTGGCACTCTGGTATTATGCACACTGGAATGTATATGGCACACTGCTGGCACTCTGGCATTATGACAGCAGCCAGATCCTGGGGAGCACTGAACCTGAACCTATGTAACCCGTGTATATCTGACTCTGATACTAGTCAGTGCCTCACCCGTCACTGACCTCACTGACTGTCACTGATCTCAGAGTAATCACTATTGGGGTTTCCATCGTTGTTTCTGCTGAAATTATTTAGTGTAGATTTCATCGTAGTTTTAATCGAAGTTGTTTACAGAATGCTGATACAGCTGGCGACCGCAATGCCATGGGTATCGGCTCCATGAAGTCCACGACTCCATGGAGCTAAATGCTACGCTGTAGCTGTGGATGGACACTGGGAACTATTTGTTCCCAGTGTTCGACTGCATGTGGTCAGAGGAGAAGACAGATCACATCGCCCACTGCAACATGGGATCAGGGTTAAGTAATGGCTTTTTGGTAGGTTTATTTTATAGTGTTATTCAGAAATTTTACATTAGCAAAATCACATATCGACTTTAACTCAAGCTCGAGGCGGTAACAGTGGGCTACCTTGGAATACCCGAAATTGATCGCAAAATGAAAAAAAACCACATCATGGAACATAATGTTCTAACAATACGACAGCACAAAAACATGTTCCAGACAGCATGCAATGCCTAAACAATATACACTGATCACACAAAACATTAAAACCAATGACAGGTGAAGTGAATATCATCGATAACATGGTTACCTGTCAAGGGGTGAGATATATCAGGCAGCAAGTGAACAGTCAGTTCTTGAATTTCATGTGTTGGAAGCTGGAAAAATGGACAAGAAGATCTGAATGACTCTGACAAGGGCAAAATAGTGATGGCTATACGACTGGGTCAGAGCATCTCCAAAACAGTAAGTCTTGTGGGGTGTTCCTGGTATTCAGTGGTTAGTACCTACCAAAAGTGGTGCAAGAAAGGAGAGCTGGTGCATCATGGTCACAGGCGCCCAAGGCTCATTGATGCACGTGAGGAGTGAAGGCTAGCCTGTCTGGTCCGATCACACAGAAATACGTAATGCCGGCCATGATAGAAAGATGTCACATTTGACATGCACCATCTACCTAAATATTGCTACAAACCACGTACACCCCATCACGACGCATTGGCGATGGTGTTCCCCGATGGCAGTGGCCTCTTTCAGCAGGATAATGCACCTGCCACACTGAAAAAGCTGTTCAGGAATGGTTTGAGGAACATGACAAAGATTCCTAGCCGTTGCCTTGGCTGCCAAATTCCCCAGATCTCAATCCGATTGAGCATCTGTGGGATGTGCTGGAACAACAAACCCAAGCAATCCCCACCTGGCAACTTGCAGGATTTAAAGGATCTGCTACTAATTTATTAGTTCCAGGTACCACGGGACACATTAAGAGGACTTGTGGAGTCCATGCCTTGACGTATCAGAGCTGTTTTGGCAGCATCCCCCATGCTGCCAAAACAGCTCTGATACGTCAAGGCATGGCCTACATGATATTAGGTAGGTGACTAATCGGTGTGTAGCGATGTGTTTAAAAAGATTGTTCTGCTGCATTTACTTGCAATGGCCACCAGAGGGAGACAGAGACCATGGAAAGTTATGCTGGACAAACACAAGGCACTAAACTACCTTTTCCATGATGCTTTGCGTAAGGACAGGAAGTGGGTGTGTAGGAAAGGAAAGGCATCACCAGCCTCGTGGAAAGCATGCTCAGAGTGAGCTGGGAGCTGAAAGGAGAAGGAAGCAGGCCGAGCTGTGGAGGATCGTGACCAGGCCAGAGCGCAGGGGCTACCTCGCTGGTGCTGGGGGATCGGGACAGTGACCCTGCAGAGACCTGTCTATACCCACGCTGCGATCAAGGCAAGCAGAGGACCCGAGTGAGGAGTACCGCAAGTCCATTGGATGGGAGAGCAGGCGGTAGCTGGACAAGTCCGGGTGGGAGCAAGGAAAGCCAGACAACGGATCCAGTAGCCAGTATCACACCCAGTCATTAAGCGGAGAGACGTCCTGGGTCAGCCGAGCCTTGGTGATCGAGTGGATGGGTGAGAGGCCTCCAAGGCCGGTTTATAAAATCAAGAAAGCACGCTGCTGTTTGTTTCCAAAACCCACAGGGCCCCAACTTGACTAGTTGAAGACATCGTTATAAGTAATTCACTGGCCAGTTGAATAGTACCCGGGTACCATATACACACACATACAAACCCTTTACATTCCGGGACTTAACCTGTGCGGGACTCATTTGTTACGAATCGGAACAGGGGTTAAAGATACGTTCCGAATATATTTTTCTCTTTTCCGCTGCGCGTTTATCGTAATACGAAGAGATTGTATTCTTGGGTTTCGCTACGTGTCCCTTTTTCGAATATTCGTGCAACTGCATTTCTTTTATGTTCGGTTACGAATATTATATTTTCCGAAATACGACGCCTCGTGTTTCGGTTCTTTTCCGCTACGCGTTTTACCGCAATACGAAAGTACTGTAATAATATCTGTGAATACCGTATCTCAACATCTGCCTATTATTTTAGTAAACTATTTAAATGATAAAAATCCACAACTGTGTTGGAGTATATTTATTCCCTAGTGCGGGGAGACTGACCCGTGGTTCATTTTCAGCGGCTCCTCCGGGAGTGAGCGCTACAGGTGTATAACATCCTATAAGTAGGACTATATCTGCTGCAAAGTTTAGTAGCTTATTGCCAACTCATTACTCCACGACAGTAAACATATAACAATTCATGCTGGGTACAAAGCAAAAAACAAATAAAAGCAGAATAAAGTAACACATAAGAGAAGAATAATTTATTTCCTTTATTGTCTCGTAATAATGATAATCTGATCCTTTATGGGATTGCACCGGATAATTTTATACCATTAACAAACCTATCGCTGATGTTAAAGATAATTGGTGTTCTGTCATTTTATGTGAATTCAGCATTACAACACTATTCACCTTCAGGCTGACAACGGATAACTTGATAAAAACTGACAGAATTAAAATAATAATGCTAAATTGAGCTTATTTATAAATCTGAGGAGTTTATTCAACTAGAATTCTGAATAAATTCAGTTATTTAAATAGAAATATAGGAACAATGAGTATTTTGTATGTACCGGCTGGATGGAGTAGAGGTGACATCACTGCTCTGTAACTGTGGAGACCCAGGTTTGAAGCCCGGCCAGAGCACCTCTCCAGTAAGTGTCCCTGGCCAAGGCACCTAACGGTATATACTTGCTTACCACACAATATCGGCTGTGGAGTCCAGTGGTACCGTCTCTGCCCTTCGACCGTGGAGAGGCAAGTCAAAATCCCATTCAGCACATCCCTCCAATACAACTGTGGAGAAGTCTTGACTTTACGCGACACGGGTTCAACCTAACTACCCGGTCACTGCTCTACAATCATAGGCGACTCTACAGGGGCGCAAGGGGGGGGGGCAATTGCCCCCCAGATTATTATTGCCCCCCATGTGCCCCCCCCACCAAAAATCAGCATCCAGCTTCCCATACTTCTTCGGACCGCTGTATCGCTGTCCCTGTGCATCGTATAGGTACCATTGGTTAAGGTAGATTCTGGCCATTCCAATGATACCCAACATGACCATATTCAGTTTGACGTAAAAGTCATAAAACATTAAATAATAATGGCACTTAAGCATTTTCACAGGGTTGAAATGACTCAGCAGTGAAGTGGTTAATGTTCAGACTATACATTACATTGTGTATTACGTTAGTTTTTGCCTTGGTTTAGTTGTATATTAAGGGTTAATGGGTAGGCTTCATCCCTCACAGTATACATTTTATTTTTTCCTTGGTTAATGGCATTGTAGGGGTTAATGGGTAGCTACATGCCTCACAGTGTATTCATTTCATGTTTTACCTTGATTAATGGCATTTTAGGGGTTAATGAGTAGGCTAAATGCCACAATGTTAATTATTTTTATTGTATTTCCCTGCATTTATGGCATTTTAGGGGTTACTATGGAAGTTAGAATCTAAAGGGTGTATTCCTTATTAGATCCTCTGCTTTTCGTCTCATTTCGGGGGAATTCATTTAGCCGAAAATACAGTGAATTTCTATTTAGTGAATGGTCACTGTAATTTGCTAAAAGTGGAGTCGCTGAAGCAGTTATCAGACATTCAGCGAAAACTGCCGAATTACAGCAAATAAAATACTGAATTTAAGTATCAGGTTAGTACAACAAAAAGGCATCATTGCATCACATTACTCTGGGGTTCTGGGATCTTATTTATATATATACTTATTTAGGGCACTATTACCTGGTGTGAGCTAACCTTTGCGTTCACATGGTTTTGTGTTAGCGCCAGGTTAATCGAGTCTAGCGCCGGACCAACAGATCGTTTGCCTCCCGCTACAAACGGGAAAAATCACTTAGGGCTATATTACATAGTTGGTGCTAACTTAACCAGAGCTGTTGTAAACTTCCCAGAGCCATTATAGCCTATGGAGGTTTTAAGTTTACAACAGCTCTGGTTAAGTTAGCACCAACTTTGTAATATAGCCCTTAGTGCGTTGCTATCAGCGATTTCTACCGCGTGTTTGCTGTACTTTCCACGTCCTTTACTTAACACAGGGAGCGCTAGAGATCTGTATTGCTTTTGCAGCTAGCAAATTACTTGGTGCCAGCACTTCTTTTTTGATGGGCGCTAATTGCATCATTTTACCTGCTGCTCAACCCTGGTGCTAACTCCAAAAAAACAGATCTTTGCCCCAAAATTAACAGGCAATTATTAACAGGCAAGGAATGCAGCACAGGTGTTCTCTTGGCCCCATACACCATAGTAGTGGATCTGGCCGGCATTGTCGTTGCTGTTGCAGTGATCTCTATTATGATATAGATGTATCCTTTATCCACATATATCCTAATTCTAATATATTGCCTAATTTTAAACATTTTATGCTGGGGGATATTCATAGTATGTAAGCGGTTGATTATTAGGGTGACAGTGTGGACCATGTTTAAAGGGACACGTGAATAAGTCTTGCCCTGAAACATGTATTATTTATATGCTGCAGCAGGGAAATTTTTGTCACTCACCTGGCCTTCCTTATGGATCTATTAAATACAGTGTAATGATTCTACATGCTGTTGGGTGGCATTTATCATGCAATGCCCATCAGCTTTAATATATGTGTGCATCAAGACATGGATGATACAGCCGCCTTGGAGGATTTTAATAATGCAGGGGTGTGAGGTTATTCACTGGATGTGTTCATATTCAAGCTTGTGAGGGCAGGGGATAGGAATGGCCCGGCACTCTGCACTGGAAAAAAAAAACAGTTCTATACACAACCGCATTAGCACTGGGTCTCAGCCCGGGTCTTAGAGTTTCCCTAGCGTGCGCCAAACGACCTTGTTCATGGACTACTGCAGACAAGGTGATCTGTTAGTAGGTCGTCAGGCACGAAGTTTTAGAGACTCGCGCTAAATTTTTCCTCTAGCGATGGTGTTTTAGCTCACACCAGGTGATAGGACCCTTAGTTTTATTAAGTGATATGATTTAGTGGTCAAAAATTATTAGTGCTCCCCCCCCAGTATTGACTGCGGTATCTTCTGTGCCCCCCCCTAAATATTGTTCCTAGAGTCGCCACTGTCTACAATCATGGAAAGACGACTCCATCGCACTCAGAAGACGCCACCAGCGAGTGTCCTTGGGCAAGACACCTAACAATATGGATGCGCCGCCTCACAAAATACTTGTACATCTCATAGTTTGTAAGTTCCCTTGGGAACAGGGACCCCCTGAATCAGGTCATCATCCATGTGTGGTATTCTAATGTATCAACTCCTTGTACACTGATCTTGTAAAGCGCTGCAGAATTTATGGCGCTATATAAATAAAGGATAATAATAATAAAAAGATGGTCTGTTAAAAGCAGAGTTCCCTTTTTTTGTTTGCACTTAAATAATTAGGTGATTTTACTCACATGTTGTCCCTTGCCTCCTCTTTGGCTCAGGGGCTCCTGAAGTCCCTGAAGCTTTTCTGCGCAATTTGCACTCCTACGCAACTTGCATGACGTAGGAACCGCAAATTGCGTACGGATATGAACATGTGCAAATTTGAAACAATTATGTTCTCCTCACTATCCCACAAACGATTACTTACTGTGGGATTGACAGATTTACATGTCACTGCTGTGACTGAGGGGTCACTCACTGCTGTACAGGGATAAGATTCAGAGGGTTATAATGACTGAAAATCTCTGTACAGTACAGATACAAGGTGTTACTGTAATTGCCATACACAGGCATTATGCAGCACATACAGATACAAGGTGTTACTGTAATTCCCATACACAGGCATTATGCAGCACATACAGATACAAGGTGTTACTGTAATTGCCATACACAGGCATTATGCAGCACATACAGATACAAGGTGTTACTGTAATTCCCATACACAGGCATTATGCAGCACATACAGATACAAGGTGTTACTGTAATTTCTATACACAGGCATTATGCAGCACATACAGATATTGGTATTTTTTGGAAGCTGCATTACTAATAATCTCGACGATCAGACAGCCATCTGTCGAGATTTATATTCAATAAGAAACTTATACGAGATCTAAATATCAATCGTTTTTATTTCCTAGAAATTCTCCTAAATTCTTTTAATTGTCTGTGTTTTGCTTTGAAGAATACACTAATCAATAATCGGATAAAAACATACATATATTTATTATGTGTACAAAAAAGTTTCAAATCTCCTATCATAAACAAAGATTTATAAACAACCACAACATCCATCAGCACATAGACACTAGCTTCCCAATATATGTATCTCCTGTTAGTAACTGCATATATGATTAATATCATCTACTTTATCAGTTAGTAACTATACACAAATGGTTAATAAACATTTCTGCTTAAAACAATTAACATGTATTTCCCAGCAAACCAGTGTTTAACAATCTAGATCTTATAGATTATATATATATATATATATATATATATGCTACGTGGATCAACAAAAGATGAGCTATCACTTATTCTATTTCTAGAATGATAAGTAATAAAACTTATTTAGTGAATCCTCCCCTAATATCGAGAATTAAACTTCTAATCTTCTGCTTTATATATTGTAGTTATATAATTCCTTGCTTATTAATTTCAATCACAGTAATTTCCAAAATTATATATATATATATATTCTTTTTGTAATTCACTTTGCAACAATTTCTTCAGGATAGAATCCTTATATCCGATTCTTCTTCATATCTCTCTATCTGCAGATTTAGAAATATATTTTGAAGACTCTGGATCTATCTGTTGCAAGAAATACTCCATATATATATAATTACATTAATTCCTTAAATAGCTTTCATACATTACCTCTCCAATCTGGATTCAATGAGTTACAGCCTTTGAATATTCTTTATGTAATATATTGTTTTTGGAATATGTGAAAATTATCAAAGTCAGATATTCAATACATGTGAGCTAGAGTTGTGGACCTGAATGTATTGGGTGTTGGAATGATCTGCAATCTGACTCAATGCATGATCGTGTCCTGGGATGATCTCAAGTGCATTGTCCTGGAAATCTGAATGTCAATGCATTATCGTGTCCTGGAATGATCTGAATCTCTGAATCAATGCATTTTGTGTCCTGGGATGATCTGACTGTCTTGGGACGAACAGTACAGCTCCAATTATAGTCAATTTGACGTCACTGACAATCTACCCCTTTCATTTAAATATTTTTCTCTATATTAATATAATATTTACTATACCTCAAGAGGGCAGTGTTACTCTTCAAATTAATTCCACAATTTAATTTTAATAGATTGATCTTTGACCTGAGATAAGATATGTCATAACAAAGACCCTATATTCAATCCTAGACTTTGGGTCTCTCCTGTCAAAATTAAATTAATATCTCCACTCCTCTCAAAATTATTACTAAGTAAATTAATTTCTAGTTAAAATCAACAAAAATTCTATTCTTCAGTAATTATACTGTTTACCAGTTATACTCTACAAATATTTGGAACATCTATTTCCTACTGTAAATATAATAAAATATATATTGCTTTATAAGAATATATTTTGTGAATATAATTATACGCTTGCAAAGAGATTTTAAATTTGTTCCTATACCCAAAAAGAAAATATCCTTTTTTTTTTTTAAGGACTTGTTAAAACAAACCAATAAATTTAAATATGACATGCCTGGCACTTAGCTCAGCATTATATCAAATAAAGACATTTTATCGTCTATAACATCATGTCTGGCATAACTCTTAAGGTTCACCTAGCCATGAACTATTAAAAAAAAATCTCTGTCCATTTCTAAAACTAGGGAAAATTGAAAAAGAAAGACTTTACATTAAAACAAGATAGCTACAGGCATCCATTTTAATTTTTCCAATTATAATATACCCGACACATCCACAGAGTCAGCAGGTAAGGCCTCCACAGGAGCAGCTCCACTTTAATCCTCCTCTCCATTGCAAGCCCTCAATGCAGCCATCATGCGTCTCAAAAGACCTTTCGTAAGTGGGCCAGCTGCATCCTCCTCATCCAGCACCACCAGGCAGGCATCCAAGCCCGATATCACGTCCATTCCGGCCTTGGAAAGGCCACAAGATGGCCACCAACGTCTCGTCCCACCTGCGGATCGGCCGCCATAAAGTGTGTCTCTGGTCCGGAGAGGGGATAAAGCGGGCTCCGAACAGCTCAGTTCCGGTGGCCAGCTACTTCGGAACCCCATGTGTAAGAAACCGCCGTGTCTTGAGTCATCTGGTGTCCCCAATAGCGTGTGGAGCTCCATGTAAACACGTCTGCTCCCGTTGGAAGCTGGCCACTCCCCCTATTTTTGTTTTTTACTCCCGGTCCATCGGCGTTCAGATTTTTTCGGCTGCTGATCTGTGGGGTTCGGAGGTCACTTCGTTGGATTGTGGGCTGTGTTCGTTGGTCTGTTCGGTGGTCGGATACTGCAGTCAGTGGTCTGTTTGGTGGATCGTGGCTATTTTCGGCAGTGTCCAGTGGATCGTTGACTATTTTCAGGGGCGTTCGACTCTCTGAATAACCCCTATAGTGTCTACTAATTTTGTCCATGAATTTTTCTATACAGGATGACCAAGTAAATGAAAAACTTATAATGTGCAATAATACATTATTGCTACCTTTTATCTATTCCAGAATAACAATTTATAAACATAATTACTCTTTTATCCTGCATTTAAGTGATAACTACGCATCCCAGCTTTCAAATAAATGTTATGCTAATTTTTTTCAATAAAAAGTACTTGATAGTGAAGGGGATAATTGATGTAGTAGGTGTGTTATTGTGTACGTAAACACACTTCATTGTGTTGCTTTTAATCTAACTAGGCTTTTTAGTGTAAATTGTCGGTTTTCAACTGAAAAATAAATGCTTGCCGACAGACTGGTCATTTCTCTGTGATCTTCTTTCTGTCCATGCAAGACCAGCACAGCAAAGCAATTCCATGCCCAACCCACAGGGCACTGATAAATTTGGGCAGTGTTCCATAGTTCGTGCTAAAATGGGGAAGCTAACAGGGAAAATCTGAACCTGCAGGTTTCTCTGTAGCATCCTCATTTTAACATGATATTCCAGGGCAGACACTACCTCGGCACCTCGCCCCGGAACGCAGAGCTAACCGCTAGGATACTTGTGGAAGTGAAGGAGCAATAGCTGGAGATGGCCGCCATCTTGTATACCGGCAGCCATCTTGTATGGTTTTATTCTAAGAAATACTAACTACCTCTTTAAGCAGTTTGCATAGACTCTAACATTCCAGAGATTTCTGTTGTAGCAATTAAAATAATAATTTAGTTAGTGTAAATAGAGTTGTCAAGAAGCTGATTTAGTTAGACAAGGTCACCCAGGGCCCTTGCCTGGACGAGGAGCAGAACAAGGATCATGTCTCTGCAGCTGTCTCTCATCAAAGTAGGAGTAGCATTCTGACTGTATTGTATTGTAACCCTGTCTATACTGTGCTTATTGTACAGCGCTGCGGAATATGCTGGCGCTTTATAAATAAAGAATAATAATAATAATAACTGTGAGAAGGTTCCTGCCTCCCTTCTAAATCAAGTTTGTGTCCAAATTGTTTATTAAATGTATAATTGCAATGTGGTCTTTGTCCCGGAGATGGAGGGAGGGGGAAATCATAGAGGGGATGCACCTGGGATGTATCTTTTTGATTTTCAATGTATAAGAATTGTGAATCTGCCCTCGAGACGGGCACTTGAGATTTTGGATTCCATCCTGCTCAAGTCTGGTACCATAATAAAGAACACCTTTCCTGCAATTGACTCGTGTCCGGAGTGTCATTGTCCGCACCACGTTGACCTTTCTTGAATAAATCAACAGATTGACCATTTGTTCCGAGTCTCACTCTGTTCGCGGCCAGAAGAAGCGACGATTGGGCCACTGTTCTGGGTGGGGGGCTTTAGGGTGTGCTAAATGATTTTGCATTGCTTGTCTCTGCGATAATTAGCGCTTGCACTTACTTATCGAAAAGCAACTTACTGATTGCACTCCCCATGTTAAGTATAGGATGCACAAAGTACATGAAGCTCGCATAAGCTAGTGCAAAAACTGATGCGCTAAGTGATTTCATACGTGTGTAGCGCTGTGTTTAAAACCTTACTGTGGCAGTACCTATTTTTGGCCACCAGAGGGAGACAAGCGCGATAAGAGACACTGAACATTGGGACTACGTTTCCCGGCATGCTTTGCGAACAGACACAGGAAGTGGGTGGGACACAGACGCGGTACATCCTGAGCCTCGTGGAGATAGCTGGCAGAGCGCGCCAGGGAGTGCATGAGACAGGACACAGTATTGCAGAGCGGAGCAGAGACTAGGCCGGAGCGCAGGTGGGGCCTACCGGGATTCCAGATTGGGTTATCCAGCCTCTCAAGAAGGAGACCCCGTGATCCACAGACATTACCCAAGCGAGCTGTCAAGGAAGCGGAGGACCCCCGAGTGAGGAGTACCGCAGGTCCATTGGATGGGAGAGCAGGCGGTAGCTGGACCAGCCACTGTCGGAGCAAAGAGAGCCAGACAACGGATCCAGTAGCCAGTATCCCAGCAAGGCACCGAGCGGAGGGACGTCCTGGGTCAGAGGAACCTTGGTGATCGAGCGGATAGGTGAGAGGCCTCCAAGGCCGGTTTATAAAGTCAAGAAGCACGCTGCTGTTTATTTCTAAAACCCACAGGGCCCCAACTTGACTAGTCGAAGACCTCAGTTAAC
Source organism: Leptobrachium leishanense (assembly GCA_009667805.1). NCBI lineage: Eukaryota > Metazoa > Chordata > Amphibia > Anura > Megophryidae > Leptobrachium > Leptobrachium leishanense. Next base: position 516,403,812 of record CM019063.1, on the reverse strand, counting down.
CCTTTCGCTGCTGAGCCTTTTCCCACCTCTGTGCTGAGGTCATTTTTACCGGTTTCGCTCATCATGTTTAAATGCGTTTTGAAGCCTTATTTTAATATATGACCCAGACATATTATATATTGTTCTTTCCGGCAGACTGTGCAGATTCATAATATGTCATTATTATATGTATACGTTATGTCATGTCTGTATATTATAACAAAATATGCAATAAAATTAGAATTTTCAATAATTTACAATGTGTAAAGTGTTTTCTTTTCACATTTTAAAATGCGATCGTTTGCGGTTATATTTTCTATGGGGTGCGCTTGTTAAAAAAATTAGAAATGAGGAATCGTTACTTTTTTTGGGGGGAAATTACGTGTTTTTTAGCAAACGCCCCCCATAGAAAAAATCATTAGTGCAGCATCATTGTTCACATTATAATTGAAATGGGAACAATATTGTTGCACTAATAAATGTAAAAAAAAAATAAAAAAAAAAAAAACATTTTTTTTTTTTTTAAATTTTATTTTTTTATTTTAATTTTATTTTTATTTTTAATTATTTTTTTACATTTTACATGGTCATGTTTGGTATCATTGGAACGGCCACGCTCTAGCCGTTCCAATGATAGTAAACATTAACCCCTAGCTGTCACGGATCGGGAGATAGGGGGTTCATTGGAACCCCCTATCTCCACTATAGGTGGCAGCAAGGGGTTAATTTGAAAACTGGCGCCATCGCGCTCTGCGCGATGACGCCAGTCATTAGGGGGATATCCCGGAAGCTTGGCCGACATCCAAGATGTCGGCCAGCTCCGGGAGGGGACCGCGATACGGCGCATGTTGGTGCCATATCGCGATCCAGCCCCCTAGGGGTTAAAGACAGCCACCGCTTGGAAGGGCAGGCTGTGCCCTTCCAGGCGGTGCCTGCCTTTAACCGCTGGCATGCACGGATGGGGAGGGGGAGAGGTCTGAAGGACCTCCCCCCCCCCCTCCCATTCAGGCACCTTCCCTGCAATGGCGGGGGGGGGGTGCCTGAAATAGACGTCATCGCGCATGCGCGATGACGCCTATCGTGCCCACCGGGGTCCCGGAGGTTGGGCTGACATCGATGATGTCAGCCCACACCGGGGGGCCGAGGAATCAGCCGGAATACCGGCTGATCGCAGGCTGCAAAGGGAGGACGCGCTCAGCGTGTCCTCCGCAGCCAAGTAGCAATGCGGTTGGACGCGCTGAGCGCGTCCACCGCATTGAAGTGGTTAAGAGATTCACTGGCCAGCTGAATAGTACCCGGGTACCATAACACACACTTACAGTCCGGAACTTAACCTGTGCGGGACTCACTCCCTGATATTCCAAAAAGGAGTAAAGATTCGCATATTATTTTGTTTTCCGCTGCGCGTTTCTCGAATTACGAAATATTGTATTCTTCTTCCGCTACGCGTTTCTCGAAATTACGAAGCCTTGTATTTTTCTGTTCGGTCGCGTATTTTTCCGAAATACGAAGCCTCGTATTTCTTTTTCCGCTGCGCGTTTACCGCGATACGAAATACTGTAAATATATCTACGAACACCGTGTCTCATTATATGCCTTTTACTTTAGTAAACTATATAATTTATAAAATCCACAACGGTGCTGGAGTATATTTATTCCCTAGTGCGGGGAGACTGACCCGTGGTTCATTTTCAGCGGCTCCTCCGGGAGTGAGCGCTACACGTGCTTAGCGTCAGGAAGGTAATATGGGGGGGCATGCATTAAAGGAATTTATCCTGGCTGTAACACCTACACAATGTGAGCGTTCACTATGGAATAGTGCCACTGTCTGTTTTATTCCTGCGTCTGAATGTGCTTGGGCAGGATACGCTTTCACAGTCCACATACAAGTGCGTTGAATGTTACTCTTTAACTGTTTTATGGTTTTTGCCTTTTACAAAAGCATCCATGTCTTTTTCTTGTACATTTAGCATCCCATTATAACACTTGAGACAGTCTAATTTTAGCCTCCAAACGTATAAATATAACTCTTTGCTTGTTAGAGTTTTCACAAGGAACAAGCAAAATATATGAGGAGTTATATACACCTGAGACCTTATTCCCCGCAAGCAGTGAAGCTACCAGCTTTGCCTATGTTTTGGATATTGCCGCTGCTCGCTGTGAATTGACGACACGTATACATTTTATACTTTGTAGCAAAATCACTTAACACTAGTCGTGTGAATTTTGTTTCGTAATTTTTTTCAATTCGAATTTCGATCACTACAAAAAAAAACAATAAATCAAATCCTGCTCAATTACTGTTAGATTAGGGTTAACCATGAGGGTTAAAATGCAGGCTAGGGTTCACTATTGAGTTGTCTATTGGCCTGTGGTGCTGAATACAATATATTCAGCACCACAGCCAAATGACAGATACTTGGTACTTGTGAAAATTCCCCCAATACCTCTACCGATACCTGGAAGCCAGTGCTGGGCTGGCTTGCTGGTATCTTAGGGGCTGCTAGCAGAATGCATTAAACAGCATTCTGGTAGCATTCCCCTTTGGCTGGCTGTGAGTTTCACCGAGCACCGGCTGGCCGTGTGGTCCTCCGAGCGGCCGTTGGCCTGTGGAGGCTGTGATGAGGCTTCCAGCCGAGATGTAGCGGGGTCTGCCATTAAATTGAGAATCCTGGAGTGCCCATATCACCACCTTGTCCAAATCAGTCAGTCTGGGTGGAGAAGAAACTTGTCATAGATATCTGGTAACCAAACACGCAGAACCCCAGAAGCAGAGAAGGAAGCCCTTCCTGGATAACTGGTCCTTTAGTGGCCGGGCTAGACAGAAGATCGAGGAATAAAAACAAACTAGTCGAGAGTTAAGGGCAAGAGAAAGACACAAAGCTGTTAATGAAGCCAAGGTCGTGAGCTGGATGCAGGAGGATAATCAATAAACAAGTCGAATGTCGGAGTCAGGAACCAGATATTCTGGTCACGATGCACTGACCAGAAAACAAGACCAGGGCATTAGAAAACTCCAAGAACAGATTTTTAAAGCTCCAGGCTCCTGCTGATAGATCGTGGTGTTGGTGTACCCCGGTGTGTACATATGTGATGACACGGAGGCAAGGGGGAGGTGTCATTGTGGACTCACAAGCAAGGGGGTGTTGGAGTGAAGCAGAGGCAAGGAGGTATCGTCTGAGTGACGTGACGGCAAGGAGGCATCATCACAGTAATGCGGAGGAAAGGGGGCGATGGACGGATGGAGTGACACGTAGGGAAGGGGGCATTGGAGTGATGCGGAGACAGAGGGTCCATGCCCAAGAACAGGGGGACAGTGGAGTGGGCAACCAGTATACCACGGGCATGCATGACAAAACTACAAGGTTATAACCTGTAATGAAAAAGATGCAACACGTTTTTTATCAACACAATCAATCGCTAATGCAGCATTGCTCCATCTTCCCTTATGGACAAGCCACCACTTTACCACGGTGTTCTACTTTTCATATAATTTTGTATATGTGCATTTGGTAGGCATCTCTAAAATAAAACTCACAGTATATGGATGTCGCTTGGAAAAATGTGTCATCTATATAAAACCTCTTCATTCTAGCGTCACCAATGAAGCACTGTCCTCTCTGGAACACCCTATGCAGGTATTACAAATACTTATGTTTAAAGGGACCCTACAACCAAAAAATGAAATGTCCTTATTGTGTTTATTTTATGTTGTTGATATCTTACATGTGCTTTGTTTTTCTCTTGTTTGTTTAGTTAAGAAAATATTTTACTCTATATGTGTCACTGGGTGCATCCATTGTGTGATATTTTGTGTTGTAAACTCCCCCCCCCCCACACACAGTATCTTTCCATCACTTGCTCCTCACTGTGTGGTTTTGGCCATAGAATGGAGTCTATGGGTCAGTCACCGACTCACATCATTGTATTGTGTGGGATGTATTCAAAGGGCATCACCAGGGGGAAGATTAGAAGTCTTTCAAGCTCCCTGTCTTCTCTCATTAAACTGCCACCTCTTATCTCAGCCAGGAGAATATTAGACCTCCTACAGCCTTATCTAAACATTCCCACCTCCACCTCATAAACTGTTAAAAACTGTATAAGATAAACCACAGCAGTAAAGTAAAACTTTTGCACAGATTTTGGTAAATGTTGCATCACGGGAAAAATCCACAAAATGGAAACAGGAGATAAAAATGCATAACTTTATTTTTCCTTTTTACATGCAATTCCTTCAAACAAAGAAAAAAAACAGCAGCATGTGTTTTATAATGCACGAGTAATCTAGTTACAGCTTATGAAAGTGATAGTGTCCCTTTAACTAGGTTAGGTTGATGGGATGCTGTCTTACTTCACTGTCCATCAGAACTCTTTCATCATTTGGGTTATGGTATTCTCAAAATTCATATGTGTCTTTTCTTTGGCTTGACGCGTTTCGCCCTCAACACAGCAGACACGGCAGAAGTTACATGCGATAAGGTATCTTTCGAGTGTAAGATTGCAGCAATAGAAATTGTGGTTAAGTCTTTTATAGGCTTGTGCACCGATTTTTTTTTTCGGTTCGATTCGGTTAGATTTTTCGGATTTTTAAACTTTTCGATTCGGCTCGTTTCGACCGATTTTGGTTTCGATTCGATTCGGTTCGACCCGTTTTTCGGGTACATTTTTTTTCGGAATCTCGACCATTTTTCGTATTTTCGTGTCACTGTGCTCGGTTTTTGTATCGACTTTTCTTTTTTCCGAAAATTTTTCGTTTTTCAGAAAATTTTCGTTTTTACAAAATTTTCGTTTTTCGGAAAATTTCCGTTTTTCGGAAAATTTTCGTTTTTCTGAAAATTTTCGTTTTTCGGAATTGCACATTTTTCGGCATATCGACCATTTTTCGTATTTTTCTTGTCATTTTGCCTGTTTTTTGTATCGACTTTTCGTTTTTTCGAAAAATTTTTGTTTTTCAGAAAATGTTCCTTTTTACAAAATTTTAGTTTTTCGGAAAATTTTCGTTTTTCGGAAAATTTTCGTTTTTCGGAACATCTGTTCTCCTCGTTTGACACATTTCAAGCCCATTCGAAAAATCCGAAAATATTTCGTTTCGGCTCGGAAAACATTTCGGATCTGAACTTTTCGGATCTAAAATTTTTCGGAAATTCGGCCGCATCCGAAAACACGAATCGGGAAATTTCGTGAAAATTCCGAAATTCCGAAACCCGAAACGCACATCCCTAGTCTTTTATGCCACGCCACTGGAATGATTTCTTATCTCCTGTACCTTAGGGGGTACCAACCCCCATCAAAGGAAATCATTACTTATTGATTTTGAAACAGCTATTGACTTTTTAACCTTTTTTTTGTTTTGATCTAGTGCTAAATGAGCTGCTAAAGTGCAAAATAGCTGTCAATAGATCATGTAGCCACCTGCAATGCTTTGACAGAGAATAATGAAAGCGGCAATTTATTATTAGGCAAAGCAATTCAAGTAAATTAAGCAAAGTGCTTAACTTAATCATTAGTACTCAATTTATTTTTTGTAAAACAGCTAATATGACCGTCAAGGGCTGGATTTCTTTATTCCACTAATATATATATATATATATATTAGAAAATGTCTAATGAACTGCATGAGCAAAGATCTGCAAAATTACATTGTATTGAATACATCCTGGGTTAAATCATAAGGGTTTGTAAATGTTTAACCTTTTCAATACCAAAAATGCCTGTACACCAATTTACATTGAATAACCGTGAAAGATGGAAACTGGCGTTAAAAAAAAAAAACGGGTTTGAAAACCTGTTTAATCCCTGGGGAGAAACTAAATTCCCTGTCAGATCTCCCTCCTGGTACCCTGTATCACTGTGAAGATGCTACAAGGAGCAGACCCCACCCTCACAGAATCCAAAAGCTCAACAAACTTTACTGCTGCATTACAACAGCCAGGGAGAGGGCAGTACAGAAACAAGGTAATTTCCATATACAGGCATTTTGCCACATACAGATATTATTTTTATATTCTTTTGGTATTTATACCTTTATCACATTTACTGTATTTGACATAAAGGCCATCTCTACCTACATGCTAAAGTTGCAGACCCCACTGGAAATTTTGCACAAGTAAAGGACACCGTCTAGAGTTCAGAACCTTTCATCCCTGCAATATTTTTGTCAAGGATAAATGAATACATGAACAAGTAAAGATGAAGAAGTTTACACGCTCAGGGCACTATCAGCTGCCTACAGCTAAAATGGGGAAACTAAGGGGAAAAATTATTATTATTAATTAAGCGCCAACACATTCCGCAGCGCTGTACAAGGTGTAATCGGTAAAGGCAGGACAATTCTACAATACATACAGGAGACAGGTCAGTACTCCTGCCAACAGATACATGAGGACCCTATTCCCGTGGGAATTTACAATCTAGATGGTGAGGTGATTAGAAACAGGAGGGGGGGACTGCAGTGATGAGCTAATGCAGGGAGAGGTAAGGACTGTTTTTGGGTCGGTCAGATGTCTTGCTACGGAGTCGAGTGGTAGGCTTCCCTAAATAGAAGGGTCTTTAGGGAGCCAGATTTGGGGACAGTCTGATATTGCGAGGAAGCGCGATCCATAGGGTCGGCGCCACACGAGAAAAGTCCTGCAATCTGGCATGTAATGAGGTGGTAATGATGGAGGATGCCAGGCGCATGTCATTGTTTGATCGTAGGGGACGCGCTGGGGTGTATTTGGTGATTAGTGAGGACAGGTAGTGAGGGGCGGTGTTAGTGGGGGTTTTGTAGGTCAGGGTGAGTAGTTTGAATTTGATTCTGCTGTGGATGGGGAGCCAGTGCAGGGATTCACAGAGTGGAACAGCAGAGACAGAGCGACGGGTGAGATGGATGTGTTTAGGATGGACTGCAGGGGGGAGAGGCGGGAGATAGGAAGGCCAGTCAGGAGGTTGTTGCAGTAGTCCAGGCGGGAGATAACAAGCGAGTGGATAAATGGATTGGTGGTGTAGGCAGTCAGAAACGGACGAATTTTGGCAATGTTACGGAGGTGATTGCGGCAAGATGATGAGAGTGATTGGATGTAGGGGCTGAAGGAAAGACTGGAGTCAAGTGTCACTCCGAGGCAACGGACTTGTGCAGAAGGAAGGATAGTGATACCGTCAACAATTATGGAGAAGTCAGAAATTGGAGTAGAGTTAGAGGGGGAAATAAGAAGGAGCTTGGTCTTGGACATGTTGATCTTCAGATAGTGAGCTGCCATCCAGGCAGAGATACCAGACAGACAATCCCTGAGCTGAGAGAGAATGGAGGGGGAGAGATCGGGAGTGGAGAGGTAGATGTGAGTGTAATCAGCGTATAGGTGATACTTTAATCCATAGCTGGTGATGAGTTTACCCAGTGAGGAGGTATAGATGGAGAAGAGCAGAGGACCTAGGACTGAGCCTTGAGGTACACCGACTGACAGAGGCATTGAAGAGGAGGAATTGCCAGCAAGGGATACTGAGGAGGATCTGTTGGAGAGGTACAATTTTAGCCAGGAGAGGGTGGTATCACAGAGACCAAGAGAGAAAAGGGTCTCTATGAGGAGGGGATAGTCGACTGTATCGAAGGCAGCTGAGAAGTCAAGTAGGATCAGTATGGAGCAGTGGCCATTGCATTTAGCAGAGAGGAGGTCATTAGTACCTTTGTGAGAGCAATTTCTGTTGAATGTTGAGCGCGAAAGCCAGATTGCAGTGGGTCAAGCAAGGAGTTACAGCATAGGAAGAGGGTTAAGCTGTCGTAGACTAGTCTTTCTAGCAATTTTGATGCTAGTGGAAGTATTTCAGGAGAATGTGGGTCGAGGGAAGGTTTCTTGAGAATGGGTGTGATAGTGGCATGCTTGAAAGAAGAGGGGAATGAGCAAGAAGAAAGAGAGAGGTTGAAAATGTGTGTAAGAGCAGGAGTGATAGATGTGGACAGAGAAGATAGTAGGTGTGAAGGGATAGGGTCTAGTGGGCACATAGTGAGGCGTGAAGAAGACAGAGAATGGACCTCATCCTCTGTGGTTGGGGCAAAGAGGCTGAGAGTCAATGTGGAGTCGGCTGGGGAGGAGAAGTGCTGTATGCTTGTACTGGGATATTGTTGTTACGGATTGTGAGTGTTTTCGTTATGAAGTAATCAGCAAGATCTTGAGCGCTGAGGTCGGATGGGGGAGGTGTTGCAGGTGGGTAGAAGAGCGAGTTGAAGGTTGAGAACAATCTTTTGGGGTTGGAAGAAAGTGAAGATTAATGTTTGCTAATCTCCCTTTAGCATCCCCATTTTACCTGTAGATTACGGGGCAGGTGCTGAGTCCAGCAGGCTGCCCCATAGTGGCCGCTAGGCTCCAGGATGCGTGGGGCAACGCTAAAGTGCTGACGCGAGCACCCCTCCATAGAATCCATAGGACTCCATGGAGGCTTCTGCTGCTGAGTTACATGACTGACAGGATCTCGCCTCTCGTGAGATCCTGCAGGTCAGCGAAGTGAATGCAAAGGGAGACTGGGGACTTTTCTTAGGCAGTCTCACTCTGCTCTCAGTGGCCAATTGAGCCGCCGTTCTCGCGGCAGGATGAGGGGCGAGTATGCAATTTTTGGGGGGTTTCAGCTACTACTAACTGATTCAGCAGAAGTTCAATCAGCACCAGCTCTAAGCTGTAGCAAACTTTTTTAGTTAGCAACACCTGTGAGTAATTAGCGTCAGGACTTTGTGATCCTAATGCTAGTTACTGATTGCTTACACTTTGCTCTCCCCATGTTAAGTATAGGGAGAGCAAAGTACTGTAAGCGTGCACTAAAAAGCGCTAATACTGATTCAGTATTGGATTTTTTAACCCATTAGCATGCCTCATAAATCACCTCCCGATCGCTATCACCTCAATTAACCTAGCGCTAACGCTTATTTATGTGAGTGCTAGCGTTAAGGAGGTGATATGGTCCTTAATCGTTTAACAACTATAAACAAAATTACTATTTATATTTAAGTGTTGCTGGCCTTCCACTGGCACTGTATTTGTGCGATGGTGCGATCATCCGATATCTTCTGAAGTCGACCGGCCGATCCTACAACATGCAGGTGAATCAGTCCTCTTCCACTGCATCCGACTTCCATCGGAAGATTTCAGACAATTTTTTTGCGACTACAACAGATAAGTGATCTAAACGATTTGAAGAGGATTTTGGCAGATGAAATCGAATGATCTGCTACAATTTACAGTAAAAAAATATGAATTTTATAGTTAAACCACAGTGCCTGTCATGCGCAGGTACCGGGGGTGGCACCTCTGTCAAGGATTCAGTGTACAGGGTGGTCAGTTGAAGCCCAGTATGCAGTGATAACAGAGGTGTTAAAAAATAACTTTAAACAAACAAAATCAGTTTTCCTATTTATAATTACCATAATTGGAATTCCAATAAACATCTGCAAGTTCCTTCTCAAATAAGAAAATACAAAGAAAAGACGTGTGCTTACGCTAGCGGAGACATTAAAATCAACTACACACAATTTATAGCTTTCATTCTGTCTGAATTTTCTTTGTTCAGACATCTATTTATTAGATTTCAAACATCCAATGAGAGCGTTCGTCATAGACAGGGTTCCATTTCTGCCCCAATCAGTATACAGATATATTTCCACGTCAGAGTTTGGCCAGCACCGTTAACAAAGATGCACTTATTACCATATATGTTCAGATATGTCTTTTTTCTGTCTTCCAACTTTCGCATACTTTTTCAACATTCCTAACAGGGTCACATGCCATGAAAAGGGAGGGGGGGGACCACAGCCCAGTATATTTACTACAGTACATTTTTGAATCACAACACATATATATATATATATATATATATATATATATATATATATTCATACAGGAAATTAAAAATATCAAATCTTTCAAGAGGAGGGAGCAATAAGCAACAGAAGGTTTATTTTAACAGGGAACAATAATAACAGGGATAAACCAAAAGGGGACGATGAATAATGTATAACAGCTAAGAGAGACAGGAATGGGACTGATTGGATATACACAATAACAGGGCAAAGAATACAAACCAGACAGGACTGAGAAACCGGTAGATGGACAGGACAGGAACTGGACAGGATAGAAAGATATACAGAACACCAAAATAAAGACAAGGAGAGCGGGACAGGAAGAGGGCTGACTATAAACACAAGATTAGGAGACAATACTGAAAGACACTAGAACACTTACTGAACACAGGTAAAATAGGAAGAGGGTGACAGGAGATGTAGAGACAGTGGGCACTGGGGTTCTTTGGAAGCACAGAAGGGTCCTTGGAGGCACGGAGGGTCCCAGGAGGCACTGGGGTTCTTGGAGAGTCTCGGAGGCACAGAGGGTCTCAGAGGCACTGCAGAAGTCTGGAGATGCTGCAGAGGCCTGGAAGTTTGGAGATCTGGGGGTCACGGTAGGAGTCAGTTCTCAGAGGACAAGAAAGCTGTTGCAAGCAGGTTGGAGGAAACATTGAATAAACCTCAATGCACCAGCATTGGGCTATGGGAGTGTCTGGCTTAAATGAAATCCTTAATTGGTGCACCTGTGGTGCCAGCAAGGATGAAAGGAATCCTGAATTGAGCGTGGTGAGGTTCAAACTAGTGCTGCCAAGAAGATTATGGCTTTGAAACAGCACCAGTTCTGCTCTTATTGCCCCGCCGCCTGCGCAATGCCGCAGCAGGGAAACAAGAAAAAGATGAATTGTATAGCTAAACCGCCGTGCTGCGGCAGGGAAATTGCCTCATGGAGAAGCGATTCAGTGGGTAGCCCATAGGATTCAATGTAAAAAATATTTTCGTTTTTATTTATTTTTTAATCAACGGTTTATTTTTATAATCCGCAGTAATAAGCCTTTTTATTTATTGATATATTTTTTTAGGTATATTTCGGGATTTTTTAGGCAAACTTTTTTAAAGACGAGGCTTTTTTTCTCTCACCGAACGAGAAACGGCGGCATTCAGCGTTGCTGTCCCTGGTGCTGAAACCTATTTCAGCACCAGGGACAGGGGGTTAATTTGCCCCCCTGGATTTTTTTTCTGTCTGCTTCGGCTGCGCTGGACGGGGGCTGTCCTTAGTGCTGAAACCCATTTCAGCTCGAAAGACATATTTTTTTAGTCCCCGCAGCAGGGTTTTTCGTTTGTTTTGTTTCGGACGCTTCCAGTGGGCGACCCTGAATGGCTGATGGCGTTGTCCATAGTCAGGTGACCAAGTCGGTCGCCCGACTACGGTGCCAATGTATGACCGGCCTTAATGCATCACATGTCTCAAACAAGTGTTATGACAAATTTTTTTTAGCCAAAAAGGTCTTGGAAGAGAAATGATAAAAATGGTAAATGACAATCATTGATAAATCAGATGGCGAAGCCATGTTGTATTAGGAAACATACAGGCCCCTATTACATTCTTCGCGCAATTTCGTTCGTGCAGCGCAAATTTTTTTGCGCGCGTCGTCCGGCCTTATCGCGCGAAACTTAATGGAGTATTCAGATCCGTACGCATTTTCTCATCCGTCCGAAAATAACATTCGTAAAAACGACGCGCAAAACGAAGAGTAATACGCGCGCGGTAACGTAGCGCACGTAAATCAGTGTGCGGACTGTTTTTTTCACGGGATTCAGCCAATCAGAATTAAGAACCTTAATTGACATCAATTTATCTTAATTGACTCACTTAAGTTTTTGCGCCTGTCAAAGTAAATCTGAGTATACATGCTGCAGCGATAAAAAAAAATGTGCACGAATTCACAATTTTTTTTTGGGTATTTGTAGAATGTGTAACTATACTGTGCTGTATTTTTTTTTTTTTTTTTTTTGTGCTGGTGTTTTTCGTTTCGGCCAGAACGTTCCGATTTGCAGTTACCACCAGCTTTTCAAAGACGTTAAAATTATGCGCGCAAACGTCGTTTGTAAAAAGATGCGCATCGATTGAAATACCATCCGCATACCAGCGCATGAACGAATTTGCGCTCACAATGTTAAGTATAGGACGCGCACAGTTCATCACGCTCGCGCAGGTCCATCCGCATTAAACGATAACACGCATCGTCTGCGCGAACGTTGTAATACGATGTTCTGCGCAAAGGGTTTTGAACTTCGTGTAAATGTGCATTTGCGCACGCAAAACACAATGTGCGAAGAATGTAATAGGGGCCTCAGTAGGTACGTCATGGTGGAGAGTGGAGTCAGCAATAAAATTCAGTGGGGGTGCTCACTCAATTACAATTCTCTCCAAAACCAAAGCATGCCTTAATGGTTATGTAAAATGTTTGGATGTAAGCTGTGGAACATGGTAAGTTAAAGAGATGCTGCTATTGATGTAAGTAATCATGATGTCAGCATGGAGATAAACAGAGGGTATCCGATTCTCTAAGGGAGACGATTCTTTCAGGAATTTAGAATCCTGACTCAAGCGGTGTGTGATTTATTACTGTGGCGAGGCATTCACACAGCATAATATCTACCCTGGAAAGAAGCATCTAACAGAATAAGATATTGAGGCAAAATAAAATTTGGATTGGTACCCGATGTAAAAAAAAAAATTGGCTACAAAATCGGCCTTTTCTTTGTATGTGTTGGTTAATAGCTCTTTTGAGACCCTAAATAGAATTTTTTTTCTCAACATGATTTTATTGATTTCTACCGTTTTTATCTTCTCACACATGGAGACATTTAACAGTTACTTTTGTCTTTTTTTTAGTTTAAAGCCTTATTTAACTTTAAACAAAATACGGACATTTTAAAAAAAGATAATGGGCTCTATTAAATTCTTTGCGCAAAATCGCTTGTGCAGCGCGTTAATTTGTGCGCAAAGCGTTAAACGTTAACGCTCGTAAAATAACCCTTTTATAACAATCCTCACGCATTTTCACATCCGTCAAAAAATAACGCGTGGAAAAAAGACGCACAAAAACGCGAGTGCATTAACGCTGTGTGCGGACTGTTTTTTCACGCGATTCAGCCAATCAGAATTAAGAACCACAATTGTCTCCTGTTCAGTTTTTTGCGCCTGTCAAAATCAATCCGAGTATATATGCTGCAGCAAATAATAAAAACACGCACATCTTCTCAATTTTATTGTTTGGGTATGTGTAGAATGTGTAACTATACTTTGCTGTATTTTTTTTTTCGTGTTGGTGTATTTGGTTTCGGCCAGGACGTTCAGATTTGCCGTTACCACCAGCTTTTCAAAGACGTTAAAATTATGCGCGCAAATGTTGTCCATTAAAATTTGTGCATAGATTGTAATACCATCCGCGTACCAGCGCACAAACGCATTTGCGCTCACAATGTTAAGTATAGGAAGCGCAATGTACATTACGCTCGCGCTGCGTTCACGCAGGTTCACCCGCGGTAGACGTTCACGCGCATTTTTTGCGCGGACATTGTAATACGACGTTCTACGGAAAGGGTTTTTCCCCTTGCGTTAATGCGTTTTTGCGCACGCGTTAACATTTGCGCAAAGAATTTAATAGAGCCCCATGACTTTGATGGTCCTTATTGCAGAAGGTCCCTTGGTAGGTACTGGTTAATATAAAATGTTCATTGCAAAAGAAAATTCTGTTAAAATTCATTAATTTCTGAATTCAAATATTTCATATTCCGAAGTTTCTGATTTGGACCAATTTGGTTCAGAATATCTCGATGATTTATATTTGGGAAAATTAGGATTCTTTTAGGGTTAGAAGAATGGCTAGAGAACGCACATAAACAGGAAGTCCAAATGGCTAGCAGATGAATAGATAAACAAATAGAGGAATTGATCGAAGTAATAAAGGGGGTAACCCTGATAAAAAGTTTAATTACTGGCAAAGATTAAAAGTAGAGAACACAAAAAAATATATATATGTATGAGTATAAAGAGCTGGCACTAGGTAAGAGAGAGTAGTGCGATTTCTCAACACCCAAATGTGTCAATAAAGCATCTCCAACCCTAGCGGATGGTAACAACAAACTGACATAGTAGGAAAACGGGCCTTTGAGGGTCCAGGTTAATAGGATAGAGCAGAAATCCCAAAGGATTATGCTTGTTGTAAAAAACTCAGAAGAGGACTGAGTAACACATATATTGAAACAAAGTTTCTATTGACTGTCCTAGCTGTGAGTGCAGGCACTGTGCAGGGATATGGTGCCCCCTACCCTGCACATTGCTATGGGGTGATACCCCAGTAGTCTACAAGAGGGTTAGGGTTTAAATTTACTTTAAATGCTAGGGCTAGTTAGTTTTAGGATTAGATTTAGGTCTAAGGTTACTTTTAGGGTTATAGTTAGATTTATTTTTAGGGTTAGGATTACCGGTTCTGCTTGTTTTGTGATTTGGGTTATAGTTACTTTTAGAGTTACCGGTTCTGCATGTTTTATAATTAGGGTTTCTTTTAGGGTTAGAGTTACTATTTCTTCTTGTTTTATGATTAGTGTTTCTTTTAGGATAAGAGTTACTATTTCTTCTTGTTTTATGATTAGCGTTTCTTTTAGGGTTGGAGTTACTATTTCTTCTTGTTTTATGATTAGTGTTTCTTTTAGGGTTGGAGTTACTATTTCTTCTTGTTTTATGATTAGTGTTTCTTTTAGCGTTGGAGTTACTATTTCTTCTTGTTTTATGATTAGTGTTTCTTTTAGCGTTGGAGTTACTATTTCTTCTTGTTTTATGATTAGTGTTTCTTTTAGGGATGGAGTTACTATTTCTTCTTGTTTTATGATTAGGGTTACCGGTTCTGCATGTTTTATGATTAGGGTTTCTTTTAGGGTTAGAGTTACTATTTCTTCTTGTTCTATGATTAGGGTTTCTTTTAGGGTTAGAGTTACTATTTACTATAAAAAATGCTTAAAAAATACTAAAAAATCTAGAAATAAAGAGACTCTTTACTGCAGAATATTATAAGCAATGGTTTATTAGATATTGGATTAAAACGGGAATATTTTTAACATTGAAGCCTATGGGATAAAACATTATTGTTACTAAAACATCAGGCAGACACGGCCCTCTAATCAAGCACTGTAGAGGGAAGCCTGCAGGGGCCTCCCAAGGATCCCCTTGAGGAGCATGCGGCCGCCGGATGACAGAGCTGCGACTGTGCGGGCTAGCCACCCGGGTGCATGTGGCAGAGACAGGCAGCGCAAGGAGGGAGCCACTGCACCTGCGGCCATTGCAGACCCCCCCCCCCACAACTAAGATCCAGGGAGCCCCCACTGACCACCAGGCTAAGGTAAGGCGACACATTTCTAAAACAAAAAAAATCCGAGGACATTTTTAAATGTCCCCTGGAACATAAAATATTTTTTTTTTCTTTCTCTACCTGGCTGAATGTATTTGATTATATATATTAGATACATTCAGCCAGGTAGAGGGGGGGTGGCATGTTGGCTGCGTGGGGTCTCAGGCAGTGGTTTGGTTTTTCTGTGTGTAGATTTTTAACAAATTTTATAGGGGACGGTAAGGGCGGGTATGATGTACAGTATATATATATATATATAATAAATATATATATATATAAGATATATAGCTATATTCTTATAAATATATATATCCAGACTTGTATTACACACACATTTTGGCAACTAATTGCCCCCCCCCCCATTTGGCTGATCCCTCCAGAAGAAATGTTGAACCCGATAGAGCAGCGAATAATATATATATTCTCTGCTCTGTCGGGTTCAACATTTCTTCTGGAGCGATCAAGGGATCAGCCAAATGGGGGGGGTGCATTTAGTTGAGATTGTCCACATGCCACCCCCCCATGTGCATATGTGTATATATGGTCTGAGGTCTGTGGGTGGGTGTACATATATATCTGCGTGTTGATATATACGTATATATAGGTCTGTGTGCTGATATATACGTATATGTCTGTGTGTGGTATCAATGCATCCCTACTCTATACACAGTGCTCCGTGTCCCTATAATATATGTGATCAGGGGTTACCTTTTTTTATATTTTTATACTATTCCTATTAAATTAACAGTAATTTTTGATGTATTTTAATCAGTAGAAACTTTTTTTTGCCTATATAACATGTGCTTTGTGAAAATAAAACGGTTTTGTGTGTACATTTTAATTTAGTTAGTGGATTCCTGTCCAGTGCGGTGAGAAGCAAACGTAATGTAGTGTAGACACGCTGCAAGGCGGAGCAGAGTGAAGTCAAGCCTGCAAAATGTTTGCTTCTCTTCGCTTTGCTACGCTGTGCGTCGCTACACGTTCAGTGTGTCTCAGCCTTTATTCCCGCATCGCTAGCTTACCAAATCAGTTTGTATACTTGTTACTGACCCTGCTTGTTCTGAGGACCCGATCTGTTGCCGACTTTGCCTGCCATTTGACTATTCTCTCTGTATATTCTCTGCCTGTTCTGTTTGCTTCCTGTTGCTACTGGTGTGTGCCGATTCTCACCATATACAGTAGCGCAGTACAAGTGCCTATACATTGCTGACCCGGTTTTGTTATAGCTGCTGATGTAACTGAATAGATCGGGGATCTCTTCTGCATTATAAAACCTCCACCACTGCACTCTTCCACAATACCAAAGAGGGGTTACTTACGGTGTGAAGGCACTTGCTGCCACCAAAGGCACAATATTTGGGTGCACTGCCACTGACCCCTATACCAGATTCATATCATTTTAATATTTGACCGCAGGGTCCAACCCTGCACTTTTCCACAATACCACAGAGGGGTTACGGTGTGACGGCACTGTTGCCGACGCTAAAGGCCCAATTTTAAAGCACCTATTGCTACTTTCATCCAAAGCCTGCATAAGTTTCACCATAATTTAGCCCAAAAAATCACTAAACTTGTTCTGTGTGTCCTAAAATGTCTCCTCTTTTCATACAGGCTGCCGCCCCAAGCAGTTGTTTATGAATAGATTAAAGGAAAAACATTTGCCCTAATTTGAAATGTCATTTTTTTGTTTTTACATTTTTCTATACATCCTACAAATCCGCCACTTCACGGGCAGGTTATGGGGACCTCCTAGGCACGATATTTGATATTCTTAACCTTTATTTCATGGAAAAATCACTGTTCCTTTAAAAACGTTTTTTAAAAACTTTTTGTCCTTGTTTCCTGTCCCCCAGGGCACTACCCGGACCCCCATACACCTTTTATGGCAAATATCTTGCATATATGCCCTCTTGGAGGGCACTCTAAAAATCAAACTTTCGAGTCCCATTGACTTGCATTGAGTTCGGTTCGTGTTCAAGTTTGAACTCGAACTTTTGAAATTGTTAGAGTTCGAATGCGAACCGAACTCGGAGGTGTTCGGCTCATCCCTACTCATAGCTATACATACATATTAAGCTGTGATCTGGTTTGATCATATGAAAAGATGGTTTTGATTAGTCACACGGTATTAGTTAGTGGAGTCATGTTCAAACACTATTGGGTATTATGAATGAAACTGATTTTGTCATACATGACTATATCAACAGGCGCTATCTCTCCTTGGTGCAGTCTCTTGTATGCTTCCTATCTGAACATCATCACCCTTCCCCCTCCATCTTTTTGTACTAAACTTCCCAAGACCATTAACCCCTTCCCACCCAAAATCGAGGTAACTCAATTTTGCATTGTAATGCATTGAAAAGCACTCACTAGCATATCAAAATAACATTGTTACACCTTTTTAAAGCCAGATTACTGTGCCCCCTGTGGACAAATTAAATACTTTGTTTTATGTCTCTCCAAGCACCCTGACAAAACACAAAACCAGCTGCATATAGCAGCCCTATACCTCACAGTAACAAAATGTTTAAATAAATTGCTGCTGCATTACAACTGCCAGGGAGAGGGCAGAAAACAGGGAGAGCTCTGGGGTCTCTCACTGCTGTGCAGGGATAACATTCAGGAGGTTATAATGAGTGAAAATCCCTCTACAGTACAAATACAAGGTGTAATTTCCATATACAGGCATTATGTCACATACAGGCAATATTTTTATATTCTATTGGTATTTTTTGGAAGCTGCATTGATAATAATCTCACTATGATTACTACAAACCCCCATAAGCAGGAGATCTCACCATTTATATTATTTATCTCTATCACAGTTACTGTATCTAACACAAAGGTCTTTTCTGCCTGTATGATGATAATGCATACCCTGTTTGAAATTGTGTAAGATAATGGACACCTTCAAGAGCTCAGAACCTTACATTTGAATAACATTTCTGTGAAGGATTAACTAATACATGAAAAATTCAAAATGAGCAAATTTACATTATTTACAATGTCTAACTATCTCAGAATAACAATTTCTGTGCAAAACCTCTATTTTACCTTAAATATGTTTGTTAACGTCACATCCCATGTTTCAAATAAATGTTATGATAACATTTTTTTTCAACAAAAATCGCTTGGTAGTGCAGGGGTTAAAGTCTATGGAGTTGCAAAGTATGCACCAGCTCTGGTTAGGTTTGCACCAGGTTTGGAACACAGTCCAAAAATCGGCCAAATTGGTACTTTTTATATGCCTTCATGATGATTGGGGCATGCTGTACCAAGTCTGTATTATGGAAAAATTTGGCAATGGAAATTAAACATTGGAAGCCAAAACTGGGGAACAACAATCTTCCGATTTACGATCAGCTATTCTGAATTAGAATCTTTCCCTTGTTTCACAATTCTCCAAAAATCATTCTTTATTGAGTCAACCCATCATGTGTGGATTAAAAAAAGCCTAATTAATCAAAATGATAAGATAGTAGATTTAGAGAACCATGAAGAACAATTTAAATGGGAGTTTTGCAGCAGCTCATACGTTCATAAATGTATTTTTTTTTGTAATTCCTCAAAATCGACAATATTAAGAAGTGTTATTGTGTAAAACATTTGTACTCCTGACACACAGTCTGCTTTTCACATTTCACCTGAATTTTATGAGCAATTTGCTTTGCCTAATTACAAACATCCTAAGTGATGATTTTTTGACACATTGAAAGGCAGTTTTGCCTTTTTCGGATGTTACTGTAATAAGTTGAGAGTATTTCCCCGGTAGCATTTTCTGCTTCACATTTACTTTATATGAATTTAAATGACTTGTTATCTAGATATGATGATAGAATATAAAACAAGGTAAACGAAAAATAAATTAGACGTTATTTAGGGGTTTTTGTGCCTCGAATGAAACTGGTGATTGCTTGTTTAGCTTTTCTAAAATGCAGGAGCGTCTGGTGCAATAAATTTTTAATACATTTACTGTATTTATCAGGTTTTTGATTTAGTGTTTGCCTCCTCTTTGTAAGAAATTAGGGTGGCTCTTGCGGTTTACTATTAAAAAGAAATGTATAAAAAGTGGCATCAAAGAAAAGAGGCTTTAAAGAAGACACATTTTATAAATTGAATGCTCCGGTCCAAAAAGGAGCGTGGTTTTTCTTAGTGTAGGACCAAGAGACCCAGGACCAAGAGAGGAACACAGAGCCACGATGTCTGCCCAGATGGCACACCCGAGTCAGCCCGAATACCCGCAACAACAAAAAAAGGGGGGAGGAGGGGTATCCCCAAGACCCCATCTCCAGATTCAGCAAGAAGTCAAGGCAATGGATCAATCAGCTGATGACAAAACGAACGTACGTGGGGGACAGTACAAAACAAGAGAGCGTCTCCAAAACATTGCAGCACTGCAGACCCCTCCATATAATAATGGGGCACAATTTTCAAACCAGCGGTGCAGAGGAAATCCATAAATCAGAAACTAATGTGGGGGGGTCATTCTTCATAGGTGTGTACAGAGAGCACACAACAGGCTTTTGCAGGATCAGAGATGGTATGGAACACATTCTCACAGGGCACCATGAGGTAGCCTGCTATCCCCCGGTGGTATCGGACCCCTTTGGCCCGAAAGAAAGCAATCACCACCCGAAACCTGCAACGTGCCATCAGGGTGACAAAGGGCAGAGCGTGGTAGAGCGTTAGCATCGCCTCCTCAAATCTCAGGGCACCCCGGGCTCCCGGAGCTGACATAAACTTCGTCTTCATGGCGCCTTCCAGAGCGATTGCAATGATGTCCCTCGTGGCATCTAGGGGGGCAGTCGCAGCCTTCCAGATCTGAAATGCCAATCAAAACACCGCTGGCGCACCAGGGGGGTAGCCCCAAAACGTGGTGTGCAAGCCTGTTCACAAAAGGTAACATCCTACATACCAGGAAGTCAGGCTGGTGCTGTCGCTGGCCTCCCCTCCAGGGACATACGAATATCCCGTTGTTGAGGACTCTCTGAGAGAAAGAAACAGGGTTGTGTTCGGTGGGACACGAGGTGTCTGCAATGGTTGCCCTAACTAGGCGGCAAGCGGAGTCAGGCCAGCAACGAGCCCAAACTGCTGATGGGAGCAGCCACAGCGAATCCCAAGCAGGCTCCAGGACACCCAGGGGGTAAGAAAGTATAGCGGATCTGAGGTGGGTCACCAATATATCACCCGAAAGTGGAGTCTATGTACAGAGCTCTTCTAAATGTGACCGTCCAGTCCACCATACCACTCGAATACGGATCACCGTTAGGGTTACATTTAAACCTACCCCTAATATTCTGCCCACTGTGCTCATGTCGAAAGGGACTGAATCCGTTGCCTAATAGTGAAGCAAAAATGGAGCTAAATGCTAGGGTTATTGTTACATTTAAAGCTAAATATAGCAAACCCTTAAACTAAAACAAGATCAAATGGTATCCTAACCCTAATCTCTAGCTCTAGCTCTAACCCTATCTTTTAACCCTAACCCTGATTTCTAACTTTAATTTTTAACCCTATCCCTAATTTTTCTATGCTTCGCTCTAATTTTTAATCCTAAACCTAACCCAAAATGATGCAGCAATTTGTTTGTGGCTGTATTGGACTCGTTTCCAACTCAGATGCAGACGATTTTGAAAGTGCAGAATTCTGCCACGGCCAAATTGAATGCTCAGGTCCAAAAAGGAGCAGTTTTTCTTAGAGCAAATTAAATAATAGGGTTAGGATAAGGATTAGGGTTAGAGATTAAGGTTATATTACTATTTGAGCTTCTTTATGGGTTAGGGT
The DNA here is from genome assembly GCA_009667805.1 of Leptobrachium leishanense. Lineage (NCBI taxonomy): Eukaryota > Metazoa > Chordata > Amphibia > Anura > Megophryidae > Leptobrachium > Leptobrachium leishanense. The sequence goes on along the minus strand of CM019063.1, from coordinate 516,382,833 downwards.
TACATTTAACCCTAACTCTAACATTCTGGTCACTGTACTCATGTCAAAAGGAGAGCCAGAATCCGATGCCTAAGGCTGGGGTCAGACGAGCGCATTCTGTGCGGACTGTGCGTCCGTGCACAACGGACGTACTTTCTGACTGACGACAAGGTAGTGGCCACACAGTCCGGTTTTGTGACTGACGTTTTTTTGACTGATGTAGATGGGAAATAAAATTAATATGAAAAACCATTTTGTCCGTCAAAAATGCTGTACGTCAAAAATGCAGTCCGTCCGACCTCGTTCCATCACTCACACACAAAGCTATGCAGACGTTGTGGACGTGGCGCACTCCGCACGTCCGTTCTAGCGGTTTTACGTTCTTTCCTAACTTGCGTCCGTTTGTCGCGTCCGTTGTGCGTCCGCACTTCTGTGCGGACGTTCTTCGTTTGTGGGTCTCTATTGATCATAATTGTATGTTACCACGGACGTTAAAATGTGCGGCAACACGGACGTGAACACTGCGCTCGGCTGACCCGAGCCTAAAAATGAAGCAAAAATGGAATTGATTGTTAGGGTTAGTGTTAGATTTAACCTTAAATGTATCCCTAACCCTAAAACAAGCTCAAATGGTATCCTAACCCTAGCTTCTAGCCCAAACCCTGATTTCTAACCCTAATGTTTAACCCTAAACCGGATTTCTCTATGCCTAACTCTAATTTCTAACCCTAACCCTAATTTAACCTAACCCTAACCCTAACCTTTATTACCCTAAAATCAGAATGCTGAATATAGGTTTTGCAGCTTAGGGGAGGGAAAATCAAATATGTACTTAGGTACATAGGCGGGAAAAAAAGACGTGCGTCCATCGAGTTCAGCCTTTCACACATCACCTACTGTGGCTGATCCAAAAGAAGGCAAAAAAACCAGTCTGAAGCTTTAAAGTAGGGATGTGCGTTTCGGGTTTCGAAATTTCGGAATTTTCACGAAATTACCAGATTCGTGTTTTCGGATGCGGCCGATTTTCCGAAAATTTTTTGATCCGAAAATGGCAGATCCGAAAAGTTTTCCGAGCCGAAACTAAATATTTTCGGAATTTTCGAATGGACTTGAAATAAGTCAAATCGAAATTTATTGCTTTGAAACGAGTGGAAACAGACGTTCCGAAAAAACGAAAATTTCCGAAATCACGAAAAGTCGATACAAAAAACGAGCTAAGTGACACGAAAATACGAAAAATGGTCGATATTCGGAAAAAAAAATGTACACGAAAAACTAGTCGAGCCAAACCGAATCGAAACAGAAATTGGTCAAAACGAGCCGAATCGAAAAGTTTAAACATCCGAAAAATCGAATCGAACCGAAAAAAAAAAAAATCGGTGCACAAGCCTACTTTAAAGCAGATAGGACAAAATACCCCAATTTCATTTTAGAGAGACATTACAATGTTTTGATGTTGTACCAGATGCTCAGTAGAATGTATTTGCCTTTTAAAAAGGTTCTTTTTACCATTGTTTTCACAATAGTTTCTATGGGAAGTCCAGGAGATCGCCACTTTAAGATCACCTAAGTATGTTCTACGGTGTTACAAACAACAATAGAACAACGCTGAACGGAGAATAGCTACAATTTACTATTTTTATGGAAGAATGACTGTTGTTCAGCATTCTTGGTAGCAACTTCACCTGCCATGTTGAACTTTGCTTCTCTGGATAGTCGATGTTTACCATACTTGAAACAATGGTGATGTTTTCTGCTGTTTGAAACTACAGCGGACATCAAACAATGGCGCTTAGCGAATAGCTCCCTTAAGTTTAGGAAAGGGATACTCTATTGAAAATAACGTTCCTTTTTTTTTTTTGCCCTTAAATAATTAGGCAGATGTTGCTGACAGCTTCTGCAAGATTATTATTTTATTATTTTATTTTTTCATGCTTTTGAAGTGATTTTACTCGCCTTTCCTCGCCAGCTCCTCCTCTTCAGCTCAGGGACTCGCAAACCCAAAAGTTCCTGAAGCCTTTCTGCGCACTTAAGCTACTTGTGCAGTGTAGGAGCTGCAAAATTGCACACAGGTATAGAAATCGTACAAAAGTTCCATAGTGCCTGTGAAGAACGATGGATCGGAGCTGCGCGCATGCACAGATCTGATCCGACACTGCCTCTCTGACACCGATCGTTTTTGTGGGCGGTATCACAAGGTGACATCAGCACACTCTGGAGAATCAAAAAACCACGGCTGCTGGTGATGCTGCATGGGGTGGAAGATACTCCTCCACTTCACTCCGCGAGTTTACCAGATTGGGGAAGCTGGGAGCATGGTGTAGAATGTGGGCATGCCTCATATCCTGACCACTTTAAAGCAATGAAGTGGTACGGATGATTAGAGTGTCCCTTTAAGGATAAGCCATGGAATTCCTTTTAGTGCTTCTACTCGTGTCTTTGCTACAAACTAACAGAATCTCATCAATTTTATGTCCTTCCTGCTTGAAACAAGACAGGCATAAATAAGGAGAGCTAATGTCTTCCTTTATTACCTCTCTAGGGCTGCTCTAATCATCTTATAGATTATTTTATTTTTTTTCCCAATGAGAACGTTCTTTTAAAATACATAATGACTGCGGGTTTAAAAAAGTTGACCGAGAGCTAACGGTTCTTGCAGATTTTGTGGGATTTTATCATTTAGTAAGAGGCTTTGGCTGTGACAGAGCTGACAGCAGGATTGAAATGTTATCAATGCCTCGCTGTTAAAATAAAATCAGAATCTTGGCTTTCACATCTGCCTCAGCACATTCTCTCCCGTTCTTCAAACGCGCTGGCATTGTTTCTATTGACACACGGCAGTTTGTTTACTGTGTAGCGGCTTCATCGGTTTGTTTGTTCTTTTATAATTTTATTCCTTTTTTTTCCCCCGTTTTTTTTTTTTTTTTATCCTTCTCTTCTCATTGATACGAAGCTTTACCTTCCGTCGTGTTTAGACGTCGTCGACGTATCTGGAAACAAAATATAATAAACGGAAAAATCCCGTTAATGAAGAATAATTAAAATCTGCTTGAGACATAAGCATTCTCTCCCTTGCGAGCTGCCCGCCACCTCCTGTCACTGTCGGCACGCCGGGAACAATAGATAGGCTGCATAAATATTTATAAACATTACCTTCGCGGTAAACAGGGATGACATTCGTCAATTAAGATGGCCCCAGTAAAGTTTCCGTCCTTATAGGCTAAAGATTATACATGCTCCCTCTTGTGTTCTATGAAGAACGCATGCAGCTTCTACTGACAGATGACAGCGGCTCGGCCATCTGTCGTACGATGGAAAAAAAAAATACCTCCAGTTGGCCAGGATGTTTTCTGACAAATGGTTATCAATAGGCATTGAGCTGAAGGTTGGTTTAGTTTACAAACCAGAGAAGAGATGGATGTAGGATGATGTATGGTAATTAATCTCTCGGATTTTCTGCCGTGCGATGGCTCGATCCGGGGGTGGGGGAAGGGTTAAACACTTATGATGTTGCGGTGCGTCTCTTGGCAGTGATTGTTATGAATGCAGGCTGACATTACGACTGCGGCCGGTGGAAATGAAAAGAGATCAGACGTTCATCAGTACTTACAGGACCGCCTTACTCGGGGCATGTTTCAAAATGAAAGAAATCTCAGCGGGATGTCGTCTCTTAAAAACCCGTGAATAAATAATGCGATCGTTTATTAGGAAGCAGAGAAAAGCAGTTAGTTACGTTTCTCGCGGAATTTACAGCGAATCCGCTTTGCCACGTTTAAAACGCAATGCCGTTAAAACTGTAATTACCACGGTAGATCCTTATTAGACGCTATTACCGCCGTGATCTATATGGCTTCGGTATTTCCTGCAGAGCTACGCAGAATAAAAACGAAAGTAAAAAGCAAAAATAACAAACAAAATATTAAAAGACAGTAATAAGAGGTCTAGAGCGCTCAGGTGCACAATAAATATAGAGGATGTTACTGTACGGTGAAACTGATAAAAGGGATATTCTAATTAACCCCCTCCACACACACACACCTATTTTGCCCTTAACCCCTTCACTGCTGAGCCATTTCATGTCTTAAAAAAAACAAATTTTTCCTTTTTATTATTATTGTTATTATTTTTTTTCTTTACTTTAACCACTTCGCTGCGGAGGACGTGCTCAGCGCGTCCTGCCGCAGGAAGGGTTGGCTGCGAAAGACGCGCTGAGCGCGTCCTCCCGAAGCAGCCTGCGATCGGCTGGATTCCGGCCGATCGCTGTGGCCCCCGGTGCGGGCTGACATCTTGAATGTCAGCCCGTCAATCTGGGACCACCGCGGGCACAATAGATGTCATTGCGGCGGCGCGATGACATCTATTTCAGGCGCCCCACCGCGTGTGCGGAGGAGGCGCCTGAAAGGGAGGGGGGGAGGTCCTTCGGATCTCTCTCCCTCCCGATCGCCGGGGAGCAGGGAGTTAATACAGGCACCGCTTGGAAGGGCACAGCCTGCCCTTCCAAACGGTGGCTGTCATTAACACCTGGGGAGCCAGATCACGAATCGGCGCTGAAAAGCGCCGGTTCGTGATCCTTTCCCGGAGCTGGCCGACATCTTGGATGTCGGTCAAGCCTCTGGGAACTCCCCCTGAGGACTGGCGTCATCGTGCATAGCACGATGACGCCAGTCCTGGAGTTAACCCCTAGCTGCCACCAATGGTGGAGATAGGGGGTTCATTGGAACCCCCTATCTCCCGATCCGTGGCAGCTAGGGGTTAAAGTTTGGTATTGTTGGATCGGCCAGAGCATGGCCGTTCCAACGATACCAAACATGACTATGAAAAAAGTTTTTTAAAAAAAAAATATATATATTTTAAAAAAAAATAAGTTTTTTTTCTTTTTTTTTGGTTTGTTAATGTAGCAATATTGTTCCCATTTCAATTATAATGTGAACAATGATGCTGCACTAACGATTTTTGTATGCGGTGCGTTTGTTAAAAATCGCGTAATTTTCCCCCAAAAAAAAATGTAACGAGACCCCATTTCTAATTTTTTTTACCAAGCGCACCCCATAAAAAATATAACCGCAATTGCTCGCATGTTAAAATGTGAAAAAACACACATTACATGTTGTAAATTATTGAAAATTCATATTTTATTGCATTTTTTGTTATAATATTTAGACAGGTCATGACGTATACATATAATAATGACATATTATGAATCTGCCGAGTCTGACGGAAAGAACGATATATAATATGTCTGGGTCATATACTAAAATAAGCCTTCAAAACATGTTTAAACATGATGAGCAAAACCGGTAAAAATGACCTCAGCACAGATGCGGGAAATGCTTCAGCAGCGAAAGGGTTAAACATGGTCATGTTTGGTATCATTGAAAAGGCCATGCTCTGGCCTTTTTAATGATACCAAACATGACCCTGCTAGCTAGCTGAAAACAGTCGGGAGATATCGGGGTTCAAATTAACCCCTATCTCCACCCCTATCTTTCCTTAGGAGTCAACAAGGACGTTCCCCACACGTCCTCAGCAGTGAAAGGGTTAAATAATTGGGCAGATTCTGCCGACAGCATTTGCCCAATAATTTTTTTATATAAGGTGATTTTTTCCCCCGGCGATCACAGCTTCTCCTCTTCAGCTCAGCTGCTTCTGAATCCAAAAATCCCTGTAGCTTTGCAGCACAATTGCCGAGGCCACGCAAATTGCGTAGCCTAGTGTCCGTAAATTACGCATCGCTCGGGACTTGCGCGCTGTATGTCCATGAGTTCCATAGCACCTGCGCAGAACGATGCATCAAAGCTACGCCCATGCGCAGAGCTGATCCTTCAGCTACAGTACCTCTCTCAGGACGCTCACTATTGCTGGTGGTCTGAGAGAGGGTGATGTCAGAACGCAGAGCATGCTGACATCACTAGTGACTGATCTGGTGACCAGCAGCCAGGGAATTCAAAAAAATCCCGGATGTTGGTGACGCTGGTGTGGAAAGAGGAAATTCCTACGCTTCACCCAGCCTTTATACCAGATCGGTGCCATCCCACCGATGGTCAGGATGTGCAGAGTGTCTTTTTAAATATGAAACAATGTGTCATTTTGAGGGGGAAAAAGTGGTTTTAGTTAACCACTTCAATGCTGAGGACGCGCTCAGCGCGTCCTCAGCATTACCGCTGGTATGCGGAGGACGCGCTGAGCGCGTCCTCCCATTGGGGTCAGCGTTCGGCCGGGTTCCGGCCGATCGCTGGCCCCCCCGGTGCGGGCTGACATCCTCGATGTCAGCCCGGCATCCGGGACCGCAGCCGCGGGAATTAGGTGTCATCGCGGCAGCGCGATGACACCTAATTCAGGCGCCCCCCCGCATGTGCGGAGGAGGCGCCTGAAAGGGAGGTCCTTCGGACCTCTCTCCCTCCCGATCGGCGGCTCTGTGGGGGTTAACCCAGGCATCATTTGGAAGGGCACAGCCTGCCCTTCCAAATGGTGCCTGGCGTTAACCCCTGGGGAGCTGGATCGCGAATCGGCGCTGAAAAGCGCCGGTTCGCGATCCTTTCCCGGAGCTGGCCGACATCTTGGATGTCGGCCAAGCCTCCGGGAACTCCCCCTGAGGACTGGCGTCATCGTGCGTAGCACGATGACGCCAGTCCTGGACTTAACCCCTAACTGCCACCAACGGTGGAGATAGGGAGTTCCAATTAACTCCCTATCTCCCGATCCGTGGCAGCTAGGGGTTAAAGTTTGGTATGGTTGGATCGGCCAGAGCATGGCCGTTCCAACGATACCAAACACTACTGTGAAAAATTTTGTCAAAAAAAAAATGAAAAATAAAAATAAAAAAAAATTAAAAAAAATTATAAAAAAAAAATAAACACTTTTTTTTATTTTTTTTGGTTTGTTAATGCAGCAATATTGTTCCCATTTCAATTATAATGTGAACAATGATGCTGCACTAACAATTTTTGTATGCGGTGCGTTTGTTAAAAATAGTGTAATTTTCCCAAAAAAAAAATGTAACGAGACCCCATCTCTAATTTTTTTAACAAGCGCACCCCATACAAAATATAACCGCAATTGCTCGCATGTTAAAATGTGAAAAAAAACACTTTACACATTGTAAATTATTGAAAATTCATATTTTATTGCATTTTTTGTTATAATATACAGACATGACATAACGTATATATATAATAATGACATCTTATGAATCTGCCGAGTCTGACGGAAAGAACGATATATAATATGTCTGGGTCATATACTAAAATAAGCCTTCAAAACACGTTTAAACATGATGAGCAAAACCGGTAAAAATGACCTCAGCACAGGGGCGGGAAAAGCCTCAGCAGCGAAAGGGTTAAAGAAAGTTAATAAGTGTTGAAAACAGATCGTCAATCATTGTGGATTCCTCGATACAGTTTACATGCTTTTTATTTTCTATTTCCCATATTTAGTTAACATTATTATCGTTGGGTTCTGTTTACTGGACACCCACTAACTTAGAGGCTCACACATAACAGAGACGGTAATATAAAGTCCCTCATCGGTTAACGGCTTGCTCCGAATTCTGCCACTAGCGGGAGGAATTTTAAAATTAAGTGGGTCACACAATAAAATAGATTGTGACTTGATCCATGCTCATTCATACCTGTGATGCATCGAGTTACTGAGAGAAAGGGGTAACAAGATTTGCATATCACTCCAGTATTCCAGGGGAAGAACAGAGGGACTATTGGACCTGAAGAAGGAAGAGTAGATGGATTCCACTGGGGCTGAAAAGGGAAGAATAAATAGATAGTTTCATTATACAACAGAAAACCAATTTAAATACTAAGTGAGCATTCACACCTCAGTTCCAAGGACCCTTTGATGGTCCCTGATACCCAAATGTTTCCCAGATTCTAATCACCCCTGCTTGGAATGTAGAGAGATTATCAGGGTAATAGCGTCATCACTCCAATCCTCCTTTATGGCAGTGAAGTATGGGGCCCCATCACCTACCCTGACCAACCCAAATGGGACACCAGCCCAACAGAAATATTCCATCTGGGATTCTGCAAGCACCTCCTCCAAGTCCATCGGAGTACCTCTAACAATGCTTGCCGGGCCGAGCTGGGCAGACTCCCCTTACTTCTTGCAGTACAGAAGAGGACGCTATCATACTGGGACCACCTAAACATCAGCAGCCTCAACTCATACCACCATAAAGCCCTACTGGCCAACAAGGACCACCCCAAACCATGTGGGCTGCAGCAACTCATATCCACCTGATCATCCAAAGCCCCCATGAATGCAACCTGACAAAATATAAAATAAAGGCCCTAATTAACGATTCCATTGAAAATTATATCATAGAATGGAGACATGATATAGCAAACTCCCAGAAACTCACCATTTACCAATCCTTACAGAGGGAATACAAACTGGCCCCATACCTGGAGGTACTACAAGACCCCAAGGACAGACAGATCCTGAGCCGGTACAGACTGAGCGCCCACAGCCTGGAAAATGAAACAGGGCGGCATAGACAGACCTACAAGCCCAGGGAGAATAGACTGTGCCAGCATTGTGACCAGGGGCCCTGGAAGATGAGGTCCACTTCCTCCTACATTGCCCCAAGTATTCAGCACTGAGGGAAACTCACTTCCAGAGACTCTCCGCTCTCATACCGGACTTCACCTCTATAGAAGAGACAAGGAAACTCCACATCATACTGGGAGAAGAGGAGCCGGTGGAGAAAATAACTGCTCAATACGTCACAGAATGTCACAGACTGAGAGGAACATGAGAGATCCCGGACTTATAAATCCCCCAACACGGACTCGCCCCCATCCCCCTTCATATTATCCCTTACCCCTGATAATGTACATGGACTTGCCCATTCCCCCCCATATATATGTCCCACTACCCCCCCCTCCCCATATGCTTTGGCAATGCTAAAATGTACTTGGTCCTGCCAATAAAGCTTATTTAGATTTTTGATTTTTTTTATCCGAATGGCTAGAGAAAGGTAACCGAACGCTGAAAATCAGCGTTCTTTTACCTTTCTTGGTCATTCGGCTATCCAGAGAGCAGGCAATTCGCCTGCACATACGGTGCCTGTTCGGTGCCTGTTCGAGGGCAGTGAAATCCCCATAAAAAAGCAATGCTTCGGTTATTCAGAGAACACAAACCATAGAAACATAGAAAAATGTCGGCAGATAAGAACCTTTCGGCCCATCTAGTCTGCCCAATTACATGGATACTTTACCTGGATTTATCTTTTGTTTAGGATAGCCTTATGCCTATCCCATGCTTGCTTAAATTCAATTACTGTTTTGGCCTCTACCACTTCTACTGGAAGACTGTTCCATGTATCCACCACCCTCTCAGTAAAATAATGCTTCCTGATGTTACTTTTAAACCTTTGCCCCTCTAATCTAAGACTATTAAACCGTTCATTATAATATTCTGCAGTAAATTTATAGATTTTTTTTAGGATATATTAAGCATTTTTCTGGATTTAAATTTTTTTTTTTAAGTTTACTTATTTTTTCTGTAACAGCCCTCTTTATTATCATTCCCTGGACCTCATATGTAAATTTCAGACATTTTCGCTCAGTAGTTTCTTTGCAAACAGCGTTTCACTTTTCAAACATTTAAGCAAACTGTTTTTCTAATTTATCCACTCCATTCGTCTGCGGTGTCGGCTTTTTCCGGTGGCTGCGCTGTGTGTGATCGGCTCCTGCTCGGGTTTTTCCGGCGCTTTCGGTGGGTTAATACAGATGTTTTTGCGGGTTTTCGGCGTGCATTCGCCGGGTTTTGCGGTTAGTTTTCGGCAGCCTTTCCCTGCAATTCGGGGACCCTGTGGTACTTGCTGAATAAACCACAGGGTCACCAAAATGAGATCGCCAAATCGCACCGAATTGAAGAGAACGAAAAGTCACCGAACGTGCGGTGACTTTTCGATTCTCTTTGAGTTACCCTGTAAGGCTAAGGTCAGACGAAAGCAGTTTTAACGTGCGTTTAGCCGCACGAAATCACGGCCGTACTAGCAGCAAATGACGTCCAATGCCGGAACATACGACGAACGGCCGCACGAAAAGTTCGTCCGCGCAACGCAAGTGGCCACGAACGCATTTTTCGAGAACGTCAAACCGCTACTACTGACGTACAGAGTGCGCTGCGGCCGCATAGCGGCGTGTGTGCGTGATTGGGAGACGTCAGACGCTGCTAATGTCCGGCCAACATAACGTCCAGACTCAAAAAGTGTTTTATTGATGATCCGTACAAAATCACGGACGAAAAGGCGCATCGTATGACCGCTATCGCGTATTCCGGGGGAAAATACGTACGTTCGTTCGACCGAACTTTTTCACGGACGACGTGAAAAATGCGTTCGTCTGACCCTAGCCTTAGTCTTGCATGCATACAGTCACTTGAATAACGTCAACAGATTGCGTAGCGCTGTACAGTTTAATAATATTTTACCACGTGATCCCAGGACATAGTCCCTGCCCGTGACACACCTGGATTCACGTCTTGATGCCAGACCACACGTAGACATCGTTGCTGACCAAGTGCATCCATTCATGTGGAGAGTTTATCCTCAGGCAGATAGTTACTTCCAACAGGATAATACACCTGTGCGCACAGCTTGCATCACTATGGCGCTAGGAACATGACGATGACTTTTCCTTTGCTGCAGTAACCCGCCCAGTCCACGGATCTCATTTATATTGAACATTTGTGGGATGAACTGGAAACAAAGTAGCAAAACAAGAGGACATAGTCTTAGATTAGAGGGGCAAAGGTTTAAAAGTAACATCAGGAAGCATTATTTTACTGAGAGGGTGGTGGATACATGGAACAGCCTTCCAGTTGAAGTGGTAGAGGCTAAAACAGTAATTGAATTTAAGCAAGCATGGGATAGGCATAAGGCTATCCTAAACAAAAGATAAATCCAGGTAAAGTATCCATGTAATTGGGCAGACTAGATGGGCCGAAAGGTTCTTATCTGCCGACATTTTCTATGTTTCTATACCAGGCTCCGTCAGATGTACAGGAACTGCGTGACGTAATTATGTCTGAAATGGTACACAATACCTCAGCAACCATCTCGACACCTTGTTGAATCCATGCCTTGATGAATTCAGGCTGTTTTGAAAGCTAAAAGAGGCTGAACGTGCTACTCGGTCGGTGTACCTAATAAAGTGGCCGGTTCCTGTGTATACAGCAAATTAATGAAATCCATGAATTAAATTCCTTTTTTTTTTTTTTTTTTTTAAAGCTTCCTGTGAACTTTTTCTTGTTTTTTTTTCTACTGGAAATGAAACTGTCATATGGGTTCCCACACTTCTAAGAATAGGTGTGAAGAATTATTAATTTGAATCGCTGCATGAATTAAATCTGAATGTATGTAACACTTGTGTTAAAGAATTATGCGAGTTGCAAATCTCTTGAATAATAATAACATTACAAAATACCAACATATGTAAACCTAATCGTGCAATAAACACATTAATAAGGCAGAAGTATCATATAGATTAACAGTTAAACGTGTGATGATAATATATTGGGTAAAATAAGGTTAAAGACAAAGGAGTGGATTCCAAGTCTGGTTTAAATTTACCAGAGTCATACGGAGTCTACGTAAACTGCAAAGTACATCCTCAATGGGGCTCTCTAGGGCAGGATCTCAAACGTTGGCCCCTCCAGATCTTGATTGTCTATTATTCCCAGAATTCTTTGAATGCAATGGATGACCAGAGAATTATGGGAGTTGTAGTTCAGAAACATCTGAGGAGGGGGGGGGCACAATTTGATATCCCTGCTCTAGGGTTAAACTAGCAGGGAATAAACATGACTGCTTAAACCTGCGACCTCCCAACCATTCCCTTGCCCCTTCTCAAATAAGACACATGACAACAAATATCTGGAAAAAGGCAAAGGCCACGGCTTTATTAAGGAAATTCATACCAGTATACCTGCGGTGCTCCTTGCTTAATTTCCGCCCTACCCCATTTTCCGCGGTAGGCAGTTCCCCCATCTGTTACCACGAGCTCGTCACCCTGCTTGCCCCCAATCAAGCGGAGCTCGTCTCCCCAAGGCCCACCCGTAGGCGGCTTACAATACAATACCTGAATTACAGCTGGCAAGGAAACACCCCGCCACGCCAGGGGCTGCCCCTTTCAATGGCTGCCCCTGCGCCCCACTGCCACCAGAGCACGCTCAATGCCGCTCTCCAAACCCGTCAAGAAAATATCCAACCCTATGTCGGTGAGATGAACCCCGTCCGCTCTAATGAGGTTCCGATTATCGCCCTCGAGCTCCCGATGACGTACTGAAACGCCCCCCAGCCTCTCAACAAATTGTGACACTTCTCTGTTAACCCTCCTGCGCGCCTTTTCTAAAGCCCTGGGAGCGGCAAAATCATCCCAACTTGGGTGAGAGACAATCTCGGACCAAACTAACGACACGCCCTCGAAGAGCGCCAAACAGCGCGCCAGATCCATCTTATTGGCCCTGATTAAATCCACCAAACGCATCGCACCCATCTCGTTGCCCCCCGCATGTATAATCAAAATAATCCCTCGGGGGACCTTACGAGACAACAATAAACATTCCCTATAAACCTGAGGCCATCGCAAGCCCCGAATACCCAACCACCGTATGTTTACCACATTCGTTGGAAATCCTAGGTTCCTTCCAAAGGACCGCGCCTCCGCCCACCTTGCTGCCCAATGAATAAAAGAATGGCCCAGGATCCACACCAATCGGGGAGAGTGACCTGCAAGTATTACAAAAGATTAGGCCGAACGTAGGAAAGGAAGCGCTCCGACCGCCATCGCCCCAGGCAACGCAGCATCTCATCCGAGGCGTCCGCAGCCGCAGCTGTCATTGCGGCTCCTATGCGAAGTGAATGCGTCGCGAACTGAGCCGGATCACGGCCCAGCACGCGAAGGCTACGCTTAAAAACCGCTGCAAATTGATATCTGATGAGTGGGGCCCCCGAACCGTAAATTAAAAAGGACTCCCGCAGAGGCGGCCGGATGGCTAGATACTGAGATGTCAACACAACAGGACAACCAGACCCTGACACAACTCCTAACGTGACATGACATCCTCGGCCCACTCGGTCCGTCTTAGACGATGCAAGATACAACTGAACACCCCCCTCAAACACCGAAACGTGGGCAAAACTCAAACTGGAGTGGACGCCAGAAGAAGCTGCCACTAACTCGCCCACTCACAGCGCCCCATAAAAGCAAAAAGCAAACGCTACCTGGAATAAAAGAGTCTCAAAAACCAAAAAACAAACCTGCCCTAGGACTCCAAGCAACCCTAAAAACAAATCTTCCGTTACTGGTCGACGAGCATCCGGCAAAACGCCTTTCTTCCATCCTGCAACAACCCGGAGCAGAAGGAAATCCCGTCCCAGATCCTTCCAGCCCATCACCTGACAAAGAAAGGACAGTGCCGACATAGTCTTGGCAGCAGCCGACCCCGACCTACCCTTACTCAGTAGCGCAGTGAAATATTCCCATGTGGACCACCGACGGTCATCATCAGTGTTCCAACCTCGGGAGCCCACCGTCGCCCTCACCCAAGCCTGCCAGACCTGAACATATGCTAACCACGTGGCTGGAGACAGTGAACGATCCACCAACAGCATCAATCCAGAGAAGCAAGGGTCCACAGGCCAGGGGGGAAAGGGATCGCAGTCCTCGAAGCTTCCGGAGCCACCTGCCAAAAATGGTCCCACTGGAACCGGGAGAGAGCGTCAGCAATGACATTATCTACACCCGGCACATGCCTCGCCCGAAACCAGATATTATAGTCGAGGCAACGCAGTACCATGCGGCGCAACAAAGTCAACACCGGGGGTGAACTGGACGAAGAGTGGTTGACCACAAGAACCACGCTCATATTGTCAGTCCAGAAAACCACCTGGCAGTTAGCCAAACGCTCTCCCCACAGCTCCAGGGCCACCACCATTGGAAATAGCTCCAGAAAGGTGAGATTGCGCAGAAGTCCCAAAGCGCCCCAAGACGGAGGCCATGCCTGAGTGCACCACTCACCTTGAAAATAAGCCCCAAAACCGTGAGAACCAGCCGAATCCGTAAACTGTTCAAGGGACTGATTATCGGCTTCCGCCCGCTACCAGTAAGTGCGGCCATTATAGGACACTAAAAAGAGTGCCAAACAGCCAAGTCCAACTTCAAAGACTTGCCGATCCAAACAAAATGATGCGGTAACCTCGCGGCCCTGGTTGCCATGGCGAGGCGACGACAAAACGCCCGACCCATTGGCATTACTCTGCAAGCAAATGCCAAATGTCCTAACAAGGACTGGAGGTCCGATAAACGAAGCTTGGAAACACCGCGAGCCCTCACTACTAAAGTGAGCAACACATCTATCTTGTCCTGCGGCAAGCGAAACACACCTCGAATAGTATCTATTTCAATACCGAGGAACGCCAAGCACTGACACGGACCTTGTGTCTTGTCTTCCGCCAAAGGTACCCCAAACTCTACCGCAACCATCCGAAAAACTTGAAGGGCGTCGCGCATACCGGGGAATCAGCTGGACCCACAAACAAAAAGTCATCCAAGTAGTGAACAACAGCTGTAGTACCTGCCCGACAGCGGACCACCCAGTCCAAAAAGGAAGCAAATTGCTCAAAATATCTACAGGATATGGAGCACCCCATCGGCAAACAGTGATCATAGTAATAACTACCCTGAAAGGCACAGCCCAAAAGATGATAGCACGCAGGGCGAATAGGAAGCAACCGAAATGCTGCCTCGATGTCCGCTTTTGCGAGCAAACATCCAGGGCCTGCCGACTGAAGTAAATGTAAGGCTGCATCAAAAGAAGAATAATGGACCCGACAAACCTCTTTACAGATGCCATCATTCACTGACGATCCAGCCGGGTAGGAAAGATGATGGATCAGCCTGAACCTACCATCTTCTTTTTTTGGGACCAAGCCCAAGGGCGACACATGGAGATTAGCAAAGGGCAAATCCAGGAAAGGACCCATCATCCTCCCTAGCAATACCTCTTTCTCTAACTTCTGGGCTGCTACGTCCTCTCGCTGTCGCGCAGAAAGGAGATTGTTCGCAAACTGTGGAAAATCAGATGGGGCGTGGGAATCTCAAAACCAAAAAAGAAACCATCCAACAACAGCTGTGCAACGTGTATTTTTGGGTACCTAACGAGCCAAGGGAACATCTCTCGCACGTTCACCGGCGTAACTCCTACCGCCAAACCCCTCCCAACCGGCCACTTTAGACTCCGCACCTCTGCCTTTTTTGAAACAGCGGAATGCGGGGTGGGAACCCCCGCAGCCTGAACATTCGTGCTTAAAACGGCATGCTACAGCCCATTGACAATGGGACTCATTATAGATCCAGCAGCACCCCTTCCGAGCCCCAGCCGACACCCTGGGGGGCCTGGGTGCGGCGGAACCTGGAAAGCGCTGCACGGCTGGGCGGTTTGGAGTCATTAGTAGCAACCATAAATTAGTATCTTGAATATCAAAGCGCATTCCCGGATGCACCGCCATTTTTTGCCTAAATTGCTGGTCATAAAGAAACCAGCACTGGCCGCCATAAATCTTATAGGCACCCCAGATTAAGTCTAAATACGTAAACAACGCCACCCCACGCTCGGGAAATTTTTCACACAACACTGAACTAAAGCATGCACAAAAGGTGATGCCATTTAATATTGAATATTAAATTAATGAATTCTCTTCTCTTCGCAGGGGTCCTCGTCAATCTCAGTCTTGACTTGTTGACACGCTGGCAAGAATCAAAGAGGCTCTACCCCTCCTCCCGCACCTGTATATATAGGTAAGTGAAACATTGTTGCACCCCACAGACCAATCCACACATACTTACTGTCCGGCACAGGCCAGCAGTCATGCTCCCCCTCCTTTATGGGTCTGGGGGATTGCTTTATCACCTACTAAACCTTTCTGCACCCCCTTCCCATCGTAAACAATGCTTTACTAGCAGCAAAAATTCAACTTTATACCAACGCCAGGCTCCCCCTTATTAATGGTCTGGATGTAGTGTGCTGCAGCTTCTTCTTAAGCCGTAGCAGTCTCAATTGAGTGTCAGGACAATCCCAACGATTCTCAAAGCTAGTGCACTGAGAGCCATTAGCCAGAGGCAGAAATGAAGTAGTGTGCATTGCTGACCTTTTTCAAGGAAACCAGAGGCCCGTTCAATACCTCAGCAGCTGCTGAATTGCTGCAGCGCAGCAATTCAGTTTGCTGCAGCAGTGTTGTTGAACCCTTTGGATGCGAATTTTGAATCCAAAATGGCCGACGATTTCTTAATGAAAAATTCAGATTGTTTTTCGGATCACTCGGACAAAATATGATAAATAAAAGCAGTCAGCACAATTCCGTTTTGTATGCACACACCGCAAATGATAGTTTTTAATGAATAAACGTTATGTTTACTTTTGAAACAATATATAAATTGAACTGTAATATATGTCTATGTGCAGGGGAAATAATAAATAAATATTTTGTGCTTTGGTGAACAAAAACCTCAAAATTAACATTGCTGTACGGAATTATTACTTGCTTCGTGGCGGCGGCCATCTTGCTGTACGGCATTGTTACCTTGCTTCATGGCGGCGGCCATCTTTAAAACGTCACACTCAGCTACACGCAGCATCTCCTCGGGTCGCTGCAAGTGCTAGGTTAGCACTGCTGAGCGCTGAGCGGTTGAACGGCGTTCAATGGCAAGTTGCTAACTTAGCACTTGCAGCAGCTGAGGTATTGAACGCGGCTCGGAACAGCGAGCGCTGAGCTAAGCTTTGTGGGCGGAGCTAATCCCCGTGCTTAGAAGGGTGAATCAGGGTTTGTGGAGAGGGGGAGATTGGAGGGCATTCAGTTCACTGTGAACATTAAATTTGCAATGAATTGTCTCAATGCCTAGAGTATCCCATTTAAAGGGACAGTCTAGGGCAGGGCTGTCAAACTCCGGCTCCCCAGATGTGTCATGCCCTGCCGCGGGACACTGCCAGCCTTGAAACCCACCTGGTGCAGTCTCGGCTGGCGTCCACGGTGGTGTCCATTGCGTCAGCTTGACCCGGGGGCTTTCCTGTTTCGGCACCGGGTGGATGGCGCTTGTCTGTGCAGTTGCGGAAGCCTGCCGCTGCACCAGGACTAGTTGCTCTGGGGTACCACCAGTGGCGTAACTAGAAACCTGAGGGCCCCGGTGCAAGAATCCATGAAGGCCCCCCCCAACCCCCCCAAAAAAGATCCATATTTTTACCTTTTTTTTTTTCTGCAATATAAAAAAGATAGTATTGCCCCCAGCTCACATGGACATATATATTGCCCCCAGCTCACATGGACATATATATTGTCCCCAGCTCACATGGACATATATTGCCCCCAGCTCACATGGACATATATTGCCCCCAGGCCACACATGGATATATTGCCCCAGCTCACACATGGATATTTTTGCCCCCAGCTCATGGAAATACTGCCCCAACACATGGATATACTGCCCCAGCTTATGGATATACTGCCCCAGCACATGGATATGCCCAGCTCATGGATATACTGCCCCAGCACATGGATATGCCCAGCTCATGGATATACTGCCCCAACTCTGCCCCAGCTCATGGATATACTGCCCCAGCTCATGGATATACTGCCCCAGCTCTGCCCCAGCTCATGGCTATACTGCCCCAGCTCATGGATATACTGCCCCAGCTCTGCCCTCCAGCTCATGCATATACTGCCCCAGCACATGGATATGCCCAGCTCATGGATATACTGCCCCCAGCCCAGCTCTTACCTGCTCTGCTGGCCCCAGGCCCAGGGCAGGCTCCGCCGGCGTCTTCTCCTCCTTGGCGAGCGGCCGCTGGAAACATGCAGCTTGGCCGCTCGCCGGAAACCACCTGATCAGCGCGAGGTCTCGTGCGCTGGTCAGGTGGTTTCTCTCCCACGTGAGAGGCCAAGCTGCATGTCAGCGGCCGCTCGTGTAGGGAGAGGGATGGCCAGCGCGCGGCTCCCAGTTTCCGGCGCTGATTGCCGAATCTGGCGGCGGCGCTGGGCCCCCCTTCAGTGGCGGAATGCCAGGGCCCGGTCGCAACTGCGACCGCTGCGACCCTGGTACTTCCGCCACTGGGTACCACGGTGCACGGCTCTTCGAGCCACCTGGAGGGGCAGCCCAAGATGGCGTCCAGGGCAGGGAATCCCCTATGATGCGTCGGGGGTCCTGACTGTCAGCTGCTGATATCAGCTAGTAGGAGGGCTTCCAACCCAGGTGAGAACCAATAGGAGGATGAGATGTTGCCGGCCAGGGGGGTGTGATCATCTCACCTCATTTATGGACAAATGCTCACCTGTCCATTCAAACATTGTCACAGTGTTGCTCACATTCTAATACAGTAGATGATTGAATGATTCTATGTGTAGTACCTGAAGCATTCTTACCATTTTCTACCATTTAGTGTACCAGTCCTGGATTGTTTCTCGTTACTGATCGCTCGCTGCCTGCCCCGACCTGGCTTTCCATTACACAACGCACCTGGATCACCCCTTATCTCTAGTTCATTCTCGGATTCCACAGCAAAGTGGTTAATACTCCTCGCCTTCCCTTCCTCGAACTCTAGAAGATGTTTCTGAACTACAGCTCTCATGATTCCATGACCTTCAACTGCATTAAAAGAATTCTGGGAATTGTAGGCATCAACATCAGGGGAACTGTGTGTTTGACAGCCCTGCTCTAGGTGTTTATGAGCTAAAGTCAGGTCGAGGTGTGAACATGAACCAGTCATGTGCTATATTATTTTTCGATATGTTGGCCCAAATTATGTATTGAGTCAAATAATATGTATTTTTTTTATATACTAACCCACTGGCTTTTCTCAAGAAAGGCGCCATCTTCCCTGTTACCTGGACACGCACACATCTGACTGACAGCTCATCTTTGGACAGTAGAAAAGTACTTCTGAGAGATAGACACGCATGACTTTACATCGTTGGCATAGAAATCTAAAGTTATACCTTTCACTTGTGCCAACAGAAACGTGACAAGCGAGAGCAGGTGCAGCCCCGCAGGTGGTTCTCCAGTTCTTTACAGCCGAACGGCTGCCGGCACGTTGATGGAGAAACCAGCGTCATCGCAGACAGCCAAACGAACAAATCCTTGGTGAGCGGCGACTCTGTCATCATTAACCGCAACTCTTTCTGGCCAGGACAGAGTGAAACGATTCTATACGTCAGGATGTTTATTAATGCTGCTGACATTAAATTAAAATGTAACGCAAATGGTTTAGGGCAATCGGATACTTAAGTATAAATAATCACCGTTAAAGCATTTTTGTACAAAGGCTTTTAGGAGCAATGTCTAATTTTTTGTGTTTCCATCAGCCCCTGAGTCTATATGAGTCCATGGAGCAGAACATGACCCTGCCACCCACTTGCATGAGCAGAGTCGCGCAGGAGCCTTGGAGGAAATGTAGATGGACATTGGGAATGGCATAGGTTGAATAAGGCCCAAGGTCTGGACTGGCCACTGAGCATGTTGAACGGTGGACCACACTTACTATGGGCTATAGCATTTACAGGGTTATTCAGAGAGCGGTGAAAAGCAGGAGAATGACTGGAGAATGGAAAATTCTAGGTGAAAATAGCCGATTTGGAAAGTGAGATGAATGGGAGATTTTTTCTGGTTTGGCTATTTTGACCTAGAATTTTCCATTCTCCAGCCATTCTCCTGCTTTTCACCGCTCTCTGAATAACCCTGTTAGTCTTTTATAGACATGTCCACAAAGAAAAAAAATGTGTTTAATTTATAAAGCATTTTACCAGGAAGGATACATTGAGATTTCTCTCATTTTCAAGTATGTCCTGGGTGGTATGTGCCGTTGGGTGTCTTGCCCAATGACACTTGCTGGAGAGGTGCCCTGGCTGGGATTTGAGCCTGTGTCTCCATGGTTATAGAACAATGATGTTACCTCTACTCCATCTAACCGGTACCGGTTCATTATGTTTTTAAATAAATTTCTGTGCGTTCGTCATGTTCCCGTGATTCATATGTCGGATCGATTTGTTATTTCGGTAGATTAGTAATTCACATCTATTCGTTATTTCGGAATTAATAACTGTAAGATTAGGGTTAAAAGATACGTAATCCTCCTGTCCTTGGTGCTGAAATGTGTACAGCACGTCAGCTGCGTTTGGCGGCTTTCCGGTGTGTTTGCGGCGGATGCCTAGCAGGTTGGCAGCAGAAGGTTTGCGGTGGGTATGAGGGTTGGCGGGGGCATTCAGCGTCCGATTCGCTGCACTTCCATGCGGTGAATGCCGAATTCACCACAGGGTGGGAAAATTTGATTCCCCGAAGTGTGGGGAACGACAGAGCAACAAAATGTCGGTGACATTTCGGTGCTCTGTGAATAACCCCTACTGTCTTTCTGTCATGCCCCGCTCCGCGGCCTTCCCCCGGCCCACACCGCCATGCTGGGAGAGGTTCCCTACTCACCCGAGGTCCCTCGTGGCGCGTTGCTCCGAGTTCCGGGTCCGCAGGATGGAGAGGAAGAGCCAGGAGACGCCCCACGCCGCCGGCTGGATCCAAGCCCTGTATAGGAATGCGCGCACGCGCGAGAACAGACCCTCCTATGTACTGTAAAATCAGGTACTCTG
Organism: Leptobrachium leishanense; assembly: GCA_009667805.1. Taxonomy (NCBI): domain Eukaryota; kingdom Metazoa; phylum Chordata; class Amphibia; order Anura; family Megophryidae; genus Leptobrachium; species Leptobrachium leishanense. The sequence continues at coordinate 516,362,210 of CM019063.1, read as the reverse complement.
GCGCCCTCGGCTGGCCGATTAAGGGTACTGCGGGACACCTGATCTGGAGATCCTCGAATGCCTCCCATTGACCTATCAAAGATCCAGGTACCTCAACTCCACCTACGAGAACCAGGTGAGAGATATTCTCATGATCCCATGAACCCTATTTAAATCCGCCTTCCTTCCCAGCACATTATCCAGGTTCTACTGTGCCTTCCGCCTCAGTTTTCCTAGAGTTCCTCGTATTCCTTGATCACGTATCTTCTGACCCTTCGACCCGGATTGTGCCAACGACTACGCCACCTTCTTCAACCCTTCGACCCGGATTGTGCGCAACGACTACGCCACCTTCTTCAACCCTTCGACCCGGATTGTGCCAACGACTACGCCATCTTCTTCAACCCGGATTGTGCCACCGACTACGCTGCCCTCTTCAACCCTTTGACCCGGATTGTGCCACCACTACGCTGCCTTCTTTAACCCTTCGACCCGGATTGTGCCACCGACTACGCTACCTTCTTCAACCTTCGACCCAGATTGTGCCACCGACTACGCTGCCTTCTTCAACCCTTCGACCCGGATTGTGCCAACGACTACGCCATCTTCTTCAACCCGGATTGTGCCACCGACTACGCTGCCCTCTTCAACCCTTTGACCCGGATTGTGCCACCGACTACGCTGCCTTCTTTAACCCTTCGACCCGGATTGTGCCACCGACTACGCTACCTTCTTCAACCTTCGACCCAGATTGTGCCACCGACTACGCTGCCTTCTTCAACCCTTCGACCCGAATTGTGCCAACGACTACGCCACCTTCTTCAACCCTTCGACCCGGATTGTGCCACCTACTACGCCGCCTTCTACACTCTTCGACCCGGATTGTTACCATCGACCACGCCACCATCCTCGTTACTATCCGTTGTTCTTCCTGGGACTTTGTTACGAATTCCACTCCAACCTTATTGACTGTATTATTTTCTGGACTTCAACTACTATTTATGGTTCACTAAAAGATTACTTTACTCTCCATCGCCTCCTGATTTCCTTATCCATAGCTTGCCATTGGGTTCCATACACACACTTCACAGGGGATCCAAACCCTGCATTACAGAAGAACCTGGAACATCATGGAACCCGCAAGCACCGCTCAGGTTCTTGCTATCCTCACCGAACAGATGGCCGCCCTAGCCAAGATGGTACAGAACCTACAGACCAGCCAAGAAACCTTACTCCACAGAGAGAGGAGTCGCGCCAGGCCACGGCATTACCTCCTTCACCCTCTGGTTCCGTCATTCAACAGGCGAACTCCTCGCTCCAGAACCCAGAGCCAATGCACCCGAACGGTTTTCCGGTGATCGCACAAAGTACCGCACCTTTATCACCGCCTGTGAACTTATGTTCTCTCTTTGTCCCCGTACTTATGGATCTGACTCCGTAAAAGTGCGCTCAGCCATTTCATTGATGTCCGGGGCTCCACAGGACTGGGCCTTCCAACTTCTGCGTGAAGGGAGTCCTCTTCTATCCTCCTGGAATTCCTTCGTCCAAGCCATGAACCCTATATATGATGACCCTCTGCGTTCATCAACCGCATTATCCACAATTCGGCATCTACGACAAGGACGACGACCAGTGGAGGACTACATCTCCGAGTTTCGAGCTGTGGCCGCAGATACAGGCTTGAACGACGTGGGTCTTAGAGATCATTTCCGTCATGGTCTCTCTGATCAACTAAAGACGAACTGGCCCGAATAGGGGTTCCCACAACACTGGACGCCATGATCCTGCGATCCCTAACCCTGGACCAACGTTTCAGAGAGAGACGTCAAGAGAGAATGGCCACCGCTCCTTCCTTACCTGTCCGGCGGTCTGAAACTCCATCCACGACCTCTGTCAGATCCCCCAACTCCACTCCTTCACCTCCCGAACCCATGGAGATTGGCTTAGCACGAGGTCCCTTGTCCCCTGCTGAACGAAGCAGACGACGCGCGCAAAACCTCTGCCTGTACTGCGGTCAACCCGGTCACCTCTTGCGTGGCTGCCCTATACGACCACCACTTCCTTCTGACGGAGGTAAGAACCATCCCTCCGTAATATCACTTCAATGTGTATTTGGTTCCACCTCCGCTCATATGACCATTCCTGTCATCCTGCAGTGGGAAGATAGAAGTGTGAACGTGTCCGCCATCATAGACTCCGGAGCTAGTAACAACTTCTTCGATCTCACCCTCGCTACCTCCCTAGCGATCCCTACACGACTGAAGAAGACTCCCACACCGTTACAAATGGTCGACGGAAGCACACTACGTACCGGCCCCATCACCCATGAAACCACTCCTTTGTTGCTGCTCATCGGTACTAAACACCAGGAGCGCCTCCAATGGGACATTGTACCTTCTCCTTTGTTCCCTCTGGTTCTAGGTCTTCCTTGGCTTCGCACCCATAATCCTTCCATCGACTGGTCCTCCAACACCGTCTCTTTCCCTTCTCACCATTGCCACACTTCTGTATGAACGGGTATACCACCGAAAAGATTGGGTTTTCTACCTACCCAGCTTCTGAACTACCGGTCAAATATTCTGGCTTCCAAGATGTGTTTGAGAAGAAAGGGGCCGACACGCTACCTCACACACAGAGAATACGATTGCCCCATCGACCTTCTTCCAGGAGCACCCATACCCCATGGGCGCATTTATAACCTATCCGTTCCTGAATCCCAATCCTTGAAGGAGTATATTGAGGACGGGCTCCAAAAAGGATTCATACGTCACTCCACTTCGCCTGCCGGGGCCGGTATCTTCTTTGTTGGGAAACGAGATGGTGGGCTCCGACCATGCGTCGACTACAGAGCATTGAACGCAATCACGGTACGTAACCGTTATCCGCTACCACTGATTCCCGAGTTACTGGATAGAGTGAAGGATGCTTGTATCTTCACAAAGATTGATCTCCGCGGAGCTTATAATTTGGTGCGAATGAGACGAGGGGACGAGTGGAAGACCGCCTTCCGTTCTCGATGCGGTCACTTTGAGTATCGCGTCATGCCGTTCGGCTTGTGCAATGCCCCAGCTGCCTTTCAACACTTTCTCAATGACATCTTTCGTGACATCCTGGATACCTTCCTGGTGATTTATTTGGATGATCTACTGATATTCTCCCGCTCTCTCCAAGAGCACGAACAGCACGTCCGACTCGTCCTGTCTCGCCTCCGTCAGCACAAATTATATGGTAAAATTGAAAAAAGCACCTTCGAAACCCCATCCATCGAATTTTGGGATACATTCTGTCACCAGGGCATGTCGAGATGGATGAAGCCAAGGTCAAGGCCATCCTCGATTGGCCAACACCTAAAGACAAAAAGGCGGTCCAACAATTCATGGGGTTTGCCAACTTCTATCGACGTTTCATCCGATCCTCCTTTCACACCTCAGCGCACCTATTACATCGCTAACCAAAAAGGACGTGCAATTTCAATGGTCCGCAGAGGCTCAACAGGCCTTCGAGAGACTTAAGAAGAGCTTCACCCAAGCCCCTTCCTAAAACAGCCTGAGGCCCACCTCCCATACTATTTAGAGACAGACGCCTCCGACATTGCCCTGGGCGCAATCCTATCTCAGAGATCCGGGGACAAGAAACTCCTGCATCCGGTAGCCTTTTACTCCAGACGCCTCAATCCTGCCGAACGAAACTATAACATAGGTGAGAAAGAACTGCTTGCGATAAAAAACGCTCTCGAGGAGTGGAGACACCTTCTCGAAGGAGCGACACACCCTGTAACCGTGTTTACTGACCATCGCAACCTTGAATATCTCCGTACTGCCAAACGACTCCAACCCCGACAAGCCAGGTGGGCGCTCTTCTTCTCTCGTTTCTCACTACTCATCACGTATCGACCTGGAAAGAGAAACGGAAAGGCGGATGCCCTCTCTCGTCAGTATGATTCTGGTACGCCTCTACCACGACACCAAACGACACGATCCTGCCTAGTGGATTCTTCTGTGCTACAAAAGACACCCTAATGGAGCACATACGAAGGTACAGTCGACATCCACCTACAAACATCCAAGGACTCGTCCCATCAAAGGATACCTGTATCATGAAAAGCAGATATATGCGCCTCCGGAGACCCGTCTACAAGTACTACAAACTGCGCACGATATTCCAGCTGCCGGCCACGGGGGTATCAAGAAGACCATAAACACCGTACAACGATATTTCTGGTGGCCATCAGTCAAGAAGGATGTTGCTGCCTTTGTTCTTTCCTGTCCTATCTGTGCACGTAACAAACAACCAAGAGCTCGCCTGCCGGTCTTCTACAACCCTTGGCGCTTCCACAACATCCATGGAAAGACCTCTCGATGGATTTCATCGTTGACTTACCCCCCTCACGCCAACACACAACGATCTTTGTAGTGGTGGACCGTTGCACCAAAATGGCCCACTTCATTCCAGCGATAGGCCTTCCTACCGCTGCCCAGACAGCTACACTCTTCATCAGAGAAATATTCCGACTGCATGGCATCCCTCATTCCATCGTTTCAGACAGGATCCCAGTTCACTTCTCGCTTCTGGTCTCAAATGTGCCGTAGTCTAAAAATTTCTAGATATCTCTCCTCTGCATTTCATCCTCAGAGCAACGGACAAACCGAACGGACGAACCAGACGTTGGAACAGTACCTCCGCTGTTATACCACACATCTCCAAGACGACTGGCTGGACATCTTGCCACTCGCTGAGTTCGCCTACAACAACCAGGTACATTCGTCAACACGTCTTTCTCCTTTCTATGCCAACTACGGATACCACCCCGATATTCTACCCGACATCCCTCTGAACACTCCGGTTCCTGAAGTGGCAAACCGTCTAAGACCCTTACGCCTCCAACTACGAACATTACGCCATCAACTACAACAGGCTCAAGACACCCAAAAAAGGTATGCAGACCGTAACCGAAGACCCGCTCCGCGATACGCACCCGGAGACAAGGTGTTGCTGTCCACTGCTCATCTCCGACTAGACTGCCCGTCTAAGAAACTGGGCCTCGCTTCATCGGCCCGTTCCACGTCCTCAAAATGGTCAATCCGGTGGCAGCCCATTTAACCCTTCCTTCCTCCTACAGGATTCACCCTGTTTTCCATGTCTCCCTCCTAAAGCCTTGGCGTGACAATCCTTTTCCGGGACGACACGCCGACCCGATCACTCCCGTGTCGGTGTCCGGAGAAGAGGAATACGAGGTCTCAAAGATCCTGGATTCCCGACTACGTTATGGCAAGTTGGAATACCTGGTCCACTGGAAGGTTACGGTCCGGAAGATCGCTCCTGGGAACCTGGCACCAATATTCATGCTCCAGCTAAGGTTCGTGCCTTTCATCTTCGTTACCCCTCCAAGCCGTCAGTGAGGCGCACCCGGGGGTCGCGCCTTGGTGGGGGGTCCTGTCATGCCCCGCTCCGCGGCCTTCCCCCGGCCCACACCGCCATGCTGGGAGAGGTTCCCTACTCACCCGAGGTCCCTCGTGGCGCGTTGCTCCGAGTTCCGGGTCCGCAGGATGGAGAGGAAGAGCCAGGAGACGCCCCACGCCGCCGGCTGGATCCAAGCCCTGTAAAGGAATGCGCGCACGCGCGAGAACAGACCCTCCTATGTACTGTAAAATCAGGTACTCTGGCGCCCTCGGCTGGCCGATTAAGGGTACTGCGGGACACCTGCTCTGGAGATCCTCGAATGCCTCCCATTGACCTATCAAAGATCCAGGTACCTCAACTCCACCTACGAGAACCAGGTGAGAGATATTCTCATGATCCCATGAACCCTATTTAAATCCGCCTTCCTTCCCAGCACATTATCCAGGTTCTACTGTGCCTTCCGCCTCAGTTTTCCTAGAGTTCCTCGTATTCCTTGATCACGTATCTTCTGACCCTTCGACCCGGATTGTGCCAACGACTACGCCACCTTCTTCAACCCTTCGACCCGGATTGTGCCAACGACTACGCCACCTTCTTCAACCTTCGACCCGGATTGTGCCAACGACTACGCCCCTCTTCAACCTTCGACCCGGATTGTGCCAACGACTACGCCATCTTCTTCAACCCTTCGACCCGGATTGTGCCACCGACTACGCTGCCCTCTTCAACCCTTCGACCCGGATTGTGCCACCGACTACGCTGCCTTCTTAACCCTTCGACCCGATTGTGCCACCGACTACGCTACCTTCTTCAACCTTCGACCCAGATTGTGCCACCGACTACGCTGCCTCTTCAACCCTTCGACCCGAATTGTGCCAACGACTACGCCACCTTCTTCAACCCTTCGACCCGGATTGTGCCACCTACTACGCGCGCCTTCTACACTCTTCGACCCGGATTGTACCATCGACCACGCCACCATCCTCGTTATTATCCGTTGTTCTTCCTGGGACTTTGTTACGAATTCCACTCCAACCTTATTGACTGTATTATTTTCTGGACTTCAACTACTATTTATGGTTCACTAAAAGATTACTTTACTCTCCATCGCCTCCTGATTTCCTTATCCATAGCTTGCCATTGGGTTCCATACACACACTTCACAGGGGATCCAAACCCTGCATTACACTTTCTATAGCAGGGGATGGCAATCTTGGCCCTCCAGATGTTTTGGACCTACATCTCTCTCGATGCTCAGCCACCCATTAGCTTGGCTAAGCATCATGGGTAAAGTAATACCAAATCATTTGGAGCTCCAAACTTGCCTACCCATGGTCTAACACCAGGAGAAGCACAACTTTTCGTTTCTGATGGATCAATACAACAAGGATATTTTCTAGCCATCAATTCATTCCATTTTCACTTCATTAGATCTAAGAATTTGTGGAAACACAACATTGTTATGCATCACCTTGAACTCAATATTTCATAAAGAAAATATTTTCTGACCTATTAAGTGACGCTTGTTTATCATCAGCAGCTTGTCTAGAAACAGGTAAACATAATTTGACCGGGACCGTCAGCTAAATAGAAAACGATGCGAGATAAACATCACGTTTCAAATATTCCTACTATTATCATTGATGTTTAAGGTTAAAATTACTATTTACACAGGAACGACAAATATCAATGCGCGAAAAAGGACATGTTTTTCTCCAGAAGATTTAAATGCTTTGACTCAATCCACCACCAATAATGGGGAAAAAAAAATTATATTTAAAATATATAATATAATTATTCTATATATTATATAATAAATAATTATCTTTTTTTTATTCAACCGTTAATTCTTTTTATTTTCAGCAAACCGAATTTTTATTTATTTATTTTTTGGAACATCTTTTTGTATTTTTTTTTTTCCTGGCAAAGTATTTGATTTCCGAATAATTTTCTTTTTTTTTTTTTTCTTGATCTTTTTTTTAAAGGCTTTTTTTTTTTATTCTGCAACAGACCTGTTTATTATTATTTTTTATAGGACATTTTTTTATTATTTAGACACAATTTCATGCATTTTTATTGGTTTAAACACCTAGAATAGCAGATTTCCGGGTTTTTTTGCAGTTCGGCGCACTTAGGGGACCCCACGGTGAATAGTGGATTCACTGCAGGGTCAGTGAAATGGAATCGTTGAAGTGCACCAAAGTGCGCCGAACCAGAAAGCACTGAAATTTAGCTGCTTTCTGAATAACTCCTTTAGCGTGGAATGTGATAATGACACACTGGGAGTGAGAGATGTTAGGACAATGGCGCTAAGGAGGGTTAAATGGATGGGGTAATGACATTTTTGGCGTTAGAGGGACCTGCTACATGGTGCCGTCCCCTGTGGAAGGGGGAATCTCTACACGGAATGTATCCATTTTAACCACTTGGCTGCGGTGGACGCGCTCAGCGCGTCCTGCCAAGTGCTTTCCCTGTGCTATGGACGCACTCAGCACGTCCATGCACAGGAGGCAGCAATCAGCCGGGATTCCGGCTGATTGCTGCCCCCCCCCGGTGCGGGCTGACATCTTGGATGTCAGCCCAGCACTCGGGGACCCCGGCGGGACTAATAGATGTCATCAGGCAGGCGCGATGACATCTATTTCAGGCGCCCCCCCGCGAGTGCAAAGGAGGTGCCTGAAAGGGAGGGGGAGGGAGGTCCTTCGGACCTTTCTCCCTCCCGATCGCCGGGGGCCAGAGGTTAAAGGCAGGCAGCGTTTGGAATGGCACAGCCTGCCCTTCCAAACGGTGCCTGACTTTAACACCTTGGGGGCCGGATCATGATTGGGCGCTGAAAAGCGCCGGATCGTGATCCTCTCCCGGAGCTGGCTGACATCTTGGATAGCCCTATGCCGTCAGTTTTAGAGTTAACTCCTAACTGCCACCAATGGTGGAGATAGGGGGTTCATTGGAACCCCCTATCTCCTGATCCGTGGCGGCTAGGGGTTAATATTTGGTATTGTTGGATCGGCCAGAGTATCGCCTTTCCAACAATACCAAACATGATCATGTAAAAATTAGTAAAAAGTAAATAAAAATATTAATAAATAAATAAAAAAATAAACCAAGTTTTTTTTTGTTAATGCAGCAATATTGTTCCCATTTCAATTATAATGTGAACAATGATGCTGCACTAATGATTTTTGTATGGGGTGCGTTTGTTAAAATAATCGCATAATTTTCTCAAAAAAAAAATGTAACAAGTCCCCATTTATAATTTTTTTAACAAGCGCAACTCATAGAAAATATAACCGCAAAGGCTCGCATTATAAAATGTGAAAAAAACACTTTACACGCTGTAGATTATTGAAAATTCTAATTTTATTGCATTTTTTTGTTATAATATTCAGACAGGACATGACGTATACATATAATTATGATATATTATGAATCTGCCGAGTCTGCCAGAAAGAATGATATATAATATGTCTGGGTTGTATAATAAAATGTGACTTCAAATCACGTTTAAACATGACGAGCGAAAGCAGTAAAATGAGCTCAGCACAGAGGCGGGAAATGCCTCAGCAGTGACGGGGTTAAAATTGGCACTTAAGCAACCTGAGTACCTCGTTGCATTTTGTCTATTTTCAGCATATTCTGGTGTCACCTGCTCCAATGAGGACTTCTTGAAAGGCGCAAGGTGGGATGCATAAGTAAATTGCGTCACTTGTGATGGAATTTCTTCTTTAGATGCCAAGATGGATGCTAGTCGTCCAGAGGATCTATCATGAGGAGGCCATTTGGAAGGTAAGGAAAGCCCCAAAGAGATGGCAACATGGTTTGAGTCTCTGGGGGTGCACAAGTAATTACGATGATCATAGCCTAAGGATTCAATGTTCCAGCTTCTTCTAGAGAGAAAAATTATTTGCAAAGTATTTTACCAGGAAGGATACATTGAGATTTCTCTTGTTTTCAAGTATGTCCTGGGTTCAAGAACATTGAAATATTACAGAAATACAAAGTAATAAAATGCAAGATATTAAAAACATAAATATACAGATTAACACAAAATAAATATATAGACAATATAGTCAGGTTTACAGTTGCTTTACAGGTGCATTCTGTATATAGTCACTATGATACATGTTTACAGGTGCATTCTTGATATAGTCACTATGTTACATGTTTACAGGTGCATTCTTGATCTAGTCACTATGTTACATGTTTACAGGTGCATTCTGTATATAGTCACTATGTTACATGTTTACAGGTGCATTCTGTATATAGTCACTATGTTACATGTTTACAGGTGCATTCTCTATATAGTCACTATGTTACATGTTTACAGGTGCATTCTGTATATAGTCACTATGTTACATGTTTACAGGCGCATTCTGTATATAGTCACTATGTTACATGTTTACAGGTGCATTCTGTATATAGTCACTATATTACATGTTTACAGGCGCATTCTGTATATAGTCACTATATTACATGTTTACAGGCGCATTCTGTATATAGTCACTATGTTACATGTTTACAGGTGCATTCTGTATATAGTCACTATGTTACATGTTTACAGGCGCATTCTGTATATAGTCACTATGTTACATGTTTACAGGTGCATTTTGTATATAGTCACTACGTTACATGTTTACAGGTGCATTCTGTATATAGTCACTATGTTACATGGTTACAGGTGCATTCTGTATATAGTCACTATGTTACATGTTTACAGGTGCATTCTCTATATAGTCACTGTGTTACATGTTTACAGGTGCATTCTGTATATAGTCACTATGTTACAGGTTTACAGGTGCATTCTATATATAGTCACTATGTTACATGTTTACAGGCGCATTCTGTATATAGTCACTATGTTACATGTTTACAGGCGCATTCTGTATATAGTCACTGTGTTACATGTTTACAGGTGCATTCTGTATATAGTCACTATATTACATGTTTACAGGCGCATTCTGTATATAGTCTCTATGTTACATGTTTACAGGTGCATTCTGTATATAGTCACTATGTTACATGTTTACAGGTGCATTCTCTATATAGTCACTATGTTACATGTTTACAGGTGCCTTCTCTATATAGTCACTATGTTACATGTTTACAGGTGCATCCTGTTACATGTTTACAGGCGCATTTTGTATCGAGGTATGTTAATAGTTACATTGTAGCACAAAGCGGCAGAATGAGTTATACAATGTAGTAAATTTATGAAGGTGTGTTTGCGGGGCAGCTGCATACACTACATCTCCGTATTCAATATTGATTGAAGCCTTTGTTTGAGCCCTGGTAACCCTAGAGTCTGATATAATCTGCTCTTAGCTACACTAGTCACAAAAATGTTTTGATTTATAAGAATATTCAACAGTTTCTCCAAAAAAACAGCCTAGTGTAGCCAAATCTTCGAATGTGCATGGCCTTAAATAATCAAGCAAATCTACATTAACCCCTTAACGCCGCAGGACGTACATTTACGTCCTGCATTAGGCGGGCTTTGACGCCGCAGGACGTAAATGTACGTCCTCGGCGTTTAGAGCCCCCCCCGGAGATACTCACCTTCTCCGGTCGCTCCCACGCTGTTCTGACTCCCCCGGAGTCAGATCAGTGTGATCCCTCCTCCGGCGTTGTGACGTCATCGCGCCGGTGGCGCGATGACGTCAGTTTCAGGCGTCCCCCCCCTGCCGGAGCAGGGGAAGCGCCTGGAGAGGAGGGGAGGGATCCTTCGGATCCCTCTATCTCCCGATCGCCTGGTCCCCGGCGGCTGTGGCCAGCATCGCTGGAAGGGTCACAGCCTGACCTTTCCAGCGATGTATGGGGGGTTAACCCCTTAGTTGCCAGGTCGCGACCGGGCACTAATTTGTGCCGATCGCGGCCTATTTCCGGTGGGGGCCGCCATCTTGGATGGCAGCCCCCACCTCTGGGTCACCCCCGGTCAACTGACTCATCGCGCCATGCGCGATGATGTCAGTTAACGGGGAACCCCCTAGCTGCAAAGGGATTTCCTATGGAAATCCCTTGCAGGAGATAGGGGGGTTCTTTGAACCCCTTTATCTCCTGATCGGTGGCAGCTAGGGGGTCATGGCTGATATTGCTGGAACGGCCAGAGCATGGCCTTTCCAATGATATCAAACATGACCATGGTAAAAGTGAAATAAAAGTGTAAAAAAAGTAAAAATAAAAATAATAAAAAAATAATAAATTAAATAATAAAAAAATAATAAATATAATAATAAAAAAAAATGTTGTTTTTTTTAATGCAGCACTATTGTTCACATTTCAATTATAATGTGAACAATGATGCTTCACTAATGATTTTTTTTTTTGGGGGGGTTTAGCTAAAATCACGCAATTTCTCCCCAAAAAAAAAATGGGTTCACCGTTCTAATTTTTTTAACAAATCTACCCAATAGAATATGACCGCAGAGCCTCGGATAATAAAATTAAAAAAAAAAAACACTTTACACACTGTGGAAGATTGAAATTTTATTGAAAATTCAAATTTTTTTACATTTTTTGTTATAGCATTTTGGCAGGGCATGACATATACATATAATAATGATATATTATTAATCTGCCGAGTCTGACGGAAAGAACGATATATAATTTGTCTGGGTGGTATAAGAATACGTGACTTAAAAATGGTCAAAATGAGCTCAGCAAACTTCTACTTCCGAAACAGCGCCGAAGTTGTAAAATTACTCCCGTCCTTAAGGGGTTAAAGTGTCCTCGGCATAAAACACATGTGTTCAAAGTCATGATTCATTATGACCTAGTGGGTTTAGTATTTTTTAATTTTAATTACTTGTTTCTTAAAACCAAAGAGACTTTTTTTTTTTTAATATTATTGCAGATTAATATTTTATAAAGTAATCAATGTAATAAAATAAAGCTATAAATAAAAACACAATTGAATTATGTCAGGCAGTTAATTAAATGATATCAAGTTTTTTTTTTTTAAATAATGGCAACTAAAGATAAAACAGCAGGACGTTTATTAAACCATAATTTAAATGCTATATGTGCAAATTATCTCTCGTAGCATATAAACAAGTCCACACATGAAAGGCGTAGTGAGGCGGCTCAGAAACGAAGCTACGAGAAGAAAAATCACGTTTAACTCTCAAACATACAATTTAGTTATAAAATAAAATTAAATACTATTTTATTTTAATTAGATTTCTGAACTAAGAAGTCTAGTGTGTTGCGATCTCTCTTATAAAGTAATTTTCAAGTAAACCTAAAAGAATCTCATAATCTCATTCTGTTTTAATTAACCCTTAAATTGTCTTTGAAAAAAAAATAACAGCTTGCGTATAATTTACTTGAAGCAGGCTGCGCTCAGACTGTACTGCCATACCTCCCACAACCAGGGCTGGTATTTAGGGTGACCGTGTGCAAGCTGCATGACGATGCCAGTAGGGGGCAGCACAGCTCATACTGACATGAACGGAATGGTACGGGCACCAGGATTTAAACATTAAATCTAATCAGGCAGATCGGCCTTTTAAATAATATCAAAGAAATGTAGATTTATTTGTCAAAAATAGAACGAAAAGACGTTCAGAGTAATCGGCGCTATCTCTTATAATGAACTGGTGATCTATAGTGCTGCTCACCTATTTGGGTGTACCTGTCACCTTAACAGATTGTCAAACAGAAAAATACAAATGAATGTATTTAAGGGAGCGCAGTACATATATTGATGGAAAAATGTAAACAAGGATTAACTTAGCTTTAAATTAATCAGCATAGGGTTGGACCTTCTTATTCGGAAATCTGATCATATAATACCATCACCCTATATGAAAAGAAAAATAAATTGCGTAGTACAGTATGACAATTTATAACACACTAAGTAGTGTAAATGGTCACACTCACAAAGGTGGAGCCCCCAATGGCTCGTATCAATTGGCCTTTAGGTCTCTTATAGGAGGGGGACCTGGCCCATGAAAGATGTCTTGAAGTTTTCTTAGGATAGAGGATATCCAAAGGTGGAGCCCCCAATGGCTCGTATCGATTGGCCTTTAGGTCTCTTGTGGAGGGGGAACTTCGCCCATGTATAAAATCTCTAAATTTTCTTTGGATGGTAGAATGTACCTCAAATGTAAAAGATAACGCTATAGTGCATTATCATAGATACACAGATAAAGGTATACTGTAGTAAAAAACTCACGTGATTCAGAGCCTTCCGATATGATGGCTCTGTATATAAGGCATATGGACCTCTATTTGGTCAGAGGGGGTCCTTCCTCCAGGATAGAGATAGATAAACTTCCAATAAATTGAAGAAAAATAAGCATAAAAATAAAAGAAAATTTAATAAATATAAAATCCGATTGGAACAAAATCCGAAAATATACAGAAAGAACAAAATAAAAAATAAAAATAAACAAAATACGAAAAGAAATAAGTCCGAAACGCGTTTCGCTTGCGTTCTGCAAGCCTCCTCAGTCGGTAATCCATTGCACATTACATTGCACATTACATTGCACATTACTGTGAGTTTTATTGCTTTGCAGCTCTGTAATATGCGGTGTGTATGTCACATACCTCCTAGATATAATGTCTAATCCCTTTAACCAGACAAGCTATACTATACTGCCTGTTCTTGAAGTGGCAGGTAACTCTACCTGTTTCCAAATACCAACAGTACCAGCAGTGGCGTCACTAGGGTTGGTGTCACCCGGTGCGGTAACTTATGGTGTCACCCCCCCCCCCGAGTTTTACTAATTTTTTTTAACTACTCTTACTCCTAAATCAGTACTCCCATATAACACTGAATGCTCATACACACAGCGCACATTACTGTGAGGTTTATTGCTGTGGAGCTCTCTCATATGCTCACACAAATTTTTGCCAACTGCCAGCAAGTACGATGCCTGTTCGAAGGCAGTGAAAGCACACATGGATATATATTGCCCCCAGCAGCTATGGATATATTGCCCCCACTGCTCACCCATGGATATATATTGCCCCCAGCGCTCACCCATGGATATATATTGCCCCCAGCAGCTCACCCATGGATATATATTGCCCCCAGCTCACATATGGATATATTGCCCCAGTTCACAATTATATATTGCCCCCAGCAGCTCACCCATGGATATATTGCGCCTCAGCTCACACATGGATATATTGCCCCAGACCAGCTCACACATGGATATTGCCCCCAGCTCTCATGGATATGCCCCAGCACACATGGATACTGCCCCCAGCACACATGGATACTGCCCCAGCTCACATGGATATGCCCCAGCAGCTCTCATGGATATGCCCCAGCAGCTCTCATGGATATTGCCCCAGCTCCTCTCATGGATATACTGCCCCAGCTCCTCTCATGGATATACTGCCCCAGCTCCTCTCATGGATATACTGCCCCAGCTCCTCTCATGGATATACTGCCCCAGCTCCTCTCATGGATATACTGTCCCAGCTGCTCTCATGGATAATGCCCCAGCTCCTCTCATGGATTTTGCCCCAGCTCCTCTCATGGCTATGCCCAAAGCTCCTCTCATTGATATTGCCCCAGCTCATGGATAATTCCCCAGCTCATGGATAATGCCCCAGCTCATGGATAATGCCCCAAGCTCATGGATACTGCCCCAAGATCATGGATATGCCCCAGCTCATGGATACTGCCCCAGCAGCTCATAGATATGCCCCAGCACATGGATATGCCCCAGCACATGGATATGCCCCAGCTCATGGATACTGCCCCAGCTCATGGATATGCCCCAGCAGCTCATGGATATGCCCCAGCTCATGGATAATGCCCCAGCACATGGATAATGCCCCAGCTCATGGATACTGCCACGTCTCATGGATTTGCCCCAGCTCATGGATACTGCCCCAGCAGCTCATAGATATGCCCCAGCACATGGATATGCCCCAGCACATGGATATGCCCCAGCTCATGGATACTGCCCCAGCTCATGGATACTGCCCCAGCTCATGGATACTGCCCCAGCTCATGGATTTGCCCCAGCAGCTCATGGATATGCCCCAGGCCCTAGCAGCTCATGGATATGCCCCCAGCTCATGGATAATGGCCCCAGGCAGCTCACCTCCTGCGCCGTGTGTTCGCTCCCTCTGAGCGTCCGGTGTGCGTGCAGCTTGAGCGCTCGCCTGGGGGAGCCACGTGACCAGCTGCGATCGGCTGGTGACGTGTTTCCCCCAGAGGAACGCCGAAGCTTCATGCTTCGGACGCTCGCAGGGAGCGAACACGCGGCGCATGGTGAGACACCCGCCCTTAGGGTGACGGTGTCACCCTAACGGCGGGTGTCACCTGGTGCGGGCCGCACCCCCCGTTACGACGCCCCTGAGTACCAGAGGTATACACAAACAGAAAATAAATGATTAATAAACACCAGGGGTTAATACCAGAGATACTTGTGAGTGCGATACCAGTGGTTAATACCAGAGATACTCATGAGTGAGATACCAGGGGTTAATACAAGAGCTGACCATTAACCAAAAAACAGAGATCGTCTTGCCAGAGGGGATCGTCAGCCAAGTGCCAGGTCGTAGTGCCAGAGGGGATCGTCAGCCAAGTGCCAGGGGTCGTATTGCCAGAGGGGATCGTCAGACAGGAGCCAAGGGGTTAACAGCCAAGAGAATCCTCAGACAAGCTAAATCGATACACAGGTGATCTGAAGGATTTTAGGAAAGAATGCACTTGTCACGGTTCCCAGATCCCACCACGCAGTACTTAACACCCCACACTCCACAGAGCCCAGAAGCTACCAACAGAGTAGCCGTGAAAGATCTCTAACTGTCTGGTCCTTAGAATTGGCCAGGTAAACTAGCTAGACAGAAAGGGTTAACAACACAGGGAGTAGTCAGCCGAGCCAGAATCAGGAATACAGAGTTCAGAATGGTCAAATGGAATAGCCGGGTCGATATCAGAGCAGTGGCGTAGTACAAGAAAATGGTCTAGGGCAACAGAAGGCAGAATAGTCAGAAACAAGCAGAGGTCAATAACGGGTTAATTCAATATAGCAGTCAGGTACAAGGAGCTCAGGTATGGATAACCACGATCTGGCAACTGCTGAGAAAACACTGAGGGTTTTTAAAGACCTTCACCAGGCCACGCCCCCCACTCAAGCCACGCCTCATGCAGCCACCTCCCTGCCTGTCTCCATTTAAACTGGGCATTGGTCAGCGAGCAGCATCAGACATGCTGCCCTCAAGCACACAGGTAGGGCTGGAAGCTCCCAACGTTACAGTACCCCCCTCTCCATGGGAGGCCACCGGACAACCAACAGGACGAGCGGCAGGATGACCACCAGGGCGATCGGGGTGTGAGGCATGGAACGCCCTAACCAACCTAGAGGCAGACATGTCGGAAGCTGGAATCCAGGACCGGTCTTCTGGAGCATAACCCACCCAATCGACCAAGTACTGCAGAGCGCCCCTGCACAGCCTAGAATCCAAAACCCTCCTAACCTCATACTCAGATTCACCATCAACCTGAATAGGTGGAGGAGGAGGAATGACCCGCGTGTACCTGTTACACAACAATGGCTTCAGTAGGGAGGTGTGGAAGACGTTGTGCATGCGAAGATGTTTAGGAAGGGCAAGAGCATAAGCCACAGGATTAATGCGGCGAATGATCTTATATGGACCTATAAACCGAGGTGCCATTTTCATAGAAGGCACCCGCAACTTCACGTTCCTAGTGGACAACCAAACTCTATCCCCCACGTTATAGGAGGGAGCTTGTAACCTATGCCTGTCAGCCTTGCGTTTCTGGACAGCAACATTGCGCTCCATATTTTCTCGAATCTGTCTCCAAATCTCTTGCAGTTGAGTGAGATGGTCATCGAGAGCCGGGATGGTCTGTTCAGTAAACTGAAGCGGTAGAGCTGGAGGGAAAAAACCATAGATGGCAGAAAAAGGAGAGTGGCCAGTGGTCTCGTTAACGGCGTTATTACGTGCATACTCAGCCCAGGGCAACAACTCCGACCAATTGTCTTTTGTTGTGTGGTAAAGCAACGTATGTACTGCTCGAGACCCTGATTTGCCCTCTCTGCTGCCCCATTGGTTTGTGGATGATATGCTGAAGAGAAGGCCAATCGCACCCCCATCTCTGCACAGAAAACCCTCCAGAAACGAGAGACGAACTGGGCTCCTCTGTCAGAGACTATTTCAGACGGAACCCCATGTATTCGTACAATCTCTCTAGCAAAGACGACCGCCAGTTCTTTGGCCGTAGGAAGCTTAGGTAGAGGGACAAAATTAGCCATTTTGGAGAAGCGGTCTACAACTGTCAGAACCACAGTATGACCCTTGGACTTCGGCAAGTCCACAATAAAATCCATAGATAGATGAGACCAAGGCCTCTTAGGCATGGGTAAAGGCTGCAATAGACCGACAGGCAAGGATTTACTGGTTTTGCTTCTGGCACAGACTTGACAAGCCAAAACAAACAGACGTACGTCCTGTCGCATGGTGGGCCACCAGAACTGTCTGGAGATACTGGTAAGAGTCTTAGTAATACCAGGATGACCTGCTGGTTTAGAATCATGAAACATTATGAGTAATTCTGGTCTTTCCTTTTCAGGTACAAACAACATATCTGGAGGCTTGTCAGGTGGAGCCCCTACTTGAACTGCCTGGAGGCGTTCCAGGAAAGGCGAGGAGACAGACAAGACTGTGGAAGCCACAATACGTTCAGGAGGAACTATAGGATTGTGGTCTTGTGTATTAGACTCATACGGGTCATATTGACGAGATAAGGCATCAGCCTTTACATTGCGGTCACCTGGTCTGTAAGTCAATACAAAATTAAACCGAGACAGTAGCAATGACCACCTGGCCTGTCTCGCGTTCAAACGTTTAGCATCCCCGATGTACGTAAGGTTCTTATGATCAGTAATTATCAACAAAGGGTCAAGAGTACCTTCCAACAAATGTCTCCACTCTGACAGGGCAGACACAATAGCAAGCAATTCTGTTACCGATATCATAATTGCGTTCTGCTGGTGATAATTTTCTTGAAAAGAACCCACAAGGATGTAGAGGTTTTCCTGGAGACTCTCTTTGAGACAGGACAGCCCCAATGCCTATCTCGGAAGCATCAACCTCAAGAACAAACGGAATCCTGGGATCAGGATGCCGTAACACGGGAGCGGAAGTGAAAGCTTGTTTGAGGGCTTCGAATGCTTGTTTGGATTGAGAAGACCAGATCTGGTTCTTCAGACCTTTACGTGTCATATTAATGATAGGGAGGCTACAGCGGAATAATTCTTGATAAATCTCCTATAATAGTTGGAAAACCCCAGAAACCTCTGTATGGCCTTGAGACCTTGAGGGAGAGGCCATTCTGAGATGGCCGTGAGTTTAGAAGGATCCATCTCAAAACCTTCTGGAGTGATAATATACCCAAGGAATTTCACAGTAGTAATGTCGAATAAACACTTCTCTAGTTTGCAATAAAGACCATTGTCCAGTAATTTTGCTAATACCTGTCTGACATGTGCATGGTGGGTTTTCAGATCGGGAGAGTAAATCAATATATCGTCTAGGTATACTATAACAAAGGTTTGTAAGAAATCTCTGAGCACATCATTAATAAAATCCTGGAATACCGCTGGAGCATTACAAAGACCGAAAGGCATGACCAAGTATTCATAATGCCCACTCCTGGTGTTAAATGCTGTTTTCCACTCATGCCCCTCTTTTATACGTATCAGGTTGTAAGCCCCTCTTAAATCAAGTTTTGTGTATACTGCTGACCCCTTAACCTGTCGAAAAGTTCTGATATGAGAGGGATAGGGTACACGTTCTTAATGGTGATCTTGTTAAGCCCCTATAATCGATACACGGGCGTAAATCTCCCTCTTTTTTAGACACAAAAAAGAACCCAGCCCCTGCTGGAGAAGAGGAACGTTGGATAAAACCTCTCTCCAAATTTTCCTTTATGTACTCTTCCATAATTTGGTTCTCCTTTATGGAAAGAGGATATACTTTGCCTCGAGGAGGCATGGTACCAGGATGAATATCAATGGCACAATCATATGGTCTATGTGGAGGCAGTTCTCTGCCTCTCTTTTATCAAATACAGCCCTGAGGTCGGCGTATTGGTCAGGAACCTCTGTAGACAATGGAGGAGCTGTGGGTGTGTTCAGGGCACCGACATGCTGAATGGGTATTAAACAAGTCTCAAAACAAGCAGGACTCCAAGACAGTATCTCTCCCTTAGCCCAATCAATAACAGGATTATGTTCCACCAACCACGGGAAACCAAGTACAACAGGATTGGAAGGTGAATGGATAACTTGAAATATGATTTCTTCTTTATGCAAGAGACCAGTGGTAAGAACCAATGTAACCGTATCGTGAGTAATCCTAGGGCAGGATAACGGTCTGCCGTCTATGGCTTCGACGGCTAAGGGTGTCTCTCTTACAACCAGAGGTAGAGAAATGGAAGAAGCGTAGTTAACATCGATAAAGTTGCCAGCAGCCCCAGAATCCAAAAAAGCGGTAGTAGTGTGGTCTTGGTCTCCCAAGCCAAGGATACTGGTAACATAAGTTTAGTTGTCTTGACAGGAGACATGCACGTCACACCCAAGGCCTGTCTCCTCAGCTGACTTAGGTGCGGTAGTTTTTCCGGCTTATCATACATCTTAGACGAGTAGGACATTGAAATCGTACATGACCCCCAAACCACAATACAGGCACAATCCCTCATGAAAACGCCTTGTTCTCTCTTCCTCTGTAAGCCTAGTACGGCCTAGTTGCATAGGCTCAGAGGAGGAGATGACTCTCTTGGTGGTGCCTGAAAGACAGGGGCCAACCTAGGTAACAGTCTCTTGGCTTCTCTCTTGGAGTCCTTCTGTCCCTTATCTGATTATCCAGATCTATACAATAAACAATGAGTTCACACAATACCTCAGGTAGTTTACGTGGAGCCAATTCATGCATCAATGACTCTGATAACCCCTCCATAAAAGCCAGAACCAGTGTCTCATTTGTTCCAGTTCACATCAGAGATCAAGGTTTTAAATCTAGCATAATCAGAAACAGTCCTGTTCCCTTGACATATGCGGAACAAGGATTTGCCAGCTACCGTGGCCTTTCTGGTAGGATTAAATGTACGTTGTGTCAGGCACGCTCACGTACCTGAGGGTGGACGAACGGTTAGCCCTAAGTGAAAACAGGAGCCTCGAGTACGTAGAAGAGAAACCAGTCCTTGTAGTGGCTGGGTTAACACAAATAATGAGGGCTGCCCTGTCTTCAGGCCAACACCAACCAAGGGTACGTAACGGCAGTGCCGGTAAAGCAAGATAGAGTCACAATGCGGTACCAGTCCTTATAGTGGCTGGGTTTCGCACAAACAGGAGGTGAACCTATAAGGCAGGGACACAAGGAGGACAGGAACCAGTCCTTAGAGTGGCCGGTGTAAACGCTGGTAAGCCAGGAACGTATGTCAGAAAGCAATAGGGTATAGGCGAAAACAGAGTCGAGTAACAAGCCGGGTCAAGGGGTATAGAGGTACACAAGTCGAGAGAGATAGCCAGGTCATACACAGTAAGTCAAATTGAGTGAAATAAACGAGCACTTAAGGGTCAGACAGGCAAAACCACGAAAGGGCACTGAGGAATGGGAAAAGCAAGTTTAAATCTGGTGCCTTGCCTGCTGATTGGTCCTTCGCGGTCACATGGAGATAGGTGACGTCGCGCCGCCGGGAGGGCTAAATCCGGAACTGCCGGCGGCGCGCGCGCCTACTGCGCGCACACAGGACTCGAGGGAGAGGACGCCGACCCCGGAGCCGGGAGGAAGGATGCCGGCGCGACCCGGCGGGACGCCGAGCCGGCGCCCGCGCCGAGCCCTGACAGCACCCCCGCCTCGAGGAACGCCCACCGGGCGGCCAGGAGCCGGGCGATCGGGAAAACGACGATGAAAGGCGGAGACCAATCGAGGAGCATGAACGTCACGTGACGAAACCCATGTGCGATCCGCGGGGCCATAGCCAGTCCAATGAACCAAATACTGCAACCGATTGCGGACATAACGGGAATCCAAGATGGACTCAATTTCATTCTCGGGAGTCCCATCAACCACCACAGGGGGAGGAGGGGAGTCAGGGCGAGTAAAACGGTTGCAGGAGAGCGGCTTTAATAAAGAGACATGAAAGGAGTTGGGAATACGCAAAGAGACAGGCAATTGCAGTGCGTATACTACGGGATTGATACATCGGAGTATTGTATACGGACCGATAAAATGAGGCGCGAATTTGATAGACGGGACCTTCAGACGAATGTGGCGTGTGCTGAGCCAAACCCTGTCACCCACATGGTACACTGGTGGAGGTCTGCGCCTCCGATCAGCCGCCCGCTTCTGGCTCAAGGAAGCGGATTCTAGATTCAACCTGGTCTTCTCCCCAAATAACCCGGAGCTTATCTAGGTGTTCCTCCAGGGCAGGAATGTTCTGGGGGGAGAACGAGGATGGAAAAATAGTGGGATGCATACCCGTGACTATTTCGAAAGGAGAAAATTTTGTCGACTGTGATGTGGCGTTGTTATACGCAAATTCTGCCCATGGTAACAGAGTAACCCAATCATCCTGTGCGTCAGAAATAAAACACCTTAAATAAGTCTCAAGCGTTTGGTTGGTTCTTTCGGCTAAACCGTTCGTTTGCGGGTGATACGCGGACGAAAAGGACAGTTTGACGCCCAACTGGTGACAGAAGCCTCTCCAGAACTTAGAGATAAACTGAGAACCCCGATCCGAGACGAGAACATTAGGAACACCATGTAGTCTGAATATTTCTTTGGTGAAAATCTGTACTAGCTCGCTGGAGGAGGGGAGCTTCTTTAACGGAATAAAATGTGCCATTTTAGAGAAGCGATCGACAACCACAAAAATCACAGTATGACCAAGTGAAGGGGTTAGTTCCACTAGGAAGTCCATAGCTAAATGAGACCAAGGGCGCTCAGGGATCGGTAGGGGTTGGAGGAGGCCAGCAGGACAAAGGCGGGAGGATTTGGAACGGGTACAAACAAAACAGGTGGTTACGTAATCTTTTACATCCTTAGTAAGTGTCGGCCACCAAAGGTGTCGTTTAATCAAGTCAAGAGTTTTATTTACCCCAAAATGTCCAGCAAATTTGGATTCGTGAAAGAGCTGTAAAGCAGTGGGTACCTCTACAGAAGGAACGAATAGCTTATTCTGTGGTTTAGACGGGGGAGCCAGAGCCTGTTTAGAGAGTAAGAGGTTCCAGAAGGAGACTCGACTCGTGTACTCAGAGAGGCTAAAATTTTCCTTTCGGGAACTATGGACACAGGTACAGACACTGGAGTTGCTAGGGGTTCATATTGTCTGGAGAGTGCGTCGGCCTTAACATTTTTAGACCCGGGTCTGTACGTAATGAGGAAGTCAAATCTGGTGAGAAAAAGGGCCCATCGAGCTTGTCTAGGGTTCAACCTTTTTGCCTCGGACAGGTAAATCAAATTTTTGTGGTCAGTGAGAATGGAAAACGGACAGGTGGAGCCCCCAAGAGATGGCGCCATTCTTTTAAGGCCAAAATAATGGCTAACAATTCCCTGTCCCCAATGTCGTAACGGGCCTCGGTAGGGGACAATTTCCTAGAATAAAAACCACAGGGTTGCATAGGCTTGTCATCAGCTGGACGTTGGGACAAGACGGCTCCTACCCCGGTTTCCGATGCGTCAACCTCTAAAACGAAGGGTCTATTGGGATCAGGGTGGTGTAGAATGGGAGCAGTGGAAAAGGCTTCCTTTAACCGTTCGAAAGCCTCCAGGGCACTGGAGGACCAATTCTGAGTGTCACCTCCCTTTCTCGTCAATGCTGTAATGGGTGCAATAATGGACGAAAAGCCCTTGATAAACCGTCTATAGTAATTAGAGAAGCCAATAAACCTTTGAATGGCCTTGAGGCCCTTGGGAAGAGGCCAGTGACTGATGGCCTCCAGTTTTTTGGGATCCATCATGAAACCAGAGGAGGATATAACATAACCAAAAACTGTACCTGTTGGACATCGAATAGGCATTTTTCTAGCTTGCAGTAGAGGCCGTTGGCCAAGAGCTTAGATAAGACGAGTCGTACATGTACGTGGTGGGTATTCAGATCAGGGGAATGTATTAACACGTCATCAAGGTAAACCACGACGAAACAAGGGGTGTACTCTCGTAACACATCATTAATAAACGCCTGAAACACTGCTGGAGCGTTACATAAACCGAAGGGCATAACCAAGTACTCGTAATGCCCTAACCTGGTGTTAAACGCAGTCTTCCACTCATCCCCGTGTTTGATTCTTATTAAATTGTACGCTCCTCTGAGATCCAGTTTCGAAAAGATTTTGGAATGTTTCAGGCGGTCAAACAGCTCGGGGATGAGTGGAATGGGGTAGGCATTTTTAACGGTGATCTTGTTCAACCCTCGAAAATCGATACAGGGTCTAAGATCACCCTCCTTTTTCTGCACAAAGAAAAACCCTGCCCCAGCGGGAGAGGAGGAAGGACGAATAAACCCTTTTTTAAGGGAATCTTTAATGTACTCCTCCAAAACCTTATGTTCTTTCACGGACAAAGGATAGACAGCCCCTTTAGGAGGCATGGTACCAGGAAGAAGGTCGATGGCACAATCGTAAGAACGATGGGGGGTAATCTATCGGCCTCTCTTTTGTCAAACACAGGTGCCAAGTCCGAATAGGGGACAGGAATGGAAGTCGTCAGAGGAGGGGCCGTAGGCAAATTCAAGACATTAATGGATAGTGGAATCTCAATACAAGAAGCCATACAATCATTATCCCACTTCGCGATCTGACGAGCTCGCCAGTCAATAACAGGGTTATGGCGGGTTAACCAGGGGTAACCCAGTACGATAGGATAGGAAGGGGAAGAAATAGCATGGAAGAACATACTTTCTTTGTGACACAGTCCTATCCCAACAGTAATATTGCGAGATTCAAACAAAACAAAAGGGGTTTCGAGAGGTCTGCCATCGATGGCCTGTACAAGTAATGGGGTTTCTTTTTCAACCAGGGGTATGGCATGTTTGCGAGCAAAATTTATGTCAATAAAGTTATCGGCAGCACCAGAGTCTACTAAGGCATAGAGTTGTACCGGGTTACGGGAACTCTCCCAGGATAGAGTAACGGAACCCGGAGTCTATTTTCCAGTTTGGGGGACGAAGAAAAAGCGCCTAAGAGCTGTCCCCTAGAGGCACTTAGGCATGAGAGTTTCCCGATGGAACCTGGGGGCGTTTGGAACAGCCCTTAAGGAAATGACCCCCCAAACCACAGTACAGGCATAAACCCTCACGTCGTCTGCGTTGTTTTTCACTATCAGGGATCTTGGTGCTATCTAATTGCATGGGTTCGGGGGAGGATGAGACTCGGGAAGCAAAGGTACAGGAAACCGGGAGGCTGCCTAACCGGTGGTCTTTTAGACCTCTCCTTAGTAAGTCGACGATGGTGAAGGCGTTCATCGATAAAGGACAGGTAAGTAATCAAGTCTTCCAGGTCCCCTGGGAGATCTCTGGCCGCTATCTCATCTTGCAACTCATCGTTCAGGCCCTCAGAAAACACGGCTATCAAAGCCTCATTGTTCCAGTTCAATTCAGAAGCCAATGATCTAAACTCCAGAGCATATTCACCCAGTGATTTCGCACCCTGGCGCAAGCGTAACAAGGATTTTGCGGCATTAGTTTTACGCCCGGGAGGGTCAAACACCCTACGAAAGGCCGACATAAAGTCACGATAATTATAGACAATCGGTTTATCGGTATCCCAAAGAGGGTTAGCCCAACTCAACGCTTTGTCGGTAAGATGGTTGATGACAAAGGCGATTTTGGCACGATCTGTAGGGTAAGACCACGGGGTTAATTCGAAATGAATGGAAATCTGGTTCAGAAAACCTCGACAGGCGGTAGGATCGCCCCATAACGTACTGGAGGTAGCAAGTTAGGGTACGAGGTAGGCACAGAGAACGGTTCGGAAGGGAGAGGATTCACGGGAGGGGAAACCTCTACCTGGGTAGGGGCGGTACGGGTGAGCAGTGTTTGGAGGGCCTGGGCGAACTGATCAAGACGGTGATCTTGCTCCTCCAAACGGCTTTCTAGACCAGAGAATTGCTGAGCGGTCCCTGCAAGGTCCATGGCCCTTTCGTGATGTCAGGCACGCTCACGTACCTGAGGGTGGACGAACGGTTAGCCCTAAGTGAAAACAGGAGCCTCGAGTACGTAGAAGAGAAACCAGTCCTTGTAGTGGCTGGGTTAACACAAATAATGAGGGCTGCCCTGTCTTCAGGCCAACACCAACCAAGGGTACGTAACGGCAGTGCCGGTAAAGCAAGATAGAGTCACAATGCGGTACCAGTCCTTATAGTGGCTGGGTTTCGCACAAACAGGAGGTGAACCTATAAGGCAGGGACACAAGGAGGACAGGAACCAGTCCTTAGAGTGGCCGGTGTAAACGCTGGTAAGCCAGGAACGTATGTCAGAAAGCAATAGGGTATAGGCGAAAACAGAGTCGAGTAACAAGCCGGGTCAAGGGGTATAGAGGTACACAAGTCGAGAGAGATAGCCAGGTCATACACAGTAAGTCAAATTGAGTGAAATAAACGAGCACTTAAGGGTCAGACAGGCAAAACCACGAAAGGGCACTGAGGAATGGGAAAAGCAAGTTTAAATCTGGTGCCTTGCCTGCTGATTGGTCCTTCGCGGTCACATGGAGATAGGTGACGTCGCGCCGCCGGGAGGGCTAAATCCGGAACTGCCGGCGGCCGCGCGCGCCTACTGCGCGCACACAGGACTCGGAGAGGACGCCGACCCCGGAGCCGGGAAGAAGGATGCCGGGTCGGCGACCCGGCGGGACGCCGAGCCGGCGGCGCCCGCCGAGCCCTGACACGTTGTAACTCGGCTATGAATTCTTTATAATCCCGTATGATAGGCTTCTCTGCCTCCCATAACGGAGTCG
The DNA here is from genome assembly GCA_009667805.1 of Leptobrachium leishanense. Classification (NCBI taxonomy): domain Eukaryota; kingdom Metazoa; phylum Chordata; class Amphibia; order Anura; family Megophryidae; genus Leptobrachium; species Leptobrachium leishanense. The sequence goes on along the minus strand of CM019063.1, from coordinate 516,335,886 downwards.
CCCACGTCAATGCTCTGCCAGACAGATGATTAATAATGAACCCCACTTTGGCAATGTCAGAGAAAAACATCTGTGGATTTCATTTAAAATGAATATCCACATGGACCAAAAATCCCCGGCACTCTGAGGGAGTACCGTCAAACCTCATAGGAGCGGTCATGTGTACCTGGGATGTCTGAACGACAGGGGACACAGGTATATCAAGCGGGGGTGCAACCCCAGCTGGTTCCAGGTGAGCCGTACGAGTCAGGATAGTTTGTAAGGCAATAGCAAACTGATCCATCCTATGATCCTGCTCATCCTGTCTGGATACAAAGTTAGCCAAGTGCTGTGTTAAGTCTACGGGATCCATAGTGGCCAGATCGTAATGTCACGGTTCCCAGATCCCACCACGCAGTACTTAACACCCCACACTCCACAGAGCCCAGAAGCTACCAACAGAGTAGCCGTGAAAGATCTCTAACTGTCTGGTCCTTAGAATTGGCCAGGTAAACTAGCTAGACAGAAAGGGTTAACAACACAGGGAGTAGTCAGCCGAGCCAGAATCAGGAATACAGAGTTCAGAATGGTCAAATGGAATAGCCGGGTCGATATCAGAGCAGTGGCGTAGTACAAGAAAATGGTCTAGGGCAACAGAAGGCAGAATAGTCAGAAACAAGCAGAGGTCAATAACGGGTTAATTCAATATAGCAGTCAGGTACAAGGAGCTCAGGTATGGATAACCACGATCTGGCAACTGCTGAGAAAACACTGAGGGTTTTTAAAGACCTTCACCAGGCCACGCCCCCCACTCAAGCCACGCCTCATGCAGCCACCTCCCTGCCTGTCTCCATTTAAACTGGGCATTGGTCAGCGAGCAGCATCAGACATGCTGCCCTCAAGCACACAGGTAGGGCTGGAAGCTCCCAACGTTACAGCACTGAGAGGAGTGAAAATCACGTCAGGGCAAGGAACCAGGGCTCCGGCATCTGAATTCAAACTTGGCGGGCACTGAGTCATCACGCTGTGACCTGCCTGCGACCTCGACACGTGACCGCGTTCAACAGCTACATCAAATCAGTGGCCAGCCAGCGAGCAAACCGCTGCCAGCCGCTGGGACCCAGGCATAGGAGCTCGGAACATGACAGTGTATGAGCATATAACAGAGCTGCACAGCAATAAAGCTCACAGTAATGTGCGTGTGTAAGAACGTGAGTTTTATTGCTGTGCAGCTCTGTGATACAGTAATGTGCGGTGTGTATGAGTGTATCATAGAGCTGCACAGCAACAAAACTCACATTAATGTGCATGTGTATGAGCGTTTGTTGCTGTGCAGATCTGTGATATGCTCATACACACCATACATTACTGTGTCACAGAGCTACACAGTAATAAAACTCACAGTAATGTGTGGTGTGTATGAGTGTATCACAGAGCACCATAATAGTTTTTTTATTTATTTTAAACATAAACCCTTGTCATGCTTGGTAACATTGGAAAGGCCATGCTCTTGCCTTTCCAATGATACCTCATATGACCCCCCTGGCATCTATGGTTCAGAAGCTACGGATGTTCAAAGGACCCACTGTATCTCCCCAATAGGGAATTCCTGGCATGGGGGGAGGAATCCCATTTCTGACATCATCACACCCATGCACGATGACGTCAGTGGGTGGGCACTGGTCCCGCAGGCAGCTTACAACCAAGATGTCGTTACCCCTGCAGGAGAAGTCTGCAATGGGCTCTGGAGGGGCGCCGAGTGCGGAACTTCACAGCTGGGTTGCAGACATCTTCTGCAACTCAGCGGAGGAGCGTCTGCCCTGCCAGTACGGAGTACCAGTGCATACTGGCAGAAAAAAGCCCAGGATATTGGTATATCGGCAATGTAGTAGCTGATACCGATAACCTGAAAAATTCTCAATATCGGGCACAATTATCAGTAGTACCATAATCGGCAGACGCCTAATATTGAGAACTGTTTATGAGCATATCATAGAGCTCCACAATAATTAATCTGACAGTAATGTGCGGTGTGTATGAGCGTATCACAGAGCTCCAAAGCAATAAACCTCACATAAATGCGCGGTGTGTCTGAGCGTATCACACAGCGCCACAGTAATGAAACTCACAGTAATGTGCTGTGTGTATGAGCGTATCACAGAGCTCCACAGCAGTAAACCTTGCAGTAGTATGTGGTTTGTATGAGCGTATCGCAGAGCTCCACAGCAATAAACCTCACAGTAATGTGGGATGTGTATAAATATATAACAGAGCTCCACAATAATAAACGTCACAGTAATGTGCAGTGTGTATGAATGTGTCACTGAGCCCCACATCTATGGAAATCATAGTAATTTTAATTATGTAGAGCTCCACTGGGTGATGGCTGGGTGCGTGTGTGATATACGAATATGTGTGTGATGGCTTTGTGTGTGTAATTTTAAGTGTAAAACCATTGGATTACAGTAATTTCTGCGGTTACTGACTACCCTGCACTTCCTGTGTAGTAGACACCAGGTGGCGACCCTTTATTCACTCTGGAGATTCAAGACTCAGTTGCTCTCTATGGTTTTTGGTTAGAGCAGGGCTGGACAGGAGGAAGTGACAGAGGGCGCGGGGTATTGTCAAAAAAGGCAATTTGTCAAAATGAGCAATCACATCACATATGGTGACGTGATATACGCTCATCTTTGCAAATTGCACTGAGTGCGCATGCGTGCCTACCTTCAGATATGTTTACACTAACCTCAAATTTAGCAATTTGATGAGGTTAGGTGGAGCTTCTTTACGCATGCGTATATGGGACATCTCGTACCACTTACTGCGTATGCGTGTGGACATGGAGCTGTCAGAAACGGGAATGATTAGCATTCTCAGCCAATCACAAATCAGGCAATAAGGCCAATCAGAGATCATGGATGTGATGTTTATAGCACGCATGCGCATAGGATCCCATGTCTAAATCTATGCGTGTATGAGCAAATTGCTGAATTTGATGGAACGAGTGTGTGTTTGTGAATTGAGCGTATCCGAAGGCTCGGAGGTACACGCATTCCATGCAATTTATGAAAATGAGCGTATGTTATTCCTGCGAAACCAAAAATTCTGTGTTTTGTTTTGAATGGAGTTTTAGGGATAAGCGCAGATGACACCTTTTTTCCTTGTTAAGTTTTTTACATGTTCTGGGCTGGATACCTCCGGATGTTGCAGCCGGCCTGGTGGGGATTAGACACCAGTTTTTCTGTATGTATGCATATTTTGTTGTATCTCCAGCCAGGTCATTTTTGCTGCTGTCCTGTTCTGTGTTTTTGTTTTTTATCCCAGTGGAAATATTTTTGATGAGGGTATAAATAAAGTCCGCTATTATGTCACTTACCTAAAAAGTAGCATGGGAGTGTGTGGTTGTTTAGAGGAGCAGCTCTTGGTTTCATTAGGTAGGACTCGCCTTACCAGAGGTGCCTTGATGGGGCAGGTGAGCTTACACTTTAATGGCCATTCAAGTAAATCAGAACCTCTGATTGTGTTTTGTTTCACATGGAGCTATAAGGATAAGCGCAGATGACACAGATACTTCTGGTTGTTGGAGCCGCCCTGGTGGGGATTACTCGTGACACCGTTTTTTATGTGTGGATTCCTGCAAAATGCCTGATTTTTGGTGTTTCAATTTGTCAGGTTTGAATAGACAAGTCCCATAGGTTTCAATGTAAAAAAAATCTTTATGTTTTAAAGACCATGTAGTCTTTTTATTTTTTTGCAAAAACCCATTTTTTTATTTTTAAAAGGCATTTTTGTATTTTGTTTATATAAAAGCATTTTTTTATTTTGTAACAGACCTTTTAATTATTTTTTTAAAGGACCTTTTTCATTATTTCGACACATTTTTATTGATTGAAGCACCTGTTAGGAGAATAGCAGACTTCCTTTTTTTTTTCCAGTTTGGTGAAATTGTCCGATGCCAATTCGGATCAATTCAGTGGTAATCGGCACAATTCATCGGTTTTCACAGACGTCCAATAACTGCTTCGGCAACTCCAATTTTGGTAAAATACAGTGACCATTCGCTAAATGGTGAGTTCACCATATTTTCCTTGAAATGGAATCACCGAAGTGCATGTAATTTCGGTGCTTTGTAAATATATCTTTTAATGCTTAATACAATTAAAATGGTAGAATTCAATAAATGCTCAAACTTCATATTTTAAAAAAAAAAAGAATAGCTAAAATGCAGGGAAATTCCATGACACATACAGAGGCTTGCGTCACGAACAAAAAGTGAAAGCAATAAAAAGTAAACAAATTGCTGGATTGTGAACTGAAATTAAAAACAGGAGAATGTTTTTCTCAGAGTCAAAGGAGGATCTCAGACATCGGCTATGTTTCCCATGGTAAGTGTTTAGTTTTGTATTTATCAAACAAGTGTCCTGATGCTGTGATTAGAAAATCTCCAGGAGGTCCTGCAGGTGAATAAATTAACTCTTAAATTGTTAAGTTGTATAGTATTGAACTAGGAGTGTTAGCTCAGTGTTTAAATGACCTTTTTGAAACAAAAACAACTGACCCAGTATTTTGTTGTGTAAAAGTGCATAAATCCTAGTTATATGGATTATTGAATAGCTCACGTCAGAAATGTTGTGCGCTTCCTAAGGCTAGGGTCAGACTGAGGCAGTGCGAACGCGCGTGCAGGCGCACTTAATCACGGCCGCACTAGCAGCAAATGCCGGGCAATGACGGCCAATATACGAAGTACGGTCGCACAAAAGTCCGGCTGCGCAACGCAAGTGGAAAATGAACGCATTTTGTCGAGAACGTAAAACCGCTAGTACGGTCGTACAGAGTGCGCTGCGTCCGCTAGAGGCGTGTTTGCGTGATTTGGAGATGTCAGACACTGATAATGTCCGGCCAACATAACGTCCAGATGCACAAAGTGTTTTATTGATGATCCGTACAAAATCACGGACGAAAGATGCGCATCGTATGACCGCTATCGCGTACTCCGTGAAAAAATGCGTCCATTCGTTCGAACGCACTTTTTCACAGACAACGTGAAAATGCGTTCGTCTGACCCTAGCCTAAAAGCTGCATAATAGTGCAGTGGTGGCTGGTGACATTCCGAGGTGGTGGGGCGCCAGACTAGAAACATGAATGTTTTTATTCATGAGTAGGAATATGTCTATATGGCACTACTACCTCCAAAATATGTGGACGATCCCATATATGAAAGGAAAAAAAAACCTTGTAGACATATTCCTTAATGAGGTAAATAAAATGGCCATAAATTCAATGATTGCAAGTGTAACCCAGAATTCAGCCACAAGATGTGTACATAACACATTATTCAGTATGAAAAAGTGATTATTATTATTTGCTAAAACAAAAATTAACTCTGCTCCTACACATTTTACTCTGAATACACAAAACGTCAGTGTAAGAAAGAAAAAATAATTGTGTTTACTATTAGGACATTAAGGCAAATATTGCTGTGCACTTTCTGTCACCAACGGGTTAAGGCAGTCACCAGGTGTGTGAAACAGATAAAATCTACATTCAGACATCAGAAGGAGCTTGCTTTGTTCCGGTTTGTTTGACGCCATCAAAGTTCAAATAGGCAGCAGCAGGGGGCTTGATAACAGCTGCAGTCTGATTTCCAAGACTTCCCATAGAGCTCTTATCAGATTTCTGAACTCCAAAGACAAATAATCATGTTAGCTTTCTTTCTTTTTTTAACTCTGCCTAGCAACAGTGGAGGAGACAATAACACTGCTTTAGGCTAGGGTCAGACTGAGGCAGTGCGAACGCGTGTTCTGGCGCACATAATCACGGCCGCACTAGCAGCAGATGACGGGCAATGACAGCCAATATACGAAGTACGGTCGCACAAAAGTCCGGCCGCGCAACGCAAGTGGAAAATGAACGCATTTTTTCGAGAACGTTAAACCGCTGGTACTGACGTACAGAGTGCGCTGCGGCCGCATAGCAGCGTGTGTGCGTGATTAGGAGATGTCAGACGCTGCTAGTGTGCGGCCAACATAACGTTCAAACAGCCGGATTTCCCTAGACTTCTTTTCACCCCATCGTCATGAAATACGTCCAGAATTGCGCATCGTCTGACCACTTAAGCGTATTCCGTGAAAAAATGCGTGCGCACGCATCGACGTACATTTTGACGGTGGCCGCAGAAAATGCGCTCATCTGTCCCTAGCCTAAAAGGGACATAACACATTTTATCAATCAGGCACATGTTAAATTACACAGGAGAACACCAGAAAAAAAAATATACAGTGTTACTCAAAGAGAGCCGATCTGGCCCTGAAATGTAACTGGACACTGAAATTCAGCGTACAGCTACATTTCCTGGCCATTTGGCTATTCAGAGAGCAGGCAGTTCGCCAAATGTTAGCGAATTGCCTTCACGTACGATGCCTGTTCGAGGGCAGTGAACTCCCCCATATAGAAGCAATGCTTTGTCTATTCAGAGAACACAAGACAGCAGTGAAAAGTTGCTGAAATGCTCTGCTGTTCGGTGGTTTCATTCGACAGGTTTATTCAGGAGAATCCCATAGGCTTCATTGTTAAAAAATATTCCTGTTTTAATTCAATATCTAATAAACCGTTTATTTTATTCTGCAGTAAAAAGTCTCTTTTATTTATAGATTTTTTAGTATACTTTAGGCATTTTTTGGAAATTTTTTTGCAAACTTTTTTCCTTTTTTTTAATAAATCGTTTTTTCTGTAACAGCCCTTTTTATTATCATTCATAGGATCTTATATGTAAATTTCAGACAATTTCGCTCAGTAGTCTTTTGCAAAGAGCGTTTCAAATTTCAAACTTTCAAGTTTACTGGGTTTTTCTTTCACCTCGTTCGTCTGCGTGTCAACTTTTTCTGGTGGCTGCTCTGCGCTGTGATCGGCGGCTGCTCTGCTCTGTGATCGGCAGCTCGTCGTGTTTCTCCGGCGTGTTCGGCAGGCTTAATCCAGCTGTTTCTGCAGGTTTCGGTGAGTGTTCGGCAGGTTTTGCGGTGAGTGTTCTGCGGGTTTGCGGCAAGTATTCCCTGCACTACAGAGGCCCTGCGGTGCTTGCTGAATACACCGCAGGGTCGGCGAACTAGGATTGCTCCGAAGTGCAGGGACTTTTCGAACCTCTTTGAATAACCCTGATAGTTTACATTTTTCATTTTTTTTTACTGCAAAAAATAAATGTGGTTGGGTGCTGCCCCATCTGACCCTATGGATGAGCCACCACTGACACTGTGGTACAGTAGACACCAACATTTCAAGTCTCAACGATAGCCCAGGTGGATTACCTCTGAATATGAATTGTCAAACCTGTCCTCAGGAGTCGCTAACAGCCCAGGTTTGCAGGATATGTGAAGCATGACACAGGTGATATGATTTGCGGCTCAGTGATTGCAGGATTCAGTCTGCATTTCCACAAGGTGATCCTTAAAACCGGACCTGGTAGGGGTACCTCAAAACCAGGGTTGAGAAACACTGCTGTTGGGCATTGCAACTGTATTCATCAATCTCTCAAGTCTGGATGTGCGGACTACAAATAGACAATACAGGCTGCTATGCAAAACATCCAAGGGTACAGAGAAAGAAAGGGACATAGGGGGTTATCTACTAAGCACCGGTGTTTGCAACTACAGTGAACTTTGGCTATTCAGAGATGGAGAATTCAACCGTGCCAGGTAAAGTTGATGCCGGGTAAAGCCAGTGATCCGTGCTGCATGTCGGCTACGGGGCAGGCCACAATCACTGCCGCGCGACAGCACCTGTCCTTCAGGGGTTAAATGGATAATCTATTGAAAAATAGGAGTTCCCTTTTTGCCCTTAAATTGGACAGAAGCTGCCTACAGCCTGTGCCCAATCATTTACTGTCATTGATTTTACCCACCTTTCCTCCCTTACTGCGTGATGATCCTCCTTTTTCAGCTCAGGGGCTCCCGAACCCAAAAGTCCCTGAAGCTTTTCTGCGCTCCTACCAACTTGTGAAGCCTAGGAAACGCAAATTGTGTAGCGCTATGGGACTTGCTCATTTTACTGATCAGAGCCGCCCAATCCATCGGCTGCCTCTCTGAGACCGCAGAGCCCCGTTCAATACCTCAGCAGCTGCTGAATTGCTGCAGCGCAGCAATTCAGTTTGCTGCATTAGTGTCATTGAACGCTTTGGGTGCGAATTTGGAAGTAAAATGGCGGACGATTTCTCTATGAAAGTGTAGTGCTGTGTTTAATTCCTTATTGTGGCAGTACCTATTTTTGGCCACCGGAGGGAGACAAGCGAAGTGTGAGACACTGAATATTACATTGGGACTACATTTCCCGGCATGCTTTGGGAACGGACACAGGAAGTGGGTGGGACACAGAGACTTACATCCTGAGCCTCGTGGAGAGAGCTGGCAGAACGCGCCAGGGAGTGAGAGAGAGCAGACACAGTGCTGCAGAGCGTAACAGTGACCAGGCCGGAGCACAGGTGCGGCCTAACGGAGTTACAGATCGGGTTATTCAGCCTTACCAAAGGGAGACCCAGTGATCCACAAGATTACCCAAGCTGCTATTGAAGAAGCCGGAGGACCCCGAGTTAGGAGTACCGCAGGTCGATCGGACTGGGAGAGCAGGCGGTAAGCTGGACAAGTCGCGGCAGGAGCAGAAAGCCAGACAGCGGATACAGAAGCCAAGAGAACCCCAGTCAATATCAAGCGGAGAGACGTCCTGGGTCAAGCGGAGCCTCAAGTATCTGGCGGATGGGTGAGAGGCCTTCTAGGCCGTTGTAAAACCAAGAAAGCACGCTGCTGTTTGTTTCCAAAACCCGCAGGGCCCCAACTTGACTAGTCGAAGATACCTTTTAAGCAATTCACTGGCCAGTTGAATAGTGTACCCGGGTACCGTAATACACACACACACACTTACATTACGGGACATAACCTGTGTGGGACTCACTCCCCAATCACAAAGGGGTTAAAGATTTATTTTCGTTTCTTTTCCGCTGCGCGTTTATCGAATTACGAAACCTTGTATTTTTCTCTTTTCCGCTGCGCGTTTCTCGAATTACGAAGCATCGTATTTCTTTTCCGCTGCGCGTTTCCCGCATTACGAAGTACTGTAAATATATATACGAACACCGTGTTATTCATTATATGCCATTCATTCTAGTAAACTATATAATTTATAAAATCCACAACGGTGCTGGAGGAGTATATTTATTCCCTAGTGCGGGGAGACTGACCCGAGGTTCAATTTCAGCGGCTCCTCCGGGAGTGAGCGCTACAAAAGATTCAGATTGTTTTTCGTATGACTCGGACAACAGTTGAGGTATATATGATAAAGAAAAGCAGTCAGCACAATTCCGTTTTGTATGCACACACCACAAATGATAGTTTTTATTGAATAAACGTTATGTTTACTTCTGAAACAAAATATAATTGAGCTGTAATATATGTCTATGTGCAGGGGGAAATAATAAATAAATATTTTGTGCTTTGGTGAACAAAAACCTCAACATTAACATTGCTGTACTGAATTGTTACTTGCTTCATGTCGGCGGCCATCTTTAATACGTCACACTCAGCTACTCGCAGCATCTCCTTGGGTCGCTGCAAGTGCTAAGTTAGCAGTGCTGAGCGCTGAGCGGCAGAACGGCATTCAATGGCAAGTTGCTAACTTAGCACTTGCAGCGGCTGAGGTATTGAACGCGGCTCTGGCTACAGCGAGTGGTCTCAGAGAGAGTGATGTCGGTACCATCTCAACGTGCTGACGTCACTAGCGACCGATCTGATGAGCGGCAGGCGGGAAATTACTTAATCCTGGCTGCTGAGATGCAGATAACTCCTCCACTTCACCCTGCAAATTCACCAGATCGGGAAAGTTGGGAGGGAGACTTTGTACATCCAGACCACGTTATAACTGTAAAGGGACAGGATGAGTGTCCCTTTAAAATGACCCTGGGGTTACTTTAAATGGCAGAGCTTTCAATATTCTCAAGTTTAGTGTCGGGAATTTTTTAAAATTCCTACATGATTGCGGTCACCCAAAATACACAGACTCCCTGCAAAATCCCCTAGATTTCCCAAGACACATACAAGGTTATTCAAATAGATCCGAATTGTGACCTAAAGGTAACCGAACAGTAAAATTCAGCATTCGGTTACCTTTCCTGGCCATTCAGGGACCAGGCAGTTCGCCAAATGTTGGCGAATTGCCTGCACATACGGTGCCTGTTCGAGGGCAGTGAAATCCCCATAGGAGGAGCAATGCTTTGGCTATTCAGAGAACACAAACCAGCAGTGAAAAGTTGCCGAATTGCCCTGCTGTTCAGTGGTTTAATTTGACAGGTTTATTCTGGCAAATCCCATAGGCATCAATGTTAAAAATATTCCCGTTTTAATGCAATATCTAAAACCATTCATTGGTTAAGCTTAAAATTCTGCAGTAAAAAGTCTCTTTATTCATAGATTTTTTTTAGGATCTTTTAGGCATTTGTCGTGATTATTTTGCGAAAATTTATTTATTTATTTTTTTTAATCGTTTTTTCTTTTTTCTGTAACAGCCCTTTTTATGATCATTCATTGGATCTTATATGTAAATTCCAGACATTTTCGTTCTGTAGTTTCTTTGCAAACAGCTTTTCACTTTTCAAACATTCAAGCGTACGTTTTTTTTTTTTGTTTTTTTTTCACTCTATTCGTCTGCGGTGTCTGCTTTTTCCGGCGGCTGCTCTGGTTTCTCCAGCGTGTTCGGCGGGGTTAATCTAGATGTTTTTGCGAGTTTCGGTGTGCATTCGCCTGGTTTTGCGTTGTGTTCGTCTGGTTTGCGGCGGCTTTTCCCTGCACTACGACAGCCCTGTGGAACTTGCTGAATACACCGCAGGGTCGCCGAAATGGGACCGCCAAATCGCACCGAAATGAAGAGAACGAAAAGTCACCGAATTTGTGGTGACTTTTCGATTCTCTTTGAATAACCCTGAAAACTTCTACATGTGAATGGAAACTATGTAAAAATGATTCCCTTCAGTGCGCAGAGTTACATAGTTAAATAGGCTGAAAAAGGACTTTGGTCCATAGAGTTCAGCCTTTTGCACATTGGTTTTTGCTGTTGATCCAAAAGAAGGCAAAAAAACTAAGAAAAAAATGTCATCTGCGCTTACTCCAATTATACCGTGTGAAACTAAACACAATTAGAGGTTTGGTTTCTTATTAATGGCCATTATAAGACTAGCTCGCCCGCCAACGTCACGGCACCTCTAAAAGGGCGAGTCCTAACCAAAATGAAACCACAGGCTGCTACATAGCAAACCATACCTGCTCATGCTGCTTGTCAAACATGAGGTAGACTGGTGGGCCTTTATTTATGCTCCCCCAGAAACAAAATCCACTTTGGGATCAAAACAAAGACACGGAGCGGAGTCTTGCTGCAGGGATGACCTGGCTGGAAGTACATTGAAACATACATAGTGCAGGAGGGGTGGGGTCGCGCCTATTCCCCGAAGGGTTGGCTGCAACCACCAAATGCATCCAGCCCAACAACATGTGTAGAACATAATGTCATCTGCGCTTACTCCAATTATACCGTGTGAAACTAAACATAATTAGGAGGTTTGGTTGCTTATCAATGGCCATTATAAGACTAGCTCGCCCGCCAACGTCACGGCACCTCTAAAAGGGCGAGTTCTAACCAAAATGAAACCACAGGCTGCTATGGTTTGCTATGTAGCATGTAACCCTTCGGGGAATAGGCGCGACCCCACCCCTCCTGCACTATGTATGTTTCAATGTACTTCTAGCCACACTTTTGCAAAGTATTTTGCCAGGAAGGATACATTGAGATTTCACAAATTTTCAAGTATGTCCTGGGTAGGCAAGGCCTAGCCTTTCACTTTCCAGGGGGCAGCAGAAAAACCTACCTCACCACTAAATGGGTTACTCACAGAGCACCGAAATGACGCCAACATTTTGGTGTTCTGTTTTCCCCTGCACTTCGGGGAATAAAATTTCCCCACCCTGCAGTGAATTCACCATTCACCGCAGGGTCCCCAAAGTGCATGGAGTCGGCGCTGAATGCTGCCACCGCAAACCCGTGGCCTGCTGTTTTCAAAAGAACTACTGAACGAAAATTTCTGGAATTTACATATAAGATCCTATGATTGATAATAAAAAGTTCTATTACAGAAAAAAGAAAAACCGCTATTAAAAAAAAGGGGGGGAAATTTTGCTGAAAAATTACTAAAAGGTACTAAAAAAAAAAAAAAAATCAATAAAGACTTTTTACTGCAGATTAAAATAATAAATGGTTTATTAGATATTGCATAAAAACGGTAATATTTTTAACACTGAAACCTATGGGGTTCGCCTGAATAAACCTGCTGATTGAAACCACCGAACATCAGGGCATTTCACTGCCATTTGGTGTTCTCGAGAATAGATTAACCATTACTTCTCTATGGGGATTTGCAATGCCTTCAAACAGCACCGTACTTGCTGGCAGTTTGCCAAACGTGTGTGTGAGCATATCACAGAGCAGTGGTGTACTCAGGGGAGTGGCGGAGGCGGGCCGCCCCAGGTACCAGTGATTATTTGGGTGTCATTAGGGGGTACTAGGAGGTGCCACTGTCACTGTGTGTCAACTTTGAGCTGTGTTCTCAAACAACGAGCAGCGGAGCAGGGCGTTTGCATACGGAATAAAATCGAATAGAATAAAAATCCCCCTCTCCTCCCTAGCTCCTCCCCTGCTCCACAGCAGCTCTAGGAGAGGGGGATGTGATTTGTGTGCAGAGAGAGAAGATGACAGTAAATGGCAGGTAAAGGGGGGGGGGTATCAGCAGAATATCAAGCCCTGTCTGCTTACTGCTGTTTAAAGTGGACCTTTCCTTAACCAGCACTGCAGTGATAGAAATTTGTCATTGAGGTGCCTGGCTCCTAGTGAGGCTGTTTGCATGCAGGTCACGTGGTCCAGCCAGTCAGGTGGTACTGAGTCTCAGTACCACCTGACTGGCTGAACCACGTGACACGCACGCAGCTGCCTGCCCTTTCGTTAACATGGACTCTCACTCTATTCTGGACTGAACACCCACCAGGAAGGGAATCAAAGCCACAGTGCACCCTCTGGCAGTGGCACCCCACTGCTGACAAGATGGCTCCACGCACAGGCACAGCCGCGATCCTAACTTGGCCTGGAGGGACCTCCTGCTGAGTCCGTACACAGTCCCTGCTGACTCTGCACACAGCCCTACCACGGACGGAGGCCGGTAAATATAGAATAAATAATTGATGTGTGCTCATATTCACTCGGTTTGCTGGGAGTCTTATTGCAGTGGATTCTGATGCACTCACACACCGCACATTGCATTGCTGGGAGTTTTATTGCTGTGGATTCTGATACACTGACACACACCACACATTGCATTGCTGTGAGTTTTATTGCTGTGGATTCTATGATACACACTGCACATTACCGTGAGTTTTATTGCTGTACAGTTCTGATATGCTCATACACAGTGCGCATTTCTGTGGGTTTTATTGCTGTGCAGCTCTGTGATACGCTCATATGCAGTGCACGTTTCTGTGGATTTTATTGTTCAACCAATTAGAGCGGCTGTGATCCAGTATACTTGACATGCGTGGCTGTTCTTTGTAAAAATGCTTGAATTTAAACATTTCATAGTTTTCTTTATCTCAATAGATACATTTGAAATGGTATACAAAATATACAAGTAGGCACTTGGTATCCACTTTTAATATAAAGAGAGGAAAAGGCGGAGCTCTACGAGGAAAAGGTGGAGCTTAAAGAGGAAGGGTGGGGATTAACCAGGAAGAGGTGTGCCCTTGACAGGAAGGGGTGCCTCAAATTTAAATTCGAGGGTGCACGAGTTTAGTCAGGCCTAGGGCAGCACAAAACCTAAATACACCACTGGGTGCAAGTAAGAAATCAAAAAGGAATCCCAGGTAACCTGCCTTGATTTATATCCTGCAGCATATGATTTATACATGTTGCAGGTCAGCACGTTTCACTGCTCCCTTCTGCAAGAAATGGTAATTTGTTTTCAGGACAACATAGCCAACCTGGCAACCCTACTGCCATTACTCACCTTCTCATTTCCCATGCCGGGAGCAAGTTCAGTGGTTTATAAATATGTCATATTATTTATAAAACACACTGCGCCAAAATACAAGTGAGAAATAAAAATTTTCCCCAGTTTTAGTTTAAGGCTGGATATCCACTGGGTCCGTAGTCGGTCGACCGACTTGGTTGTTCGTCTACGGTCAGGTCATCAGGGTCGTCCACTGGAAGCGTCGGTAGATGACCCAGGTCAGCCGACTGACAGGCCGCCGAACAAGAAAAAAAAAAACGTTGCGGGGAGAAAAGAACCCTGTTCTTGATGCTAAAACGGGGTTTCAGCACCAAGGACAGCCCCATCGGGATGCAGCTGAAGCTGAATTTGTTTAAAAAGAAACCTCAAATAGCTTTCAGCACCAAGGAAATCAACGCCGAATGCAGCAGAACTGAAGAGAACAACAGAAAAGCTGCATTTGTCAAGGGGAAAAAAGCCTTGTCTTTTTTCTTATTATTAAAATTGAGAACCCCAAATTTTTCCTACAAAAGCTAGAAAAATACCTAAAAAAAAAAAAAAAATAAAGAACTAAAAAGGCTTTTTGCTGCGGATGAAAAGAATAAACAGTTGACTAACAACAAAACTATAATTTTACATTGAATCCTATGGGCTGTTGAACTGAATCACTTCCCTATAGGGCAATTTCCCTGCCGCGGCACGACGGTTTAACTATACAAGTTTCATGTACAGCTACAAGCATCTAGAAAGCGCCAACAGGTTCCGTAGCGCTGTACAAGGGGAGACACAGACTAACAAATATACCTACACGTTACACACACGGAACAGTAGGAGAGATGACCCTGCTCGAGAGCTTACAATCTAAGAAGAGGGGTGGCACACTAGGTGAGGGTGAATGGAGTACAAGAAGTAGCGGGGTGCATGTGGGCTGGGTGGGAATAAGGAGCAAGAACTGTACAAAGGGGATTATGGAGTGAGCTGCTAGGCTTCTCTAAGGCTAGGGTCAAACAGAGGCATTTTTCCCCGCGAACGTCAAAAAGTGCGTCCGAACGCATTGACGTATTTTTTCACGGAATGCGCAAAAATGGTCAGACGACGCGCATTTTCATGCGTGATTTTTTACGGATTGTCAATAAAACACTTTTTTGCGTCTGGACGTTATGTTGGCTGGACATTAGCAGAGTCTGACATCTCCTAATCACGCACACATGCCGCTATGCCGCCGCAGCGAACTCTGTACGTCAGTAATAGCGGTTCAGCGTTCAAATTCCACTTGCGTTACACGGCCGGACTTTCGTGCGGCCGTACTTCGTATATTGGCCGTCATTGCCCGTCATTTGCTGCTACTGCGGCCGTGATTAAGTGCGCCAGAACGTACGTTAAAAGTGCGCTGGTCTGACCCCAGCCTAAAGTAATGTGTTTTCAGAGAGTTCTTGAAGGACTGGAGAGACGGGGAGAGTCTGATGTTGCGGGGAGGGAGTTCCATAGAAAGGGGGCAGCTCGGGAGAAGTCCTGAAGGCCAGAGTTGGGGGTGCGGGTACAAGGAGCTGATAGCATCAGATCATTGGCAGAGCGAAGTGGTTGGGATGGTAATAAGGGAGGAGATGTAGGCAGGGGCGCGGTTATGGAGAGTTTTGTACATGAGCACCAGCATTTTAAAGTGGATTCTAAAGGAAACAGGGAGCCAGTGTAGAGATTGACAAAGGCTTGAGGTGTGAGATGTGAGGGTGGTGAGGTGGATGAGCCTGGCACAGGCGTTCATAACAGACTGCAGAGGGAGAATCTGGGATTTCTTAAGGCCAGAGAGAAGCAGGTTATAGTAATCAAGGCGGGAGATAAGAGCTTGTAAGTAACTTGTACTAGATCGTCCCTGCGATGTCTGACAAATCCAATTGAAGTTAGAAAGATCGCTTTAATTTGTTGTAGTTGCAAAAAAATCGTCTGAAGTCATCCGACGGTGGTCGGATGCAGTGGAAGAGGCTGATTCACCTGCATGTTGTGGGATCGGCCGGATGACTTCAGACGATATCAGATGATCGCACCATCGCAAAAATACGGACTCAGTGGACAGCCAGCCTAAATTGTGTATGGTTTTTTTTTTTTAACAAAGTTGCAGTAACAGGTTCCCATTTGGTTTTTTGATCAGTAACCCATATAACAACAACAAAGGATTGGATGATAAAATTTAGAAAATGAATTTTAAACGCTCTAAATCCCAATGGTTATTTATATTTTTAACCACATAGAAATTATAGATTTTCAATCCACTGATAAAAGAAAAAGATATATAATTTGTATGGGTCCTACAATAAAAGGGGGTTGATGGAATGGCGCTGGAGGCGCGGCCTGATACAGGCCTTTTAGATCTACCAAGGCCATTCATGCAAACAACAATAACTTTATTAGCCATTAGAACAAGGCAAATATGCTTTATTTACACAGAGGCTTCTCTAACAACATTTCGTACTGCTTAGCGCAGGGATCTCAAACGCTAGCCCTCAGATGTTTCTGAACTACATCTCCCATGATTCTCTGGCCATCACAAAGAAATTAGGGAATTGTAGGCAATCAACAGCTGGGGGGGGGCAAGTTTGAGAGTCCTTGTGTAGAGCTTCCGCATTGAGTGTTATTGCTTTGCAGCTCTGTTATACAATCGTCCACCCAAAATATATGGGGGCGGAACCTAAACAGGAATTTGGCACAAAAATAGGGACTGTCCTTTCTTAGCAGGGCAATTGGGGTGTTTGCAGCAACCTATCTTACTGAGGGATCTTAGGCTACAGGAGCATAATCCAAACAGCCACTAAACCTCAACCTTTGCTACCAAAATAGACTAGGAGCCAAGCTAAGCCATGTCTGTCATTTATAGAATAAGTCCCGCCCCTCATCCTTAGCCAAACCGCCTACAGAACCAATGGAGGCGTTCTATTGGTGTAGCCGTACCCATGCAACCCACCTACACGCACCTTATTGGCTGAGGAGCTTGCAGCTCAGTCAACTTCACGCCAGCTTCCCCACTGGCATCCTAACCAGAAGGGGGCGGGTCCCCTCGTCTGTGCGAACGCTGATTGCTGCCTTGAAATTCCTTAACAGAGACTCCATGCATCCGATTGGTCCGCTTCGGTCTTTCCCCCCCCCCCCTCTCCTACTCACGTTATCGCGTCATGTGGTATAAATGTGTTTTTTTTTTTCCTCAATCAGTCTGATTGGTTGGCTCTTTAGGAAGTCTGGTCTGTGATTGCTTGACGGCAACGCCAGTCGTGTAGCGGAGGGGCGTGGCTAGCATTGGGCCAAACCTACTGCAAGAGGGGGGCCTTTGCACACTGTTAGACTGCTGTTGTCAGCTGAGCTCTGTGCCTGGCATCCCCTTCCCCTGTCCTTAAACCCTATCATTCTCCTATCTGTCCCCCTCTTGCGTTTTTTTGGTATTTTTTTTTACCTTTGCTGACCAATGATTACCCATGATGCCTAGGAGTGTGGGCATGTAGCTTCCAGCTGAGTGTGCTCGGCCCCCTCCCCCCTCCCAATCCAAGATGGCGGTCCAGGAATCAGCTGCTCAGCTCTCAATGGCTCTGAAGGTTCAGGAGTACCCAACTTTGAAGGTGTGTCACGCCGTGTCCCCCACACTGGCACCCCTGCCTCCCCCTGGACTGCTGTCTGGGAAGGGCAAGGAGGGGGGGGGCGTGCTGCCAGACAACCCAGGGTGCATTGCTGTGTCTCTCACCTCCCCCTGCAGGAGGCTGGTGTGATATTTTTTTTGGGGGGGGGGGGTGGTGGTGATTGATGTTGGAGCTCGGGGTGCACCAGACTGTCCTCCCAACCTTAGTGGGGCCTGCCCTGCTAAGCCACCCCCACACATTCACCAGTAGGGGCCCCACTCTACTTTTGGGGTGTATCCCAGGGTGCATTGCAGATGTCTTTTGTTTTTCCCCTTTGTGCTTTTGGGGTGCAGGAGGGGAGTGGTCGCCTGCGGATTGACAGATCCCTGCTCTGGACTACCATGATGATCATCCAGCCATGCAGATGGAACCCACCCAGCAGCTGCTGCAGCACTGATCAGTGACACCCCCCCCCCCCACACACACACACACCCCTCAGCCCTGCATGCCTGCTGATGGGCAGCATGCCAGCAGTGTGAAGGCATTCAGGTGTCAAAAGCTCTGCATGCCAGGGACATTCCCCCAAATCAGCACTGCAGGGCCTGTCTGACAAGATCCCCTCCCACCCCACTGCAGGGGATTAACCCTTTCTACTTCTGGGTGGCATATCCATATACCTCCTGGATTGGAGGAGAATTTGAGCATCGCCATTTTTCCCCTCTCCAGTTTCTCGGTCTCTTATCTTAAATTTTGGTTTAAAATTAACGGTTTCCTCAACCCCCCCCCCCCTGATTCACCTCGGCAGTAACCCATTGTGTGCCAGATTGTACCTCGGACAAGCCCACTGGCACCATTGCATTTATTTATTGGGATACCTGGGTACATTGTGTGCGTATATTTTTAGATATATATCTCTTAACAAAATCTGCCATTTGAGTGTATTTGCAGGATAATTGGCATTACCCCCACGTTCTAGCGCTCACCTGCACTATGGCACCTCTTGGCCGTGGCGCTGCTGCTCAGCTTTAAGCGGCTTGGGGTTTCTCTCCTCCCTCTGCGATTTATACTGCGCCAGTGTTTCTAACAGCGCCTTGCGGGCTGAGATGGGAAAGCAAAATTAGAAACAAAAAGTTTCGAAATGGGGCCCTTTTTGTAAATGAGCTCACGGTCTATAACTGTGATGGAGAACCTTGACCACCCTGGATGTTTCAGAACTACATGTCCCATGATTCTCTGCCTGCCTTACGCAAGACTAAGCATCAAGGGACATGTAGTTCTGAAACATCCAGGGTGGTCAAGGTTCACCATCACTGTTATAGGTTGTGAGCTCATTTACAAAGGTCCCCTTGTTAAACTTTTTGCTTTCCCATCTCAGCCTGTAAACAAAAAGTTTAGAAATGGGACCCTTTGTAAGTGAGCTCAAAGCCTATATCCGTGATGGTGAACCTTGACCACCCCAGATGTTTCAGAACTACATGTCCCTTGGTGCTTAGTCTTCCGTAAGGCAGGCAGAGAATCATGGGACATGTAGTTCTGAAACTTCTATGGTGCCAAGGTTCCCCGTTACTGACCAAGAGGTGTCATGCTGGTCTGTTAATACTTTTTCCATTCTGGTTTGGTTCTATAGTGTTCACATGGCTCTTGGTTTTGGTTTTATCTGGCTTTGTTGCCAAACAGGCGTAAAGGTCTGCTTTCTTGAAGGAGCCCTGTTCCCAGTGAGTCCTTACTGTGTGAGACGGCAGCTCCGCTCGCCTTCCTGTAAGCCCGACCGTCCTGCAAGTCTGAGTGGGGCGTTAGTTTGCCTCTTACTGTGTTTTTACGTGTCCTATGCTTCTTATATCATGCGCAGAAGTGATGAGGGGCTGATGTATAACCAGTGATTCCCACTTGCTCGTTATCCAGTGCCGATCGTTAAAAATAAATTCTCTAGACTCGTTGTGAAGTCGGTCTGCAGGAGCGAAATCCTTTAACGCTTAAGGCTGGGGTCAGACGAACGCAGTGCGAACATGCGTTGAGCCGCACTTTATTACGGTCGTAGTAGCAGCAAATGACGGCCAATATACGAAGTACGGCCGTGCAAATGTTCGGCTGCGCAACGCAAGTGGCAGACAAACTTATTTTTTTGAGAACGTGGAACAGCTGGTACGAACGCACAGAGTGCGCTGCGTCGGCATAGCGACGTGTGTGCGTGATTAGGAGACGTCAGTCGCTGCACATATCCGGCCAACATAACGTCAATTTGTTTTTAATAGCTCCGTCAAAAAATACGGCCGAAATTACGCATCGTATGACCGCTATCGTGTCTTCCGTGAAAAAATGCGTTCGGACGCATCAACGCACTTTTTGACTGTAGACGTGAAAAATACGTTTGTCTGACCCTAGCCTTAAATGTAAAACTCTCCTCTGCCGCGTTATGAAGGACATAGAGAGCAAAGAGTTCACCTCAGAAGCCCAGCGGTTCTGTGCAGTGGCGTACTGGGGGAGGCAGGAGGTCAGGCAGGGCAACAGCAGGCACTTAATGCGCCTTTACACCGCCTGTATATGCCAGTGACCATGATAGACAGTCACAACACGTGTGACAGCTCAGTGCTTGCATGGCAAGGATGTTGTTGTGCATACCGGTGGCCATTTTTGGTATTGGTATATACAGTATCTGACAGAAGTGAGTGCACCCCTCACATTTTTGTAAATATTTTATCTTCATGTGACAACACTGACGAAATGACACTTTGTTACAATATACAAGCTGTACACTCACTGCTTTACAACAGCGTAAATTTACAGTCCCCTCAAAATAACTCAACACACAGCCATTAATGTCTAAACCGCTGCCAACAAAAGTGACTACACCCCTAAGTGAAAATGTCAAAATTGGGCCCAATTAGCCATTTTCCCTCCCCGGTGACTCGTGTTTCAAGGTCTCAGGTGTGAATGGGGAGCATGTGTGTTAAATTTGGTGTTATCGCTCTCACTCGCTCATACTGGTCACTGGAAGTTCAGCATGGCCCCTTTTTTGAGCATTTGTGGGGCATCCTCAAACAGAAGGTGGAGGAGCACAAGGTCTCGAACATCCACCAGCTCCTTGATGTCATCACAGAAGAGGACTCCAGTGTCAACCTGCGAAGCTCTGAAGTCCATGTCCAGGAGGGTTAAGGCAGTGTTTGAAAATAATGGTGGCCACACAAAATATTGACATTTTGGGCCCAATTTGGACATTTTCACTTAGGGGTGTAGTCACTTTTGTTGGCAGCGGTTTAGACATTAATGGCTGCGTGTTGAGTTATTTTGAGGGACAGTAAATTTACACTGTTACAATGTAAAGCAGTGAGTGTGGAGCTTGTGTAACAAAATGACATTTCTTCAGTGTCCTCACATGAAAAGATATATTTACAAAAATGTGAGGGGTGCACTGCTGTCAGATACTGTGTAATATATATCTATATATATCTCTTCAGCCTCTGTGAAGCCGTTCGTTGACTTGCTGTGTTGTGTAAATGTCTTCTGCAATAATTAACTTTAAAAGCCTCCACACGGCAAATAATAATCTCATAACTTAAAATGTAAGAATAATATATATTAATCTCCTGAAGTTGCTTTCTTATTCACATAAACACTTCCTATAAGTAACTTATATTTTTAAAGGGTTAAATGCCTTTGGGCCACTGACTTGAACATGGCTTTACATAAATTTGGATACCCTCTATTAAAATCTAGTGGCAGACGGTATCCTTTTCCCAGTACTGATTATTGACCACCTTTTCAGGCTGATATCGGGTCTATAAGGTCTAAGGTGCTATGGAAAATGGCGAAGAACCTATAAACGTCACTTCTAGAAAGCAAAACCGTATTTTGGGTTAAATTAATCTCAGCGCTCTGACGGGTAACTGGCAGTAATGTGCGCTGTGTATGGGTGTATCCCAGAGCTGCACAGCAATAAGAACACTCATACACGTGGCACATTACTTTGTGGTTTATTGCTGTGCAGCTCTGTGATGCGCTCAAACGCACTACACGTTACTGGATCACAGAGCTGCACAGCAATAAAACTCTAATGTGCTGTGTGTATGCGCCATGACATCAGTGGGTGGGGATTGGTCCCGCAGGCAGCTGACATTCAAGATGTCAGCCCCCTGCCGGAGAAGACAGCGATCGGCACCATACGGTCGGTGAGCCGCAGAACTTCACGGATGGGCTGCAGATGTCCTCTGTCACTCAGCAGAGGCACTTCTGCCTTGTGGGTAAGAAAGCAACTCCAACCTTGTCGCACACTCTTATTTGTTGCGTAAAGGCCCGGTACATCCCTGGCTGTGCACCATGGCCGCCCCTTTAGATACTGGCTACTATTTGCAGCTGTATTTTTATTAAGAGGGGGGGGGTTGAATTGTTACCCGTGACTCCTAGCCGGCCTAAAGGGAAGGGCCCGAGCCGCCAAAATCTGAAAGCCCCCTCGCACGTGGTGTTCCAGACTCATGAATAAAGCTCTGTGTCACGCTCTCGTGATGCTCTGTCAGCCGCTATTTGTTGACACGGTGCCAAGGCTTAGTGAAGTGGATAGGGTGAACCGCATGGGATGCGTGTGGAGGATGCCGGCACGTTACACAGCCAAAATGACAGACCCCCAAGCTTGTAAAATTATTATATCGTGGGCGCCTGCATTTATACGTTTTCATAGACGTGGTCATAAGGAACCAGTAACCAAATCTTTCCATCCTGACTCTGGAAATCTGAAATCTAAAGAGAATTATTTAATGTGTGAGGTAATAAATACATATGTCGCGTGCGCTCGTAATATGTAATGTGCTTTTTAATAAATATCAGGACTTGCCATGCATCATTTATTACGTGACAGAATCCTGTTTTTAATGGTAAGCATGGCTAAATCTCCTGTCGGACGTTCTGCGCTGCTGATACTGTGCTCTGCTCAGACCAGGAAGCGTGTCAGCCAATCACAATGCTTTTTGTGATGTAACGCGACGGGTAGCTTATAGCAAAGCTGCCCAGAGGTTTCTAAACTACGATTCCCTTACCACCTTCTGTTGTTTTGAAGGAATTCTGGGAATTTTGGCCATCAATATTTAGGGGGGGCTGGACTTGACACCCTTGACTTAAAACTTTGCAGATGATTTCAGTCGCTTCCTACAGTATGGGTTTGAAGTCCGTGGAGCAGATTTCGGGTCTTTCCTCCAATGTAGGGGCAGGATTCAAATTCTCTGCAAAGACTTTCACGAAATCACAAATCTTTATAGCGAAATGCAAAAGTGTCTTCATTAACCTCCCTGGTGGTCTATTTCTGCAGCAAAATCTTTGCTGAAAGTGCTTTTTTTTTTTTTTTTTTTCGTGGGGCTTTGGCAACCCCATCTTCGGCACACTACGATGACCATATGCTAAATTGTGAATTCACGGAGACTTCGGCGAAGTGAAAAGCACTGAAATTCCAGTGCTTTGTGAATAAACCCTAAAGAGTGTGTGGCTCCCTGACCGCTGGGTCTGGCAAGTGCTGTCGTAAGATAAACATGTACATTTCAAGCAGCGTGAAAAATACAGCCTTTCAGGTTTTTCTTTTTCTTTTTTTTTTAAATCTGGGGTCGGCAACTAGGGATGCACCAATGCTAGTAATGGTGCTAATACTGGGCATTTGCACAAGTACTCGTGCAAATGCCCCCCCATATTTCTACCGATACCGGACGCTTCAGGATGTCCATGAGCAGCCCCCGAGCAGCACTTTTTCATGTCATCCTGCAACTCCTTGGGTAGTAATGAATGGCTTCTGATTGGCTGAATCACTTCAGGCAGAACTTCCTGCAGCCGTTTCAAGACCAGAGGATTACATATACAAAGCAACAAAGGCAGAGATCTTTTATTTGCATGTTGTGTGTTTTTTCTTTTTTTTTTTTTTTTTAAATGGGGGGGTTATTCAAAAAGAGGTGAATTTCCCCGTGCGGTCCAATTTTTGTGCCATTTCGGCTATTCAGAAAGCTGGCAATTCGCCAAATATTCTTTTCATTTGCAAAAAGACTTATTTTTTTTCGAATTTAGGAATTTTTATGGATTTTTTTTTTTTTTTAATATATATTTTTTTTTGTTCGGCTGTTTATTGGATGCATTCGGGGACCCTGAAGGTGAATGCTGAATTCACCACAGGTTTAGTGAATTGAGCTCGCCGAATGAGAGGGCACCAACATGTCAGTGCTCTCTGAATAACCTCCATTGTCTATATAATAGGGTTGGGGGGGGGGTTAAAACTTTTTAAACATTTTCACAGTTTGTATTGATGGACAGTATAAAATTTGAGATATATATCTCTATCCCCTAGGTTTCAGCACCAAGGACAGCAACGCTAAACGCAGCCAGCCTGAAGGGGGGGGGGGAGAGCCGCGTTTGGGAGGGGTCTAGTCTTAGAAAGTTAAAAAATTAGACACTCGAAATTTCACCTAAAAAAGGGCTTATTGCAGCGGATGAATAAAATTGAATCACTTGGGCAATTTCCCTGCCGCTGCACGGTGGTTTAACTATACAATTCATCTTTTTCATGTAACTGGTACCAGATCTTCCATTTTCATCTGACCAAAATCCCCTTCAGATTGAAAGGATCGATATCTGTTGTAGTTGCAAAAAATCATCTGAAGTTGTTCGATGGAAGTCGGCAGTGGAAGAGGACTGATTCACCTGCATGTTCTGGGATCGGTCGGACAACATCAGACGATAACAGATGACCACACAAATACAGACCCAATGGATGGCCAGTCTAAATCGGCTCTGTTCTATGAGACTTCACATGTCGCGGCTGCAGTGTGCTAGCTTGTCCAGTTATCGCCAAATAAAAGGCCAATACCGATATCGGGCTGGCTTCGGCTTTGCCGATTTAAGGATCAATTCAACACCTCATCCCTTGGTCTCTGTAGCTGGTACTCACTTGGATTCCCCACAATACAATGTGAGCCGGTGATCGACCCATAGACTCCATTCTATGGCCAAAGCCACTCAGTGAGGAGCAAGTGATGGAAAGATACTGTGAGGGGGGGGGGGTGTTTACAACACAAAATATCACACAATGGATGCACCCAGTGACACATATAGAGGAAAATATTTTCTTAACTAAACCTACAAGAGGGATACAAAGCACATGATGTCGGCAATATAAACACCATAAAACAAAAAATTTCATTTTTTTAAAAAAATAAATAAATTTGGTAGTGGCCCTTTTTTTTAAATCAGATTTTGAAGCCCATAGCCACCTTGGCAAGGGCTGTCACAACAAGGCCCCCCATCACGATCTTAGACTTGCTGAAGTTGGGTGGTCACACATCCACCTAATACTACATTGAAGGAAACCGAGTGGAGACCCTTGATTTAAATTTTAACCCTTCCTGACCTTCACTCCTGTTCTCTGCTTTTCATGTATAATTAAAAAAGACCTGATCAGAGCTGCCAATGTGTAACCGTCGGGTGAAATCAGAAGCCGAGCCTATAGAAGACACATGGCCACCGGTTTCATGGCTGTGTTTGCCTCTGACTCAAATTTTATTTACTTTTTTTTTTTTTTTCCTATCCCCTCTGTATAATATTTATACATTTTCACCAAAATATTAAGTATACACTTTAAGTTATATCAAGGTCACATGTTGTGACCGTTTGACCTTGAATGTAATATCGAATAAAAATGTTTAAATGGAAAGTGTTTCCTGAGACTCAAAACAAGCCCCATAAGGTTTTGCCTCAACCGGAAGTAACATTAGGAATATTTACTATGTGGGTAAAAGCTACTTGATCCAAGGAGAAATCTGGGGTCAAGAAGGATTATTCCCCAGTATGTTGCATATTGGCGAGCGCTCCAGACTGGGGTTTTGCCTTCTATTGGATCAACAGCAGTAGGTGATGTGTGAAAGGCTGAACCTGATGGACGCACAGCTTATTTCAGTCTGTGTAACTATGTAACCTCTATTTATTAACCAAACCCTTTGCATTTTTATTTTGTTGACCTCTGATGGCCGGCTGATATTGATGAGGTCAATTCTTTCATCAACCCTGCTGCATGACTGCGGACTAAAACTTTACGTTTTATTTAATGTCTCTTACCCTCTCACTAATTCTCGTGGAAATCTGAGCTGGTTGGTTTGGTAACGGTGATGACACTTATTCTAGCACCCATACACGCGCGAGTCCAGCATTTAAAGGGCAGATATTGGGGGGGGGGGGATTAAAAGGGGCTTCCCTGTATTTTCTTGAAAGATGTAAAACAAAAATTTTTTTTTTTTTTTTTTACAGGTTCCTTATGAGACGCTCAACAAGCGCTTCCGAGCTGCACAGAAGAACATTGACAGAGAGACGAGCCACGTCACCATGGTGGTGGCTGAACTGGAGAAGACTCTGAGCAGTTGTCCTGCCGTGGACTCCGTGGTCTGTCTGCTGGATGGCGTGGTCGAAAAACTCAGCGTTCTCAAAAGAAAAGTAAGTAGTGACCTGCGTGTGGTTTATGTGCAGTATCTTCAGTACCTGAAGCTTGACCCTTCTGGTGGCAAAAGTCCCGTGCCTGCAGATAACGTACACAACATCCTGATAATAAAACGATTATCATCAAATATATTGATTTAATTAAATATATTTATTTTCCCAGGGTGGGGTTTACTTTTATATAAAGCTTATTCACAAGGCTGTTACTTCCTAACTT
Organism: Leptobrachium leishanense; assembly: GCA_009667805.1. Lineage (NCBI taxonomy): Eukaryota > Metazoa > Chordata > Amphibia > Anura > Megophryidae > Leptobrachium > Leptobrachium leishanense. The sequence continues at coordinate 516,309,581 of CM019063.1, read as the reverse complement.
GCAAAGTCTGAGAGGAAGTAATAGATGTAAATCCATACTCTGCCGGCTCGGGCTCCAGTTTTGGGGGGTTGTGGCTTCTGCCGGCTCGGGCTCCAGTTTTGGGGGGTTGTGGCTTCTGCCGGCTCGGGCTCCAGTTTGGGGGGGGGGGTTGTGGCTTCTGCCGGCTCGGGCTCCAGTTTGGGGGGGGGGGTTGTGGCTTCTGCCGGCTCGGGCTCCAGTTTGGGGGGGGGGTTGTGGCTTCTGACGGCTCGGGCTCCAGTTTGGGGGGTTGTGGCTTCTGCCGGCTCGGGCTCACATTGGGTGTGGGAGATTGTTGTGGCTGAGGTTAATAATTGTGCTTGGTTTAGGGTTACTTTTGGGGTAGGTGGTTAGGGTTAGTGATTTAAGGTTTGTAACCGGGGCTGGAATTTGGTGACTTGTACCGGGGATAGGGTTGGTGGATTGGGGTTAGTTTTGTGCCTGTTTTAGGGTTACAAAGTAGTCGGAGGGGTATCCCTATCAACTAAAGTCCCTATATAGCATAAGGATGTTAATGAACAGACTGCGACATCTCGCCACCAACACTCTGGATCCGTAGGTGTAGGAAACGTGCAGAGACGGCGCTATGTTTTGCCAGAAATAAGCTGTAGAGTCGTCTGCGTCTTTAATACATCAAAGAAACATTTTGGGTATGGACTCATTCAGTATAATGGGCATTACATGCAAACACAGCTTGGTGGATTGCAGCAGGTGGTAGAGTACCTGTAAATATTCGTGGTATGTCCTTGGTTTGGTTTACTTTCTATTCCATCGGAGCTGCTAATACTAGTGATCGAGCCGTTACATTGTATTCCAAGCCAGCTTCTGTAGCGGCTTCGTATGCTCGGTGTAGGACGCACAGGATGTTGCGTGACTAGATTAATTTTCTTCTGCCTGTGACGTGGGATTATTGGCTCACGAAACCGGATGTTATTTTTGCTAGGTATGCACCAATACCACTTTTTTAAGACCGAGTACAAGTACTTTTTTTGAGTACTCCCTAATATCGAGCACCGATGCAATTTATTTAAAGTCATGTGACACTTCCCAATAAATAATTTAAGATGTTGCTGAAAGCCTGTCCACTTTGTTAATATTGAAATGTATGGCCAGACACCCCCTGCACACACCCTGACCACACTCAGACCTACTATGTATACCCACACAGATACAGGTACACTTGCACACCTCAGATACATATATGCAGACCCCCAGACCAGATAAATCTGTGTATGCAGACTAGGGCTGCAACTAACAATTATTTCCATAATCGATTAGTTGGCCAATTTATTTTAATTTTTATTTTATTTTTTTCGATTTATTGGACTTATCGGATAAAAAAGCGTTCTTATTTTCTTATGTAATTTGCACAGTGTAAATAACTTGCGCAAATTGTGTAACTTGCTTACCTTTTGCACATGAGGTACACAAGCACCTGATTAAAGTGATGGGTTGATGGGTGTGCGCAGCTCTAGCCAATGTCTGTTTTAATGCTGCTACGAGCGCTCACAGGATGATGTCAGCATGCAAAGCTGGGTGAAAAGGGGGGGCGGCACTCCACACAGCCTTACCACTTTAATACGCAAACATGGTCAGGGTGCATAGTGTCTCTTCGAAATAAATTCAGAGTGGAGGGAGTGCGTTTAGGCAAGGGACCAATCGGAGTGTGATAGGTAGTTTTGGCAAATGGACCAGACCGGAGAGAGGCAGGGAGTGTGAAGTGGCACAGGACTCCAAGCTGCAAGGAAGCATAAAATACCGGCGATACAGCTCCTCCACCCAAACTGGGTTATGTTTGACCTAACCCTAGAACTAGATCATACAGAGTAAAGCAGCGGCACATCGTCTTCTGCAATCAACTCCAACGTAGAGCCTGGGTTACAAACGTTTAACTCCGTCTGATACTAAACAGTGTGTGCTGGACACATTGATCGACAGCCGATTCTTATTATCGATTTGTTGTCGATTAATCAATTAGTTGTTTCAGCCCTAATGCAGACCCCCCCCAGACCAGCTACATCTGTGTATGCAGACCCCCCCAGACCAGCTACATCTGTGTATGCAGACCCCCCAGACCAGCTACATCTGTGTATGCAGACCCCCCAGACCAGCTACATCTGTGTATGCAGACCCCCCAGACCAGCTACATCTGTGTATGCAGACCCCCCAGACCAGCTACATCTGTGTATGCAGACCCCCCCAGACCAGCCATACTCAGACAGACGCTGGGGAAGCTGGCCGGATGCATTAAAAGCATTTGGCCAGCGTTCCCCTCCAGTGGGCAGCATTGGCGAGCGGCTGCAGGGCAGTGACCCGACTCCCGCAAGATCTCGCAGCGAGACAGCCTCCACAGCCCGGCGTCTGTTTGCTAACGCTGCCCGCCAGAGGGGAATGCTGGCTTTTAATGCATCCGGCCACCTTCCCCAGGCAATACTGAGCTCTGTTGAACAATGGTGGAAGTTTAGTTTGCAATGGATGGCCATGGATTGCGTAAGCCTGCCAACAGCGACAATGTATTCCACCCCTGGCAGGTCCTATCATACTAACCTAATGACTGCTCTTATGGGATAAATTTACTTATTGAGGACCCAATCCTTTCTGAAGCTCCCTGCAGATCAAGGTTTAAATAGAACCTGCGGGGGGAGCACCTGTGACAGGGAGGGGTGCTTGCCCAAAGGGTTGTCAACCCTTATATTATACAAAATACACGAGAGGGGCAGCGCTCAACCTGAACTACGCTTTCAGTGCGGGTGCATCTCAAGAGAACATGATATACAACAAAACAAGAGGAGAGCACACCAACATTTTATTCAAACACAAAAGAAACCACAACAGCAGCTAAATTCATTTAAACAGAGATTTTCCAGATTTAACCCTTTTAAATGCTTACAAGCATTTGAATTATTGCAAGGGTTAAGAACTACAGTGTCTTTTGAGGGGGTTAAGAAATGTTTGTAAGCATTTAAAGGGTTAAATCTGGAAAATCTCTGTTTAAATGAATTTAGCTGCTGTGGTTTCTTTTGTATTGTTTGAATATGTTGGTGTGCTCTCCTCTTGTTTTGTTGTATATCATGTTGTCTTGAGATGCACCCGCACTGAAAGCGTAGTTAAGGTTGAGTGCTTCCCCTCTCGTGTAAAATATAACACTTTGTGTAAAAAAATCCAAGTCTATGGGATTCCCCCGTGTAAGCCTGTCGAATTGAAACACAGAAAATCTGGGCATTTTGCTGCAATTCAGCATTCTGTGAATAGAAGCCAAAATAGTATTCTATGGAAGTGTTTCCCAACAGTGTCCTCAGGTTCTCCTAACAGGCTGGATTTTAAGGATCACCTTGGAAATGCAGACTGAATGCTGCAATCACTGAGCAGCAAATCATATCACCTATGCTGTGCTTCACCTATTCTGCAAACCTGGCGTACTAGGGGGACCTGAGGACAGGTTTGAGAACCACTGCTCTATGGCTGTTGGTGAATTGACAGCCTTGTGAATAGCCAGATTGCACCAATGGTGATTTTATCGCCTTTTCGGGGCCAATTCGGCGGTTGGAGAATAACCCCCTTAAATGTGGTTAAAAAAGTGTGTAAGGCTGGGTTCACACCTGCACGTTTTTTGACGCGCGTATCGCACAAACGTAAAAGAACGCGCATTGCAGCGCATTCACGGCCATAGACTGTAGCATGAATGTGCTGCAATGCGCCCCAAAGATGCTCCCGTACTTCTTTGGGCATAGGACGTTTTACAGCGTGTTCCTGCGCACTGTAAAATGCCCAGGTGTGAACGGGCCCCATAGGAAATCATGGAATTTCTGTGCTTGGGCGTTGTACAGCGAGCAGGAACGCGTTGTAAAATGTGTGTGTGTGTGTGTGTGTTTCACACCCTCCACTTCAAACAAGAAGGACACCGAGAACAAACGGTTCTCCGCTGGCCTTCCTCATGCACTGAATCTATTTGAAGGTACACACGAATCCCCATGGTGGCTTACTGACTCCAGAATAGAATACAAGCAGTGGCGTTGTACAGATTTGTGGCTCCCAAATATCACAAGCCACTGATATAACTGCTGGCTTCTCACAGAGCTGGTTATGGCACTTGTTGGCATTTTTAAGGGAGTTCACATGTCTAAGATTGTCCAAGCTCATGTAAACACAAGACGGATGCTCCTGTGGACTGAGAGATCACTGGTGTTTGCTCTGTGTTTTTGGATAAGTAGGTCATGGTTATTTCTGCCAACATTCCTGATCCTCCAGATGATTTCCTTGCCGGCGGCCAATAGCGAGACTGAAAGTATGCACCGCAGTGACTGCTTCCGCAGGAGTCACTGCAACATTAAACTGGTTTAGTGAACACGGATATAACGGGAGATAAAAACCCAGGCAGGCGTCCTAATAATAAAGCTCTCCTTAACCCATTGCTGTCTGAGAAAGACCAATGAGATCACAACCTACTTGATCGTGTGATGTCACCAGCCTAACGTCGTCTCAGCAGTTCTCATGTCCTCCTGCCCGACCCCCTGTTCGCTTGACCCCATTCTCTCGCACCTTATTCAGACTGTTCCACCAGTTATTGTCCCTGCATTGACTCATATTTTTGACCTCTCCCTCTCCTCTGGAGTCTTCCCCTCTGCATTCAAATGTGTTTTGATCACCCCCATCCTAAAGAAGCCATCTCTCGATCCCACCTCCCTCTCAAACTACTGACTCTTCTCTCTGCTCCCCTTTACCTCAAATCTTAGATCGCCTGCTCTATAACCGGCTCACCAATTTTCTTGCTGCCAACTCTCTACTTGACCCGCACTAGTCCTCTCCCTCCTTATTTTTGACTTTTCTGCTGCATTTGACACGGTTGAGTAGTCTCCTGCGCCTCACGCTGCGTCAAATTGGCCTCAGTGACCTCGCTCTCCTGGTTCTCTTCCTATCTCTCTCTCTTTTGGTCCTTCAGTGTCTCCTTTGGTGGCGCCTCTTCACCCCCAGTTCCTCTTTCAGTTGGGGTACCTCAAGTCTCTGTTCTGGGTCCCCTACTCTTTATCTATACTGCCTCCCCCAGCAACTTCATTTCCTCCCATGGACTCAAATATCCTCTCTATGCTGACACTCAGATCTACCTTCCCTCCCCCGATCTCTCTCCTCCGGTGTTGGACCGTGCTACTGCCGGCCTGTTGGCTGTCTCCGACTGGATGACCTCCCATTTCCTAAATCTTAACCTCTCTAAAACTGAACTTCTCGTCTTCCCTTCCTCTAAAACCTACATTCTTGCACCCATTTCCCTTCCGGTGAATGGTGCCACCATTACTTCTTCCTCTCAGGCTCTGGGCCCTTTTTGACTCTGATCTATCCTTCTCTCGTCACATGCAGTCGCTAACCAAATCTTGCTACTTTCACCTCAAAATCATTGCACGCGTCCATCCCTGTCTTAATCAGGACTCTGCTAAAACGCTCTTCCAAGCTCTTTTTATTTCCCGCTTTGACTACTATAACCTCCTTCTCTCTGGCCTTTTAATAGATCCCAGATTCTCCCTCTGCAGTCTGTAATGAACGCCTGTGCCAGACTCCTCCACCTCACATCTCGCACCTCTCACACCTCATCCCTTTTCAGGGTTATTCAGAGAGCGTGAAAAGCAGGAGAATGACTGACTGGAGAATGAAAAATTCTAGGTCAAAATAGCCGATTTGGAAAGTGAGATAAATGGGAGAATTTTTCTGGTTTGGCTATTTTGACCTAGAATTTTTCATTCTCCAGTCATTCTCCTGCTTTTCACGCTCTCTGAATAACCCTGTTTGTCAATCTATACACGGGCTCCCTGTTTCCATTAGAATCCAATTCAAAACACAGTACTGGTGCTCACCTACAAAGCTCTCCATAACTGCGCCCCTGACTACAGCTCCTCCTTTTATTAGCAAGGACATCCCGTCCCGACCACTTCGCTCGGCCAATGATCTGATGCTAACTCCCGCCTTCCGGACTTCTCCCGAGTTGCCCCCTTTCTATGGATCTCCCTCCCTCGCAACATTCAGACTCCCTGTTTCTCCAGTCCTTCAAGAAGTCTCTGAAAACACATTACTTCAGATTAGAACTGTGCATTTCTTACACCATCTTCCCACCCAACCCACATGCACCCCACTACTTCAAGTCCTCTATTTACACTCACCTAGTGTGTCACCCCTCTCCTCTTAGATTGTAAGCTCTTGTGCAGGGTCTTCTCTCCTACTGGTCTGTGTTTTAACTTGAATGTATATTGTTGTTCGGTCCCACACATTGTACAGCGCTACGAAACTTGTTAGCGCCTTTATAAATGCTTGTGACTGGTTCAAATTATTTTTCGTTCTTCTTTCTATGCACCGTGAAGTGTATATGGAATATATTTGTTTTATACAATAGATGGCACATCCCACACACCCGTCAATCAAGTCGTTGGCACGTATGTTTGGATTGGTGGTATATGCACGTCGCCCGCAGTAGAAGTGACATTCACGGCGACTGCAGCACCCAATGCTACATGCAGGGTGTTGTGCCTCCTTCTAAAAGATGTAGCGGAGACCATAAAGAGTCAAAAAGATGTGGAATAAAATACACAAGCCATAAATGTCCTTTAATCAATTTATTACCACATAGGAGCAGCCCCCATCCTCACTGTAACCACAAAAAGCTCAACAAACTTTACTGCTGCATCACTACAGCAGGGAGCGGGCAGAATACAGGGAGATCTCTGGTGGATGACTGACACTGCTTTACAGGACAATCTTTACTGCTGCATTACAGCAGCCAGGGATTTGGCAGAATACAGGGAGAGCTCTGGGGTCACTCACTGCTGTACAGGGGGTTATAATGACTGAAAATCCCTGTACAGTACAGATACAAGGGGTTACTGTAATTTCCATACACAGGCATTAGTCCATGATTATTATCAATGCAGCTTCCAAAAAAAATCTCATTATGATCACTACAAACCCCCATAAACAGGAGCGCTCACCGCTTTGTCTATCTGCATCACATACCCTTTATTTCACACAATGGCAATTTCTGCCTGTATGCTAATAATGCAGACCCCATTTGACATTGTATAAGAGAAGGAAACCATCTAGAGTTCTCAACCTTTTATCCTAGCAGTGTTTCTGTAAAGACGAGCTTGGCAAATTCAGGTGCCAGGTGGCCACTGGCTTATAGCTCCTAAAATGTGTGAATTGATGCATGGAAACCTACACAGGCATCAGCTACAATTTATTAATTCCTAATTATCACATAAATTTGTCAAGCTGTGGCTGAACGAGGGGAGCAAATGAAAACATTTGATTACTATACCATTACAAAAAAAACCAGTATGCCAGAAAAGTGCAGTTTTCCAACACAAATCACTTGGCACATCTCACGATGGTACATTACCAAGCCTGATTTCTGTACGTCTGTCCAAGGCACTCAGTCCTCAGTGGGGACGTGTGTAATACACATGTGTTCGGCAGGGTATTAGTGTCCCAGTGATGGTGCGGACATCATGCGTGATGACAGATCGGAATCGTGTGTCCCCACGTTGCCGCATGTCTGTTCCTCGGTTAGCGCAGAATGTTTTTAAGGCCAGGTCTGCTTTTTGGGTTAAGTAGTTGTTTTGTTTTTTTATTTTATTTTCAGACGTCAAATAAAAATGGATGTCAGCAAGCGTCTAGGTTTGGCAATGTGAAGAGCTTGGAGGATTAACAGACGTAATTGATATCGCAGTCCATGGAGCAGGTTCTGGGCATTTTTATTAAGCGCCAACACATTCCGCAGCGCTGTACAAGTTGCAATGGTTAAAGACCGGACAATTCTACATTACATACAGGAGGCTGGTCAGTATTCCTGCCAGCAGATACAGGAGGACATGAGGACCCTATTCCCGTGGGAATTTTACAATCTAGATGGGTGAGGGGGTTAGAAACAGGAGAGGGGGGCTGCAGTGATGAGTTAATGCAGGGAGAGGTGAGGACTGTTTTTGGGTCGGTCAGATGTCTTGTTACGGAGTCGGGTGGTAGGCTTCCCTAAATAGAAGGGTCTTTTAGGGAGCGTTTAAATGAAGCCAGATTTGGGGACAGTCTGATATTGCGAGGGAGCGCATTTCATAGAGTCGGCGCCGCACGAGAAAAGTCCTGCAATCTGGCATGTGAAGAGGTAATGGTGGAGGATGCCAAGAGCAGGTCATTGCTGGATCTTAGGGGACGGGCTGGGGTGTATTTTTTTTTTTTGTTTTCACTCCAGTTTTTTTGGGGTGACATACAGCAGGAGACCCCCTCTACAAGCTTTCATTAGTCAGTGGCGGCTTAGGCTGGCCTTCCACTGGCACTGTATCTGTGCGATGGTGCGATCATCCGATCTCATCTAAAGTTGTCCGGCCGATCCTACAACAGGTGAATCAGCCCTCTTCCACTGCATCCGACCACCATCGGACGTCTTCAGAAGATTTTATGCGATTTTTACAACAGATTAGCGATCCTTCTGCTTTTTCATGGGATTTGGTCAGATGTAATCGGACGATCCAGTACAATTTACATGAAAAAGATGAATTGTATAGTTAAACCAGGAAATTGCCCCATTCAGTTAGACAGGCCATAGGATACAATGTAAAAAATTTAAATACACAAAAAGTTTTTGGGCAGCGCTCCTCCGTATATAGAACAATGGAAAAACAAAAAACAAGCACACCAGATAAGGGGGAAAGGAAAGAAAGAGATTTTCCTTACAGCAAAGAAGTATATCTCCTTCTTTGTGATCTCCTTAAGCTTCTTTCAATAGGAGAATGCGTATGTTATCTTGTATGTACCTCAAAAAGAGGGGAAAAGGTTACATAACGTAATATGTTGAAATAATTGCTTAAAAATGTTTAAACCGCCAAGTGTGCACTCACGGTTTGTGAGAGCTTCCAGCTCTCATATGGTCGCCTCTCAAGTGTTAGGTGGGCCGACTTGATTGCCCGTATCTCCGGATAGGTAGTTCTCCCGATGCTCTTCGTCTCCCAAACTATTGGGTACTTTGGGGCAGCTCACAAAGGTAAACAGAAAAACCTTTTTATTTTTTATAGCCTTAAAACGAAAGGCATTTATTTCTAATACATAAAAGTTGAACAATAAAAGCAAGCGGCTATACGCGTTTCGCACCTTCCCGGCGCTTCATCAGTACCAAGAAAAGTAGGTAAAATAGAAGTTACCGTACCGTACCGTCCTTTTATGTCAAATGAGAGGAACCGCCTAACTCGATGCGTCCCGGCACGATGATCTCAGCGCAGCCCAATGACGTCCGTCGTAGCCATCTCCATGGATCCCCATGTTAACAAAGCAATAGGGCGGTCTCTGTCCGCCGCAAAGTCCCGGACGATAGAGAAGGACATGATGCACACATTGCCCTGATCAACCCAAGTCTGACTGGCACATAGTGTTCAATGGTCATTTCCCCGGAGAGATAAATACATATACCAGAGCGGCACATAAAAAAGAGAGAAAAAAGGAATTAAATTAAAACAATCCCAACATAAAAATCCTACATAGAAGATGCATAGGAATACATAAAATTCACATAGGTCACAATAAAAGAAGGAGCAGCCTCTCAATGTGATTTATAAAAAATGGCACAATTCGAAATCGGTATTCAATCCGTGAGGAATAAGTGTGTTAAAATGGAAAATTAACCTCCTTTCTTCTTAATTTTATTAAAAAAAAATAAAAAAAAAATCTTCTCCGCGCCAGTTCTTCTTCAATTAAGTGGGAAAAAAAGTAGGCCAACAGGTGTTCCATCATGGTAGTCTCTAAAATGTGCAGAAACAATATGATGTTCGTATTGGTTTCTTATGTTTCGTATATGTTCCATAATTCTGGTGTGGAGAGGTCTGGTAGTCCTTCCAATATACATTTTGTTACATGGACAGATTAAAGCGTAGATCACATTCTTAGATTGACAGGTAGTGATTCCTTTCAATTTGTAGTTAATCTCATGAGGAAAATCAGTTATAGTTTGTTTTCTTAGATTAAGATTTCTGCACACATTACAAGATCCACACCTGTAAAAGCCTTCTTTAATCTGAAATGGATTTTCCACTTTTTGACTTTTTTGACAATTTATAGCTTCTCACGATTTTTGTTTAATATTCTTTGCCCCTCTATTTACAATTTTCGGCTTATCGCCTAAAATTTCTTTTAAAACAGGGTCTTCAAGTAAAATAGGCCAATATTTTTTGAAGATTTGGTTAATTTCTTTGGACTGACAATTAAAATTGTAAATAAGTGGAATTGTCGGAGGTCCATTTTCTGTTGTAATCAATCGGGATTTATACTGTAACATTTCTTTTCTATCTCCTGTTTTTGTCTTCATTATAACTGCATTAAGGTGTTCTTCCTTGTATCCCTTTTCAGTGAAATCCTGTTTGACCTTCTGAACTTGCTCATCAAAAATGTGATCTTCTTTACAGTTCCTTCATATCTGGGTAAATTGGCTACCTGGTACGCTTTGAAGCCTTATCTGAGAGTGGCAGCTGGTTGATTGGATAAAACTGTTAGTATGACGGAAGGGGATGTTGTTCCGCCTGCGGGTGTGCTCAATCTGCGTGACCCCTTCGCTTACCGCTGGCCCGACTACCGAGTGACGCGCACTCGGCGTCTCGTGCGGCCTGACGTGACCCTGGGGAAGGGTTAGCGGGCGGTGGAGGGGACCCCTGCCTGGAACCAGCCCGACCACTGAGCCATACGGCACTCAGCGTCCGAGCAGCTGGCTCACTGACCTTGTGGGTGTGGGACGTCCGTGGAGATCGGATCTGCCAGCCACGGAGGAATCTTCGGATCTATGTGGGAAACGTTTCGGATCTTGCGGGAAACGTTTCCGATCGCGGTGCGGGTAACTTTTCGGATCCCAATGGAGGACTGACCTTTCGGATCGGATCGGCTGAAAGGAACTTCGGATCTGGCAGAAGGGCGAGGGATTCGGATCTTCCCGCAATCCCTCGCAACACCGTAGCGAGGTACGCGGCCGCGCCCTTCGGTTCGGATCTCCGTCTCTCTGAGAACCGAATCTTCCTGCGCTGCGCCTCTGCCCTGCTACTCGATGCAGGCACAGAGCGCTCGCTTCGGTTCGTACCTGGATGGACACCGTACCCTGAGATCGCGGGGACTCTCAGATACGAAAATACGGCACGGAAATAAGACACACCAGTCAAAGCTGAATGCACTGCAGGAACTTCTTTTATTGTTTACAGTCCAAGCATTTATTACCTCTGCACACAATTAGAATACAATGGGACTCCTTGCCCGCCCTCCCAGGACCCATTGGCCCTTGGCCTTCAGGGAGTCGCCAATTCGGACCGGATGGTCCGAATCGGCCATTTTGCGATCCGAACCGGATGGTTCGGATCGGCCATTTTCCGAATCGAGAATTCTTAACTGCGCCACAAGGTGATCGGAAAATGGCGGCGAGCAAGGCAACAAAGGGGAAAATACATTACACAATAAACCAACGGGAACACTTTATTACACCACACAATCACATCTAAATAAAAGTACTTATAAAATTAGGTGCGTGCCACCACACCCAAGTGTCCATGTCACCACTGTCACTGCACCGCCCCTGGCTGAGGGTGCTGGGCCATTCCGTGACAGTTAGCATCTACAGATTTAAAATAAGTCTTATTCTTGATCTCCATATTTTCAATGTAAATGGTGAGGTCCAGAAAATTGATGGCTTGTCTGCTAAACTGGGTGTGCAGAACGATCCCCCAATCGTTGTTATTGAGTTGTTAAAAGATTTTTTTCAACTGTGACTCAGTTCCCTTCCAAATGAAAAAGAGATCGTCAATAAATCGTTTGTATAGTATAAGGTTCCATGGCCTGCCACCCGAACCCAAAGACCACTGGGCTTCCCAGTGCGCCATAAATAGGTTCGCGTAGCTGGGTGCGAAACGAGTCCCCATAGCTGTCCCAGTTCGCTGCAAGTAAAAATCCCCCTCAAAAATAAATTGTTGTTCAGTATGAAGTCTATACCCTCAATGATAAAATCAACTTGCTCTACTGGATATGTGGAATGTATATTGAGAAAGTGTCTAACTGCCTGACTTCCCTTAGAGTGGGGTATTATCGTATACAAGGAATGAACCTCACAGGTTGCCAAGATAGAATCTTGTTCCCATTGTATTTCTTCTAGTAGTTGTAATAAATTCATAGTATCTCGTAAATAAGATGGATTCCTAACCACAATTGGTTGCAGGAGGGTGTCGATGTATTGGGAGAGCCTGCTGGTAATAGACTCTATCCCAGAAATAATTGGGCGACCAGGGGGATTGATAGGATCTTTGTGTATTTTAGGAAGTAGGTACAAGACGGGAATCTTTGGATACAAAATATCCAAATAGTTAAATTCCTTTTCACTCAGAATGGAGTTTTCTTTACCTCGTATGAGCAACTCCCTACACTTTTCTTGAATCTGTTTGGTAGGGTCGCTCAACAGGAGTTGGTAGGTATAATTGTCATTTAGTTGCCGTCTAGCTTCACTATTATAATAATCAGGATCAAGAAGAACAATCCCGCCGGCTTTATAATAGTGGTGTCTTCTTGTAAGGTTTTTAAAGAGGCAAATTCTTCCTTAGAGAGGTTAAATTTGGATCTATTTGGTTTAGTAATGGCATTGATATCTCTCATGCACATGTGCTGAAAACCTCCAATTTCTTTAGATACCGTATGTTTTGGAAAAAACGTGGATGCTTCCTTTAAATGAGTATGGACAAACTCACTGGAAACTGGAGGACGCTCCAAGGGGTTTTTAAGAAAGAATTTTTTTAAACATAACTTTCTCTTAAACTTCTCCAAATCCAAAAACATTTCAAATTTGTTCAGGGGAACACTGGGAGCAAATTTTAGTCCTTCAGTACTTTTATCTCAGTTTTATTCAATATCCTCTTTGTGAGGTTGAAGATGCCTTTCATATCAATATCCTCAATCATCTTTTTGGTGGTGGACCTTCCTCCTCTAGTTCGTCTTGTCTTTCTAATGATCTTTTCTTTGGAATCAATGTTGTTCTTTTTGGTAGTGGAGGTAGCTGAACAATATTTAGATCTGGTTCTAACGGTATATTTCGTTGGTTTAGCGGTATATGCATTTCCCCCGATGACCTGGGAAAATCCTCATCTTTATCTTTTTGTCTCAATACTTCAAACCGATTGTTAGTAGAAAGGGCATGGTCACAAAGACCATACTTATTCCAACTAGATTTCCATTGATAGTGGGATGGAGAGAGAGGGTTACCACTATCAGATTGGGGATCACTTGAAATTTCTTGTGTCCTCCTCGTATCTGAGTAGGTTTTGGATTTTGTTCCATTAGTGATTTCTTCCGCAAATTGCCCCTCCTTTTACTCTAACAGGAATCCTACTTGTACCACTTTTCTTTGGGTGGTTAATGCTATCCTGAGTTGATGGTAAAGAAGGGGCAGTAACACTTCCTGGTGTTACCTTCTTTTTTCAATTTTCGAATATTGGAAAGTTATTCATTTTATGTATTTATCTCTCCGGGGAAATGACCATTGAACACTATGTGCCAGTCAGAGACTTGGGTTGATCAGGGCAATGTGTGCATCATGTCCTTCTCTATCGTCCGGGACTTTGCGGCGGACAGAGACCGCCCTATTGCTTTGTTTACATGGGGATCCATGGAGATGGCTACGACGGACGTCATTGGGCTGCGCTGAGATCATCGCGCCGGGACGCATCGAGTTAGGCGGTTCCTCTCATTTGACATAAAAGGACGGTACGGTACCGGGACGGTAACTTCTATTTTACCTACTTTTCTTGGTACTGATGAAGCGCCGGGAAGGTGCGAAACGCGTATAGCCGCTTGCTTTTATTGTTCAACTTTTATGTATTAGAAATAAATGCCTTTCGTTTTAAGGCTATAAAAACAAAAACGGTTTTCTGTTTACCTTTTGTGAGCTGCCCCAAAGTACCCAATAGTTTGGGAGACGAAGAGCATCGGGAGAACTACCTATCCGGAGAAACGGGCAATCAAGTCGGCCCACCTAACACTTGAGAGGCGACCATATGAGAGCTGGAAGCTCTCACAAACCGTGAGTGCACACTTGGCGGTTTAAACATTTTTAAGCAATTATTTCAACATATTACGCTATGTAACCTTTTCCCCTCTTTTTGAGGTACATACAAGATAACATACGCATTCTCCTATTGAAAGAAGCTTAAGGAGATCACAAAGAAGGAGATATACTTCTTTGCTGTAAGGAAAATCTCTTTCTTTCCTTTCCCCCTTATCTGGTGTGCTTGTTTTTTGTTTTTCCATTGTTCTATATACGGAGGAGCGCTGCCCAAAAACTTTTTGTGTATTTTGACTGTGACTTTGAGGTATTGGGGAGAATACCTTAACCTTTGGGTTCTGTACAGCGATCCTCTCCCCCCATGGTATAAGGCTAGGGTCAGACGAACGCATTTTCACGTTGTCTGTGAAAAAGTGCGTTCGAACGAATGGACGCATTTTTTCACGGCGTACGCGATAGCGGTCATACGATACGCCTTTTCGTCCGTGATTTTGTACGGATCATCAATAAAACACTTTTTGTGTCTGGACATTATGTTGGCCGGACGTGTGCAGCGTCTGACGTCTCCTAATCACGCACACACGCCTCTAGCGGACGCAGCGCACTCTGTACGTCCGTACTAGAGGTTTGACGTTCTAGAAAAAATGCGTTCGTTTGCCACTTGCGTTGCGCGGACGAACTTTCGTGCGGCCGTACTTCGTGTGTTCCCCGGCATTGGACGTCATTTGCTGCTAGCACGGCCGTGATTTCGTGCGTCTAAACGCACGTTAAAACTGCTTTCGTCTGACCCTAGCCTTAGCGCACCACTACAATCCATTGTCTTCGTTTATCAATGTAAAAAATTAGTTTTTAATTTTTTTTTTCAACAGCTTTTAATTTTTTAATCTGCAGCAAAAAGCCTTTACTTTTTTTTTAATAGGTATTTTTCTGGATTTTTTTTTATTTTTCTCCCCGCAGCAGGGTTTTTTTTTTTTTTGTTCAGTAGCCTGTCTATCAGCCGATCTGGGTTGTCAAGACGCTTCCAGTGGACAACCCTGATCGGCCCTTGACATAGTCCGGTGGTGACCAAGACGACCAGCCTTAACCCCAAAACACTAACAGGGCTATTGAGAAAGGGGTGAAAATTCTAGGTCCATATAGTCAAACCAGAAAAATTCTCCCATTTGGTCAAGATTGTTCATTCTCCTGCCAATTCTCAAGGTTTTCACCTCTCTGAATAGCCCTGTGTTTTCCAGAAACCTGTGGAATCCTCCTGGTGTTGTTTTCACTGCACGTCCTTGCAAACCTGTCCCAAATCTATTCCTGAATGACAGGCGCAGGCATAGGAGTCTCATTTGGCTTCATCATTTATTTAAAGGCTGATGGATGAAATGCTCCTCCGCAGAGGCCGCGGTTATCCCATCCCGCATTTACTAGCCAGAGGGGAAGATTTAGAAGCCAGCTTGCAGGACCTGTGCTGTATATGTTCTAGTGGAAAGGCTTCCATGCTCTGTGGTTTATTTTTTTCCTTCCACCCACTGTCTCATGCACAAGGAATGCTGTGTATGTAGTAATAATCCGTGATTCATTGGGCGCAGCGGAAGCATCGTATGGCGTGTGCATCTGGAGGAAAACATGCTTTTGGAAGCGACTGAAGCAAATTAATCGCGAAGATCGATGATGCAAAGTCCCTTCTATAACACACTGTGGTTCCACCCGCCTGCCTAGTGCACCTCCGGCGATTAAATACAGCGAGACGCAATGTAAGGGGCTGTGTATTTAGTTATGTACTTCGATTTTTATTTTTATTTTTATTTTTTTCTCTCTACAAAAACTAGTGTAAATATAAAAAATTTTTTTTAAATAGAAATGAAAAGTTTAAAGGGCCGCTACCACCAAAAAATGGAATGTCCTTACTGTGTTTATTTTATGTTGCTGATATCTTACATGTGCTTTGTTTTTCTGTTTAGTTACAAAAATATTTTCCTGTCACTGCATGCATCCATTGTGATATTTTGTGTTGTGAACTCTTCTCTCCCCCCCCCCCCCCGGTATCTTTCCATCACTTACTCCATTCTATGGCCAAAGCCACACAGTGAGGAGCGAGTGGGTCCATCACTGACTCACATCATCTGTATTGTGTGGGATGTATTCAAAGGGCATCACCAGGGGGGTAGATTAGAAGTCTGGGCCGTCCACTGGGTCCATAGTCAGACGACCGACTTGGTTAATGCGGTCTTGCAGTGGAAGAGTCTGGATGACCCAGGTTGGCAAACGGACTGACCACCGAGCAAAAAAGAAAAACCTCCACTGCGGGGAGAAAAAAAACCCACTGTCCTTGGTGGTTTCAGCACAGCCCCATCGAGTGAGGCTAAAGAAACAAAAAAACTCGCCGAAGACTGCTGGGGTGGTTATAAACCTCCTGTTCCTAGTGCTGAAATGGGTTTCAGCACCAAGGACAGCAGTGCCGAACGTAAGCCGTCACGAAGGTGGGGGGAGCAATTTCACCGAAAAATACTTTTTTTTTTCTTCTTCTATAAAACCAATGACTAAAAAGGCTTTTTGCTGCGAATGAATAAAATCGAAAATCTTATTTTACATTTAAATCCTATAGGGCAATTTCCCGGCCGCAGCACAGCGGTTTAACTATACAATTCATATTTTTCATGTAAATTGTACCAGATCTTTCCAGCATCGTCCGACAAATCCAATTGAAATGGGAAAGATCACTAGTCTGTTGTGGTCACAAAAAATTGTCTGAAGTCATCGGATTCATTGGCAGAGTGCAAGTCACCTACATGTTGTGGGATCGTTCTGATGATTGCACAAATTCGGACCCAGTGGACGACCAGCATTAAGCTCCGTGTCGTATTATTATTATTATTATTATTATTCTTTATTTATAAAGCGCCAGCATATTCCGCAGCGCTGTACAATAAGCACAGTATAGACAGGGTTACAATACATTGAACAACATTTGACAAACAGTACAGGAGGAGATGAGGGCCCTATTCCCGTAGGAACTCACAATCTAGGAGGGTTGGGGTTGGAAACAGGAGGAGAGGACTGTAAGGTGAGAGTGATTGATGGTTGCATCAGTGAGTTGGGTGGTAGGCTTCCCTAAATAGGAATGTTTTCAGGGAGCGTTTGAGGAAGAGAAGTTAGGGGAAAGTCTGACAGCACGAGGGAGAGCGTTCCAGAGAGTGGGGGCGCGTGAGAAATCCTGCAGTCTATCATGGGAAGAGGTGATGCGGGGAGAAGCTAGGCGCAGGTCACTGTTTGACCTTAGGGAGCGGGCTGGGGTGTATTTGGTGATTAGTGAGGACAGGTAGTGGGGCGCTGAGTTAGTGAGGGTTTTGTAGGTAAGGATAAGGATTTTGAACTTAATTCTGCAGTGGATGGGGAGCCAGTGAAGGGACTCGCAGAGGGGAGCGGCAGAGACAGAGCGGCGGGTGAGGTGAATTAGCCTGGCGGAGGCGTTCAGGATGGATTGTAGGGGGGAGAGGCGGGACAGAGAGGAGGCCAGATAAGAGATTATTGCAATAGTCGAGTCGGGAGATTACCAGGGCGTGTATGAGTTGTTTTGTGGTGACAGCGGTAAGAAATGGCCGAATTCTGGAAATATTACGCAGTTGGTATCGGCAGGAGGAGGAAAGAGACTGGATGTGGGGGATGAAGGAAAGAGCAGAGTCAAGTGTAACTCCAAGACAGCGAACTTGGTTTGATGGGGAGATGGTGATACCCTCCACCGTGATAGAGAAGTCAGGGTGGGGAGGCATTAGAGGGAGGAATAAGTAGGAGCTCAGTCTTTGACATGTTGATCTTTAGGTGGTGGGAAGCCATCCAGGAGGAGATGCCAGATAAACAGTCACTGACTTTTGAAAGGACAGGGGGAGAGAGATCAGGGGTAGAGAGTAGATCTGAGTGTCATCAGCGTAGAGGTGGTAATTAAAGCCAAAGCTGTTGATGATTTTGCCCAGGGAGGAGGTGTAGATGGAAAAGAGCAGAGGACCAAGGACAGAGCCTTGAGGTACACCAACAGATAGAGGCAATGAAGAGGAGGAGTTACCAGCAAAGGACACACAGAAGGACCTGTTGGATAAATAGGAGTCAACCCAAGCAAGTGCAGTGTCACCGAGACCCAGAGAGTTGAGGGTCTGTAGAAGGAGGGTGGTTCAACAGTGTCAAAAGCAGCCGAGAGGTCAAGCAGGATGAGAATAGAATAGTGGCCGTGTTTTTTAGCAGTTAGGAGGTCGTTGGTGACTTTGGTGAGGGCAGTTTCAGTTGAGTGTAGCGGACGGAAGCCAGATTGCAGGGGTCAAGTAGGGAATTGGAGGACAGGAAAAGGGAGAGGCGGTTGAAGACTAGTTTTTCTAAGAGCTTTGATGTGAAGGGAAGCAGGGATACAGGGCAGTAGTTGGATGGAGAGTTGGTGTCTAGGGATGGTTTCTTTAGTAAAGGGGTAACTAGCGCGTGTTTGAAGGCGGATGGAAAGGAGCCAGTGGAGAGAGATAGGTTGAAGATGTGTGTGAGAGCAGGGGTGAGGGAGGAGGAGAGGGGAGGAATTAGATGTGAGGGAATGGGGTCGAGCGGGCACGTGGTGAGATGTGAGGAGGACAATAAGGAATTGACTTCCTCCTCAGTGGTGGGAGGAAGCGGCAGAGGGTGGCAGAGGGGACCTGTGTGGGAGTGAGGTGGCAGATAACTATCTTGTGTTGGGATGTTGCTTCTGATAGTTAGAGTTTTATTGAGGAAGTAGTCTGCCAGGTCTTGAGCGCTGAAGGCAGCTGAGGGGGAGGTGCAGGTGGGTGGAGGAGAGGGTGTTGAAGGTGGACCAGAGCCGTTTAGGGTTGGAGGACAGCGTAGATATAAGAGATGAGAAGAAGGATTGTTTGGCCAAGTGGAGGGCAGAGGTGTATGACCGGAGAATAAACTTGAAGTGAACAAAATCAGCTTCAGAGCGGGATTTCCTCCAGGCACGCTCTGCAGTGCGGGAGCATCTTTGCAGGTAGCGAGTTTGGAGGGTGTGCCAGGGCTGAAGCTGGCGGCGTGGGGCCTTGCAGAGTCGAAGAGGAGCAAGAGTGTCTAGAGCAGAGATAAGCGTAGTGTTGTAGTGATTAGTGGCAGCATCAGGGCAGGTGAAGGATGATGTATGAGGGAGGTGGTGAAGTAGGTTGGAGAATTGATGGGGTCCACAGCATGTAGAGTTCTGCGAGTGTGGTGCGGCGGGGGGGGGAGCAGGGTGTTTAGGAAGTCCAGATAGGTTGAAAGAGAGAAGGTGGTGGTCAGAGAGATGGGAAAGGGCGACATTTGAACTCAGAAATGGAGCAGAGGTTGGAAAAGACCAGGTCAATAACGTGACCATCGCGGTGGGTAGGAGGAGGGAGGATTGTGTGAGTCCAAGGGAGGACGTGAGTGAAAGAAGTTTGGAGGCAGCAGGAGCGGAAGGATCGTCAATGGGAATGTTGAAGTCCCCGAGAATTAGGCATGGAAGATTAGAAGACAGGAAGTGAGAAAGCCAGGTAGCAAAGTGGTCAAAGAACTGGGAGGTTGGTCCCGGTGGGCGGTAGATGACTGCCACCCTGAGAGCCAGAGGAGAGAACAGGCGGATGCAGTGTGTGTCTCGAAGGAGAAGGAGAGGGATGGGGGTGGAGGGAGATGCTGGTAGGTGCAGGTGGGAGAGAGCAGGAGCCCGACCCCGCCACCATTTCTCTCACCCGGTCTGGGGGTATGGCTCAAGTGTAGACCGCCATGTGAGAGAGCAGCAACGGAGGCCGTGTCAGAGGGAATTAGCCAGGTTTCAGTTAAAGCTAGGAGGTTGAAGGAGTTTGAAAGGAAGAGGTCATGGACGGCTGTGAGTTTTTGTTGCACACAGAGCGAGCGTTCCAGAGGGCGCAGGAGAAAGAGGACAGGCGCTGAGGGATTATGGGAATGAGGTTGCTGGGCTTGCAGGGAGGTGATTTATGTGCGATGGAGATAGGATGAGAGGGAAGTATTGGATGTGTTGTGGGGCCAGGGTTAGGGGATATGTCACCTGAAAAGAGTAACAGCAGGAGGGTGAGAAAGAGAAGGTGGGAATGGGATTTGTGGGAGTGGGAGGCAGCACGAGAGTTAGAGGAGACCATGTTCTGAGGAAACAAAGGAGCTCATGCGAGGCCATCATGTGGGACGAGAGAGGGAGGGAGAGATGCAGATAGTGTAGGGGTCAGTGGTAGAGGGGCAGGAGTTCCATTTAAGGAGAAAGGTAAAAGTAAAGAGGAGAAGCGTGAGAGAAAGCATGAGAGAAGTCGTATCTCACTCCGCTGCCATCTCTCATCTCCGCCTGGAGAATAATACCCTCCCTCCTGCTACCTTTATCTAAACATTCCCTTCTCCACCTAATTAACTGTTAAATAATATAGATTAGATAAACAAGTGCCACAAAGCTTTTGGTAAAGGTTTCATCATGGGAAAAATACGCAAAATTAAAACGAGATCAAACCTAATTTTAGTGTTCCTTTTTACATTTACTTCAAAGAAAAAGCAGTGTGTGGTTTTATTTGTAATGCACAAGTAATCTAGGTACCGGTTATGTACTGTGTGTGGGAGTGTAAGGCAGCACCTTCTTCTGCACTCCTGATCCCCCATAAAAGCGCTCTCCTATTTTTAATATACTTCATATAGCCCCAACATATTCTGTGGCGCTGAACAACCTGGATAATACACATAGGAAACCACCAGGCCTGTAAGGGTTAAGCTTTTGATCAAACCACATTTTCTGATTGAAACCACTATATAGCTCTCCAAATTACATTGGTGTGTTATTACATTTTATATGGAAAGTTCATTTATTTTCCAGTTTCCCTTTCATGGGCCTAAAACATGGATGTCACAGTGACGCGGTATGCTTGGGTGACCCCGTTCCCAAGGGAACTTGCCATCTCTGTGCTGTGTCTGAGATTTCAACCTACGTCTCCATAGTCGTAGGGCAGCAGTGTTACCTCTACCCTAACCTAGCCGACATTTTGGCGTTGTTAACGTTACGTCCGTACAGGTTGATTGTCGTTTATTCAGAATTCTTAAATTCTAAATATTTTTGTCAGCCCATAGAAGTAGAAAATCGCACACCTGACCTCATGTGACAGGGGATAGAATTATTTAAAAAAAAAAAAAAAATCTAAAGCTATTAAATTTGTATAAAATGCCCTTCGGACTGTGTATATGGACGATAAAGGAGTTTCGAGTTCAGACGTTTGTCCCATCCCCAACATAAGTAAATATTTCAAAATCGTTCCTTTTCCCAAACATTTTGTATTAGTGGTGCTCAACAACCTTAGGCCTCTAGATGTTTTGGAACTACATCTACCATGATTCTCAGCCACTCATCGGGTTGGAAGGACCTCATGGGAAATGTAGTTCCCTTGGAGGGCCACGGTTGGCTGACCCGGGCTGTCTACCATAGTTGTCCAACATTTGGAACTGCCTGTAAGGTATTTCTCAAACTAGGGATGCACCGATACGATACTAGTATCGGTGCCGATACTGCCGTTTGCACGAGTACTAGGTACTTGTGCAAAAGGCCCGATACACCCCCCCCCCCCGATACTGGAAGCCAGCGCTGTGCCGGCTTGCCGGTATCCGCAGGGCTGGGAAAGCTGGCCGCGGCCTCCAGGCGCTTCTGTGACGTTGCCTCCTAGCTGGAGGCCACGTCACAGAAGCGCCAGCGGCGACGTGATTGTGCCGCAGCAGCGTGATCGGACCTCAGGATAGCTTAGTATCGCTGCCGCCGGAAGGGAACGCCGGCCGCGTGCTTTTCATGCACGTGGCTAGCTTCCCTAGCGTAATAGGTGAGCTCTGGGGGATCTCTTCTCTCTCTCTTTTCTCTCTCTCTTTTCTCTCTCTCTTTTCTCTCTCTCTTTTCTCTCTCTCTTTTCTCTCTCTCTTTTCTCTCTCTCTTTTCTCTCTCTCTTTTCTCTCTTTTCTCTCTCTCTTTTCTCTCTCTTTTCTCTCTCTCTTTTCTCTCTCTCTTTTCTCTCTCTCTTTTCTCTCTCTCTTTTCTCTCTCTCTTTTCTCTCTCTCTTTTCTCTCTCTCTTTTCTCTCTCTCTTTTCTCTCTCTCTTTTCTCTCTCTCTTTTCTCTCTCACGGCACAGATGCTGCAGAACCGATTGGCAGTTGAGATTTATTCTTTTTTAAATTTGTTTTTGACTTGGTTAGTTAGGCTCTACCTACCTGGTTGGTGTTGCATCGCTTTTATGGGATGGCTGTTGGTGGGAAATTACAGAAAATATCTACACAATAATAGAAGACTTCACTGCTACCTATTTTGTGTTTTTATTAATGTTCTGTTTTTTGAGCTTTTGTCCCATTAGTTCGCAACTTACAACAGGCCTATTCCCTTTTCTTTCTGTACAGGCTGTGGAATCGATCCAGGCAGAAGACGAAAGTGCCAAACTGTGCAAGCGGCGGATCGAGCACCTGAAGGAGCACAGCAGCGATCAGACGGCGGCGGCCAACATGTGGAAGAAGAAAAGGATGGATCGCATGATGGTGGAGCACCTCCTGCGCTGTGGCTACTACAACACTGCCGTAAAGCTCGCCAGGCAAAGCGGGATTGAAGTAAGTTGAGCCCGACGAGCATAAATGTGAGCGCCGAGCCGCCTCCTGCCATGAATCTTATCACGAAGCCAAGCTGATATCTAAATGTTGAGTTGTCAATCAATATTTAACCTTTTTTTTGTGTGTTTATGGCATATATATATATATATATATATATATATATCTCCTATCTGTGATTCCATAAATCACTGAAATATGATACAAAGCGGGCTGGCTAAAAAGTCTAAAGGATCGTTGTGGCTGCGGCTGCGACATAACACAATGAAATATTTAAATTTTAAAAATACTTTGTGGGCCCCCCCCCCGGCCTGTTAGACTAACCATGGATTCTGAATATCTCCTACTTAAGCATCAGTAATTTTGTGTCCTCCTACAAAAGTACCTTACAAGTCCAGTCATAACTTCAGTTACAACAATCACCAAGTGATCGTAAATGAAGGTTAATGCTGGCCGTCCACTGGCATCGTAGTCGGGAGACCGACTTGGTCACCAGACTGGACAATGCCATCGGCCGATCAGGGTCGTCGACTGGAAGAATCATCTGTGATCGGCTGATGGAGAGGCCGCCGAATGGGAAAGAGAAACCCCGCTGTGGGGAGAGAAGAAAACTGTCTTTGGTCCTGAAACGGTTTCAGGACCAAAGGACAGCCCCCATAGAGCGCAGCTGAAGAAGTGAGGGGGTGGGGGCAGCAAAGCCTAAAAAGTCCAGAAAAATACCAAAAGAAAATCTCTACAAATATCAATAAATAGGCTTTTTGCTGCGGATTAAAAAAAAATAAACCGTTAAATAGTATTTTTACAATGAATCCTATGGGCTTCGCACTGAATCAGTTCTCTATGGGGCAATTGTCCTGCTGCGGAATGGCGGTTTAACTATACAATTCATTTTTTTTTCATGTAAATTCTACCGGATTGTCCAATTTCATTCAAGGAAAATTGAAAGGATCCACTAATTGCATAAAATCGCCTGAAATCGTCCGTCGGTGGACGGATGCAGTGGAAGAGAGCTGATTCACCTGCATGTTGTAGGATCGGTCAGATGATGGCACCATCGTGCAAATACGTTGCCAGTGGACAGGCAGCCTAATCCTGCATAAACTGTACATATACAGTCAGGTCCAGAAATATTGGGACATAGAATTGTGTCAAACATCTTTGGCTCTGTACACCACCACAATGGAGTTGGAATGAAACAAACACAATGTGCTTTAACTGCAGACTGTCAGCTTTAATTTGAGGGTATGTACATCCAACTCAGGTGAACGGTGTAGGACTTACAGCAGTTTTCCCCCCACTTGGGGGGGAAAGGGGTGTGCATACTTTTATCAGTATATCTATATTTCAAAACCAAGATGTTAGAGGTGTGACGTTTGGTAATTACAATCTTTTGACAATAAAGAAACACTTGTTTTACCATTCTCCAAAAATCCAGTGGGAGGGGTGGGGGAAAGGGGGGTTGAACACTTTTATCAGTATACTTATATTTCCAAGAACCTAAGATGTTACAGGTGTGAAATTTGGCATTTACAATCTTCTTGAAAAAAACAAAAACACATGTTTTACCATTTCCCAAGAATCCAACGTGGTGGGTGAAGAAAGAAAAAAAAAAAGGGGGGGGGTGAATACTTTCCAACGGGATACCTACCGTATTTTTCGCTCCATAAGACGCACTTTTCTTCCCCCAAAAAAGTGGGGGAAAAGTGGGTGCGTCTTATGGAGCGAAATGCATCTTGCGATTATGCCCCAGCTCACCTGCCGCCGCCGCGTTCGGCTCCCTCTGAGCGTGCGTCCGGCGGCATGGAGCTTGGGCACGCGCCTGGGGAGCCATGTGACCGTCGCGAGATCACGGCTGGTCACGTGGCTCCCACAGGCGAGTGCCCAAGCTCCATGCCGCCGGACGCACGCTCAGAGGGAGCCGAACGCGGCGGCGGCAGGTGAGCTGGGGGGCAAATCCATGAGCTGGGGGGCATATCCGTGAGCTGGGGGGCATATCCATGTGTGAGCTGGGGACAGTATCCATGAGCTGGGGGGCATTATCCATGTGCTGGGGGGCATTATCCATGTGCTGGGGTGCATTATCCATGAGAGGAGCTGGGGCAGTATCCATTATTACACTATTTGATTCAGAATATTTATTTTCCTGTTTTCCTCC
The DNA here is from genome assembly GCA_009667805.1 of Leptobrachium leishanense. NCBI lineage: Eukaryota > Metazoa > Chordata > Amphibia > Anura > Megophryidae > Leptobrachium > Leptobrachium leishanense. Next base: position 516,284,795 of record CM019063.1, on the reverse strand, counting down.
TCTAAAAACTAGGTGCCTCTTATGGAGCGAAAAATACGGTATATCTCAAAAACAGAAGATGTTACAAATGTGAAAATTGGTATTTAGATTCGTCTTGAAAATAAAACGACACGCATTTTACAAAAATCCAGTGGGGGGGGGGGCGCAAAAAGGGGGATGAATACCTTTGATCACTATACCTATATTTCAAAACACAATGATTTTACAGGTGTGAAAGTCGATATTTACAATCTTCGTGCAAAAAAACCCATGTTTTAGCATTTTCTGAAAATCCAGTTAAGGGGGGTGGGGGAAAGGGATGTGAATACTTTTATCAGTATACCTATATTTCAAAAACCAAAGATGTTACAGGTGTGAAATTCGGCACTTACATTCTTCTTGAAAAATAGAAAAAAAGTGTTTTTACAATTTTCCAAAAAATCCTAAAAGGGGGGGGGGGAGGGAGAGTTTTGTGGGGCGTTCTACCAAAAAAACCCTCATGTTTATTTAAAAAAAACTATTTTAACAAATCCTAAAATCCACGCGCGAGCGAAGCCGCGGGCAAATGCTAGTATACATATATAAAAGAGGCAAACAAAAACCAGTCGCATATATTGGATCATATGAGATAAAATATAGAGAAAACGTTATGTTTATTCATGTTATTCCGCTCACAATCTTGAGTCAAACACCGGCTCTAGTTGAAAATAGTAATTTTCTTCAGTTTTCACCAGAATCTAATCACCTTCTATCACATGTAACTCTTCTTGTTTTTTTCCTTGAAATGCAAGATACCCGGGAAATCCCTAAGTGTGACACTGTAAAACAGCGGGGCCAATTGCCAACTTAGACTAGTTGGAGCCATCCTAGGCTCTTTACATTTGCACATGTGGGGATTCAGGCTAGGTCAGACGAACGCAGTCATCACGTCTGTCGCTGCACAGCTTAACGTCCGTCATGGCATTGATTTGTGATCAATAGAGACCAACACACAAAGTGCGCACACACCACGCAGGTGGCAACGAACGCAATTGGCCCGCATCAGACAAGCAAACTTCTCGGTCCGTCTGACCGCACGGTTTGTTGTAGCTTTTCAAAGTAGTCAATGGAGAACAACACACGAAGCACGTGCACACTTTTTCACGCACGCACGCACAACGCATGTTGCAACGGACGCCAAAATGGCATCGACGTGAAAAAGCTAGACTGACGTAGAGCAACAACTGCTTAGTTTATTTATTTTATTTTTTTTTCTTTTTTCTCAACATCAGTCAAAACTACAATCTCATCGGTTAAAAAGTACGTCCGTTACTGTGCGCAGTCAGTGCGCTCGTCTGACCTCAGCCTTATGCCTTGATGTAAAAGCGCTACGACGGACGCCCAGAGTGCGCCGCGGCCAGTGTGCATGATGACGCGACGTCAGACGCAGCGCATTTGCAACGTCCATCACGTTGACGCGCAGTTTTTTGGTCTGGCTGACTGTACCTGTCTTTTTGTTAATTTTGTTTCCCATATTTCTACATCCGTCAAAAAAAACAAACGGATCGTGTGGTGTCTACAGTATCTTCCGTCAATACTGTAAATCCGTCCGTTACGCACGCAGACTGCGCTTAGACTGCATTCGTCTGACATTAGCCTTATCGGACAAAACGGACTAAACTTTCCCCGGATGTCAGCACGCAGGAAATCTTTAAGTGACAGACTATGCATAATTTTATTTTAAAATAAATGCGTTAAATGGCTTCAGTTGCCGCTCGGAATGGCAAGCGTGCCGTTTGTTGTAAAATCGGAGCCACAATCTTTAATCTACCTGTAACAGTAACTGGGGTTTACTTGTTTACTGGTCTCCTGCTTGTGGATCAGACCCGAACCTGTTACAGCCTCTGTCCCCTTTCTCCAAGCTGATCCGCAGTAGCTTTCCATATCACAACCCTTAGCCGAAACTTGAGCGAGTGTTTGTTTGTATCTCTCCCCAAATACCAGTCACATCTAAATGCAGGGAAGTACTAATATGTTTTATTGGAAATGGGGACCAGTTGTTATATGGGGAAACGAGAAGGGGGAGGTAATATGACATAATCAACAGAATACATTGTGGGGATGTGAATTCCGTTAGACACAGGAACCTGATCAATACAAACTAGAAAAAAAATCCGCAAACCGTATCAGATCAATTTAAGGACAAACAGATAGCAAGAACAATAAGTCTACATTATTTCACGAATACAAACCGCTTCAAGATAGAAATACATTTAACCTGTTAAGCCTTAGGTGCCCACTTGTGCCCATTGTCCTTGAGAATTGGCTTTGCCAAATTGGTCCACGATCCCTTGGAAAGAGGCCATGTATATAGTGTGGGCAGGGGTACCAAGGAGGGTGAGGGCACAAAGGTAGTGGGAGCTTCGGTTTCACTGCTGTTCGAAAACCTGCACAGCCCACTTTGGATAGGAGGCTCGAATCAGTAGATGGTCGTTCCTGGCCTATAAACGGACATTTGGGTAATGTCCCATTCAATCGTCCGACAGCACAATCTTAACCCCACACACGTTGGTGTTTTTTTCCCACTTTTTTAGCAGATGTCGTCATACTACTAAATTGAGAAATAAGACCTAAGGACGCGCCTCATCTGTAGGAGCCGACACGGAAAAATCTGTGCTAATCAAATCTGACCGGGTTATTTGTTAATGGTTTCCAGCTAATGAGGTGATGAACTGAGTCGAAACTGAAGAACTAGAGGCAGCCATAACAAACTATGTGGATGGACTAGACGGTAAAGACAGATCATCAGCCCAAACTGGTTAGACTGGCTAATGATCTGACGCCGTTACTTTATGACCTTGGATTTTGCATAAGAATCAGAAATGTTGTTTGTGTTTTTGAATATATCAGCTGACGTCACACACAGAGGCTTCCTGCTGTGTGTGTGTGTCTCTCTCTATCCTTGCAATCTGTAGATAATCTGATTGTAGATCCGCTGCTGCGTGCACTTTGTCTCGGGGGGGGGGGTACTCGTTTAAAGGTACTGGCAAATAGCTCTTCATGAATGCCTGCCCTGCGATGAGCCCCTGCTCAGGTCTCGCAAGGTTTGAGCTCGATGGTGCCGTAGGGCAGGCCCCTCCTGATGACCACTTTCAGGACCCTCACAAACTTTTGTGACTTGGCCCGTTCTCAGGGCCTTCACATTTTTGCTCCCTACATATTAAAAATATTTTTTATCCTTCACGCCGGTGTTCTGCCCATCGAGTGAACTTACCATAATGGCGAACCGCGTCACTTGCGGTGCACCTACATCACCAAAAGTGAGGCGGATCGGCTGGATACAGCATCCGGAATGGCAGATCAGCGAACCTCCGTCAAACCTCTGATCAGCTGCAGACAGGAAGGAATTACTTCCTCATATAACACACAACCCCCCCCCCCCCACGGCTCTGTATAGCGCACAAGCCTACTGACTGTGAGACGCACACCCTGAATATATAGAGGAATCTCTAAATACACACTGTCTATTTCAAGATTCCTCCTATATATTCAGGGTGTGCGCCTCAGTCAGTAGGCTTGTGCGCTATACAGAGCCGCGAGAGGAGGGGGTTTGTGTGTTATACAGAGTGCAGGGTTGGATGACGTGACTGCAGTGGGCGGGCCCTGGCTTGGTGTATGAGGAAGTAATTCCTTCTTATCTGCCGCTGATCAGAGGTGTCACTGCCATTCCGGATGCTGTATCCAGCTGATCTGCCTCACTTTTGGTGACGTAGGTGCACCGCAAGTGACGCGGTTCGCTATTATGGCAAGTTCGCTCGATGGGCAGAACACCGGCTGTGTTCAGCGTTGCCGACCTTTTGTGCTGAAACCTATTTCAGCACCAGATTTGAGGAGGTTAATTCCCCCCTGGCAGCATTCAGAACTTTTTAAGAATAAAAAAAATGCCTCGGCTGCGCTGGTCGGAGCTGCTTTGGTGCTGAGAACCCCCCCCCCCCCCATTCGACACTTTCCGTGTGTGACCCTGATCGGCCGATGGTGTCGTCCATAGTCGGAATACAAAGTTGGTTGTCCGACTACGGTTCCAGTGCACGGCCAGCCTTATCCTACTCTGAAGACTTTAACAATCCCTCACTATCCCACTAGGAAACTTAGTATTACATAGCGAGCAAAAATAAAAACCATTCCCAATACCTGGTCTGTTTCTTTTTTTTTTTTTTTTTTTTAGTCGGTTACTCTCTTGTAGCTTGTGTCCCAGCTCCTGCCCCTCACAGAGCAAGAGCCGAGTTCCCTTCTCTATGACCCAATTACAACAAGGTAGATTTAGAAAAATAAGTGTCATTCTATTTAATTCTTTCATCCCAGTTGCCCCCCCCCCCACCTTTTGCTGTGATTGCGGCTCACATTCGCCGTGGCATCGTTTCGATAAGCTCATGCAATCTCACTACATTTATTCGCGTCCAGAGTGGCATTAATTTGTGGCCAAGATCTTGTATTGATGATGGGAGAGTCACGGCGCTGCGTAAAGTCTTCTCCAGCACATTATCCCAAAGATTAACCTCAATGGGGTTAAGGTCAGGACTGTGCGGTGGCCAATCCATGTGTGAAAATGATGTCTCATGCTCCCTGAACCACTCTTGCACAATGGGAGCCCGATGAATCCTGTCATTGCCATCTTGGAATATGCCCGCTGTGCCATCAGGGGAGAAGAAACCCATTGATGGAAACACCTGCTCGTTCAGTATATTCAGGGAGTCCTGTGACCTCGTTTCTTGGACATAGAACGTTGTTGAACCTAGACCTGATCAACTGAAGCCACCCCAGATTGCCGGCTTGTATGGCAGGTGGTGACACCGTATATACACATTGCCATGCCAAATTTTTTTGTTAAATCAACCACTGCATCTGGATACATTGCTAGGTTTACAGTGTTTTACGCCATGTCTAGAATTCCCCCCTCCACGTCCTGTCTTCATACATTGTTCCCTGTTTACGACATTTTGAGAGCCTTTCCTGACCAATGGGAATGATTCGGATTCAGGTAGACAATTAAGTCAGACCTAAGAGGAAATTTTAAAAATTAATTTTTAGGTTCCCCCGAACTCCCTGCGGGAAGTCTGCGTCTCTGTGCCCAATATTGTCGTCATTTTGTCACGCGGATTTGAGCGCCACTGAGACATTTATTCAGAATTCTATCATTTTAATGGGAAAACCAAAGTGGGAGCAATAAAATAAAATCAAAAAAATCCATATGCAAATGTCGTGCTGCTATTTCACGCAGCCCAGCTCCAAACGAGCAAAATGCTAAGGAACTAATTGATCCCCTCGTCTGTGTGCTTTGTGTCTCCTTGTAAATGGGTTTATCTGGGAAAAAGATCTGTCATCTCTTCCTTTTTCATACAGCCCCCTCATTACTGATCTTGGCCTGTTCTGAATAATTCTCCCGCGCGTGTTATGTCATTTAGCCGCCAGCGTTTGCTCCTGAGATGTAAAAGACAGGATTCCTCAAAGGCTTTGGAGGGCAGCTCAAACAAACTTACACAACGCCACAATTAGGGGGAATCAAAGTAAATATTGCAGCCTGTGAAATCCAGCCCTTCATCCATATTTATTCTTCCCTTTCTGGAAGGCCTGGGTGCCATTTATCACGACGAACCTGTGCTAAGCACAACACAAAGCTCTGATCAAGCATTCTATGCACCTTGACCTCCTTAAAGGGCCACTACCACCAAAAAGTAAAAAGTCCTTTTGTGTATATTTTATGTCGCTGATATCTTACATGTGCTTTGGTTTTCTCTTGTGTTTTTAAGTTAAGGAAATATTTAACCCTCTGTCACTGGGTGCATCCATTTTGTGATATTGAGAGACACACACACACACACACACACACACACACACACACACACACACACACACACACACACACACACACCCTGTCTTAACTCATTCAGCTGCCTGCTCTTATTGCAAGTAGCCTGAATCACAATAGACCCCCTGCCACCTTATCTAAAATTCCCTCCTCCATTAACTGTTAAGTACTGTATAAGATGAAGCACAGCCACAAAGTGAAACTCGCCCATAAGATTTTGGTAAATATTGCATCATGATAAAATCCCTACTTTATTTTTCATTTTTACATTCAGTTATAGGGCTGTGCAATTAATCGCAATCGCAAAAAAAAAATCACGATTTAAGCTAGGGCTGTGCAATTAATCGCAATTGTGATTTAAGCACATGCAATTTCTAAACCGCATAAGGCTGTGATTTTATCTATTCATTTTAGGGCTGTGGAAATTAACGTGTTCGACTCCCTGTAAGCTTCCGGCGGCATGGAGCTTTGGGCGCTCGCAGGGGGAACCACGTGTACAGCAGCCGCGTTCTCTCAACTCATCACGTGGTTCCCCCAGACGAGCGCCCAAGGTCCATGCCGCTGGAAGCTCACAGGGAGCCAAACGCGCAGCGCAAAGAGGTGAGCTTGGGGCGGTATATCCGTGAGCTGGGGCGGTATATCCATGTGCTGGGGCGGTATATCCATGTGCTGGGGCAACAATTGCCTAAATCGCAAATAAAATCGTAATATGATTTTGTCCATATTGCACAGCCCTATTCAGTTACTTAAAAGAAAAACCAAAACCTCTGTGTGTGTGTGGTTTTTTTAATATAGTGGTTTTGTTTGTAATGCGCAGGTAATTACAGCTTTTAGGCTAGGGTCAGACGAACGCATTATTCACGTCTACCGTCAAAAAGTGCATCAATGCGTCCGAACGCATTTTTTCATGGAAGGTGCGATAGCGGTCATATGATGTGCAATTTCAGCCGTGATTTTTTTTTTTTTTTTTTTTTTTTTACAAATCCAAACCAGGAAACTTTGGGTGTCTGGACGTGATGTTGGCCGGACATGAGCAGCGTCTGACGTCTCCTAAACACACACACCTTCACACACACACACACACCTTCACTCACACACACACCTTCACTCACACACACACCTTCACTCACACACACACCTTCACTCACACACACACCTTCACTCACACACACACCTTCACTCACACACACTCCTTCACACACACACACACCTTCACACACACACCTTCACCTTCAGTACTAGCGGTTCGACGTTCTTGCAAAAATGCGTTCATTTGCCACTTTCGTGCGGCCGTACTTTGTGTGTGGGCCTGCGTTGGACGTAATTTGCTGTTACCACGGCCATAATAAAGTGCGGCTAAACGCACGTTCACACTTCGTTCATCTGACCCCAACCTAAAGGGACACCACTACATACATAAGGTGTTTGCTCAGCTTCCTGACCTGGCTCTGACAGCCTTCCTAAGCAGAGGGCTTCCCTCCCCCAGGGAGGCTGTCAATTACTTGGAATGTCTTCCAGGGTTACCATGTTGTCAGAAGGTTCTCGTTGATGTTGCAATGAGAGGGATTGGATTGGCTGTGCACTAGGCATTGGCGTCTTTCTGGAAGAGTGCCTAGGAAGACCCTGGCATTGAGGGTTTGAGGCACATTCTGTATTAATAATAATTATTATTATTATTATTATTAAATGGTTGCAGACCCACACCCCATTTGTAGTGGCTGGACACTGCATCCCACCTCTCTCTTCAAAGCAGCGGTCTGATGGCCAGTGTCTATCTGAACGTCTGTGCCTCCTCCCTCCTGTTTTTGGGAATCCCTGAAAGGAGTTGAACTCTGCTCCTGTTGTTTTTTTTTTTTTTTTTTTTTTTAGGCTAGGGTGACACGTGTGCACGGACGCAACGTCAGCAAGAACGGATGTTCTTTCCACTCGGACGCCCATGTGGCAACCTCACTCTCTGCAGGTTTGTGGGCTCAGCCATTCAAAGCACGAGCCTCTTATAGACTAGTATGCCGTCACACCGTGTCATAACGCTACGATGGACGCTGGGAGGGGTCACTACGGGCGCACTCGTGTGACCCAGGCCTAAGTCCTGCTGAAACCATGCCTGGTCATCCTCATGAAATCAAAGGTTGTATTGGTGTCAATCTTGTGTCGATGGTAAAAAAAAAAAAGTACCCCCAAATCCTGGGTTCATATTATTTTTTCTCCTTTTATCTGGTCCTATACCACAATGGCTTCTAACCATTTTCTATAGCATTATTATGGTAGCTGCGGTTCACTTGACATCTGCAGAGCCAAGACCAGCCGTCACTGAACCACAGATCATTTTTAAGTGGTGAAATATATACACACAATCTCTTTTTTTTTTTTTTTTTTTGTCTCCAGAGCTATTACAGGATAACTGTTTATATTCAGAATATTTCAATCGCCAAACGGTTTTTTGTTTGTTTGTTTTATTTTCTTTTTTCTTTTTCTCATCCAGCATCTCCGGGAAATGCATCCACTTTTAAATGTGCCGGAACGAGTTCATTTTTATGTTAATACGACCCATCTCTGGGTGGATTATTGTGTTTGCAGTACATTGAAATGTATGGTTTCCCGCAGAGCTCACTTTTAATTCCCCCCCCCCCTTTTTTTTCTTTTTTTTTCCCTCTGTAAAAATGATCTGTCACAGTGTGACATATTTACGCAGTTTCAGATAATCTCAGCGGATGCCAATTTTAACAAAATCGGGTTCATCGTTCGTTTGCAGATGCCCCGCTTTCTGCCGCCGAAGCTCCAAGGAACGAGGTGGCAGCCGGCACTTACTGCAACGGAGCGGGAATGCACCGCGCCATGGATCGGTTTGTGTTTACACTGGCTACAAGCGAGGCCTTTTTATTAATAATTTATTAATAAAATCCAGTCTTTTTCCTCTCTGTTCAGATAGCGTCCTGGTTTCCGTGGTTACAGGTTGATTTTCAGAAAAACTGATTAGTTGTATAAGGCCTGATTTTTCTTTTTTTTTTTTTTAATCGGTTTGTGTGCAGCACACACCATTTAACGCAAGACTGTGTTAAATGTTAATCACCTCAGACTCCGAAGCTGAATGGAGAAGACGTGCCGCGGCTTTACGGTGTAGGATTTAGGTTTTGGGTTAGGTCAGACCTACCCAGTTTGTTTATATTTAGTTTACAACCGTAACACAGCTATAGTACAAAACCTGGAGTGCTGCCACTAAGTGCAGTTGTACCACCTGTGGTTTATCCTTACTTGGAGCCAGAGTCCTGTGCCACCCTCCCTGCCTCCCTCTCTCCTATTGGTCCGTTGCCTTCCCCAAAACTCCCTACCACTTTCAGGTCCGGTCTCTTGCCCACGCTTACTCTCTTCCTCCTCTGGTCATTTCATCTACTCAGTTTGTTATGAAATTATTTTAAATGGACGCTCTAAGCACCCTCAGTACTAATAATCGGCCAACTAATCGCTGCAATTTGAAACCAGTTAATTTTTTTTTTTTTTTTACAAGGATTTGTCATGAATGTTCCACCTTACACGAGTCGGCAAACTTTCCCTCCAGATGTTTTTGACATACGTTTCCCTTGAGGTTTGGCCAATCTGCATGCCTGAGCGTCATGGGAGATATAGGGGTGTAGTCACAATGCACTTTGCTTTTCAATGCATTTCAGTAAAGTTCAGAAGTTTCAAGTTCACTGAAAATACAGTGAATTCAATATATGGCGAATGTTCACCGCAGTGCTCAAAATAGAGGAAGGGGGAAAAGTCTTTTAAAAAATAAATCTAATGGGCTCTTTTTAAAAGTTAAGAAAATAAAATAAAGCTTTTTGTAAAGTAGTAAATTTAAAAAAAATAAAATTACAATGACACCTATGGGATAAACTTGTTGAATTGAAACACCGAAATCAGAGCATTTAGCCACAATTTCAGTGCAGCTCCGTGTTGCATTGCCGTCCAATTGCACAGTATTTTGCTGTCAATTCACCTGTATTTTAGAGAATCAAAGTTTTTGTCGACGGTTTGCCTCGGCTCCGGTGGCGAGGAACCCCTACCGCCACTCAGGGGCGGATCCAGGGGGGGCAACGGGGCAATTGCCCCCCCCCCCCGAGATTCTGAAAAAAATTACTGCCTCTCTGCGCTGCCTTCAGCTCAGCAGCAGACTGCATTGCCGGGCCGGCCAAACTGAAGCAGCACGCGCCGGGCCAGCCAAACTGAAGCAGCGCGACCCGCGGCGCGCACTGCCTGCCTGATCATTATCATCTCTGTGTCTCGGAGTTGGAAGACGGTGAAAAAAATGTAACTCCGTCAGTCTCTCCTGAATGAACTCTGCCGCCGGCACTCTCACGCTCGCTGGGCCAGGCTTGCCGCCGCACTCAATGCGAGCGAGCAGCGCCAGCCAGCGAGCAGGAAGTGAGCGAGCCAGCCAGCCGTGCCCTCACGTGTCAATCCGGGGCGGGCACTCAGGATCACATGGTGAGTGTCAGTCACATGGGCGGGAAGCTGGGAAAGCTAGCAGGAGGCGCCACACTGTCTCGGCTTGTGTGCAGCAGCCTGCCCTGCCTGCCGTCAGTCAGTGAGTGACAAACTTCCGCTGGCCTGCTGCGAGTGCGTGCGCACGCCACTCGCACAGCGTCAGCGGCACAGTCGCACTTGAGTGCCTCACCAGCCAGTGTGTGGCTGCTGTGTGCACACGCCACACGTGCGCGCAGTCAGTAATTGTGCCTGCCTGATCCACCTCATCCGACTGTCCGTCGTGCCCAAGGCCATGGCCCAACTTGGCAAGTCCCAACTCAAGGTACGTGCATCACACGTGTGGTGCCTGGGTGAAGGGATGGGGGGGTCACTGAACCCAGGAATTTGTATAGATCAGTGGTCAGGTCAGCAACCTTGGCTCCCTGATGTTTTGGGAACTACATTTCCCATGTGGCTCAGTCAGCCATTAGGCTGACAGAGCCACATGGGAAATGTAGTTCCCAAACCATCAGGGAGCCAAGGTTGCTGACCCCTCTGATTTAGGTGGTCGGGGGTTTATCAGTCCTGGCCTGGACTGGCTTAAAACATTAAAACTGAAACCTTTAATCATGTGTTTTATTGTTGTTTTTAAAATTGATGCTATTGCAAATTTATGTTCTACAGAGGTACAATAATATGTCTAGCGCTAACACGGCAAGGGACACAACATTTTCCATATGTTGTGTTGATGCTGCCATCTATTGCAGTTATGGAACATAAAAGAACCTGAAGTATCTATTCAATGTCAGTGCCCCTCCCGAGACTAGGCTCTGGATCCGCCCCTGCCGCCACTACACCGTACTTCTCATTACGGTCTACGTCGGCTTTGGGAGTTACATCCGTTTGCTGGGCGCTCATCGTCATGCTGGCTGAATTGCATGTACTCACCACCAGGTCTTGATGAAACCTGCCTGTTCTCACATCACCACCTCCTTCACATTATTTGCTCAAGGCATTCAACTACTGGAAGGACTCCTGGCCGTCCAATGAGATGCTTCTAAAGAAGCATGGAGGATGATCAGCGCGTGCAGGCCTAGCGCACACACAGCCAATCAAAATCATTACTATGAGTGCTGGCTCCTCCTCCTTTGTCGGCATGATCAGTTTTCATTCCTGCCTGGATCAGAAACCCAGGGAGACTGTCCACATCCTGCTGATTAACAACGTTCAAGAGCTGTGGTGGACGCAGGCTCCAGTAACCATGAATGCATAAGTGCTGGTGTGGTGGTGGCTAGCGTGTTCCTGTAAGGGAAGGGTCAACGAACTTGGCCCTACAGATGTCTTGGAACTACACTTCCCAGGAGGCTCGGCCAACCTGATGACTGGCTGAGCTTTATTGGAGATATAGTTCCAAAACATCTGGAGGGCCAAGGTTGCCGACCCTTGCTGTAAAGTTTGGTAAAACCTCACAGGAGCTTGTAGATCTCCCTACAGAATGTGGTTGTTTTTTTTTTGTCTTTCTTTATAATCCTTTCAGTTGGTCATTTTGAACCTCTGCAATGGTTGTTTCTAACTTTTAATAGAGACCCCCCCCCCCTCCAAAAATAAAAACCTAAATGAATGTCGTGTCCCATATTGGCCCCAGAAACCGGATTAAAGTTGGCCCCTGGCGTGTCAGCTCCTGCGACGTTCCGCGTCTGTCTAAAAGGTGCTTTAAGGTTAATTAAGTGGGAAGTTTTTGCTGTTCTCTGGGATTTTTCATCTTCAATATGTTCATATAAAGCATCTGTTGACTCAAACTCCTTTTTATTGGTGCCAGAAGACCCGAAATTCGGAATTCAAAGAATTAATGCTTAGAAAACCCAACGTTTTTATTTTTGTTTTACTTTTCTGCTGCCGTGCAATACTCTGCAACAGGAACTTGCCATTCGTTATCTTAAAATGTGCTTTCTATCAGCTGTAATATTGGCTTGTGGCGGCCATCTTTCTATTGTATTAGTTACTTTAAACTTTCAGGCTTTTTATTATTATTGCTTTAAGCATTTGTAGGGGGGGGGGACCTTTTTAGGGGGCCAGTACCACCGAAAACTGGAAAGTCCTTATTGTGTTTATTGTATGTTGCTGATATCTTACATATTTTTCTCTTGTATGTTTAGTTAAACTGTGTTCGCTGATTGCATCCATGGTGTTTATCTGGTGTTGTAATCTGTCGCCCCCCCCCCCCCCCCAGTATCTTTCCATCACTTGCTCCTCACTGTGTGGCTTTGGCCATAGAATGGACTGCATGGGTCGATCACCGACTCACATCATTTGTATTGGGGGTTGTGTGTTTATTTTAGAACTGTATTTTGAAAGCACAGCAGCAATACAAATGACCTCAAGACGAGAAAATGGAGTCGGCGTACAATCGACAGCAAAATAGTAAATAGAAAGGAGGGGAGGGTAAAGATACAGACAGGGGACATCAGAACAAGGGAGTTGTGCTGGGCCTGCAGTTAGTCAGCCGGTGGGGCATACATACAAATAAAGGAAATAAAATAAAGGGGTTCCGATCCAGCCGCTATGATTGGAACCTGCTCAGGCATTTTTCAGAAATCGACTTTTTTTCAAGCCGATTTCAACATCCAAGTCCAGTACATACTGGGCAGAGACATGCGGCTGGAGTCCCACCTCGGCATTGACTCGTGGCATCTTCTCTGTGTGCTTGCAAGTCATGGAAGACTCTGCAATCCTCCCAACTGGAGTCCTGGTGCATTCACTAGTGGCTTGTTCCCTGCCTGCTTCTGACCTGCCAGCAGGCAGGGAAGACACCATGAGTGAATGCCGAAGCCCTGGGATTCCCCTTTAATCAGATTTAAAAAAGAAAGATCTACTCAAATTGCATATTTTTCACACACGAGTACCTGGTCACAGTGATGGATTGATGCTGCGTGCGCAGCTTAATCCAATGTCTGCTTTCTCCCCCAAACTAACGCTGCTACAAGCGCTCAGACATGTCAGCACAAAATCAGGGGTAGAAGGGGGGGCACTCCACGCAACCTGACTACTTCAGCTTATTAAATTTATTAAAAATTCTTGAACAAACTGAGCGGGAGGAAGGTCTGGAGGTGGAAGGGGCTGAATTTGGGCAAGGGACTTGACCCATGTGAGCGGCAGTGGGCTTGGGCAAAAGACCAGACCTGAGTGTGGGAAGGGACCAAACCAAAGAGGGGGTGACAGGCAGGTTGGGGTGGTGGCACAGGACGAAGCAGAATCTGAGGTTATAATGTTTAACTCGGTCTGATTCTAAACAGTGTGTGCTGTATACAAAGTGATTAATCGACAGCCAATTAATCGATAATGAAGATGGTTGACAACTATTTTCATTATTGATTAGTTGTGTGTGTGTGTGTGTGTGTGTGTGTGTGTGTGTGTTCAAAAGACAATGGTAAAATGATTCTAAATGACAGAATAACATTCTTTTATAGCTGTAGGAAAGGACGATCAACCAACAACTGGTGACGTATGAAGTCCCAGAGTAAGGAGACTTGTAAAACCTCATTGGTTATTCTACATAATGTAAAAGGTCAGCTGGAGGAGGGGACAGGACGAATTAAAATGTTTTGTGGTCCTGACTTTCCATGAAACCTTCTTGCGCCGGGTGCTTGAGTGTTCCCCGTTGAGCGGCTTTATATAAAATGTATCCACACATGCTGTGTTTGTTTTGCAGGACTTAGTGAACATCGAAATGTTCCTGACGGCTAAAGAAGTAGAGGAGTCCCTCGAACGACAAGAAACCATGACCTGCCTTGCCTGGTGCCATGATAACAAATCAAGACTTAGGAAAATGAAGGTGGGTACCGGTAATGTGATCATGATCTGATTGGATGTTTTTCATGGCCGGCCACTGCTGGGGTAAATTTATAGGGTTTAAAAGCAGATGCGTCCCCTTTTATTAAACTCGACATCTTAAGCGCACACAATGCAGTTTTTCCAAACATGTTGCATTTATAAAAATAATTTTGTTTTTAATATCCAGCTTCAATACAAAGATAGAGGACCGGCTTCAAAGCACCTGCTGGTGCCGTGGTCAGATTCTGGGACAATGCAAATACATTTTGCTATTCCCAAAAGGTTCATCACCTCGGGTATTACAACAGAGGTGCCGAAACCTAAAGCACCGGAGCTGCAGTAGCATTTCAGGGCCAGCAGATGGTGATGTCTGCCTGTCAAATAGGGCTACAACAGTATAATAAAATACATTGTGAATATTTCCAAGGTGAGTGTGGATTAATTTTTTTTATGAGATTCTCTCTCTCCCCCCCCCCCCCCAATGGGCAACATGCACGCGCTGTGACGGATATACCGGTAGCCAGTGAGAAGACCGTACGTTTCCCAGAAGGACTGGGGTAACTACGCTCGATGATGTAATTGCTGGGGCATCCGTTTGCTGACTCTCTTAATTGGAAGATCAAAATAACATGGCTGAATCAATCACGTGGGCCAATGTGACAAATGCGAAAACCTATAGGTTTACCACGTTGGCTTGACAAATCCAGGAAGCCACAGGCTCCTATAGTCGATCCCCTGGCTCCTAAAATGTGATCTGTGCAGGTTTTCCTAGAGGTCCTCGCCTTGATGCTATAAGGGGGCAGTTGGCTCCTCGGCTCTTCTGGTGTCGCCAAGGCCTGACTTTATAAACTTACAATATGGTTATAGGGTGACTGAATATTTTCTGTGTCCGGGTAGGATAACTCACCCCCAGGAGACTGGGACGGGCAAATTAATATCAAACATAGAAGAAAATTAAAGGGTCCCTCAATTTTGGGATTGAGACATCAATTTCCTGTATTTGTGAGGTGGGTTTTTTTGGGGGGGCGGGCGGGCAGTAGAGGTAACATATAAGATCCTAAACAGGGCTGGGCAATTTCAAAAAGTCGTCAAGTGTTGTGACTGTAGAGTTCAGCTATTGCTGATACGTTCTGACAGGTTTGCAGGCGCCTGTCGGCCTCGTCTTAACACACGGAGCGGTATTCACTCACTATGGCAATCTGGACGCTTATGACTACGCTTCCCACAATGCTCAGCTAGTGTTAAGGCTGGCTGGCTGGGGTAATATTTTGTTGCTCGCCCTTGTCTTCCTGCGGATGTGCGCCCCCCCCCCCCCCGGCAGCTGCTTCAATATGCGATGATTTCCCGTCCCCCGCGCATCTTTGTGTGGACATGCGCGTGATGGAACCATGAACGTGACTTGAACTGCGCAATAACACGCTGGGAGCTGCATCAGGCCCAGAGCCTGTTTACCAAGTGCCAGGGCTCCTCTTTATGTAGATTTTCTTTCTTAGCTCCTGCCTTCCCCAGGGTCCTAGGCTGGCATCAGATGAGCGTATTTGATGAGCGGAAGGAACGTCTGTGAGAGTGGACGTTCCTCCCACTCGACGCCCTCAGTGTGCTCAGCGCTGCAAGGCTCGATCCTCCTATGGAGGGAGAGGGCTGCTGCACGGCTGCTGTTGTGCGCACGCAACAGCGTGTGGCTGGCCCCGTCACAGCACCTCAATGCTGCGACGTACGCCAGAAGGCACGTCAGTACAGGCGCACATAGTGCGTTCGTCTGACGCCAGCCTTAAATGTAAAAGTTTGGTGTCGTGCCCCCCCCCCCCCCCACGGTTCTGCTTTTGAACCAAGAAAGCCCAAAGTCCTGTGCCACAAACATTCCGTCGCTGTGCGGATTTCCATGCTTGCAGAGTGTCGGCCAGCGGAGCGTTCCTGTGGAGCTGTGTGGTTTCTCGGACGGTTTCCAAAGACTTACTCCTCCCATTTCCTCTCAGACATGAAACCTAAAGCCGGGCCGACCTGAAGGCCATCTGTCTCGTCAGCGCACAGGCCCCGCGTACCAACCCGTTCAGACCTCGGTCAATGCAGACGTGGCGTCCTCGGCAGCGTGTCACAATCCTTCAGCGTTTCATGAACGACACCAATAACCAGCAGAAATTAACTTGTACAGGGTTAGTCTTAGATTTACAGTATTTTTTTTTTCCCTCCACTGGTGTTAATTCTGCGAGTTTAGGATGGTTACGCGCACTGGGTTAATTTTATTTGTGCGGTTGATTTTTTTTTTTTTTTTTTTTTTTTTTTTCCCCGTCTCATGTGAAAGCGATGTGTCTGAGCTGTCTGACAACACGCCACATGTGAGTCGCTCGTCACGCCTGGCAGGTCACTTTATGATCCGGAATGGATTAAAGTCTCCCTGTGCAAAATTAGCAGAAAGTCAAATTAAACTTGCGTTTATAGCTCATTAGCCCTAATCCACCCATGATTATACATGGGATGAACGCAGCGCGCAGTGATATGAAATGGCGCCTCTGCGTCTCTTTATAAGCCTTCCCTTCAGAGAAATTTAAAGTTTTTGACATTTTACATATTGCAGTGTTTGCACGGTTAGTTGTAAGATGGGAAACGTTGCAGCCTTTAGGCTAGGGTCAGACGAGCGCGTTTTCTACGGACTGTGCGCCCGTGCAGTACGGACGCACTTTTTGACGGAAGACGCAGTAGAGGCCACACAGTCCATTTTTGTGACGGACGTTATTTTTGACAGACGTAGGAGGGAAAATAAATTAAAATGCAAAACCATTTTGTCCGTTAAATGCTGGACGTATAAGGCTGGGGTCAGACGAACGCAGTGCGAACATGCGTTCAGCCGCACTTTATCACGACCGTAGTAGCAGCAAATGACAGCCAATATACGAAGTACGGCCGCACGAAAGTTCGACCGCGCAACGCAAGCGGCAAACGAACGCATTTTTTCGAGAACGTCGAACCGCTAGTACTGACGCACAGAGTGCGCTGCGTTGGCATAGCGGCGTGTGTGCGTGATTAGGAAACATCCGAAGCTGCACCATGTCCGGCCAACATCACGTCCAGAGACGCAAACTTTGGTTACTCAGATTTCTTTCCTTTTTCTTTTTTCTAGCTCCGTCAAAAATCACGACCGTAATTGCACACCATATGACCGCTATCGCGTCTTCTGTGGAAAAAGTGCGTCCGGACGCACTTTTTGACGGTAGACGTGAAAAATGCGTTTGTCTGACCCTATCCTTAATGCAGTTCGTCTGACCACGTTCAATCACTCTCACACAAAGCTACGCGGACGTGGCGCACTTTGCACGTATGTTCTAGCAGTATTACGTTCTTGCCTAATCTGCGTCCGTTTGCCGCGTGTGTCTGCACTTCTGTGCGTACGTACTTCGTGTGTGGGGCTCCATTTAACACAATTGTATGCTATCCTGGACGTACTTATGTGCGGTAACACGGACGTGAACACTGCGCTCGTCTGACCCCAGCCTTAGAATCAGGGCAGAAACTGATCGATGAAGAAAGTAGTTCAGGAAAGGGATAGAAAGTGTTCCCGGGTGGGTGAACATTCAGTTCACACCTCTGGAGCAGACCTACTAATGGCTCCCTCCAGTGAGGAGTCAGTTCTCTTACCAGCCCCAGGTGCTGCGGCCCACCAGGAAATTTGTTGGTCTCTTGATGGACCAGGGACTCTTTTTGGAGGGAAGCTTGGACAAGCTGCACAGGATTTGAGCCCCCCTGGAGCCACTGGCCCCCTGAATATCTCATGGACTGTTACCCCCTGGTGGCAGTCCTGCCTGGTGTTCTGCTAATAAGTGGAGGAGCTATACCGCTGGAGTCCTGTGCCAGTAAATCACCCTCCGTGCCTACTACTACTCTGGTCCGGAGACACTACCCCTCCCTCCAGTATGGTCCCGGCCCCAAAACTCCCTCCCACCTCTGGTACCTCCTCCCCTCAATTTGTACATGAAATTATTTTAAGTAAAGGAAAAATGTAACAATTCCCCCGCCCCCGATTTAAAAAAATAAATAAATAAACATTATGAAAGTAATTGTTGGTCACCGCACTACTTGATAATGGCTTCTGTTAACCTCGGAGTTGTTGTGCTTTTCCAGAGACCCTTATGCAGGTGTACATGCAGTTTGTGAAAAGTGCTGCCCAGCCGTGTATATAGTTCACATGTCGCATTGGGCAGCCTTGGCCCTCCATGTTTTATAACTGCATCTCTCATGATGCTGAGCCCTTTGGTGTAATTCGTGTTGTTGCTAATGATGTGGAGTGTTGTTGGTTAATTTTTTTTCCTTGTTCTTTGCTTGGAGGAAGATAAATCGCCCGTAATTCCATGTTCCTCTTTCAGAGCTGCCTAGAATTCAGTTTGAGGATCCAGGAGTTCATTGAACTGATCCGGCAAAATAAAAGGCTGGACGCTGTGAGGTAAGGGTTAAACCATCCTAAAGCCCCCCTCCCTTTATTTTTCAGCTACGTAGGTGTGAATAGAGACAACTCAAGCAGGCAAGAATGTGTTAAATCTTCATAAAAATAAGCCTCGAGCAAGGGGACTACAACTCTAACCATCCAGATGTTTTGGAACTACATTTCTCATGAGTGTCAGCCGAACGGGTAACTCGGCATCGTGGGAGATGCAGCTCCAGAACATCTGGAGGGAGAGAGTGCTGTCTCATGGCCTAGTGCAAAGGTCAGAAACCGTAGTGCTACAGATATTATTTTGGAACTGCATTTCCCATGAGGCTTAGCCAAACTGAGCTTCATGGGAGTTGTTCAAAAACCATCTGCAGGGTCAAGGTCGCTTGCCCCATGGCCTAGTACAGTGATGGCGAACTTTGGCATAAACCTGCCACATCGGCAACGTACCCCACCACGTCAGGTCCTATCCTACCTAACCTATTGACTTCTGAGAGTAACCCCCACCTGAAACGGGGACGGCCTCTAAATCTAACCTGCAAAACTAGAATGGCTGCACTCGCCCTGAACATGTATTTTTCATAACGGTGATCCCGTGATCAGCGAATACAATGTGCTGTGCTTCAACGGGTTTTAAAAATATAAAGGTCGCATCGTTTACAGGAAATCCACAATCCGTGTGCTCGATTCCGTGCTCATGGAGAATCCTATGCACTCGTTGTTTTTTTTTTTTTTTTTTTTCTTAAGGGGTTATATTGGGTCAAAAATACAGATCTTGGTAGAGCAGGTCATTAAGTTTAGAGTTGCCTTTTGTGTCTACATCAGACGCACAACCCGTGATCAGACCCCCTTCCCATGCCAGCAGGCGATGGCTGATGAGCGCTCGTTCAAAATATGCTTTATCAACAACACTCCAGACCAGTGTTTCCCAAACCTGTCCTCATGTTACTCTGGCAGGTCAGGTTTTACAGATCACCTTGTGGAAATGCAGACTGAATCCTGCAATCACTGAGCAGCAAATCATATCACCTGTGCTTCAGATATCCTGCAAACCTGGCCTGTTAGGGGTACTTGGGGACAGGTTTGGGAAACACTGCTCTAGTCTGACCATATTAACATGCAGGAACCAGAAGAAGCAACGCGTTCCCCTCCTTTTGAAGTATGTCCTTAGTCTTGGTTGCTTATTATAGTTTAATATGCTCTGTTTCTTCCTTCGTAATCCGTGTGCCGTTGGCATTCAATGACATCATCATAATGAGTAGTAAATATCGCCTGAGCCATGATGTCACGGCTGCTGCAACAGTTATCTTTAAAAATCTACCCAATCCTTCATCCTCTGACGTTCACTCGGTTTAACATGTGTCGCTCAGAGAGCTTCACTATAACACGGCCACCACATTGGCGCCGGGCACGTGCACCCATCACGCTGTGCCAGACCACTTCCCAGCGTGCTCCTGCATCGTCTATTAGTTTTATTTCCCGTCGGCTGCAAATAAAACCGTCATTACAGAGTGACTCGATGCAATTAATAAACGGGGGGGGGGCTTTTTGTTTTTTTCTTTGCTTTGAGCAGGAGTTTGTTTTTCTAATCTAGAAGCCTATTACCAGCTTTAACGAGGACATTAGCCTCGACGGACGCGACTATGGCGCTGATTTAGAGGATCGCAGCGCATCGGGTGGCATGTCAGAATATAGGAGACTGGTAGTTGGTTGTTTTAGGTCAGATATATTGTTACGGTGCTCAGATCGATGTACAGGGTGTCCTTTTGCTGTAGGTGTTTATGGGATATTTAAGCACATGAGGACATTTTTTTTTTCCTTGGCGGAGTTGCAAGAACCAGCAAACCTTACGGTTATAAAATATTAGCATAAAATTTCCTGTCTAGAATTAGGAAAGCCATAGATTGGTCACATCTAACTCAATGGTGTTTTAATTTTTTTTTTAGTAAGACCACCTGGTTTCACTGATTTTACGCATTTTTTTTAATGCATTTTGTAGCAAAGAATAAAAATGGGAATACTCCAAAGCTCCTGCAATCCCTCAGCCCTGAGCTTTACTCTGATCAAAAACGACTTAACCTCCTAAGTCTTATTTGTAACTAGGGTTCAGATCTGTGAGGTTTTCCTGGATGCCCATTACTGTGACATAGATATACAGGGTTATTCAGAGAGAGGTGACAAGCAGGAGAATGACTGGAGAAGTGAAAATTCTAGGTCAAAACAGCCGATTTGGAAAGTGAGATAAATGGGAGAATTTTTCTGGTTTGGCTATTTTGACCTAGAATTTTCACTTCTCCAGTCAGTCTACTGGTTTTCACCCCTCTCTGAATTACCCTGCTAGTTTTCCATTTGTCATATGCACCTTTCCACCAGTTTTATGCCAAAGACTTCTTTTTGTGTGTGTCTGTCTAACCTTTCTTTTTTTTAATTCTAATCTAGACATGCAAGAAAACATTTTAGTCAAGCTGAAGGAAGCCAGTTGGATGAAGTGAGACAAGTGATGGGGATGTTGGCCTTTCCGTCGGATACACACATCTCTCCTTACAAGGTTATTTTCCTGTGCTCCTGTTTTGTCATGATAAATCACATGTGATGAAAAAAATAATTGGTGTGTACACACCTTTTTGTTTTCAGGCGGTACTCCGTACTGGCACCTACCATCAGATGCTCCTCTAGGATGCGGACGAAGTCTCTAGTCCAATGTCGTAGTTCTGCCGACCGGCGGCACCCCCCACCACCAGGGCTGGTGCTAGACTATTTTGCGCCCTAGGCAAGACAAGCTACTTGCACCCCCCCCCCCCCCCAAAAAAACTCACATGGGTATATTTTCCCCCAGTTCTCACATGGTGAATATATTGCCCCCCCCCCGTTCACATGTGTACAATTGCCCCCCAGCTCACATGGGTACATTTGCCCCCCCCCAGCTCACATGGGTACATTTGCCCCCCCCCCCAGCTCACATGGGTACATTTGCCCCCCCCAGCTCACATGGGTACATTTGCCCCCCACAGCTCACATGGGTACATTTGCCCCCCACAGCTCACATGGGTACATTTGCCCCCCACAGCTCACATGGGTACATTTGCCCCCCCCCAGCTCACATGGGTACATTTGCCCCCCCCAGCTCACATGGGTACATTTGCCCCCCCCAGCTCACATGGGTACATTTGCCCCCCCCCAGCTCACATGGGTACATTTGCCCCCCCCCAGCTCACATGGGTACATTTGCCCCCCCCAGCTCACATGGGTACATTTGCCCCCCCCAGCTCACATGGGTACATTTGCCCCCCAGCTCACATGGGTACATTTGCCCCCCCAGCTCACATGGGTACATTTGCCCCCCCCAGCTCACATGGGTACATTTGCCCCCCACAGCTCACATGGGTACATTTGCCCCCCACAGCTCACATGGGTACATTTGCCCCCCACAGCTCACATGGGTACATTTGCCCCCACAGCTCACATGGGTACATTTCCCCCCCAGCTCACATGGGTACATTTCCCCCCCAGCTCACATGGGTACATTTGCCCCCCCAGCTCACATGGGTACATTTGCCCCCCCCAGCTCACATGGGTACATTTGCCCCCCCCCAGCTCACATGGGTACATTTGCCCCCCCCCAGCTCACATGGGTACATTTGCCCCCCCCCAGCTCACATGGGTACATTTGCCCCCCCCCAGCTCACATGGGTACATTTGCCCCCCCCCCAGCTCACATGGGTACATTTGCCCCCCCCCCAGCTCACATGGGTACATTTGCCCCCCCAGCTCACATGGGTACATTTGCCCCCCCCCAGCTCACAAGGGTACATTTGCCCCCCCAGGTCACATGGGTACATTTGCCCCCCCCCAGCTCACATGGGTACATTTGCCCCCCCCAGCTCACATGGGTACATTTGCCCCCCCCCAGCTCACATGGGTACATTTGCCCCCCCCAGCTCACAAGGGTACATTTGCCCCCCACAGCTCACATGGGTACATTTGCCCCCCCAGCTCACAAGGGTACATTTGCCCCCCCCCAGCTCACATGGGTACATTCCCCCCCCCCCCAGCTCACATGGGTACATTTTCCCCCCCCAGCTCACATGGGTACATTTTCCGCCCCAGCTCACACATGGGTACATTTGCCCCCCAGCTCACACATGGCATGAAGATATTGCCCCAGCTCACACATGGGTATCTGCCCCCACCCCCAGGCTCACACATGGATATTTGCCTCCAGCGCTGTCTTCCTGTAGCCAGTCTCAATGCGTGCTGGCGTCGCCGCTGGCGTCAAGGAGATGGAGGCGTGGACTTGGTCCAGGAAGCTGGAAGCACCAAGTCCACGCCTCCGTCTCCTTGACGCCGGCATGTATTGGGGCTGGCTGCAGCACGCGGCCGCCTCACAGGCATGTTTTTTTTTTTTTTAACACAATTGGTCGGGCCGGCTGCGCTCTAGGCGCCCGCCTAGTTAGCCTAGCGGCAGCGCCGGCTGTGCCCACCACCACTTATGTCATAAAGATTGGGTGTCCTTTGGTCCCCCCTATATCGGATACATAGAAGTTAGAGGGTCATGTGAGCTGTCACTGGAAAGGCCAGAGCACGGAATCTTCAATGATGCCAAATGTTTTATGTAAAATTTAAATCCAACAGCATTATTGTTCACTTTTCAATTATAAAGTGAACATTAATGCTGCAATGTGGAGCTCTGTGCTACGCTCATACATCCCGCACCTTACTGCAAGTTTTATTGCTGTGGTGCTCTGTGCTACGCTCATACACATTTCACATTACTGCGAGTTTTATTGCTGTGGTGCTCTGTCCTACGCTCATACACATGGCACATTACTGCGAGTTTTATTGCTGTGATGCTCTGTGATACACTCACACAGTGCACCTTACTGCGAGTTTTATTGCTGTGGTGCTCTGTGATACACTCACACAGTGCACCTTACTGCGAGTTTTATTGCTGTGGTGCTCTGTGCTACGCTCATACACCCCGCACATTACTGCAAGTTTTATTGCTGTGATGCTCTGTGATACAGTATCTCAGAGCATCACAGCAATAAAACTCGCAGTAATGTGCCGTGTTTATGATCGTAGCACAAAGCACCACAGCAATAAAACTCGAAGGTGCACTGTGTGTGAGTGTATCACAGAGCATCACAGCAATAAAACTCGCAGTAATGTGCGGGGTGTAATGAGCGTAGCACAGAGCACCACAGCAATAAAACTCGCAGTAAGGTGCACTGTGTGTGAGTTTTATTGCTGTAGAGCTCTGATGCGCTCCTACACACCGCACATTACTGTGAGTTTTGTTTGGAATAGTTTGAGCGGGGGGTGGAAGCTTTTTAATTATTGTGCCCTGGCTCTCTTCACTGGCTGCATACAAGAGTTTGCCATCTTTATCATTGGCTGCTCACTAGCCTGGCACTTCTCGGCAAGTACCCCACCATCTTTCATAGGAAAAAAGTGCGTGTGTGCACGTTCGTTCTCTAAAACTCCCCAGAAAATAATCAAAGCTTTTGTGGGGGAAAAGGTCCATGTAATAGAATGTTCTGTGTGTTTAACTTGTATGGACAATTGTTATTCTGACTCGCCCATTGTACAACGCTATGGAAATGTTAGTGCTTTATAAATACTTGTAACTGTAACTTTTCATACCCTAAATTTACAGAATTGCTTGTATTTGGCGTTTACAGACTTCTCGCTCATAACCTAATCGCATGCACTTTACACGCCTGCCAAGCCCTGCTTTTTCTGCGCTCCATGTGTCCTACATTATTTCTGGGCAAAGCGACTCGCTGGCGAGTACAGCACATGCTCTTGGAAACCAGGGAGAAGTCTGTGAACTTTATAAAAGGCAATATAGGAAATGGACATAAAATGCTTACTGAATTGTTTTGTGTAATGTTCAGAAAACTGTAATAAAGTCCCTTTTTAAAGGGCAACGACTGCCAAGAAATTGTTTCTTATTGTGTTTATTTGATGTTGTTGATATCTTACATGTGCTTTGTTTTTCTCTTGTATGTTTAGTTAAGAAAATATTTTTGTGTCACTGGGTGCATCCATTGTGTGATCTTTTGTGTTGTAAACTGCCCCCCCCCCCCGTATCTTTACATCACTTGCTCCTCACTTTGTGGTCTTAGAATGAAATCTATGGGGCGATCACTGACTCACATCATTGTATTGTGTGGGATGTATTGAAAGGACATCTTCAGGGTAGATTAGAAGTCTCTTAAACTCCGTCATATCTCATTAAGCTGCCAGCTCTTATCTCAGCCTGGAGAACAATAGCCCACCTGCAGCCTTACCTAAACAATCCCTTCTCCCTCATTAAATGGTCAATACTAAAAGACAGCAGTAAAGTAAAACGTTTGAATTTTTTTCCCATGATGCAACATTAGCCAAAATCTGTGGAAACTGGAGATAAAGTTGTTTGTTTTTTTTTTTCCATGCAATTACTTCAAACAAACAGCAGCATGTGTTTTATAATGTGTTTTATAATGTGTTTTTATAATGTGTTTTTATAAGGTAGTTTTGTTTGTAATGCACAAGTGATCTGTTTCCAGGTTGTGTAGTGTTGGTGTCCCTTTAACAGTACTGGTTTAAATCCAAACTCGCTCCACAATAAATCATTCATTAAATCCTCCCGTGTCTCCCTTTCCTACACAGGATCTCCTGGACCCTGCGCGATGGCGGATGCTCATCCAGCAGTTCCGATATGATAACTACCGGCTACATCAACTGGGAAATAATTCCGTATTTACCATAACGCTCCAGGCTGGGCTTTCTGCCATCAAAACACCGTATCCTTACATCTTATGAACATATATGGAAGTTTGTGTGTAAAATATATATATTTCGATAAGGGGATGTGTTCTGAGGTTTAGCAAAGCAATAAAACAATCACATTTTATTTAGAGAAATGCTGCTGTGTCATAACAGCTTCAATGCTGAGCTTCATCAGGATTATTCTCTAGAGCAGTGATCCCCAAACGTCGTCAAGTTCCCCTAACAGGACAGGTTTTAAGGATTCCCTTGGGGAAATGCAGACTGAATCCTGCAATCACTGAGCAGCAAATCATATCACCTGTGCTTCAGAAATGTTGCAAACCTGACATGTTAGTGGGTCCTGAGGACCAGGGTTGGGAAACACTGCTGAAGAGGAACCAAAACCTCAGCGACACAACTGAGCTTTTCTAATTGCATTTTAAATAGTTTTTCCGGACCCCGGAGTGCATTTCCCTTTCTGCTTATTATTTCCTCATTGACATTCCGTACACTTTGACACATTCATGCCGTGTGTAAGGAAATCAGACTTCTGCTGTGACAGACCGGCCTGTCCGTGCACCGTGTTTGAGTGGGGAAATGACTGCTAAACCTCCTATCTATATTCCGTTTGAAAAATGATGGCGGAAGCCCTTGGGGAGCAGAGAGGTCTAATATCTGGCTTTGTATGTCCTTAACCACCTTGTAAACAGTCAGTGCTACAAAGAGGACGGGACGTCTAAGAACCCGGACTGTCCCGTGTGTAGCAAGTCTCTGAATAAACTGGCTCAGCCACTTCCAATGGCGCACTGCGCCAACTCTCGGCTGGTCTGCAAGATTTCAGGAGACGTGATGAACGAGAACAATCCCCCCATGATGCTGCCTAACGGATACGTGTATGGGTACAATGTAAGTGTCTCAATGTGTGTTTGGTCTTGTTTTTTTTTTTCCGTTTTCATGCCTATGATGTCTCGCCTGCTGTCCCTTGTTCTCCTGTAACAGAGATTGTCCCATTGTTTTCTTGCAATCAATTTTTCCTTCCGTGTCATGGGGAAATCCGATGACTTTGTATCGCTCCAGCCTTGTGCATTTAGGGGAATTCTTAGGATTCTCTGCCAACAAGGAATACAACTATGTGCATCCAGCTACACAAGAGACAACACTCTGGGCGTTATTCACTAACCTCCAATTTTACCACCAAATTGTACCAAACAGTGATGGCGTAGGTGCAATTTCGGGGCAATTTGTCTACTCAAAGCTGTCAATTCACCAAATATAGGCGAACTGACAGCAAAATCTGGTGCAATTCAGCAGCACCGACCTTGTCCCATTGGATAATTGAATTTTGTGGTTAGTGGTGCAATTTGGCGTTTTCTCCGCCTGATAATTGCTTTGACTCTTATTTCGGCAAAATGCAGTGACTATTTGCTAAACTGAGAAAATTCACTGTATTTTCGGTGAAATGGAGTCGTTGAAATGCTAAGCACCGAAAGGAATTTTAAATTGCGTTGCTTTTTGAATAGACCCCTCTGTATCTTGACCTTCCCGTTGGCATAAGAGGGATGGCAATACTATGCAAAACCAAAGAGATTTCCACCCTTGCCAGCCGTCCCCTAAATATATCAAGCCCTGAATTTATTTTTCACTTATCACTACTTTTGTTTATTAAAAAAAGTGCTTAAAGGCTAATGTTATGCCTTCAGGGGTGAGGGGAAATGAGAGGGGGCTTAAAGCAGAACATGGATAAACCCGAAGCGGATGTACGGGTGACAAAATCCAAATTTCCATCTCGGTGCTGAAGAGTCATTAAATACAAGCTAAGGTCTTGCATGCATTTGTTCTAAACAAAATATTTTACATGCCATAATTGTTTAACATTCACCCACTCTACTGCCACCATTACTTCTTCCTCTCAGGCTCGTTGCTTCGGGGTCCTCTTGCACTCCAATCTATCCTTCACTCCTCACATTCAGTCACTCACCAAATCCTGCTACTTACACCTTAAAAAAAAAAAACATTGCATGCATCCGTCCCTTTCTTAATCAGGACTCCACTAAAATGCTCATCCAAGCTCTTATTATCTCCTGTCTTGACTACTGTAACCTCCTTCTCTCTGGCTTTAAGATCCCAGATTCTCCCTCTGCAGTCTGTTATAAATGCCTGTTCCAGGCTCATACACCTCACCTCCCGCACCTCTCACATCTCACCCCTTTGTCAATCTCTACACTGGCTCTCTGTTTCCTTTAGAATCCATTTCAAAATACAGGTGCTCCATACAAAACTCTCCATAACCACACCCCTACCTACATCTCCACACTTATTAGCAGGTACATCCCGTCCCACCCACTTCGCTCTGCCAATGATCTGATGCTATCAGCTCCTAATACCCGCTGCCCTAACTACCGCCTACAAAACTTCTCTAGAGCTGCCCCCTTTTCTATGGAACTCCCTCCACTGCAACATTAGACTCTCCCTGTCTCTCCAGTCCTTCAAGAAGTCTCTGAAAACACATTACTTTTGAGAAAAGTCTAACGGCTCACTCCATGGTCTCCCATTGTTCATTTCTTGCTCCTCTTCCCATTCAGCCAACATGCACCCCGCTACTTCTTGTACTCTATTCACCCTCACCTAGCCTGTCACCCCTCTCCTCTTAGATTGTAAGCTCTCGAGCAGGGTCCTCTCTTCTACTCTTGTGTGTGTAATGTGTATGTATATTTATTCTGTCTCTCCCTTTGTACAGCGCTACGGAACTTGTTGGCGCTTTATAAATGCTTGTAACATTAGCTATGCATCCCTTATCCAAAATGCTCGAGACCAGAAATGTTTTGGATTTGTGACTATCTGCATATGAGGAGACTGGAGTCTAAACATGATTTTTCATATACACCTTATACACACATCCTGAAGGGCATTATACACAGTATTTTTAAGAATTTGTTCCAATCATGAGGTCAGGAATGAAAAATTACCACTTTTGGTGTCTTGTTGGCACACGCAAACATTTCGGATTGTGGTTATACGCAACTTGTGGCATATTAATATTATGGCGCACAGCTCTATTGCTTCATCACGTTCATACTCTCCTTTCTTTCCAGTCCCTGCTCTCTATCCGCCAAGACGACAAAGTAATTTGTCCAAGAACCAAAGAAGTCTTTAACTTCTCCCAAGCTGAGAAAGTCTACATCATGTAGAACTGAGATACTTCCTCGTGCCTCTACAACCTGCTGGAGAATACATCTAGATTGGAGTGTTCTTCACAGAAAAGCAAAACACGCACAACGGGCAGGATCCGGCCATCAGCCCTGTCCCGGCGGTTGCATTTATTGTCTTTTTGCGACCAAAGATTAACGAAGGAAAAACAACAACAATACACTCTTCAAGAGGAAATTTCAACACACACAAAAAGTGAAAAATAAAAATATTTGTACTTTTGGAGAGGGAAAAAAATCAGATTTTGATTGTGAACATTTTGTAACATAAAGACTGCCGCTTCTGAAGAGTTCTTTGTTTTACGAATTTAAATTAGGGGTTTTTTTTAACCCTTTACCCGCTGAAAGGACATGTGGAGTGGCCTGTTTGTCCCTTCTGAGCGGGTTAGGTTTGGGTTGCATTAGTTCTGTGTATAGGCCTCGGGATCATATCATTAGTGCTGCTGCCTTATTTCTTGCATTAGAGAATGTACTCACATGGAAACATAAATCTTAACGTCCTTCCGCGTCGAACCTACAGCTCGCAGTAAAGGTCCGACGGAGCTTTTTTCTTTCCCCGCAGACGTATGCTGTAAAAACCTGAATTTTGCACATTGACGGAGAGCCATGGTTCAGTTTCAATATTACAGATAAAGAAAGCGCGCCGAGAAAACCTTCAATACCATGAAATCCATTTTAGTCTTTATAGTCTTTAGAAACCCGTGCTGTAGAGATTTGTATTTAGTGCTTATTTTTGCATGTTGGTGTTCCTTAACTAATAAAAGATTGTAAAGTTTAATACTCTAGTAATAGGGTTGTTTTTTTGCTTTCAACACATTTGAAATCATGTGGGTATAAATAAAACGCCAAGTGGTGTTGTTTGGCTGAACTTCTACAGCTTGCCCTAGATGTTTGTGTTTACCTTTACTTTGGGCCTCCAATAGAGCTCCTAGTTCAAAGATGGAGGAAGCTTGAGGAAAACGAGGTTACCATTGATCTTGAGCTATGTACATTTTGAAGATGTGCCCCCAACAAACGTCCTTTTGAGGCCCGTGTCAGACGAGCGCAGTGATCACGTCAGTGTTGCCGCACATTTTAACGTCGGTGGTAATATACAATTATGATCAATAGAGACCACACACACGAAGTACGTCCGCACAGAAGTGCGGACGCGGCAAGTTAGGCAACAACGTAAATCCGCTAGAACGGACGCACAGAGTGCACTGCGTCCGCAACATCCACATAGCTTTGTGTGTGAGTGATTGAATGAAGTCAGACGGACTGCATTTTGGACGGACAAAAAGTTTTTCATATTAATTTATTTTCCCTTCTAGGTCAGTCACAAAAACTGACTGTGGGGCCACTACCTTGTCAGTCAGAAAGTACGTTTGTTGTGCACAGAATGCGTTCGTCTGACCCTAGCCTGAAGGGTTAGGAAATCTGAGCGAAGTGAAAAGAACATTACTCATCCTGACCACTTTGTTTTGAAAAAGTTTGAAGTAATTATTTTAATTTTTCACAAAAACGAGACATTTTTAAAATAATGAGCATTCATCCCTGTAATGGCACAATCAGGCTAAAACCTTGTTTGTGAGACCTGAGCGGGCCCATTGTAGAGCAGGCCATTAGTGCTGTTGCTTGTTCTCAGGACCCTCACAAACACCCCCCTTTTCTCACTGTGTGTATAGGGTCATCCAGACGTGGACCCCTTGCTTGATGTGCCTAGAGGGGTGTCAGCTATACCCTCCTGACGAGGCCCAATAAGGCCAACACTATCGTCAGGGGTTGCTGCACCTCTCGTGTAGGGATGACGTCCTTGGCAATCAGTGCTGGCTGCCCTCATTGGGTGAGAGCAGACTGATTTGCATATGGAGCATTCATCCCTGTAATGGCACAATCAGGCTAAAACCTTGTTTGTGAGACCTGAGCGGGCCCCTCCGTAGAGCAGGCCATTATTGCTGTTGCTCGTTCTCAGGACCCTCATTTCTCATTTTTAAAATAATGCTAGATTTATTAAGTAAATTTAGGACAGGCCTTTTGTAGATTTTAACAGATAATACTGCATTCATCCGACCCTAGCCTTAACGTGCGTTTAGCCGCACTAAATCACGGCCGTGCTAGCAGAAAATGACGTCCAATGCCGGGCAGCATACGAAGAACGGCCACACGAAAGTGCGGCCGCGCAACGCAAGTGGCAAACTAATGCATTTTTTCGAGGACTTCAAACCGCTAGTACTGACGTAGAGAGTGCACTGCGTCCGCTAGGGGAATGTGTGCGTGATGAGGAGACGGCAGGCGCTGCTAATGTCTGGCCAACATAACGTCCAGACGCTAAAAGTGTTTTATTGATGATCTGTACAAAATAACGGACGAAAATGCACATCGTATGACCGCTATCGCGCATTCCGTGAAAAAAATACGTCCATTCTTTCGAATGCACTTTTTCACAGACAACGCGAAAAATGCTTTTGTCTGACCCTAGCCTAAGGGACGTATGCGCCATAACAAAGCATAAATATAGATTTGTGTTAGAAAATGGCATTAATGTGGACAACCTCTTGACTGAGTCAATCTTCAGCCTCCAAGGGAGGAAAAACCTCCTGTGGGAGGGAAACCTCAAGGGAACCTCCCTTCCACATGGGCATTAAGAGGTTACTGTAACATTTCTATGAAAAGGGCTTGTTCAGTTTAAGGGGGGGATTTATTGACAAGAAACATGACATGGTTTACATAGTTTAGACATGTTAAAAAAAAAAAAAAAAAGGGACTGACCTAGACCTGAAGTAAAACAGATTAATATGAACATAGTACCGGCTGGGTGGAGTAGAGGTAGGCTAGGGTCAGACGAACGCATTTTTATGTTGTCTGTGAAAAAGTGCGTTCGAACGAATGGACGCATTTTTTCACAGAATACGTGATAGCGGTCATACTATGCGCATTTTCGTCCGTGATTTTGTACGGATCATCAATAAAACTCTTTTTGTGTCTGGACGTTATGTTGGCTGGACATTAGCAGCGTCTGACGTCTCCTAATCACACACACACGCCGCTAGCGGACGCAACGCACTCTGTACGGCAGTACCTGCGGTTTCACGTTCTCGAAAAAATGCGTTCATTTTCCACTTGCGTTGCGCAGCCGGACTTTTGTGCGACTGTACTTCGTATATTGGCCGTCATTGCCCGGCATCTGCTGCTAGCACGGCCGTGATTAAGTGCGGCTGCACGCGCGTTCGCACTGCCTCAGTCTGACCCTAGCCGTAATGTCACCACTCTGCATGGAGAGAGCCTGTGGAGTCATGGGTTCGATCCCAGCGAGCAACCTCTATGGGTTATGGACAGCGTGCAGGAGGGGAAAGGTCGCGCCTATTCCCCGAAGGGTTGGCTGCAACCACCAAATGTATCCAGCCCAAGAACATGTGTAGAACATAACAAAGAAAAAAATGTCATCTGCGCTTACTCCAATTATACCGTGTGAAACTAAACACAATTAGGCTAGGGTCAGAGTGGGGCAGTCGGAACGCGCGTGCAGGCGCACTAAATCACGGCGGCAGTAGCAGCACATAACGGCCAATGACGGCCAATATACGCAGTACGTGCGTACGAAAGTGCGCCGACACCACGCAACCAGCAAATGAACGCATTTTTATCAGAACGTGAAACCGCTGCTACTGACGTACAGAGTGCGCTGCGGCCGCATAGCAGCGTGTGTGCGTGATTAGGAGACGTCAGACGCTGCTAGTGTGCGGCCAACATAACGTTCAAACAGCCGGATTTCCCTAGACTTCTTTTTACCCCACCGTCATGAAATACGTCCAGAATTGCGCATCGTCTGACCACTTAAGCGTATTCCGTGAAAAAATGCGTGCGCACGCATCGACGTACATTTTGACGGTGGCTGCAGAAAATGCGCTCATCTGTCCCTAGCCTTAGAGGTTTGGTTTCTTATCAATGGCCATTATAAGACTAGCTCGCCCGCCAGCGTCAAGGCACCTCGCTAGTCTTATAATGGCCATTAATAAGAAACCAAACCTCTAATTGTGTTAAGTGCAGATGACATTTTTTTCTTTGTTATGGACAGCCTCTGCCCAATTTTTTTTTTTTTTTTTTTTTTAGAATTCTTTATTTTTAACAAGATGCCTGTACAAAAATGAAACCTCTCCCCATCGGGGATATCTATCAGGAACTACTAACAGCATCATTTTTCAGAAATAAACAGAAGAAACAATATTCAAGTGAGGAAATAAAAATAAAAAGAAAGACGAGGTCGGAAAAAGCAGAGAAAGAGGGGAAAGAGAATAGAAAGGGAGGGGGGGGGACCGACATCCCCAGCCACGAACACATGAGGAACAACACCCGAGTGTCCCCACTGAGCGTCTCTGTCCATCCTATCCTGGCTCGTATTCCAGCCAGGGGGCCCAGACTCGGTCGAACAGGTGCATGGTGTCATGGACCATTGCCGTCAATCTATCCATCGTCATGCCCAATTATTTAAGGGCAAAAAAATGGCAGAGGTTCTGGACAGCCTCTGCCCAATTATTTTACTGAATTTCAGTTATTTTACTCAGATTTTTTTGCCCCTCGCCGGGTGCAGCTCCTCTTCTGGGCAGGGACTCCCAAACTCCCTAAAGTTTTTCTGTGCAATTTGCACTTCCTGCGCTACTTGCGTAGCAAGCAATCTTGAGGATGTCATGAGGAGGACGTCTCGAGTGACCAAACTTGGAAAACGGGTTTTATTTTCTGAAACTGGGCAGATAGGTATATATAACTGGGCAGATCTATATAGGTGAGAAGATATATAGCAGTGTAGATATGTAGGTTGGCAGACACAAAGCACGGAGACCGTAGCCACCTGCTGTGCAGTTGCACCCAGCTAAAGCCTCACAGTTGTCTACTGCTGGAGTAGAGCGGGAGAAAGCAACAATTTGCTAGGATTTTAGGGGTTATTTGCAAAACGTTTGAATGCAATCGACCATCTTCACAGTTTAGTTGGCTTGAGACTTTAATATCTCAGATTTTGACTTAAAAACTGAAATTGACTCCAACTATAGAAATAAAGTAAAGAAAAACGTGTGAAATAAAGACTAGAAAGTTAAAAAAAGTGGAGGTTCAAGCAGAGAAACTAGTGCGGATGGGGAAGATACAACTGGTCTGGAGATAAGTGCAGCATAAAGCCCAAATCCATCTAAGGTAATCAGAATGCAGGGGTTATTCTTGATTGTTAGTCTAACATAGATCCCACTTCTACATCTGTCCCTTTTTATATTAATAAAATTGTTCTCCCGTCCTGCACTCAAACAACAGTCCTTTGTTGTGGATCATGAGCCATGGTATTACATTTTTTTGAGAAAGTATTTTACCAGGAAGGATACATTGAGATTTCTCTCGTTTTCAAGTATGTCCTGGGTGGTGAGTATGTAACGTTAGGCGTCTTGCCAAGGACACTTACTGGAGAGGTGCTCTTGCTGGAATCAAACTCCTGTCTCTCCACACAGAGCAGTGATGTTACCTCTACTCCACCCAGCCGGTACATCTATGTCATCATACAGGCAGTTTCTGTGAGGTCATAAAAAGGTAGCTGCTACTGCAGTAACATCCTATTATCTCTCAGACACATCCATTACTAGGCTCTAACAGAAAGTGGCATACTATATTTCAGTAGAGTGTTCCTTTAAATGTATCCAACCATACTTCTAGAAAGAATTGTTTTCGTAGGAATGTGGAATTTCATTCTGTTGATCCATCTGTGATGTATCAGAAATGGAATAAAGACCATCCAATTATTTTTTTTGCTCCAGTGTTTTGTTGTTGTTTTTACGAAGTTTTCTGCCCTGACACGGCATTTGCACCATGAGGAGAAAAACCCAAGCATTCGTAGGGAAATGGCTCAACGCGGCAGCAAACAAACAGTAATTTTCAGTGTCAAAATCGTTTTCAGAGCACAGTTCAATCTCTTGACTTCCAGGGAAGGAGAATTATCCTCCTACAAAACCATACGGTACGAGGATTATCTGCCGGGGAATCACGCAGAGTCTATAACAGTGTTTTGCAAAGAATAACAGCGGCGTGCGATCCCTTGCCTGATGGTAATACTTCACTGAAACGAACATGACTTCAGTTTAAAGGGATACGCTTGGATTAAAGACAGAGGTGAGAGAGAAGGGAAGGGGTTAAATATTAAATCCACTCCCTCCACTTTCCACCTCCTGTTTTATTTTTGTGTTCATTGTATAAACACTCCTCGAATCCAGCACTCTGGATGCTCGGAGCTGCTCCAGATGTAACATGCTGTCAGCTTCCTGCAAGCTGCAGCTGTCATGTGACCCTGGAGAGGCTGCAAGCTACAGCTGTCATGTGACCCTGGAGAGGCTGCAAGCTACAGCTGTCATGTGACCCTGGAGAGGCTGCAAGCTACAGCTGTCATGTGACCCTGGGGAGGCTGCATGCTGCAAAATGTTGTTTCTCTTTAACTCTTGTGAAATGCCAGAGTTTTTTTTTAAATTGCAACATCAATTATAGCAAGTGTGTGCAACTTCTAGAAGCACCAGCTGTACCTGAATAACCCCTTCTAAAATGCTTCCTTATAATATTTTCCTCCTGACCTACTTCTGTCCAAATTATTCCAGCAAGCCGGCATCCTTCTAAATATGGTCTTGGTGAAGAAGGGATGCTTATTTTTTACGTTGCTGGCCGAAGGCTGTCAATTAGAGGTGTGCACAGCTGAAAAATTAGCTTTGTTTTGTATCAATACGGATTCCTTTTCATAATTTTGTTTCATAATTTCAATTAGGAATTTTGATTAGATTTGTATTTTAGGATCACTAAAAAAAAACATAGATCAAATCCTGCACAAATACTATTAGATTAGGGTTAAACATGAGGGTTAAAAGGCAAGCTAGGGTTAAATATTGCACTGTCTATTGGCCTATGGCGCTGAATAAAACAGATTCAGCATCATAGCCAATTGACGGGGATGGGGTGCTTTGTGAAATAGCTCTTATGATATCATAGTGCTACAACTGACACATTCTGCGTCACCATGGTGCTGTGCCTGGATACAGAGGCGTCATATTTCACAACCTATCACAAGGGCAGATCGCGATTGCCTGGCATTTTGGGGAATGTAGTGATGGTCAGAGTGGAATGATGCCTTTTATGATAGTGTTACAACTGACACAATCTGTATCACCATGGTGCTTGGTCTGGATACAGAGGTGTCATACTTCCCAACCGATCACAAAGCCAGCGAGATATCTTGACATTGTGGGGAATATAGTAATGGTCATCGTGGAACAACGCATTTTCTGAAATCATAGCTCTACAAGTGATACCTTCTTTGTCACCGTGTTGCTCTGACTAGATGCAGAGGTGTCAATTTTCCCAACCTGTCACAAGGCCATCGAGATACCAAGGCATTTTGGGGAATGTAGTGATGGCCAGAGTGGAATGATACCTTTTATGATAGTGTTACAACAGACATAATCTGTATCACCGTGGAGCTGTGTCATACTTCCCAACCTATCACAAGGCCAGAGAGATACCCTGGAATTTTGGGAAATGTAGTAATGGTCAGACTGGAACAATAACACTTACAGTTGCAAGAAAAAGTTATGTGAACCCTTTGGGATTACGTGGAGTTTTGCATGAATTGGTCATAAAATGTGCTCTCTCTGATCTTCATCTAAGTCACAACAATTTGAAAAAGACCGTCTGCTTAAAATAATACAACACAAACATTATATGTTTTTATTGAACAGAACATGTAAACATTCACAGTGCAGGGTGGAAAAAGTATGTGAACCCCTAGCCTAATGACTTCTCCAAGAGCTAATTGGAGCCAGGAGTGAGCCAACCTTGAGTCCAATCAGTGTGATATTATTGGATGTGTTGTTGAAAGCTGTCCTGCCCTTTAAAAACACACACCAGTTTTGGGTTTACTGGTTTCAAGAAGCACTGCCTGATGTGAACCATGCCTCACAGAAAAGAGCTCTCAGAAGACCTATGATCAAGAATTGTTGACTTGCATGAAGCTGGAAAGGGTTACAAAAGTATCTCCAAATGCCTTGATGTTCATGTGTCCACAGTAAGACAGACTGTCTACAAATGGAGAAAGTTCAGCACTGTTGCTACTCTCCCTAGGTGTGGTCGTCCTGTAAAGATAACTGCAAGAGCACAGCGCAGAATGCTTAATGAGGTAAAGAAGAATCCTAGAGTGCCCGATAAAGACTTACAGAAATCTCTGGCACATGCTAACATTTTTGTTGACACATCTACAATAAGGAAAACATTAAACAAGAATGGAGTACATGGGAGGACACCACGGAGGAAGCCATTGCTGTCCAAAAAGAATATTGCAGCACGTTTGAAGTTTGCAAAAGAGCACCTGGATGTTCCACCGCACTACTGGCAAAATATTCTGTGGACAGATGAAACCAAAATTGAGTTGTTTGGAAAAAACACACAACACTATCAGGGTTATTCAAAGAGATCCGAATGGCTGGAGAAAGGTAACCGAACGCTGAAAATCACTGTTCGGTTACCTTTCTTGGCCATTCGGCTATTCAGAGAGCAGGCAATACGCCAAATCCTGGCAAATTGCCTGCACATATGGTGCCTGTTCGAGGGCAGTAAAATCCCCATAAAAAAGCACTGCTTCGGCTATTCAGAGAACACAAACCAGCAGTGAAAGGTTCCCGAAATGCTCTGCCATTCGGTGGTTTCATTCGACAGGTTTATTCAGGAGAATCCCATAGGCTTCAATGTTAAAAATATTCCGGTTTTAATTCAATATCTAATAAACCGTTCATTATAAAATTCTGCAGTAAAGAGTCTCTTTATTTATAGATTTTTTAGGATATTTTAAGCATTTTTCTGGATTTTTTTTTTTAAAAAGTCCAATTTTTTTTTTTTTTTTACTTTTCTTATTTTTTCTGTAACAGCCCTTTTTATTATCATTCCCTGGACCTCATATGTAAATTTCAGACATTTTCGCCCAGTAGTTTCTTTGCAAACAGCGTTTCACTTTTCAATAATTCAAGCAAACTGTTTTGCTAATTTATTCACTGCCTTCTTCTGCGGTGTCGGCTTTTTCCGGAGGCTTCGCTGCATGTGATCGGCTCCTGCTCAGGTTTTTCCGGCGTCTTCGACGGGTTAATCCAGATGTTTTTACGGGTTTTCGGCTGGTTTTCCCTGCACTTCGACAGCCCTGTGGTGCTTGCTGAATACACCGCAGGGTGGCCAAAATGGGAAAGCCGATTTGCACCGAATTGAAGAGAATGAAAAGTCACCGAACGTGCAGTGACTTTTCGATTCTCTTTGAATAACCCTGTATGTGTGGAGAAAAAAAGGCTAACATCAAAACCTCATCCCCACTGTAAAATATGGCGGAGGGAGCATCATGGTTTGGGGCTGCTTTGCTGCCTCAGAGCCTGGACGGATTGTTGTCATTGATGGAAAAATGAATTCCAGAGTTTATCAAGACATTTTGCAGGAAAACGTAAGACCATCTGTCCGCCAACTGAAGCTCCGCAGAGGATGGGTGATGCAACAGGACAATGACCCAAAGCATACAAGTAATTCAACAAAAGAATGGCTTCAACAAAACAAAATACGCCTTCTGGAGTGGCCCAGTCAGAGTCCTGACCTCAACCCGATTGAAATGCTGTGGCATGACCTTAAGAGAGCGATTCACACCAGACATCCCAAGAATATTGCTACACTGAAACAGTTTTGTGAAGAGGAGTGGTCCAAAATTACTCCAGATCGTTGTGCAGGTCTGATCTGCAACTACAGGAAACGTTTGGTTGAGGTTATTGCTGCCAAAGAAGGGTCAACCAGTTATTAAGTCCAAAGGTTCACATACTTTTTCCACCATGCACTGTGAATGATTACATGTTATGTTCAATAAAAACATATAATGTTCGTGTTGTATAATTTTAAGCAGACTGTGTTTTTCAAATTGTTGTGACTTAGATGAAGATCAGAGCACATTTTATGACCAATTCATGCAAAACTCCACGTAATCCCAAAGGGTTCACATACTTTTTCTTGCAACTGTATGACATCATAGTGCTACAGAAAACACAATCTGCCTCACAGTGAGACTGTCTGTATACAGAGGTGTCATACTCCCCAACCGATCTCAAGGCCAGAGAAATACTTTGGCATTTTGTGGGAATGTAGTAATGGTCAGAGTGGAACAATACCCCTTATGACATCATAGTACTACAACTGACACCACCTATGTCACGTGGTGCGGTGTCTGGATACAGAGGCGTCATGCTTCCCAACTGACTGCTTTATAGTAATGTTCTGTTTTGGTGCAGCAGACGTCACATTCTGATATTTGTTGTGGGAATAATTTTTATTCCCATGTATTGACACTACGGTGTCTTTCCTTAAAAAAAACAAAAAACTGTTTTTTTTTCCTCTCTGTTAATGCTCAAGAACACGCTGTGGATCCGGAGACGCCATCTATCAGCGCTCACAAAATAAAGTGCGTCGTTACTCACAAATGACTCGGATGAAATAATCAATATGTCTCCCGGCTGCGCAGGACACTGCTTTACTGTTATGGAGAGTTTCTCTCTGTATTTACTCCTCTGCACTTGAGTTCTCCGCCAAGTATTGGCATTCCCTGATTGCCTATATTTCTCTGATAACCAGTGATTATTCCTTTCTTTGCTGCACTAACAGTCTTTTGTTTTTTTTACTCTTAAGAGCTAATGTCATCTTTCATTTCTAGAGCGCAATCAATTGGAAAACCTGCGTGGGTAACCGTGAAAAAACCCCCACAAAAACGATAACATGCCTTTCACAGTAACACGTCCTTACAGAACTGATTCTTTATTGAAGCGAGCAAAGGTAATGAGAAGGCTCAGATTGATGAAGAAACATGCGGGCTACAAACACAAGCTGTTCTTAGGTTGTGTATTCTCTCTCCTGGGCAGCACGGGAATTGTGTGACATGTAGTTCAGCCCCAGCAGCAGTTTCATTCATCAGATTAGAAGAACGAAGCTGATAGAAGCCACACGGTGGCTACCACAAGAGTACCTGCAATGGAATAAAGGGTTTGGCACTCCTTCAGCTATTACAGTGACGCTCTACACACCTGGACCTCTTTATCTTTTTAAAGTGGCCAGGCTGTGTAGAGCGCCCCCTCCCTCTCTCCATCAGCTGAAAATGGGGTGAAGTCAAGGGGTTTCCTCTGCCCTCACGCACGTCGCCAGGTAGACAGGAATTTGAATTTCCCGGCAGTCGGTAGCCAGATCGGTCACTGCTAGGGATGCACCGATACCACTTTTTTAAGACCGAGTACGAGTACCGATACTTTTTAAAAGTACTCACCGATACCGAGTACCGATACTTTTATTTAATGTCATGTGACGCTTTCCAATAGGAACAGACCTCATATAAAAATTTATATGAGATTGACCGCAGCTCACATGGATTTGCCCCAGGTCTCATGGATTTGCCCCCAGGTCTCATGGATTTGCCCCCAGCTCACATGGATTTGCCCTAGCTCTGATGGATATGTCCCCCAGGTCTCATGGATTTGCCCCCAGGTCTCATGGATTTGCCCCCAGCTCACATGGATTTGCCCCCAGCTCTGATGGATATGCCCCAGCTCTGATGGATATGTCCCCCAGGTCTCATGGATTTGCCCCCCGGTCTCATGGATTTGCCCCCAGGTCTCATGGATTTACCCCCAGGTCTCATGGATTGGCCCCCAGGTCTCATGGATTTACCCCCAGGTCTCATGGATTTGCCCCCAGGTCTCATGGATTTACCCCCAGGTCTCATGGATTGGCCCCCAGGTCTCATGGATTGGCCCCCAGGTCTCATGGATTTACCCCCAGCTCTCATGGATTTGCCCCAGGTCTCATGGATTTGCCACCAGGTCTCATGGATTTGCCCCCAGCTCGAACGCTGGGGAAGCTGGCCGTGTGCATGTAAAGCACGCGGCCAGCATTCCCCTCCGGCGCGTCGCGATACTCACGCATCCTGAAGGTCCGGTCGCTGGGCAGTGATGCGATCACGTGGCCGCCGGGCGCATCTGTGACGCTGCCTCCAGCCGAGAGGCCGCGTCACAGGAACGCCCAGTGGCCGCGGGAAAGCATCACTGCCCAGCGACCGGACCTTCAGGATGCGTGAGTATCGCGGCGCGCCGGAGGGGAACGCTGGCCGCGTGCTTTTCATGCACGCGGCCAGCTTCCCCAGCCCCGCGGATACCGGCAAGCCGGCCCAGCGCCGGCTTCCAGTATCGGCGGGATGTATCGGGCCGTTTGCACGAGTAACAAGTACTCGTGCAAACGGCAATATCGGCCCCGATACCGATACTAGTATCGGTATCGGTGCATCCCTAGTCACTGCTGATGTCAACGTGCTGACATCATCCTCTCAGAACGAGTTGTTTCTCCTGCCCTTAACCTTTAGGCTAGGGTCAGACGAACGCATTTTTCACGTTGTCCGTGAAAAAGTGCGTTCGAACGAATGGACGTATTTTTT
Source organism: Leptobrachium leishanense (assembly GCA_009667805.1). Taxonomy (NCBI): domain Eukaryota; kingdom Metazoa; phylum Chordata; class Amphibia; order Anura; family Megophryidae; genus Leptobrachium; species Leptobrachium leishanense. The sequence goes on along the minus strand of CM019063.1, from coordinate 516,243,828 downwards.
CACGGAATACGCGATAGCGGTCATACGATGCGCATTTTCGTCCGTGATTTTGTACGGTGGTCAATAAAACCCTTTCTGCGTCTGGACGTTATGTTGGCCGGACGTGTGCAGCGTCTGACGTCTCCCAATCACGCAAACACGCCGCTATGCGGCCGCAGCGCACTCTGTACGTCAGTAGTAGCGGTTTGACGTTCTCGAAAAAATGCGTTCGTTTGCCACTTGCGCTGCGCGGACGAACTTTCGTGCGGCCGTTCTTCGTATGGTCCCCGGCATTGGACGTCATTTGCTGCTAGCACGGCCGTGATTTCGTGCGGCTAAACGCACGTTAAAACTGCTTTCGTCTGACCTTAGCCTAACACGTTTTTGACTTTGCATAGTTAGATTTACTGGTTGCTACAAGGACTGGCAGCCTTCTCTCTCTGCTTCACGAAATTTCCTACGAGTCCGGGTCTTTTCAGTTTCTGGACTGTAACAAAAGTGTCTTCCATGGCACTTGTCTCAGCCTTGTCACCACTATATATGACCTTGGTGCCCATTAGAGAAGTGTGGATGCTGGCTTCCTGCCAAGGGACCTCGGACCAGTATGGCAATGCCAACACTAACAGACAATGGGCATAAGTGGGCACTTAAGGGATAAGATTGTTGAATGTATCGATATTTTAAAACTGGTCGTGTCTTAAGAGTTTACTTTAAGTAATCCTATTTAGAACTAATGTTAGTGCTGTCTGTTTGATCTTATGTTGGTTTGTTTTGAAAATGTGTAAAACCTGTGTGCGGAGGACGTTTCCCACACGTCATCCACTTACCGGGAGCCCAGAGAGATATTCACCTCTCTCCTCCAGGGTCCTGTGGCGTTCTGACTTCCTTGAAGTCAGGCGCAGCTTTAAGGGTCCTCCCTACGCAAATGACGTCATCGCGGCCTAGTTCTGGTTGGGGCTGCCATCTTGGATGGCAGCTCCACATTCGGGTCCCCCCTCGTCACCTGACATCATCACACATGGCGCAATGACGTCAGTTAGCCGGGGAACCCCTAGCTGCCTGGGGATTTCCGAAGGAAATCCCATGGTGGAGATAGGGGGTTCCTTTGAACCCCCATATCTCCCGAACGGTGGCAGATAGAGGGTCATGTTTGGTGTCATTCGAAAGGCCAGAGCATGACCTTTCCAATGTTACCAAACATGACCATGTTCAAATTTATATAAAAAAAAAATTCTTTAAATAACACAGTTTTTGTGTGTGTTATTTTTATTAATGCTGCAATATTGTTCCCATTCCAACTATAATGTGAACAATGATGCTGCACTATGTGGGGGTTTGCTAAAAATCATGTAATTTCCCCGCAAAAAAATGTAACGCATCCCCATTTCTAATTTTTTTAACAAGCACACCCCATTGTTTACTTTGACAGCAGCCGGTTGGGAGTGGATGGGGGGTGCTTGTATGTTACTTATGATTTTCCAAAAATTTATGGGGTTTGATATGTTATTGTTTAAATTTCCATTGAAGTACTGGGCTTTAGCCATTTTTGTTTGTTTTGTGCATGCATTCCGACATTTTTGGTATTCACAGTAATCGCTCATGGATCCAGTACTCTTGAAATTTGACCACAGGGAGTCTCTAAACTGGTACATATGCGTGAGGTCAGCTGTAACCCAGGGGAGGTGTGCCACATTTACTCGCACTTTGCGCAGTGGGGTATGGGTGTTCCAGACGTTCAGGAGCTCGGCTTGAAAGTATTCAATTGCACAGTCCAGGTCTGGGATTAGGTTTAGTCTGTACCATAGGAGCTGTTTGAGATCATTTAGGAAGGATTCAAGATTAAATTTCTTGAAAGACCTGGTGATTATTACCTTTGGTGGACATTTTGTGGCCCTTATTTTGCGCACACAGTACACTAGGCAGTGATCACTGAAACTGTTAGCGAGAACACCTGCCTCCTGTATACGATCAGGACATGAGGAGAGAATCCAGTCCAGCAAGGTGTGGTTAGGGCTTTTCATATTAATGCGAGTGTATACATATAATAATGATATATTATGAATCTGCAGAGTCTGGCAGAAAGAACGATATATAATTTGTCTGGGTTGTATAATAAAACGTGACTTCAAATCGCGTTTAAACATGATGAGCAAAAGCGGTAAAAATGAGCTCAGCACACAGATGTGAAATGGCTCAGCAGCGAAGGGGTTAATCCTCTCTTTTTGTATCTCCTGAAGTGATTTTCAAACCCCCTTGTGTAGATAGTGTTCTGTGTTGATTATATCATTTTACCTCCCCCTCCCTCTGTCCCATATAAACTGGTCCCCATTTTCATAACACAATTATTCTTCCCTGCACTAAATTGCATCCGATGTTTGGGGGAACGATAACACACATTATACAACAGTCCCTCAAGTTCTGGTTGAGGGTTATGGAGAAAAGCTGCTTCAGATCTGCTTGACCTGGGAGAAGGGATAGACGCTCTAGAAGGTTTGGGTCTGGTTCTCAAGTCGGACCAGTCGCCTCCAGTTGCTGTTACAGTGACACTACCAGAGACTGTTGCAACAGATAACATCATGAATGCTTCCCCTTTTATATAAAACGGAACTGTAATTAAGCTGCTCATACACATAATTTAAAAAATGTGTGTGGGAAATCAAGAAAAATGTTCAATGCTGGGGAGGAAGGACACGACATACCATTAATCCGAAAACCGTAGAGCAGGCCACTACTGCTGTTACTCTTCTCGGGAGCTTTCACAAAACTCGTGATTGCTTATTTTTTTTAAAGTGCCTTCTTGTATTTTTTTAAAAGATATTTTTGTACTTTTATTTTTTAACCCCTTCTCTACCGAGATCGAGATATCTCGTGCTTCAAAAACACCATCTGATCCCCCGATAGAGATATCTCGATCTGCTGATCTGCAGCCCAAAAGCTAATGAAATGTGTTTGCTGCAAACAAATTTCGTTTGCTTATGGCCTGCAAAAGGTGCCCCTAAAGTTTTAGCCCCTTGGGCATAATGCCCAAAAATTTAAAACTGTAAAATCAGCTGGTGAAAGCTCTGAAATATTGGGCTTTCAGCAGCCGATGGAGGGAGAAACAAATTAGACCTGCTGCTCAAACCTCTGTAACTCAATTTGGCAGTAGATGCTGCCATCTACTGGCCAAATAGGTTATTTACAGTAATAGCTATTTATTAGGGCTGGTAATCATTAAAATTTTTGTGTTCGATTAATCGAAAAAAAAATAATTGTAATGCAAATACAGATCAGAAAAGAAAAACTTAAAAAAAGGGCATAACATCGCTCCACAGTAATAAAACTCACAGCAATGTGCGGTGTGTATGAGTGTATCACAGAATCCACAGCAATAAAACTCACTGATATATATATATATGATGGATATATTGCCCCAGCTCACATGGATATATTGATTTGCCCCAGCTCATATGGATATATTGCTAAAGCTCACATGGATATATTGCCCCAACTCACACAACATGGATATATTGCCCCAACTCACACAACATGGATATATTGCCCCAGCTCACACAACATGGATATATTGCCCCAGCTCACACAACATGGATATATTGTCCAAGCTCACACAACATGGATATAATGCCCAAGCTCACATGGATATATTGCCCCAGCTCACACATGGATATATTGCCACAGCTCACATGGATATATTGTCCCAGCTCATATGAATATATTGCTCCAGCACACATGGATATATTGCCCCAGCTCACATGGATATAGTGCCCCAGCTCATATGGATATATTGCCCCATCTCACATGGATATATTGCCCCAGCTCACATGGATATATTGCCCCAGCTCACATGGATATATTGCCCCAGCTCACACAACATACATATATTTCCCCAGCTCACACAACATGAATATAGTGTCCAAGCTCACCTGGATATATTGCCCCAGCTCACACAACATGGATATATAGTGCCCCCACCTCTCACCGCCGAGTGCTTTGCTCCCTACGAGCGTCCGCCGGCATGAAGCTTGGTCGCGCTCGCCTGGGAACCACCTGACCAGCTGCTTCTCGCAAGATCCCGGAATTCACGTGAACTCCGTGATCTCGCGAGATCGCGGCTGGTGGATCCCAGGCGAGCAGTCGGTGGCCGCTTGTAGGGACCAAAGCACTCGGCGGCCGGCGGTCGATTAAAATAAATTTGATCGACCAAGGAAATTAACGATTAATCGATTAATTAATCGTTCATTTCCGCCGCCCTACTATTTATTACAGTAAAATTAATTTTAAATGATTTTACAAAAAAACACTGGTTTCTGACAAATGTTTTTTTTTTGAAAATCACTTGGTAGTAAAGGGGTTAAAAGAACTTTTTTTAATTTTGTAAACAGACCTTTTTAGTATGTTTTAAATTACTTTTTCATTATTTGGACAAATTTTTACTACATTTTGTTGATTTAAGCTCCTATTAGGAGAATAGGAGTTATTTTCTTTTATTCTCAATTCGGCGAAATGCGCCGATTCCTATCCTGTGCAATTCTACGGATATCGGCACAATTTGACGATTTTCACCGACGTCCGATAACTGCTTTGGCGACTCCAATTTCAGCAAAATATGATGACCATTTGATAGAGAATTCACATAATTTTCTGTGAAATGAAATCGCCTAGTTGAGCCGAAATACGAAGCACCGAAATTGAGTTCAGTTTCGGTGCCCTGTGAATAGACCCCAATGTTATCCACCGTGCTTAGAAAATGTGGACATAAGATAGCAGAAAAGACAAATATACGCAAGGTGATAGAAAGAAGAGGGGCGTTGAGGAGGATCCTACTCAGAGGAGTTTATAATCTAGAGGTCAGAACATATATTTCTTTCATGCGTCTTGTAGGTCGGATGGTCTAACCAGCAAGCATGGAGACAGCAGACCATTTACTACCACTTGATTACCTGCCATTAGTTCGTTGCCCTTGTAAATCGTCACAGAGCCGCTGTTAATTAACACACGGTGGTTACTCTAAAGCTCTCACGTACAGTAATTCAAGTCTCTTTAGTGCATCTCGACACTCATTTTGACCTACAACATTATCGACTGTGAACTTGAGAAACCTACGCGCCGTGAGCGCAGCTCATAAAGCAGATGTGATCCAAGGTCTGCCAGGAATTCAAGTTGAGGAATATCACGGAGGACGGGTTCTCGCCTCTCTCATCAGAGCGACGAGGAGGGGAAATCACAGGAATGAAACGGATGGGATTGTGGTGACATTCCGAGACGTACCTGAAATGGGACACTTGATGAATGAATAATGAAGACTACTCTCTATACCAGGGCTGTCAAACTTCGGCCCCCAGATGTTTCTGAACTACAACTTCGATGATTCCCTTGCCGCCTACTGCAGTGAAGGAATTCTGGGAATTATAGGCATCAACATCTGGGGGGCCGTGAGTTTGACAGCCCTGCTCTATTCCAAACCTCGTAGAGCGATAACGTCAAGACGTAGAAGATTCAGTGCCCAATTTCACAGGTAGGTTTACCATATTAAAAAAAAGTGGCCATTTGATGTCAATTGCGTAAAATAGTTGTGAATAGCCTCTAACTCCGGCATTGTCATGACATTGTCCCAAAGCGTCCTCCTATCGATGCTGGGTCATCATTCCATCAGTCACACTGAGATGGAACTCTGTTCGCCTATGGCATTTTATGTTCTTCCAGATCCACGTCATGTTGTTGACTTGAGTGATGCTGCCTCCACACATTTCTGACAGTCGATCACATTCTGGTGCTCTGAAATTGATGCTGTCCTGTGGGCATCAATTCCCAAACTGTTAAATACGGTGTCAGGGATTGTACCGGGGTGTTACAGAGGGGGCAGGGTACTGAGCCCGGGATGCGGTGATGCACCAATTCAGGGGTCTGCGGTAAGCAGGGGCATACCTGGGGGGGGCGACCCGCACCGGGTGGCACCACCCCCTAGGGTGACACAAAAAATTGTTGTTTTTTTTTTACTTTTTTTTACTTTTGCAAAGTATTTTACCAGGAAGGATACATTGAGATTTCACTAATTTTCAAGTATGTCCTGGGTAGGCAAGGCCTAGGCTGGCACTTTCCAGGGGGCAGCAAAGAAACCTTACCACTAAAAGGGTTATTCACAGAGCACCGAAATGACAAAATGACAACATTTTGGTGCTCTGTTGTTCCCTGCACTTCGGGGAATAAAATTTCCCCACCCATTTCCCCACCCTGCAGTGAATTCACCATTCACCGCAGGGTCCCCAAAGTTCAGGGAGTCGGCCGCTGAATGCTGCCACCGCAAAAAACTACTGAACGAAAATGTCTGGAATTTACATATACAGTAAGATCCTATGATTAATAATAAAAAGTTCTGTTACAGAAAAAAGAAAAACCACTACAAAAAAAAAAGGGGGAAAAATTTTGCCGAAAAAAAATCTGAAAAATGACTAAAAGGTACTAAAAAAATAAAATAAAAAATAAGAATCAATAAAGACTTTTTACTGCAGATTAAAATAATAAATGGTTTATTAGATATTGCATAAAAACGGGAATATTTTGAACATTGAAACCTATGGGGGTTCGCCTGAATAAACCTGCTGATTGAAACCACCGAACATCAGGGCATTTCACTGACATTTCTCTGCTGTTTGGTGTTCTCTGAATAGATTAACCATTACTCCTCTATGGGGATTTGCACTGCCTTCGAACAGCACCGTACTTGCTCTGCAGTTCACCAAACTTGTGTGTGAGCATACCACAGAGCAGTGGTGTACTTAAGGGAGTGGCGGGGGCGGGCCGCCCCAGGTACCAGTGATTATTGATATGTCATTAGGGGGTACTAGGAGGTGCCACTGTCACTGTGTGTCAGCTTTGAGCGGTGTTCTCAAACAACGAGCAGCGGAGCAGGGCATTTGCATAAGGAATAAAATAGAATAAAAATCCCCCTCTCCTCCCTCCATAGCTCCTCCCCTGCCCCGCGGCAGCTCTAGGAGACACACCCTTTCTCTGCTCAGCAACTCCAATGCACAAAACCAGTCACCTAGCACACACACACAACTCCAATCCAAAAAAACAGTCGCAGTGGCGTAACTACGAGGGTCGCAGCGGTCGCAAGTGCAACCAGGCCCTGGCATTCCACCACTGGAGGGGGGGCCAGGCAGTGGTCGCTCTTTAACCATTGAAGAACCAAGTGTCCTTAAAGTGAATGCATTTATGCCTGAACAGTTCGGTCATTGGTCCTTAAGGGGTTAATTAGGCAGCAGAGGTCTTGTTATATTTTGTCTGGCTATCCATCATGAGTCTGACATTTCCTGGTGTCTCTTCCCAGCTCACTGTGATCCTTCAAGTGTGATGTGTTTGTAGCTTTCTCCTGAAGCAAGATAGATATCCTGCACAGTTTTCATAAAATAGTCACAAAAAGTGTGCTCATCTGCATGAAGGATAGTGATGAGCCGAACACCCCCGAGTTCGGTTGGCATTCGAACTCGAACTTTCCAAATGTTCGAATTCGAACTCGAACTCAATACAAGTCAATGGGACTCAAAATTTGATTTTTAGAGTGCCCTCCAAGAGGGCATATATGCTAGATATTTGCCATAAAAGGTGTATGGGGGTCCAGGTAGTGCCCTGGGGGACAGGAAACAAGGACAAAAAGTTAAAAAAACAACGTTTTTAAAGGGACACTGAGTTTTCCATGAAATAAGGGTTAAAAATAAAACCGAAAAATTCCTTCAAATATCGTGCCTAAGAGGTCCCCATAACCTGCCTGTGCAGTGGCGGATTTCTAGGATGTATAGAAACATTTTAAAACAAAAAAATGACGTTTCAAATGACGGTAAATGCTTTTCCTTTAATCTATTCATAGACAACTGCTTGGGGCGGCAGCCTGTATGAAAAGACATTTTAGGACGCGCAGAAAAAGTTTAGTGATTTTTTTTTTACTAAATTATGGTGAAACTTATGCAGGCTTTGGATGAAAGTAACAATAGGTGCTTTAAAATTGGGCTTTTAGCGTCGGCAACAGTGCCGTCACACAGTATTCCTCTCTGAGGATATGAATCTGGTAAAGGCGTCAGTGCACCCAGATATTGTGCCTTTGGTGCCAGGCCATCAAGTGCATTCATACAGTAACCCCTCTGTGGTATTGTGGAAGAGTGCAGGGGTGGACCATGTGGTCCTATATTAAAAAGATATGAATCTGGTAAAGGCGTCAGTGCACCCAGATATTGTGCTTTTGGTGCCAGGCCAGCAAGTGCCATCATACAGTAACCCCTCTGTGGTATTGTGGAAGAGTGCAGGGGTGGACCCTGCAGTCAGGGCCAGTGCTAGACTATTTTGCGCCCAAGGCAAGACCAGCTACTTGCATCCCCCCAAAAAAAAAAACACGCAACATGAAACTGCTAAATTTCTTGTTTTTTTAAGAATAAAGTTTGAAAAGCACCAATAGTAAAAGGTAAAAAAAATAAACTGTATTAAACCATTTTAAATTAACTCTATTAAACAAATTAAAATTAACTGTATTGAACAAATATAAATCAACGAAAAAAAATAAGAGTTGTCACGTAAATTTCAATTTCAGACACATCAAAACTTCACTTTGCGTGCCTTATCCTTTGCAAATTTTCATCATGCGTATATATATTGCCCAGGCCAGCTCACATCATGCGTATATATATATTGCCCAGGCTAGCTCACATCATGCGTATATATATTGCCCAGGCCAGCTCACATCATGCATATATATATTGCCAGGCCAGCTCACATCATGCGTATATATATATTGCCCAGGCCAGCGCACATCATGCGTATATATATTGCCCAGGCTAGCTCACATCATGCGTATATATATTGCCCAGGCCCAGGCCAGCTCACATCATGCATATATATAATATATATATATATTGCCAAGGCTAGCTCACATCATGACTATATATATTGCCCAGGCCAGCTCACATCATGCGTATATATATATTGCCCAGGCTAACTCACATCATGCGTATATATATTGCCCAGGCTACCTCACATTATGCGTATATATATATTGCCCAGGCTAGCTCACATCATGCGCATATATATATATATTTATTGCCCAGGCCAGCGCACATCATGCATATATATATTGCCCAGGCCCAGGCTAGCTCACATCATGCGTATATATATTGCCCAAGCCTGCTCACATCATGTATATATATATATATATATTGCCCAGGCAGCTCACATCATGCATATATATATATATATGCCCAGGCTAGCTCACATCATGCGTATATATATATTGCCCAGGCCACCTCACATCATGCATATATATATATATATATTGCCCAGGCTAGCTCACATCATGCGTATATATATTGCCCAGGACAGCGCACATCATGCATATATATATTGCCCAGGCCAGCTCACATCATGCATATATATATATTGCCCAGGCCAGCGCACATCATGCGTATATATATTGCCCAGGCTAGCTCACACCATGCGTATATATATATTGCCCCGGCTAGCTCACATCATGCGTATATATATATTGCCCAGGCTAGCTCACATGCGTATATATATATTGCCCAGGCCAGCTCACAACATGCGTATATATATATTGCCCAGGCTAGCTCACATCATGCATATATATATTGCCCAGGCCAGCTCACATTATGCGTCTATATATATATATTGCCCAGGCTAGCTCACATCATGCGTATATATATATTATATATATATATATATAATATATATATATATATATATATATATATATATATTGCCCAGGCCAGCGCACATCATGCATATATACTGCCCAGGCCAGCTCACATCATGCGTATATATATTGCCCTGGCTAGCTCACATCATGCGTATATAGATTGCCCAGGCCCAGGCCAGCTCACATTATGCGTCTATATATATATATTGCCCAGGCTAGCTCACATCATGCGTATATATATATATATATGTATATATATTGCCCAGGCCAGCGCACATCATGCGTATATATATTGCCCAGGCTAGCTCACACCATGCGTATATATATTGCCCTGGCTAGCTCACATCATGCGTATATATATATTGCCCAGGCTAGCTCACATCATGCGTATATACACTATATTGCCAAAAGTATTCGTTCACCTGCCTTGACTCGCATATGAACTTAAGTGACATCCCATTCCTAATCCATAGGGCTCAATATGACGTTGGTTCACCCTTTGCAGCTATAACAGCGTCAACTCTTCTGGGAAGGCTGTCCACAAGGTTTAGGAGTGTGTTTATGGGAATTTTTGACCATTCTTCCAGAAGTGCATTTGTGAGGTCACACACTGATGTTGGACGAGAAGGCCTGGCTCTCAGTCTCCGCTCTAATTCATCCTAAAGGTGTTCTATCGGGTTGAAGTCAGGACTCTGTGCAGGCCAGTCAAGTTCATCCACACCACACCAGACTCTGTCATCCATGTATTTATGGACCTTGCTTTGTGCACTGGTGCACAGTCATGTTGGAAGAGGAAGGGGCCAGCTCCAAACTGTTCCCACAAAGTTGGGAGCATGGAATTGTCCAATATGTCTTGGTATGCTGAAGCATTCGGAGTTCCTTTCACTGAAACTAAGGGGCCAAGCCCAGCTCCTGAAAAACAACCCCACATCATAATCCCCCCTCCACCAAACTTTACACTTGGCACAATGCAGTCAGACAAGTACAGTTCTCCTGGCAACCGCCAAACCCAGACTCATCCATCAGATTGCCAGATGGAGAAGCACAATTCGTCACTCCAGAGAACGCGTCTCCACTGCTCTAGAGTCCAGTGTCGGCGTGCTTTACACCACTGCATCCGACGCTTTGCATTGCACTTGGTGATATATGGCTTGGATGCTGCTTGGCCATGGAATCCATTCCACAAAGCTCTCTGCGCACTGTTCTTGAGCTAATCTGAAGGCCACATGAAGTTTGGAGGTCTGTAGCGATTGGCTCTTCAGAAAGTTGGCGATCTCTTCGCACTATGCGCCTCAGCATCCGCTGACCCCGCTCCGTCAATTTACGTGGCCTACCACTTCGTGGATGAGTTTCTGTCGTTCCCAAACAATTCCACATTCTTATAATAAAGCTGACAGTTGACTGTGGAATATTTAGGAGTGAGGAAATTTCACGACTGGATTTGTTGCACAGGTGGGCATACTATCACAGTTCCACACTGGAATTCACTGAGCTCCTGAGAGCGACCCATTCTTTCACAAATGTTTGTAAAAACAGTCTGCATGCCTAGGTGCTTGATTTTATATACCTGTGGCCACGGAAGTGATTGGAACACCGGATTCTGATTATTTGGATGGGTGAGCGAATACTTTTGGCAATATAGTGTATATTGCCCAGGCCAATCCCCTGGTGGAGATAGGGGGTTCATTTGAACCCCGATATCTCCAGGCAGCTAGGGGGTCATGGAAGGTGTCAATCGAAAGGCCTGAGCATGGCCTTTAGAATTATACCCAACATGACCAGGTATAAAGTAAAAAAAAAAGAAAAAGAAAAACATGTATTTTTTTTGTGTGTTATTTTTATTAATGCAGCAATATTGTTCACATTTCAATTATAATGTGAACGATGATGCACTAATGATTTTTTTCTATGGGGTGCGTTTGCTATAAATCACGTAATTCCCCCCACAAAATGTAACAAGTCCCCATTTCTAATTTCTGTACAAGCGCACCCCATAGAAAACATAACCGCAAACGCTCATGTGCTAAAATGTGAAAAAAAAACACTTTCCACACTGCAGATGATTAAAAATTCAATTTTTATTGCATTTTTTGTCATAATATACAGGCAGGACATGACGTATACATATAAAAATTATATATTATGAATCTGCGGAGTCTGCCGGAAAGAACGATATCTAAAATGTCTGGGTTATTTAATAAAATAAGGCTTCAAATCGCGTTTAAACATGATGAGCGAAAACGGTAAAAATGAGCTGAGCACACAGCAGTGATATGCAGCATATTAGAGGAGAGAAATTAACACTTCTCAGAAGCAGACACCACACCCTCAGTATAGTCTACATACATACAATGTATCAAATTCATTAGAACAGACTAAACACACCTGGTGTTTATGCCCGTTTGTGAACACAGGTCATTTAGAGGTGAGAATCTTTGCACATACGCATTAGGCTTTAATTCAATATCTAATAAACCGTTGCTTATAATATTCTGCAGTAAAGAGTCTCTTTAGTTCTAGATTTTTTAGTATTTTTTAAGCATTGTTCATACTTTTTTCAAATTATTTTTTTTGCGAACTCGAACCGAACACGCCAAAAAGTTCGAAGTTCACAAACTTGCGAACGGCCAAAGTTCGAATCGAACTCCGAACTGATCGAACCGAACAGTTCATCCCTAACAAAGGACTCCCCAAGGTCCTATAAATGTGTAACCAAACCACAATAAATTAAGAGGGCACAACCATGAAATAATATATACCAAAAGTATAATAAAAAAGATCTTTATTAACCCCTTAAGGACCAGCGACGTAACGTTTACGTCATAAATGCATTGACTTTAAGGGGTTAAATACAAAAATATATAATGTCAGTAACAAAAGTAATAGTATCACAATGCCAAATGTTACATATAGTTACAGCACACAACATGCAGCACATAGTAAGGCAGCCCAACAAGCTCAGCAAAAATAAACACAAACACAAGAAAAACAAAATAGCTGAACCATATGAAATATGCAATATTAGGGAAAAGCACAATGCAAAAAACAGCCAAAACATAAAGTGGGTCAGTACAAATCTGAAGTGGAATCAAGCTGGAAGCTGGCCGCCATTATAAGCCAGGCGGCCATCTTGTTCAGAATATTGGTTCACTTGAAAATAACTAGGTAGGTTTTAGCTGAAACTAGATTGAAGCATACGTAGAAATTTAGGAATGTGTTAGATTAGCAGAAAAGTAATTAAAACCTGAGAAAGATCTAGGCTGTTCCTGGCACGAAGGGACAGAATGAGAAGTGGATACACCAAGGTCACTGAGGCCCGCAGAGAGACAAAGGGAAGCATAGAAGATAGACCAGGTGTTACCCGCAACAAATAAACACAGGCGCTAGGGAGGCGAGCACAGCCCGGACCGAATGTAGTAGCTAATCATGATCTGTCGAAACTAACATGAAGTTTGCCAATTTACAGCCAATTTAATGGAATGTCTTTGTATTAGACTAAGGGAGGTATTAACCCACGTGGGGTGGGATAGTGTCACCGGGAGGTGGGCTAATTGGGATGTACCTAATTATGTATTCGGGGTATAAGACCCCTTGTCGGGGTGAGTTCGGGGCTCAGTCTTTGCGATTCAATCCTGTCTGAGCATCTGTGATATCACAATAAAGTTTGCCTTTCCTGAAGAGACTCGTGTTCAGACAATCCTTGCTCGTGTCCGGTCCGGCCTCGTCCCGAGTGAATTCCGGTTACATTTCTGGGGGCTCGATAGCCGAGATACAAGGCCCTTTGCCGGCACGGCAACGACTGCTGGACACTGTAGCGGTTGACTGCAGGTGCGAGTAATCCCGCTGGTTGGGCGTCCGTTGAATGTGAGCTGACATCTGCAGGCGCCAAGCAGGATTTCCTGTTCAGTGGACCTCGTCTCGTCCCAAAAGGACCCTCGGCCCGGGAAGCTGGGACACCACCGAGTCCGAGGAAACAGCGAACAGCGCGGCGATAGGTAAAGTGTCTTCTATGTTTGTATGTCTAATGGAGATACCGGTATAAAGGGAAACGTCCGGCCATAGTCGGATAAGGAGACCCACGGCCACGGTCTCGTTGACATACCGAACCCACCGCCGAAAGCACGAACAAGCAAAGGAGCCAGAGTGGCTAGCGCGTGTCTGGACCCGGGGGATCGGATGTTAACTAAACGGTAGTTCTGTATGTGAGGGAGAAGGGAGCCACGTGGAGCTGCATAGTCGTAGTCAGTGCTTGTAAATAGAGCTTCTGCACGTGGACAAAGGAAAGGAGGAGAATTAAGTTCAAAATCCTTATCCTTACCTACAAAACCCTCACTAACTCAGCTCCCCACTACCTGTCCTCACTAATCACCAAATACACCCCAGCCCGCTCCCTAAGGTCAAACAGTGACCTGCGCCTAGCTTCTCCCCGCATCACCTCTTCCCATGATAGACTGCAGGATTTCTCAAGCGCAGCCCCCACTCTCTGGAACGCTCTCCCTCGTACTGTCAGACTTTCCCCTAACTTCTCTTCCTTCAAACGCTCCCTTAAAACGTTCCTATTTAGGGAAGCCTACCACCCAACTCACTGACGCAACCATCAATCACTCTCACCTTACAGTCCTCTCCTCCTGTTTCCAACCCCAACCCTCCTAGATTGTGAGTTCCTACGGGAATAGGGCCCTCATCTCCTCCTGTACTGTTTGTCAAATGTTGTTCAATGTATTGTAACCCTGTCTATACTGTGCTTATTGTACAGCGCTGCGGAATATGCTGGCGCTTTATAAATAAAGAATAATAATAATAATAATAATTTCTGTGACTGGGCTGAGAGCCCTGAGTCAGTACTAGTGTGTACGTTGTGTAGTGAAGAGGGCCCATTGGGGCCAGCGGTAGCTGCAGAGGAAGTGGTGCTGGGTGGGTAGATTACCCATAGGCAAATTGGAATTGCAGACGGAAGTGTAGTTATAGAACGGGGTGCACATAGTCACAAGCAGACAAGAGTTAGAGTTCAATTAACGGGGTATAGGGAGCCAAAAGGAAGGACGGCGTGCCCTCGGCTAGTAGAAAGAGTTGAATTGTATATGTATTGTTTTGTGCTGAAAGTATCTGGTACAGTATGGGTTGTGAATGATTGCTGAGAGGGCTGTGAGTGATTGCTTTCTCGCTAGGCGAGTAGGCGCACAAACATGAGAGTGGACTCCCAAGGTACGTTTCCGGCTCAGGCGACTGCAGTCCGGCTACTGACGGAGGAAGCGACTACGATATATATGAACTGTTGACTGAGTACCAGACAGTAAATTTCAAGTATTTTTGCAAAAAGTAATATCTGCATTGTAAGAAGGTTACTGCCCTTAAGAGTAACAATGGGTAACGGGTCATCCAAGCCCAAAAAGGCAAAGAAAGGTGAGACGCCCTTAGGGTATATGGTGCGGAATTTTGAAGCACTATATACAACACATGATTATGGTGTAGAGTTAACTAAAGAGAAATTAACAGGAATGTGTACAATTATTTGGCCACTGCTAGTTCCAGACTGGCCAGAGCAGGGGTCAATGGACCCGGAGCTAATACAGAAAGTGCATTCCCAAGTAACCGGGAAATGCGGACATCCTGAACAGTACCCATATATAGATATATGGAGGTATTGTGTAAAAGATAAAAGTCATTTTATAATGATGGCGGGACGTAACAAGAAGCAGGTACCCCCAAATAGAGAAAATAATAAAAGAAGGAAACCGGTGTTGGTAGAACAACCGGAGGAGATTAATTCCCTGTCCCCGCCCTATCCATCATATTATGGGGCAGCTAGAGAAGCTTTGCGTGCCGCGGTTGTGCGGGCGGAGGGGGGGAGCGGGCGGCTGCTACTGCTCCGCCAGCTTCCTCCGCTCCGGCAAGCGGTATTGCGGAGGGGGCAGCGGGTGGAGGAGACAGAGAGGTCCCACCAGGAAAGATTGAAATGCCCGATGGGAACGTATATAAACTAGTAACCCCAGAGGACAGTGATGATAAGATATATAGATAAACCCCGAGACCCATATCAGCACAATCCCAGCAAACGTAAGATGCAAATGCCCCTATGGGAGGTGCCAGGCCCTTTACTGGAAAACGGAGCACTTGGCCAGTGCAATACACATATGTCCCATTTACAACGACAGATCTATTCAACTGGAAATCACACACACCACTGTATTCCACTAATCCCACGGCAGTGGCCAGTATGATAGAGTCAGTTATGCTTACACATAACCCCACATGGGCAGATTGTCAACAACTAATGCTGACAATGTTCACTACTGAGGAAAGAGCCCGAATAAATAGTAGCGCGCATAAAATTCTACTTGCCCAAGCCGTAGAAGATGCCAGAGCCCAGCCAGAAGCGTGGGCAGAGGAACACTACCCCAAAACAGATCCCAAATGGCCGTACAATACCGCTGCAGGTATTGCACACCTGCAGACGTACCGGACAGCGGTAATAATGGGTGTTAAAGCGGGAGGGAAGAAGCCCACAAACATGGGGAAAATAGCGGATATTGTGCAAGATTCTAAAGAAACCCCAAGTGCATTTCTAGAAAGGTTACTAGATGCATACAGGATGTATAGTCCTATTGACCCTGAGGCAGTAGAAAATCAGAGGTTAATTAATTCTTCCTTTGTGGGACAGTCACAGAGAGACATACGGAATAAAATACAGAGAATAGATGGGTTTTTAGGGAAAGGTATTAGTGAATTAGTGGAAATTGCTAATAAAGTGTTTCATAACCGGGATCTGGAAGAAAAGCGGGAGGTGATAAAGAGACAAAAAGGGGTATACAGGTGTGGTCGGATATATGGGAAATGGAGGAAGAGGTGCCCCGGACAGAGGGAGAGCGAGGGGTCGGGGAGGCAGAGGTAGGGGAACCCCTAGGGAACCCCTGGGACCCAATCAGTGTGCTTGGTGCCGGGGCGAAGGTCACTGGAAAAATAATTGTCCATCATTTTTGGCTAAATTTGGGGTGCAGGGGGAGGCTGGGGAATCGGGAGGTCAGGCCTCCAATGATCAGGTAACAAACGGCAGATATGAGAGAAATGATGGTGCCGGTGCAGGGTTTGTTGGCTTGGCGGGAACGTCATTTGAAGGGCAAGGTACTTATTGACACAGACCTGGGCCCATCCCGCTCGGTAATCACGAGCCCACGGTCACTATGAGGGTGGGAAATAAAGATTAAATTTTTATGGTTGACACCGGTGCCGAATATTCTGTCATAACACAGAAAATTGCACCCCCAATGGGAAATGAAGTTGATATTGTAGGGGCAATGGGGGTGTCCGCTAAGTACCCCTTCCTTGCTTCACGAAAATTTAGTGTGGGTGGGCATAATGTTGAACATGAATTTTTGTATATGCCCGAATGTCCCATCCAACTCCTGGGACGGGATCTCCTTTGCAAATTGCAAGCCCAAATTACATTTCTTCCCGGGGGTCACGCTAGATTAGACCTGCCTGAGAGTGGCAGCTCTACACGGCAGTACAGCCCAGCAAGCCAGCACACCCAACCTGTAAAAATTGCAGTAATTATGCCAAGAGAAAAAGAATGGTGCACGGCACCAACTCCGCCAGCCGATCTAGACCCGTACACACTACTCCTGGAAATTCCTGGTGTATGGGCGGAGGAAAACCCGCCCGGACTAGCTGTAAATATTCCTCCAGTGTACGTCGATTTAAAACCTGGTGCAACGCCTGTGGCTTTAAGACAATACCATATCCCACAAAAAGCTAAGCAGAATATCCAGACACATTTGCAGAGACTTAAAGACCACGGTATATTGAAATTCTGCGTGTCACCGTGGAACACACCCCTGTTGCCAGTACTAAAAGAGGGCACACAAGAGTACCGCCCAGTCCAAGATTTACAAGCAGTTAACGAAGCTACAGTAACCTTACACCCTGTGGTTCCCAATCCATACAATTTATTGGCATTAATCCCCGGAAACACAAAATATTACACGGTGCTTGATTTAAAAGACGCTTTTTTTTTGTATCCGTCTGGCTCCAGCAAACCAACCCCTTTTTGCGTTTCAGTGGGAGGAATCTACTACGGGAGCACGTCATCAAATGACCTGGACACGCCTCCCTCAAGGTTTCAAAAACTCGCCCACGATTTTTGGGTGCGCGCTCAGCCAGGACCTCCTGTCCTTCAACGCTCAGCCAGACAAAGTTGTTTTACTACAGTATGTAGATGGTTTATTACTGGCTTCTCCCACAGAAAAAGACTGTCTCTCTGCCACAAAAGCCCTGCTACATCTACTATGCCAAGCAGGTTACAGAGTGTCCAAAAAGAAAGCACAAATATGCAAACAGACTGTGAAATATTTAGGTTTTCAATTAACAGGTACCAAGCGTGCACTGGGGGCAGAGAGAAAAGAAGCAGTATGCGGAATACCCCAACCAAAGACAAGGAGACAAGTCCGTGAATTCCTGGGAGCTGCAGGCTTCTGCCGCCTGTGGATCCCCAACTTCGCAGATATTGCCAAGCCCCTCCATCAAGCCACCAAAGGTGGAGAGCATGACCCCTTCCTCTGGGAAGAAGAGCAAACAGCAGCTTTCCTGAAATTAAAGACTTTATTAATGGGAGCTCCAGCACTGGGACTGCCAGATCACAGCAAGCCTTTCCAGCTGTACGTGCATGAACACAATCAAACAGCTACAGGAGTGCTGATTCAGAACTTTGGCTCATGGCCAAGGCCTGTGGCCTACCTCTCCAAGCAACTCGACCCTGTGGCCTACGGCCTACCCCCATGCCTGAAAGCCGTGGCAGCCACCGCAATGCTGATAGCAGAAGCAGACAAGCTGACCCTTGGACAAGTTCTTCATGTCAAGGTGCCACATGCTGTCAAAGCCCTGCTTGATGTAAAAGGAAGTTACTGGTTCAGCAACAGCCGGATGACAAAGTACCAAGCTATGATGTGTGAGAATCCACGGGTTCATTTGGACCTCATCGCTACCTTGAACCCTGCTACTTTACTGCCAGACTGTGAAGAGGATCCAGATCATGAATGCCTCCAAGTCATGGAAGAAGTGTTCAGTAGCAGGCCAGATCTGAAAGACGTACCCCTAGACAAATACGATCTACAGCTATTCACTGATGGTAGCAGTTACATGGATGATGGGAAGGAGTCTCCGGCTATGCCAGGCCTCAAAATTTCAAGTCCTGAGCTACTAGACAGGCCTTAAGAGTTACTCGCCACTAGTTGCCCCACCTAACCCCTATCCAGCATTGCCTCTGCATTCCCACTCGCCCTCATGTAATTTCCACTCGCCAAATGCGAGCAGGCGAGTGGAAATTTTGAGGCCTGGGCTATGCAGTTGTCTCAGCAGAAGAGATTATTGAAGCAAATCCTTTACCAGGCCATACATCTGCACAACTTGTTGAGATAACAGCTCTAACAAGGGCTCTGGAAATCTCCGAAGGTGTAATTGTCAGGCACGCTCACGTACCTGAGGGTGGACGAACGGTTAGCCCTAAGTGAAAACAGGAGCCTCGAGTACGTAGAAGAGAAACCAGTCCTTGTAGTGGCTGGGTTAACACAAATAATGAGGGCTGCCCTGTCTTCAGGCCAATACCAACCAAGGGTACGTAACGGCAGTGCCGGTAAAGCAAGATAGAGTCACAATGCGGTACCAGTCCTTATAGTGGCTGGGTTTCGCACAAACAGGAGGTGAACCTATAAGGCAGGGACACAAGGAGGACAGGAACCAGTCCTTAGAGTGGCTGGTGTAAACGCTGGTAAGCCAGGAACGTATATCAGAAAGCAATAGGGTATAGGCGAAAACAGAGTCGAGTAACAAGCCGGGTCAAGGGGTATAGAGGTACACAAGTCGAGAGAGATAGCCAGGTCATACACAGTAAGTCAAATAGAGTGAAATAAACGAGCACTTAAGGGTCAGACAGGCAAAACCACGAAAGGGCACTGAGGAATGGGAAAAGCAAGTTTAAATCTGGTGCCTTGCCTGCTGATTGGTGACGTCGCGCCGCCGGGAGGGCTAAATCCGGAACTGCCGGCGGCGCGCGCGCCTACTGCGCGCACACAGGACTCGGAGAGGACGCCGACCCCGGAGCCGGGAAGAAGGATGCCGGGTCGGCGGCCCCGGGACGCCGAGCCGGCGGCGCCCGCCGAGCCCTGACAGCACCCCCGCCTTGAGGAACGCCCACCGGGCGGCTGGGAGCCGGGCGATCGGGAAAACGACGATGAAAGGCGGAGACCAATCGAGGAGCATGAACGTCACGTGACGAAACCCATGTGCGATCCGCGGGACCATAGCCAGTCCAATGAACCAAATACTGCAACCGATTGCGGACATAACGGGAATCCAAGATGGACTCAATTTCATACTCGGGAGTCCCATCAACCACCACAGGGGGAGGAGGGAGTCAGGGCGAGTAAAACGGTTGCAGGAGAGCGGCTTCAATAAAGAGACATGAAAGGAGTTGGGAATACGCAAAGAGACAGGCAATTGCAGTGCGTATACTACGGGATTGATACATCGGAGTATTTTATACGGACCGATAAAACGAGGCGCGAATTTCATAGACGGGACCTTCAGACGAATGTGGCGTGTGCTGAGCCAAACCCTGTCACCCACATGGTACACTGGTGGAGGTCTGCGCCTCCGATCAGCCGCCCGCTTCTGGCTCAAGGAAGCGGATTCTAGATTCAACCTGGTCTTCTCCCAAATAACCCGGAGCTTATCTAGGTGTTCCTCCAGGGCAGGAATGTTCTGGGGGAGAACGAGGATGGAAAAATAGTGGGATGCATACCCGTGACTATTTCGAAAGGAGAAAATTTTGTCGACTGTGATGTGGCGTTGTTATACGCAAATTCTGCCCATGGTAACAGAGTAACCCAATCATCCTGTGCGTCAGAAATAAAACACCTTAAATAAGTCTCAAGCGTTTGGTTGGTTCTTTCGGCTAAACCGTTCGTTTGCGGGTGATACGCGGACGAAAAGGACAGTTTGACGCCCAACTGGTGACAGAAGCCTCTCCAGAACTTAGAGATAAACTGAGAACCCCGATCCGAGACGAGAACATTAGGAACACCATGTAGTCTGAATATTTCTTTGGTGAAAATCTGTACTAGCTCGCTGGGGAGGGGAGCTTCTTTAACGGAATAAAATGTGCCATTTTAGAGAAGCGATCGACAACCACAAAAATCACAGTATGACCAAGTGAAGGGGTTAGTTCCACTAGGAAGTCCATAGCTAAATGAGACCAAGGGCGCTCAGGGATCGGTAGGGGTTGGAGGAGGCCAGCAGGACAAAGGCGGGAGGATTTGGAACGGGTACAAACAAAACAGGTGGTTACGTAATCTTTTACGTCCTTAGTAAGTGTCGGCCACCAAAGGTGTCGTTTAATCAAGTCAAGAGTTTTATTTACCCCAAAATGTCCAGCGAATTTGGATTCGTGAAAGAGCTGTAAAGCAGTGGGTACCTCTACAGAAGGAACGAATAGCTTATTCTGTGGTTTAGACGGGGGAGCCAGAGCCTGTTTAGAGAGTAAGAGGTTCCAGAAAGGAGACTCGACTCGTGTACTCAGAGAGGCTAAAATTTTCCTTTCGGGAACTATGGACACAGGTACAGACACTGGAGTTGCTAGGGGTTCATATTGTCTGGAGAGTGCGTCGGCCTTAACATTTTTAGACCCGGCTTGTCTAGGGTTCAACCTTTTTGCCTCGGACAGGTAAATCAAATTTTTGTGGTCAGTGAGAATGGAAAACGGACAGGTGGAGCCCTCCAAGAGATGGCGCCATTCTTTTAAGGCCAAAATAATGGCTAACAATTCCCTGTCCCCAATGTCGTAACGGGCCTCGGTAGGGGACAATTTCCTAGAATAAAAACCACAGGGTTGCATAGGCTTGTCATCAGCTGGACGTTGGGACAAGACGGCTCCTACCCTGGTTTCCGATGCGTCAACCTCTAAAACGAAGGGTCTATTGGGATCAGGGTGGTGTAGAATGGGAGCAGTAGAAAAGGCCTCCTTTAACCGTTCGAAAGCCTCCAGGGCACTGGAGGACCAATTCTGAGTGTCACCTCCCTTTCTCGTCAATGCTGTAATGGGTGCAATAATGGACGAAAAGCCCTTGATAAACCGTCTATAGTAATTAGAGAAGCCAATAAACCTTTGAATGGCCTTGAGGCCCTTGGGAAGAGGCCAGTGACTGATGGCCTCCAGTTTTTTGGGATCCATCATGAAACCAGAGGAGGATATAACATAACCCAAAAACTGTACCTGTTGGACATCGAATAGGCATTTTTCTAGCTTGCAGTAGAGGCCGTTGGCCAAGAGCTTAGATAAGACGAGTCGTACATGTACGTGGTGGGTATTCAGATCAGGGGAATGTATTAACACATCATCAAGGTAAACCACGACAAAACAAGGGGTGTACTCTCGTAACACATCGTTAATAAACGCCTGAAACACTGCTGGAGCGTTACATAAACCGAAGGGCATAACCAAGTACTCGTAATGCCCTAACCTGGTGTTAAACGCAGTCTTCCACTCATCCCCGTGTTTGATTCTTATTAAATTGTACGCTCCTCTGAGATCCAGTTTCGAAAAGATTTTGGAATGTTTCAGGCGGTCAAACAGCTCGGGGATGAGTGGAATGGGGTAGGCATTTTTAACAGTGATCTTGTTCAACCCTCGAAAATCGATACAGGGTCTAAGATCACCCTCCTTTTTCTGCACAAAGAAAACCCCTGCCCCAGCGGGAGAGGAGGAAGGACGAATAAACCCTTTTTTAAGGAATCTTTAATGTACTCCTCCAAAACCTTATGTTCTTTCACGGACAAAGGATAGACAGCCCCTTTAGGAGGCATGGTACCAGGAAGAAGGTCGATGGCACAATCGTAAGAACGATGGGGGGGTAATCTATCGGCCTCTCTTTTGTCAAACACAGGTGCCAAGTCCGAGTAGGGGACAGGAATGGAAGTCGTCAGAGGAGGGGCCGTAGGCAAATTCAAGACATTAATGGATAGTGGAATCTCAATACAAGAAGCCATACAATCATTATCCCACTTCGCGATCTGACGAGCTCGCCAGTCAATAACAGGGTTATGGCGGGTTAACCAGGGGTAACCCAGTATGATAGGATAGGAAGGGGACGAAATAGCATGGAAGAACATACTTTCTTTATGACACAGTCCTATCCCAACAGTAATATTGCGAGATTCAAACAAAACAAAAGGGGTTTCGAGAGGTCTGCCATCGATGGCCTGTACAAGTAATGGGGTTTCTTTTTCAACCAGGGGTATGGCATGTTTGCGAGCAAAATTTATGTCAATAAAGTTATCGGCAGCACCAGAGTCTACTAAGGCATAGAGTTGTACCGGGTTACGGGAACTCTCCCAGGATAGAGTAACCGGAACCCGGAGTCTATTTTCCAGTTTGGGGGACGAACGAAAAGCGCCTAAGAGCTGTCCCCTAGAGGCACTTAGGCATGAGAGTTTCCCGATGGACCCTGGGGGCGTTTGGAACAGCCCTTAAGGAAATGACCCCCCAAACCACAGTACAGGCATAAACCCTCACGTCGTCTGCGTTGTTTTTCACTATCAGGGATCTTGGTGCTATCTAATTGCATGGGTTCGGGGGAGGATGAGACTCGGGAAGCAAAGGTACAGAAAACCGGGGAGGCTGCCTAACCGGTGGTCTTTTAGACCTCTCCTTCGTAAGTCGACGATGGCGAAGGCGTTCATCGATAAAGGACAGGTAAGTAATCAAGTCTTCCAGGTCCCCTGGGAGATCTCTGGCCGCTATCTCATCTTGCAACTCATCGTTCAGGCCCTCAGAAAACACGGCTATCAAAGCCTCATTGTTCCAGTTCAATTCAGAAGCCAAAGATCTAAACTCCAGAGCATATTCACCCAGTGATTTCGCACCCTGGCGCAAGCGTAACAAGGATTTTGCGGCATTGGTTTTACGCCCGGGAGGGTCAAACACCACACGAAAGGCCGACATAAAGTCACGTTAATTATAGACAATCGGTTTATCGGTATCCCAAAGAGGGTTAGCCCAACTCAACGCTTTGTCGGTAAGATGGTTGATGACAAAGGCGATTTTGGCACGATCCGTAGGGTAAGACCACGGGGTTAATTCGAAATGAATGGAAATCTGGTTCAGAAAACCTCGACAGGCGGTAGGATCGCCCCCATAACGTACTGGAGGTAGCAAGTTAGGGTACGAGGTGGGCACAGAGAAAGGTTCGGAAGGGAGAGGATTCACGGGAGGGTATAGGCGAAAACAGAGTCGAGTAACAAGCCGGGTCAAGGGGTATAGAGGTACACAAGTCGAGAGAGATAGCCAGGTCATACACAGTAAGTCAAATAGAGTGAAATAAACGAGCACTTAAGGGTCAGACAGGCAAACCACGAAGGGCACTGAGGAATGGGAAAAGCAAGTTTAAATCTGGTGCCTTGCCTGCTGATGGTGACGTCGCGCCGCCGGGAGGGCTAAATCCGGAACTGCCGGCGGCGCGCGCGCCTACTGCGCGCACACAGGACTCGGAGAGGACGCCGACCCCGGAGCCGGGAAGAAGGATGCCGGGTCGGCGGCCCGGCGGGACGCCGAGCCGGCGGCGCCCGCCGAGCCCTGACAGCACCCCCGCCTTGAGGAACGCCCACCGGGCGGCTGGGAGCCGGGCGATCGGGAAAACGACGATGAAAGGCGGAGCCCTGACAGTAATGCCCCACGCCGCGGTCGGACCGCGGCCGCCATATTGGGACGCCTGGCAGACTCACCTGAGGTCCCTCGTGGCGCGTCGCTCCCTGATTCCGATCTTCAGCTCGAGGGAGGAGAGCCAGGATGTGTCCCACGCCGTCTCCGGGATCCAACTGAACAGGAGGCAAGCGCGATCATCCATTACAGAGCATGAAGACCTAGGTACTCTGGTCAAGTTAAGGTACTGCACCCCACCTGCACTGGAGATCCTCGTATACCACCAATTAATCTACCTAGCACTCAGGTATCCCTATTACACCTGCGAGTCCCAGGTGAACGGTGTTCATATGATTCCCTGAACCCTATTTAAACCTGCCGCCTTCTCCAGTTCACTAACCAGGTTATACTGTGGTTACACCACGTTACCCAGTGGTTCCCCTTCGTGTTCCTCTAAAAGGATTCTGACTTCCGTTCCTGCTGCCGATACAGCTCCACTCCGGTTCCTGTTGCCACGGTACCAGCTCCACTTCTGTTCCGGCCATCACAGTACCAGCTCCATTCCGGTTCCCGCTGCCACGGTACAGCTCCACTCCGGTTCCTGTTGCCACGGTACAGCTCCACTCCGGTTCCTGTTGCCACGGTACAACTCCGCTCCGGTTCCCGTTGCCACGGTACAACTCCGCTCCGGTTCCCGCTGCCACGGTACAGCTCCGCTCCGGTTCCTGTTGCCACGGTACAACTCCGCTCCGGTTCCTGTTGCCACGGTACAACTCCGCTCCGGTTCCCGCTGCCACGGTACAGCTCCGCTCCGGTTCCTGTTGCCACGGTACAACTCCGCTCAGGTTCCCGCTGCCACGGTACAGCTCCACTCCGGTTCCTGTTGCCACAGTACAGCTCCGCTTCTGTTGCCACGATACCGCTCCGCTCCTGTTCCTGTTGCCACGGTACAGCTCCGCTCCGGTTCCTGTTGCCACGATACAGCTCCGCTTCTGTTGCCACGATACAGCTCCGCTTCGGTTCCTACCATCACGGTACAGCTTCATTCCGCTTCCATATTCAAGATTGCCATCGCAGTGCCAGTTCCACCTCCCGGCATACCTCTACCCCTGGACTATTTCCAAGATTGCAACCGTATTTAATTATCCTTACAACTCTCCGTTCTGGACTTTTATTTCTGTCAAAAGAAACATTACATTACTTTATTCTGGACTTATATTTTGTTGTCTTCAGTAAAGCTTAATCAATCATATTCCTTCTGTTCTCCTCCTTCGGCTTGCCATTGGGTTCCATACACCCAACACCATACAGGGGTCAAAGCCTCTGTCCTTACAGAAGGCAAAAGAGTGAATATCTACACTGACTCCAAATACGCCTTCATGACTGTCCATGCACATGGTGCACTCTACAAAGAAAGAGGCCTACTTACTTCCTCAGGACAACAAATCAAGTTTGAAATCACAGCCCTTCTAGAAGCTGTATGGAAACCGAGTGCTGTCAGTATTATGCACTGTCGTGGCCACCAGAAAGGTCATGATGAAATCCCAAAAGGCAACAGGTGCGCCGACCAGGCCGCAAAAGCAGCTGCAAAACCATTGCTAACAACTGACCAAGCCAAAGTCCTGCTCTGCAAGCAAGAGGCCCAACCTCCCATGCCAAACTACGAGTTCTATATGAATTGGAGAAAATTTGAACCCAAAGGCGAATTTATTGAAATTATTCTGCACGAATGGCACAATGATTACGAACTATTAGAACTCAATCATGATTATATCCAATGGCTTTTCCCAACCCGGTCCCAAGGCCGAAATTTCTACTCCACTCCTCTGAACCCTCAAGAGACACGTCTTATGATTAACACCTCAGAAGTTCAGCAACGACTCCGCAGAGCATACGAAATGATGCTGAAGTAACCGAAGTTGAACGAGCAGAAAATTTCGCCTCACGTTTCGAAAACCTAACAACCAACCCTCATAATAATCTGAGGATTACACGAATACTGCTAAGTTTGGGAGAATTGGGAGCAGAAGAATACCAAGCCCCATTGGTGAGTTACTTCCTCAAGGAGATCCTTATCAAAAACAAACTGGCAAGAATGAAGAAAAGTGAGATGAACTTTTTTATACCAGCAGTGAGAGATTCACAGGAGAGACAAGATCTGCTGTTCTTTGCCTGGCGATATTATTTCCCAAAAGAAGAATTCTTCTGGGGAAACCATGGAGAATTGGCACGATACAAAGCAAAACCAGTGGTGGCTGCACTTCTACCGGCACCATTGAGCGAATGGACACCTGTGTATTCAGAGAAAGAGAAGAAATGGCTATCAGAAGAACAAGGCGGATATGGAGAAGACGGATGGTTCCAGTTGAAGAATGGACAAATAGTTCTACCAGCAACACTGGCGCCTGAGATTATAAGAATGCTCCACGCAAGTACACATGGAGGAAGAGAAATGATGGAACAGCAATTGGAGCCACACTTCTACGTGCCAGGACTGTCAGTAATCTGCAAAGCAATAGCCCAGCAGTGCATGACATGTGCCAAAAATAATCCAAGAACAGGCCCATCTCAACCTCCAGGGAAGCAGCCGATCGGGCTATCCCCAATGGCATCGTTACAGATAGATTTCACAGTGTTGCCACCCTGCAAAGGATATAAATATCTACTGGTAATGGTGTGCACTCTGACAGGGTGGGTGGAAGCTTTCCCAACAAGGACGGAAAAGACAGTGGAAGTGGTGAAAAGTCTGATGAAGGAAATAATACCACGCTATGGACTTCCTCTCGAAATAGGGTCGGACAATGCATTTATACAGAACTGTTTACAGCAACTTGCCCGACTATTCGGTATCACCTGGAAGTTACATACTGCTTACAGGCCCCAAAGCTCGGGAAAAGTCGAAAGAATGAACAGCACCCTAAAGACTTTGATGTCCAAACTGTGCCAAGAGACGTCACTAGGCTGGTTGGATGTGCTGCCGATAGTCCTATTGCACATTAGGTGCAGGCCAACCCCCCAATTGAAGCTAAATCCGTACGAACTCATGTTTGGATGACCTACCCCTCTGATTAATGGACTAAGGGGGGACCTTCGGGCATTGGGGGAAACTAAATTAAATGATCAGGTTGTACTGTTGGGTAAAGCAATGCAGAAATTAAATACTTGGGTGGGAGATAATATACCTCACTTTTTGTACCCCCCCCCCCCACTGCATAAATATTGTCCAGGTGATTCAGTATGGGTGAAGGAGTGGAAAAATGATCCACTAGGCCCAAAATGGAGAGGTCCTTACTTTGTCCTGTTATCAACCCCTACAGCAGTAAAGGTTGCCGAGGTGGTCCCGTGGATACATCACTCCAGACTGAAGGTAGCTGAAGCCAATCCTGAACCAGTATGGAAGGTTGTCACCAACGAGACCAATCCATTGAGGCTAAAGCTAACAAAGACCACAGTCGTGAGCCCCTGAGAGATTCGACTGAGAGCATCCAAGATACTCAACACGTGGGTGTTTTGATGGATACAACAAGATCTGATTATCCACTGATGAGGGATGCCGAAAGGGTTATTTTTAGGGGGCCGGCCCCGACCCGTGATCAACCGGAAATGTCTTTTGTTTTTGAAATTCCGGAGGGGAGGGATTGGGTTTATGTGACTGCGAAAAGAATTGCCCAAGGGTTTTTGACAGTTGGGGCAATTCTGGTACTGATTTTGTTTCTTGCACATTTGATTCATGGATTATCACGTGGAGCATGCCCCAGGTGCCCAAGCACCACCAAGAAAGTGGAAATCTCCCACACCTGGAATGGTACGCACCCGGTGATGGAGAACCATACCATGTGGAGACAAAAACGAGAAGTGCTATCTGGAACCAACCCAAGAGGACACTTACTTGTGCAATTCAAATATGACTATGCTAAAAAGTCTGGGCAAACCGCATGCTGGGTGTGTAGTAGACTGCACCCAGAGACAATTCATATACCATTTGCCTCTGTTCCAATGAATTTGAGTATGTTTGCAACAGGAAATGTCACAATACATGCTGTCGATGCACAAAGGGAAAAACCAGAATCATTCAGTCCCGGGTACCCCCTAATAGGACCAGTGTATCCACCAGAATGGTGTTTTCAACTAGGACCAGATAAAGAAACAAATAACGAGGGTGGGTTATGTAACTCAAGTCAGTTCAACTGGACATCATACATTTACATATTCAAAACAGGACAAAAGGCGAATTATCTATACATACGATGCAGGCAACTCACTAGAGACCAAGAGGCGGTGATTGCGAATGTGACGAATGGGAGGCAGGGTGCAGTGGATATGATGAGACGGCTGAGACAACTTGCGATAGAGATATCGAAGGGAACACTACATTCATCTCCATTTATAGTGAAAGGAGGGTACCAGGTGTGCTGTGAAAGGGTGTGTTACACATGGGTACCACCTACAATAACGGGAATGTGTTATCTGGCTAAATTGATCCCAATCCAGAGGGTAAGAGGAGAAGACACTAATTCAGACACAACACTCCACCCTAGGTACCCACTGGTGTTTGAAAGACAGAAGAGGGAGCTATTCCAGAAAGCGGATCGAATATGGGCATGGCTTCCAGCATGGACTGGATGGGGAAGAGAGTTGATGGCGAGGATGAACAGTTATGCCAGTTTGATGGATGAGATTTTGAATAAAACTAGTATGGATATTCAGTTACTGAATCTGGATGTACGGGAGATACGAAAGGTACAAATTATACATAATATGGCACTGGAACAGATCAGTGCGGCTCTGAATGGATTGTGTGAGATGACGATGCACTACGAATGTTGCACTTTCATCAAGAACGCTACACATGACGTCCCTGACTATTACAGGTAATCCAAGATCACCAGGAGAAGGTAGCACAGTTGCAGAACACAGCAAGGAGGATCGCTGCTGAAGGCTGGAATCCACTTCGTGGGTTCGGGGCAATCGGAGATTGGTTCGGATCCATTCTGAGATTTATTTCACAGATTGGATCCATGATACTGATGGTGGTGGTGATCTTGGTCGTAGGGACACTTCTGTACCACTGATTATCCCACAAGACATGCTCCCAACAAAAATAGGTCCCCCAAAGTATGAGGAGCTTAAGAATAATAGTAGTGAGGTGTAATGGCTACAAGTCTCAGGAGAAGAGCCTGAGGCTTGAGCCAAGGGGGGAATGAAGTGGAATCAGGCTGGAAGCTGGCCGCCATTATAAGCCAGGCGGCCATCTTGTTCAGAATATTGGTTCACTTGAAAATAACTAGGTAGGTTTTATCTGAAACTAGATTGAAGCATACATAGAAATTTAGGAATGTGTTAGATTAGCAGAAAAGCAATTAAAACCTGAGAAAGATCTAGGCTGTTCCTGGCACGAAGGGACAGAATGAGAAGTGGATACACCAAGGTCACTGAGGCCCGCAGAGAGACAAAGGGAAGCATAGAAGATAGACCAGGTGTTACCCGCAACAAATAAACACAGGCGCTAGGGAGGCGAGCACAGCCCGGACCGAATGTAGTAGCTAATCATGATCTGTCGAAACTAACATGAAGTTTGCCAATTTACAGCCAATTTAATGGAATGTCTTTGTATTAGACTAAGGGAGGTATTAACCCACGTGGGGTGGGATAGTGTCACCGGGAGGTGGGCTAATTGGGATGTACCTAATTATGTGCTCAGGGTATAAGACCCCTTGTCGGGGTGAGTTCGGGACTCAGTCTTTGCGATTCAATCCTGTCTGAGCATCTGTGATATCAGAATAAAGTTTGCCTTTCCTGAAGAGACTCGTGTTCAGACAATCCTTGCTCGTGTCCGGTCCGGCCTCGTCCCGAGTGAACCAAGTGGATTCCGGTTACAAATCGACTCCTGATAGCCAAGACAAGATACCCCCGTTTTGGCGATCCATCACCTAGTATCCCTATTATATATACACATTAGCTATGGAATTGAATGCTATGGTAATATTAATATAATAGGGATACTAGGCGATAGTGCAGGAGACAGGTATACAGGTATTTTTGCAAAATGTTTTTAGTAAAAATTAACTTTCGCTGGGGGGGGGTCCTTCCTGGATTCTTGCACCGGGGCCCTGAGGTTTCTAGTTACGCCTCTGCACATACACACAACTCCCATCACACAGAACCAGCCACACACAACTCCCATCACACAAAACCAGACACCCACACACACAACTCCCATCAACAAAACAAGCCACATGTGTACTTTTGTTCATAGCATGAGGATGGATATGTTGTGAGTTTGCAAAATCACTTAAAAATAACAATTATTCAAAAAAACATTTACACTCGCCTCTTATTGCACAGCACAGAGGACACATGATCCACCATCGGCAGATTCATAATAGATCATTATTATATGTACCAGTCATGTCCTGCCAGAATGCTATAACTAAAAATATTTTTGAAAACATTAAAAAAGCGTATAGTGTTCTGGATAATGCGAGATGTCTTGGGTTTTCATTAATAGGTTTATTAACAACTAAGCATACAGGTTTCCTATAACAGCAACTGGCTGCGTCACTAGTCAGCCTCAACTGGCAGACAACATGGACGACCAACTGTCAACAGCCAACTGCCAAAAGAAACACCCAACTCCCCCCCATTGAGCGCCAGCGCAACTACACCACACCTCCTCCCTTTTCTTAAAAGAAAAAAAAACAAACAAACAAAACCACACAAAACAATGCAAAAATGTCCAGTACAAGTCTATGTATCTTCCAGACCATCCTGACATCTGTGCTTTTGGTTCACATAGTATCTGTGGTTCCGCAAGCTTTTACTCCTCCGATGGAAATCCCTCAATGGGTCTGGAGCTTGCCAGCGTTCTGGAGGATGCCGGACTCTTTGATTCCGAGCTAAACTGACATTTCCAGCCAGATCATGTGAAGTGGAATCTGCTGAGACGATCACCATCTATTTCTTCCCTCGACGGGGCACAATCCTCTTCTTCTTGTGAAAATACTGGAAGATACATAGACTTGTACCGGACATTTTTGCTTGTACCGCTCCCTGGAATCTGTATGGAATATTTCCGCCTCTTGCTCAGTCTTTTGCTTCCTATGCAAAGCATCAGCTTCTCTGGTGACTTGTTCTATGATGCTAGCGATATCCATAGCTTTGTGTAAGGTCAGCTCTTTCTCGGTAAGAAGTCTCTTAATCATAGCTTCACGCTGTAACCCCATCACAAACTGGTCTCTGAGGGCTGTGTCTAAATACTCCCCAAACTGACAGGTACTTGCCAGCTTCCTGAGAGCGGAGACAAAGGAGGAGACGCTTTCTCCAGGTTTCTGATGTCTTTTATAAAACTTCCATCTTCCAATTGGCTGTGGCTGATAGTGGGCCCGCAGTAAAGCAACTAACACAGCTAACGGCTTGCTCGCAGGTTTCTCTGGATACAAGAGATCTCTGAGTGTGTCGTACACCTTCGCTCCAATCGCTGTGGGGAACACGGCTACCTGTTTTGTCTCCAAAATGACATTAGCAGAGATATACTGTTCAAACCTTTCCACCCAAGAGATCCAAGAGTCAGTGTCTGGATTAAAATCATGCAGAGTGCCGATCAGTGCCTATCATGCAGATCCAACAGCCTCGTCGCCACCGTAGTGTTCTGGATAATGCGAGACGTCTTGGTTTTCATTAATACGTTTATTAACAACTAAGGCTAGGGTCAGACGAAAGCAGTTTTAACGTGCGTTTAGACGCACAAAATCATGGCCGTGCTAGCAGCAAATGACGTCCAATGCCGGGGAACACACGAAGTACGGCCGCACGAAAGTTCGTCCGCGCAACGCAAGTGGCAAACGAACGCATTTTTTCTAGAACGTCAAACCTCTAGTACGGACGTAGAGTGCGCTGCGTCGGCTAGAGGCGTGTGTGCGTGATTAGGAGACGTCAGACGCTGCTAATGTCCGGCCAACATAACGTCCAGACACAAAAAGGGTTTTATTGATGATCCGTACAAAATCACGGACGAAAAGGCGTATCGTATGACCGCTATCGCGTACTCCGTGAAAAAATGCGTCCATTCGTTCGAACGCACTTTTTCACAGACAACGTGAAAATGCGTTCGTCTGACCCTAGCCTTAGCATACAGGTTTCCTATAACAGCAACTGGCTGCGCCACTAGTCAGCCTCAACTTGCAGACAACATGGACGACCAACTGTCAACAGCCAACTGCCAATAGAAACACCCAACCCCCCCCCCCTTGGCAGCCAGCACAACTACACCACAAAGCACATGTGTTGTTTTTTTTTACATTTTAAAGCTGGGGGGGGGTGCCAAATATAGGATCCGCCCCGGGTGCCAAATGTTCTAGGTACACCCCTGCTAAGGGGTTAACGCAATATAACAACTAACACAACAGAAGACAAAAAGTCAAGCATGTAAATACTCTAGTCTATATGTTACCCGGCACTTGTAAGAAAAGTGTGAGCAGAGCGGAACCAGAAACCCCAACGTTTCGACTGCAAAAAGGTCTCCGTTGATAAAGACTTTTGCAGTCGAAACGTTGAGGTTGCTAGGGCAGCGTATTATGAAAAATGCAACACTGCCTTCAATGTTTGCTGCAGGCGAGAAATAAAGGGGACTCCCGAGTGAGCCGCCATTATTAGGTAACGGGATTTTCCTACTGAAGCATATGAATTATACACGTTGCAGGGCAGCACTTGTCTCTGGAATATTTATGTGGCCGGTGTTCCAACACCGGCGGGAGGACAACGGCAATTTGGCAACCCCACCGTAAATGGATTACTGCACCATTCACAGGTACAGGATTCCCGATTCCTCCTCTCTGTCAGGGTGTTGCCGTAAAGAGACATGAAACGAGTATTTGAGTGTAAAGTGTCGCGCCTGCGGTAGACGCCATAAATTTGGATCCAGTCCTCCAGCGCTTGTATCTTTGGTCCTCGATAAACTGTCTCCATCGTCGCGGAAATGCGTCACCGTGCGAGGAAACGAGTCAGGATAGGCTCTCTCGGCCTGTCGCGGAATAGAAACGTCACTGTTGCAGCTCAGCCCCCGGGGGGCGGGCTTAGGTGATTTTTCAGCTGGTTTTGCTAAGGTACACACAGGTGATCTACGATCAGAATTCCCCCAACTCAGCCCTGTCTGCAGGGGCAGGATCTGAGCCGAGCACAGCGGCGGTCAAAACCCGTAGGCCGGGGTGAGGAAGCATGGCTGGGGCTTTGTTTTGGGAAGGGGGGGGGGAGGGGTGTCAGTGACGCTGTCTGTGTGACAGCGTAACATGCCCGGGCTTGTGGGAGAGGATCCTGCAGACACACACACACACTGTATTTGTGACCCCCCCCTATACACACACAGAGAGAGAGTGTGTATGTGTATATATCTATATATATGTCTCTGGATCATGTGATGTATAGGGGGTCACTAATACAGTGTGTGTGTGTGTATATATATATATAATATATGTCTGGCCCTTGCATTAGTGCCCCCCCCCATACTTCATATTTGTGTATATATCCCGGATCTTGCGATGTATGGGAGGGGAGTGATCCATTCTACTGTATATAGTCTGGATCATGTGGTGTATGGGGGTGCTATCTCTGGCTCTTGTATTAGTGCCCCCCATACGTCACATATATAAATATCTCCTGCATCTTGCGATGTATTGGGGGGGTACTGATCCATTGTATGTACGTCCTGATGGATATTGTATATGAAGGGGGTGTGGTAGCAATTTATTATCTGGTCATATTGCACTGTTTAAATATAGAGCGTTATGGACATGCTATATGGAGGGGAGGGGGGGGGGACGTCCTGGCAGTAAATAGTTGCCGAGACTTGGTTTCAGGAAGAAGTTCACATAAAGTGTTTTCCTGGGTTTCCATTGTAGGTTTGGGGTAATGTATCGTTGCGGTACACGTCACTTCAGTTTTATATTACATATGTGATTTAATAGGGTCTAAGTGATTAGAGATTATTCTGGCCCTGCCGGTGTTTGCCGGCGTTGCAGACCGGGTGCTTTACAAAACAACCAAGGTGAAGCTTCTCCTGAGACTGTTTGGGTTTCTGTCTTTGGTAAGTGCCGGCGTTTGTTGCGATTGTTAGCAACATCGTGAAACCCCGGCGGGTTCTGAATATCCCCCTTTATTAATCTAGACTTGTAATAGAAAATATAACGGGTTTTCACAACGGAGATAATTTTCTAATAATGAAAATAAGGGCCTGAAAACCTCAATTTCTCCCACGTTGTAAATGTCTGCTGCCTTTTCTCTTGTTACGATGTGTCTAGTGATGCCTGATCTGCTCAGGGACAGCTAGAGACACCAGGTTATATGTGGCGGCTCTCGGCCGATCTGTTATCTGCCATTGATTTCTATGGAGAACAGCAGACGTGTGGGTATGATGTCATCACAAATCCCATGATACCTGCGGCTGTCTCCTCCAGGGCCCACTGGTAACTACAGGAGTTGTTTGTTTTAATTGTCCCCTCCTATTACTGGCCAGGGTGGGAAAAGTAACATGAATGATGGTCCTGATACTAAGTAACCGTCACCGGCAATGTGTGAGAATCCCGAGTGCTAATGTTTCTCTTTGTGCGTTGCAGGGAGCATGGCGGAGATGGATCAAAGGCTGGCTCAGCTGGTTGAGTGTCTTACCACGTCTGGGGAACCGCAGCTGAATCCAGAGCAGATGAAGGAGCTGAAGAAAATCTGCAGGTATCACGCCGAACACAACGTACCAGGCCACGTTTCTTTGGCACGATGGGATTATAGCTTTTATATTGTGATAAGGTCTCCCTGACCTACAAGTCACGCTGCTTCATCCTCTGAGAAAGTAAGGTTTAACCCTTTCACTGCTGAGGACATGTGGGGAACGTCCTCATTGACTCCTAAGGAAAGATAGGGGTGGAGATAAGGGTTCCTTTGAACCCCGATATCTCCCAACTGTTTTCAGCTAGCAGGGTCATATTTGGTATCATTAGTGTGTCTCTGTCTGTCTGTCTGTCTGTCTGTCTTAGTCTTACTGGAAGATGCATGTCCCATGTAAGGGGGTTAATGTCTTAAAAGCAGTCATGTTAGGAAGGATAGGACCTGAGGTGTCGTGGTACATTGATGTTGTGACAGGCTTACGCAGTGTATGATCATATTTAGTAGGGATAGACCAATATCATTTTTGTTCTCGGCAGCCTTTCTGGTTGATATGTGCTGTAAAATATAAAGTTGTGAAAAAAAACAACACAAATCTGACAATTATGCCTTTAACTGAATGGTTTTAAACATTGCACCATGTCCACTTCATTTAATCTATTTTAATAAAAAATATTTTTATTTAAGCTTTTATTTTTACAAACAATATGGCCGTGTCCAGACTCAGTCTTTTGCAGTGATCCCACATATAACCCTGTACTTAAGGGGTCGGCAGCCTTGGCCCTCCAGATGGTTTGGAACTACAGCTACCATAATATTAAGCTACTCCATTAGGTTCTTGGAGCCTCATGGGAAATTTGGATCCAAAAGATCTGGAGAGGGCCAAGGTTGCAGACCCTGGGGTAGGAAATGGGGACCAATAGTGTCGGGAGACCCCCTGCATCTCCTGTATAGGGAATTCCCTGCCAGATGGGAGGAAAGCCCAATTTCTGTTCTCACGCTCATGTGCAATACAGTCAGTGCGTAGGGGAAGCTGTAAAGTGAGAGCTGTCAGCCTGATGTGAGAGAAGCCCCAAATCGACACCGTATCGGCAGCAGTCTGTGGGAC
The DNA here is from genome assembly GCA_009667805.1 of Leptobrachium leishanense. Classification (NCBI taxonomy): domain Eukaryota; kingdom Metazoa; phylum Chordata; class Amphibia; order Anura; family Megophryidae; genus Leptobrachium; species Leptobrachium leishanense. The sequence continues at coordinate 516,207,702 of CM019063.1, read as the reverse complement.
CTCGCGAGTCGCGGCGGCAATGAGCAAACTTGACAAATTACCATCAATATCGGCAAATAAAAAGTCGATGCCGATATCAGTAATTTGCTAAATCGGCCACTGATAATCAGTCTATCCTGAATATTTTGTAACCAAATCCCCATCGTTTATTTCTAAGTCAGGTATTTTTTTTTTTTTAAATCTTTTACACTATATAGAGGAGTGCTCTGAATTTCTTATGTCGTATTCATTGGTCCTTATGAAAAATGCATGTTCACGCCGATTGCAGTTATTTTTATATAATCAACTATATTCAGGGGTCAAGTCCTGGGGGAAAAAGTGAAGGAACTCGCTGAAGATTTCCTCAATGAGCATGCGCGCCACACCTCAGCCACATATTGCACATGCGCAGGACACGTCACACTAACACGTCACCCTGGAAGCGCAAACCACAATGGAGCCCTATGGACTCAAGGAGGTGATACTTGTGGCCATGCAGAAGTGATACCACAAGTATCCCTGCTGTTAGTACTGCGTTCCGGGACAAGGTGCCAAGGTAGCGCCTGCCTTGGAATATCGCACAAACATGGGGCATCACTCCCAGGCAGCTGTGTGTCCCTGTATCTGTGGCCGCTCTCAGGCATCACTCCCAGGCAGCTCTGTGGCCGCTCTCGGGCATCACTCCCAGGCAGCTCTGTGGCCGCTCTCGGGCATCACTCCCAGGCAGCTCTGTGGCCGCTCTCGGGCATCACTCCCAGGCAGCTCTGTGGCCCTGTATCTGTGGCCACTGTAGATATCGGACATTAATTTTTTTTACAAATTTAAAAATCAAACACATGAGGGGAAGAAGCCCGATTCGTTTGGTAAATACTAGATTACTGCCAAGCCATTTCTAATAGAGGCCCTAGATGGAAGGTGCAATTTGTGTCCAAGAGCTAACCATCCACAAATAGTTTAGGACTCGCCGAAGACCACGTTCAAGCGAAGAATTATTTTTTTCTACCTAACATTAGAGCAGTGTTTCCCATTCCTGTCCTCAGGTCCCTCTATTATTATTATTCTTTATTTATAAAGCGCCAGCATATTCCGCAGCGCTGTACAATAAGCACAGTATAGACAGGGTTACAATATATTGAACAACATTTGACAAACAGTACAGGAGGAGATGAGGGCCCTATTCCCATAGGAACTCACAATCTGGGAGGGTTGGGGTTGGAAACAGGAGGAGAGGACTGTAAGGTGAGAGTGATTGATGGTTGCGTCAGTGAGTTGGGTGGTAGGCTTCCCTAAATAGGAATGTTTTAAGGGAGCGTTTGAAGGAAGAGAAGTTAGGGGAAAGTCTGACAGTACGAGGGAGAGCGTTCCAGAGAGTGGGGGCTGCGCGTGAGAAATCCTGCAGTCTATCTAAACAGAACAGGTTTTAAGGATCACCTTGGGGAAATGCAGACTGAATCCTGCAATAACTGCGTACAAATCATATCACCTGTGCTGTGCTTCAGATATCCTGCAAACCTGGCCTGTTGGGGTGACCTGAGGAACAGGTCTGGGGAAACATTGTGTTAGAGGAACACAAAAGATGAAAATGTAATTTTCCAAAAAAAACACAAAATTACTTTATACAGTGTTTGGGGGTTAAAAAAAACAACAAAACTTAACAACACACTCCTAAATTTGCTCTATTTGTATGGCACATATAACATCACACATATTTTATAGAGCACATGGCGATAAGCTATCACTATAGCCCCTGCAAGGAATCAATTTATGCACTAGCAGAGCCTCTGTGAACATCAAAAAGTACACCCAGGGCTCATTTTCCCTGGATAACTGCTATGGAGGAGCAATATCAGGAGGGGGGGGGACTTCCCAGTGATATTATGTAGATTGCGCCGGGCTCTAAAGGTGCTATAACTCCTCAGCCTGACACAGAATAAACAAAAAAAGACAAAGTGCCTTACAACAGGTCCGTGCACTGCCTGTCTGAGATTCCCTCGGATTCCAGTGCGGGCTGTGGGCACAGAGCGGGAGAGAGACAAGCATAAATCATGTGCAGGGTCACACTTGATGTTCCTGCGTTCTGTCTGAGTTCCTGTTGTGGGGGAAGTGCGGGAACTCCGTTCCTGCAGGACTCGAGTCCTGGCTATATTACAAAGTTGGTGCTAACTTAACCAAAGCTGTTGTTAACTTAACAGCTCCATAGGCTATAATGGCTCTGGGAAGTTTACAACAGCTCTGGTTAAGTTAGCACCAACTATGTAATATGGCCCAATGTGTTGTACATCGCTACTGTATCAGCAGTTCTGCTGGGTATGTCAAGCTCTCCCATAGGTTTCTATGAGGTGGTGTGCACGCTGCCCATTATAACCTGCACGATCAGCATCAACACACGTGTCCTGTTGCATGATGAGAAAGAAATGACTGAAGGCCACATGTTTAGTGAAACAAAGAAGGGTGTTAAATATGAAAAGATCGATAATAAAATGGTTATCTCCTGTATGTGACATAATGCCTGTGTATGGGAATTACAGTAACACCTTGTATCTGTATGTGCTGCATAATGCCTGTGTATGGGAATTACAGTAACACCTTGTATCTGTATGTGCTGCATAATGCCTGTGTATGGGAATTACAGTAACACCTTGTATCTGTATGTGCTGCATAATGCCTGTGTATGGGAATTACAGTAACACCTTGTATCTGTATGTGCTGCATAATGCCTGTGTATGGGAATTACAGTAACACCTTGTATCTGTATGTGCTGCATAATGCCTGTGTATGGGAATTACAGCAACACCTTGAAACTGTACTGAACAGGGATTTTCTGTCATTCTAAGCCCCTGAATCTTATCCCTGTACAGCAGTGAGTGACCCCAGAGCTCTCCCTGTATTCTGCCCTCTTCCTGGCTGCTGTAATGCATCAGTAAAGATTGTTTAACTTTTTGTTTGTGAAATTGTGAGATACTTTTTGCAGCTTCTTTACAGTAAAACATGGTGGCAAGCCCATCCTGTTTTTAAAATTCGTATGTCTTGTGTCAGAGGCTACGTTTTGTGTGTGTATGTCAGGGGTTTAGAAATGCTTAGGTGTTTTTGTAGCAAAAGGGTTAATCATTTAATCGCTGCCTTCTTTAATCTTTAAGGTCGTCAGATGATCACATTAGCCACATGTACCATCTGCTGATGACCCAGCTGAATCAGGAGCACGCGGAAATCCGCCTGTCTGCGTTCCAGATCGCCAGCGAGCTCTTTACACGCTCAAATCACTTCCGGACCCTCCTGATCTCCAACTTCCAGGAGTTTCTGGAGCTAACTGTGGAGACGGACTACGAGCAGCCGCTGCCTCCTCCCAAAGAAGTGGCTCAGAAATTAAAGGCCTTGGCCATCAAGACCGTACAGGATTGGCACGAGAAATTTGGGGAAGCCTACAAGAAGCTCTCCTTGGGCTACCACTTCTTGAAGCGTAACAAAAAGGTGATTGCTGGCAGTTTTCGTGGCATGTTTTTGCTTTTACTCTTTTTAATTTTCCGATATGATTGCAGATACTCGTGAAGGTGCAGATCCTCCCGAGCAACTCTTTAGTTCCAACAAAACGTCAATCTCCAACTAAAAGGGTGTCCAGTTAAATGAAATGCATTTTCTGTTGGCTGGTTCGAACTCCATGTCCTACTTTATCATATCACGGTTAGGATAATTGCTAGGACCCCCTGACATCATGTTCCTTCCTCGTTCCTTGGTGGCATCCTGCCGTGGAGCATGTACAGTTACAGTTAAAAGTATTTATAAAGCGCCAACAAATTCCATAGCGCTGTACAATGGGAGAAACCCACTTGTTACACACACGGAACAGGAGGGAGGACCCTGCTCAAGTGAAGTAGCGGGGTGCATGTGCGCTGAATGGGAAGAGGAGCAAGAAATGTGCATTTGGGGATCATGGAGTGAGCTGATAGGCTTCTCTAAAGTAATGTGTTTTCAGAGACTTCTTGAAGGACTGGAGAGACGGGGAGAGTCCAATGTTATGGGGGAGTTCCATAGGAAGGGAGAAGTCCTTAAAGGCCAGATTTGGGGGTCAGGGTACGAGCAACTGATAGCATCAGATCATTGGCCGAGCGAAGTGGTTGGACGGGATGTACCTGCTAATAAGGGAGGAGATGTAGGCAGGGGCGCGGTTATGGAGAGCTTTGTATGTGAGCACCAGTATAATGAATTGGATTCTATAAGAAATAGGGAGCCAGTGTAGAGATTATCAAAGGGTGAGGTGAAGTGCGCTGTAGGAGCCTGGCACAGGCGTTCATTACAGACTAATATGAAAAGAAAAAAACACTGAATCACTTAACTTTTTAGTAAGGGTAGGATCTTCCCTCTGCGGGCTCCTTGTAAAACCCGTAAACCGTACACAATATGAAAAAAGTAGAGGGTAGTCATACAATAAATTTTAAATTGCTTAGAGGTGCATGTTAAATGAACAAATAGTATTTGAATCAATTCTAATGCATGTACTCAGAGGCTCCTATTTGCATCTCTCCCTTTATTGCAATCACAGCAGCAAAGGGTTAATTTTTGGAAAAAAACGTTTCAGAAGAAAACAACCCCTCCCCAACATGGGGAGGCCCTCCCATAGTCCTTGTCCCGCCCCAATCCCATGTTCAATTAGGCACTGCGGGAGCATCCACTTCCTCTTCCTTTGCTGCTCTCGCAGGGGCAACATCGTGATCTAGATAAGTACAACGCGCTGCGTTACTTGTCTGTACTTTTCAATACTTTTATTTATTCATTCAATCCTTTTATCTGTATCTCTGGGTCCCTACTCCCAGTGTTAGCCGCGGACGGTGACCCGTTTTCACTCCCTCCGGCGGCAGGCCATAACCGGCCGTCGGGGGTTACCTTTTACTTTATTCTCTGCTTCTTGCGCTGTGTTTCCCTGCTGGGTTACTCGATTCTGCGCTGTGTTTTCCCCGCTGTTTTCAGGTTATTGCGCTGTGTTACCACGCTTGTTTTAAATATTTTGCGCTGTGTTTTCCCTCTGGTAAGCTCGTTACCGCTCCCTTACTGCCAGCCGCAAGCTCCCTGATCCCCGCGAGTACGCCGCGCTCGAACAGGCGGTAGCCCCACCCCCTCACATGCGCGGGGCTTGCGGCGGGCATTTTGAATATATTAAAGTGCGCGCACTTTCCCCATACGCTCCACACGAGGTTTCCCCGTCCTCACCGGCACACTCACCATGTCTCTCTCCAAACCCACCGACTCCAGCTCTCGGGCAATGCCTCTGACTCTAGTTCCATGCAGGCTCGTTCAGGGGAACGCAGATCCCGAAAACGATACTCAAAATCAGAGGCACGTCTCCAGCGTTTGGAGGCTTCCAGCCAGGCCTCCATGACCTCTGCGGTCCAGTCTGTCTCCTCACTGGCTGTTACGTGGGAACAATCGCTAACTGCGATACTGAATACTCCGGTACCGTCTACCCCTGACAGACAGCCTTCCCCTACACGTCCGCAAGACTCCACACACAGTGCTGCGCAAGGCCCCTCTGTTGAGCCGGTGCCTGACCCCCCCCCCTTCCCCGGGGGACGATTCTGTGCCGTCTAAGGACGCGCACGCTGCAAAAAGCAGCCGAGGGGATGGCAGCCCCACTACACTGCCGGGTCCCAGCACCCAACTGGTTCCTCGTAAGAGAGCCCTCGACCGCGGGGCCCCTCGAGCGGTCCCCTCCAAACGACAACGCCAGGCGACACCAGCGCTGACCGAGTATTCGGACACGGATGAGTATGAGGATCTGATGACTGAGGAGGATGAGATCCTGGAGATCCACGCTCCAGAGGATCACGCCCTCATGGCCGCAGTAGTTCCTGCCCGGTCCGCACGCTCCAAACATCTGGTCATTTATGACCCGCAGGGCAATCCACTGGTCGAGCCAGCGGACCTCAAACATCCTAGGTCCACGGCCTGGTGTCCCGCTGCACATGTCGAGCAATGGGTTGATGCCCATATGCGCCGGCCACTCTAGAAAGTGGACCGTGCGAGATTACGGGCTGAATGCCCTAGACCCACCACCTCAGGTAAAACGTGCCTGACCCCTGTGGTGGGCAAGAGCTTTCAGAAATATACCGGCAGGCGCGGTTGGTCAGCCAAGAGAGGCATCGACAGTGTTCTGAAAAGCTGTCAAGACAAGGTGCTGGATGTAGCAGGCCCTATGGTCCGCATTTTTGAGTTGGTGGAGGAGGCGAAAACTCAACATCTTTTCTTAGACCCCCAAATAAGTGGGTGAGTGGCTGCAGCGTGCGTTCTGCCTCCTGGGAAACGCCAACGCCGCTATTTCTGCCGAACGCAGAAAAAGTATTTTGTTAAAAGTGGATTCTGGATTGGTTGACCTGGCCACTAACGATTTGGGGGCTAGAGCCCAGGGCATGCTTTTTGGCAAGCCTTTCCTTAAAGACATGGGCGAGTACACCCAGGCCTCCCAGTCCATAGATAAATCAGAGTCTACTATGAAACGCATCTTCTCTTCGAAGAGGCGTGTTTTTGGCAGAGCCGGCAGCTACAGGGGTCGTGCTGCCGGCAGAGCGGGTTCCACTGCCTCCCGCAGATTTCAAGACCCCAATGCTGCCAATACCTCCTCTACTACTACCGGTGCCGCTGCCCCGGTCCCTTACACAAGAGCCGGTCCCTGGTGTGGCAGAGGTTACAGAGGCAGAGGTTCCTCCTACTACCGACGTGGAACGGGTAAGCCTTTACCAAATTATCCCTTGTTCCCAAGTACAAGTGGGGGGTCGCCTCCGTCTCTTTTCCCGCGCTTGGCGACACATATCAGCGGATCCGTGGATCCTTCAGGTAGTCTCGGGGCTCCTCCTAGAGTTTGTGTCCCCTCCCGTCCAAGACTCCCTCCCGCTGCCCCTTCGGTTTGCACAAGACCAGATGACTCTGGTTCAGGAGGAAGTACATGCGCTCCGCGAAAAAGGTGCCCTAGAGCCCGCTCCTCCTGGGTTCCTCAGCAACATTTTTCTCGTAGCAAAAAAAGGGTGAGGCAGGCGTCCCGTCATCAACTTCCGATCCCTGAACGAGTGGGTGGTTTACCATCACTTCAAGATGGAGGGCATCCACACCCTCAGGGACTCTCTATCCCTAAACGATTTGGATGGTCAAACTCTACCTAAAGGATGCCTACCTTTCGGTCCCGATCGACCAGGCGCATCGCGACTTCCTGAAATTCACGTGGGACTCCCACACCTGGCGGTTCACATGCCTTCCCTTTGGCCGGTCACCCGCCCCGTGGTGCTTCACCAAGCTCCTAAAACCAGTGGTACACCACCTCCGCGCCCGGGGCGTCCAACTAATTATATACCTGGACGACATTCTTCTGATGTCCCCCTCCCGCGGGTCCCTATTACTACACCTCTCCTGGACGATTACCCTCCTCCAGGATCTAGGTTTCCTAGTGAACAAGGAAAAATCTATCCTAGTTCCCTCACGCCGCCTGGAGTTTCTCGGGTTCCTCGTGGACTCGTCCCGAATGTCGCTACACCTACCGAGCTCCAAGGTGATTTCCATCAGGAAAGAGATTCGATCTCTTTTACGGGTGGGTCATTGCTCTCTGGCCCGTATGGTTGGACTCCTGGCAGCGGCACGATTGGCGGTTCCTCCAGGTCCGCTTCACTACAGGGCCCTCCAACTCTTGAAGACCCGTTCTCTCCGATCCGGTCTGGACTACGCAGACAGGATCACCCTCACTCCGGATACGGTGGCAGATCTCCGATGGTGGCTCCTCAACATAACTCGCTGGAATGGGAAACAGATCCGTACACCCCCTCCCTCCATGGTAGTGGACTCCGATGCCAGCAAGACCGGTTGTGGTGCCCGCTGCGGCTCAGAGGAGACGGGCAGCCGCTGGTCACCGGAAGAGGCGGCATACCACATCAATGCCTTGGAACTCCTGGCAGCTCTGTTCGCCCTTCAATGCTTCACGAAACATGCTCACCCAGACTGCGTTCTCCTGAGGATGGACAACGTATCTGCGGTTCGTTACGTCAACGGTCTCAGAGGCCCACGATCACCGACGCTGACATCCCTCGCCCAGAGGTTTTGGGAGTTTTGCTTTCACAGGAACATGTCTGTACAGGCTCAGTTCCTTTCTGGCCTCATGAACCAAATAGCAGACTGGAATTCGAGACACCTCTCGGACTCCGGGGACTGGCGACTGCTTCCATCCATCTTCTCCGTCCTTTCCTGCACCTGGGGCCCGTTCGACATGGACCTCTTCGCCTCCCGCCTCAACACCCACCTACCGGTGTTCTTCAGTTGGCGCCTGGACCCAGACGCCCTGGCGACAGATGCCTTCCTGCAAGTGTGGTCAGCTACCCGTCCTTACGGGTTTCCCCCATTTTCCATGATCGCTCGTTGTCTCCTGCATGTTCGACGTCATCAGCTACAGATGGTCCTCATCACTCCATATTGGACGTCGCAGTCATGGTTTCCCACCCTGCTCGGGATGGCAATGGATGTCCCGTGGCTGCTCCCGTTGTCCCGAACACTCCTCCTGGACCCGTCCCATCAGCCACACCCATTGGTCCTAGCGGGCAGGCTGCGGCTGTTGGCATGGTTGATCTCTGGCAACCCAGCGGACCCACAGGTGTTTCGGACCGCACTGCAGACCTCCTCCTTCAGTCCTGGGCCCCGGGGACCCGTTCCTGTTACAGAACAGCCTGGGACAAATGTACTGCTTGGTGTCTGGGGAGGGAATTGGGATCCCTTTACGGCCTCTCTAAACGTGGTCCTAGATTTTCTCACCATTCAGTTCGATGAAGGTAAAGCATACCGAACGGTCAACGTGATCCGTTCAGCCTTGTCAGCTGGGCATGCGGGCCTTTCAGGGGTGTCCATTGGGAACCACCCATTGGTGTGTCAACTTTTACGCGGTATGCGTCTTACTAGTCCCCCCCCCCCCGCTGCCCGCTACACATCCACATGGGATGTTACTTTGGTTCTGTCCCTCTTGTGTTCCTGGCAGGATAACGGACTGATGTCCCTTCGAGCTCTCTCTGCCAAGTTACTCATGTTGTTCTGTTTGGTGGCATGTAAGCGCGTTAGTGATGTCCGCGCCCTGGACTTTGGGGCTCGATCTTTTGTGCCTGAAGGTGTGCGCTTCCGTGTTTCGCGCCGCACAAAAACTTCCCTGCGCTCTGTATTATTTCCTGCTGAGCCCCTCCTGTGTCCCGTGTGTTGTCTCCGGGCCTACGAAGCTCGTACTGCCCCATTCCGCTCCCTACCCGACTCGCCCCTGTTCTTGTCCTTTTGCCCTCCTCATCGGCCGGTTGTTTCGACTACTCTGGCACGCTGGTTGCTATGGCTTATGGAGTTGGCAGGCGTTGACGTCACTGCTTTTGGGGCCCATTCGCTACGTAGTGCCGTGGCCTCCAGGGTGGTGTCCATGGGCTGCCGACTTGAGGACATCATGCGAGCTGCAGATTGGTCTAGGAAGTCCACTTTTCGCACGTTCTACTTTTAAACCTATTACGGCGATGTCTGATGCTGTCTTAGGACGGCGTTGAACTTGCAAATAGGAGCCTCCGAGTACATGCATTCGAATTCTTAAATTTTCCTAATTATCATGACGGAAAGTTTAAATTCTAATAATGACTTGGAGGCGAGTATTTCCCACCCTTCCCTCCCTATGTCTGTCCTGCACACACCCGCCTGTTGTATTAAATTCACACATTGTTCATGGCGTAGTGTCTTTATTCACGCGCTGCTGTCGGTGTGACTGATTGTGTGGGTGTCTGTTAACCCTTTGGCTGCTGAGGCTTTTCCCGCCTCTGTGCTGAGCTAATTTTTACCGATTTTGCTCATCATGTTTAAATGCGTTTTGAAGGCTTATTTTAGTATATGACCCAGACATATTATATATCGTTCTTTCCGTCAGACTCGGCAGATTCATAATATATCATTATTATATGTATACATCATGACCTGTCTGTTTATTATAACAAAAAATGCAATAAAATATGAATTTTCAATAATTTACAATGTGTAAAGTGTTTTGTTTTCACATTTTAAGATGCGAGCAATTGCGGTTATATTTTGTATGGGGTGCGCTTGTTAAAAAAATTAGAGATGGGGGGCTCATTACTTTTTTTTTTTTTTTTTTTTTGGGGAAAATTACGCGATTTTTAACAAACGCACAGCATACAAAAATCGTTAGTGCAGCATCATTGTTCACATTATAATTGAAATGGGAACAATATTGCTGCATTAACAAACCAAAAAAAATGAAAAAAAACTATTTTTTTTTTTAGAATTTTTTTTATACTCCTGTTTGGTATTGTTGGAACGGCCATGCTCTGGCCGATCCAACAATACCAAACATTAACCCCTGAGATAGGGGGTTCCAATGAACCCCCTATCTCCACCATTGGTGGCAGTTAGGGGTTAACTCCAGGACTGGCGTCATCGTGCTATGCACGATGACGCCAGTCCTCAGGGGGCATTCCCGGAAGCTTGGCCGACATCCAAGATGTCGGCCAGCTTCGGGAAAGGATCACGAACCGGCGCTTTTCGGCGCCGATTCGTGATCCGGCCCCCATGGGGTTAATGCCAGGTACCATTTGGAAGGGCAGGCTGTGCCCTTCCAAACGGTGCCTGGGTTATCCCCCTGCACGCCGCCCCCCCCTCCCTTTCAGGCGCCTCCTCCGCACATGCGGGGGGGCGTCTGAATTAGGTGTCATCGCCCCCCCGCGATGACACCTAATTACTCCGGCGGCGGTTCCGGGTGCTGGGCTGACATCGAGGATGTCAGCCCGCACCGGGGGGGCCAGCGATCGGCCGAACGCTGGCCCCAAAGAGAGGACGCGCTCAGCGCGTCCACCGCATGGAACGCTACCTGCGGTTGGACGCGCTCAGCGCGTCCACCGCAGCGAAGTGGTTAATGGATGTGCCGTGTTGGTGTATACACCCTGTTGCGGCTCCGCCTCTATCTTTCAGCGTCCTAAGTGGATTTACGCATTCTGGATATGCCTGATGTTCCCGTTGATTGTTAAACTGGTCCGTCCTAGTTGGCTTTTGTTGCCGTGTCGCAGGCTCGGAAGAGGAAGTGGATGCTCCCGCAGTGCCTAATTGAACATGGGATTGGGGCGGGACAAGGACTATGGGAGGGCCTCCCCATGTTGGAGGGGTTGTTTTCTTCTGAAACTTTTTTTCCAAAAATTAACCCTTTGCTGCTGTGATTGCAATAAAGGGAGAGATGCAAATACTCGCCTCCGAGTCATTATTAGAATTTAAACTTTCCGTCATGATAATAGGAAAATTTAAGAATTTACGCACATCAAGAAATAAGATCGTTATCACCTTTCCATTGGTGCCTGGGATATGGTTTCCTCCACAGTCGGCGCACTTCAGGATCAGTCAGCCAAGACCAAAGTTTTTCCAGTCAAAAGCTTTTATTAATAAAAATAAATATAGACTGGAAAAACTTTGGTCTTGGCTGACTGATCCTGAAGTGCGCTGACTGTGGAGGAAACCATATCCCAGGCACCCATGGAACGGTGATAACGATCTTATTTCTTGATGTGCGTGAATTGGTTCATTACAGACTGCAGAGGGAGAATCTGGGATCTCTTAAGGCTAAAGAGAAGGAGGTTACAGTAGTCAAGGCGGGAAATAATAAGAGCTTGGACGAGCATTTTAGTAGAGTCCTGATTTTAAGAAAGTGACGGATGCGTGCAATGTTTTTTAGGTGGAAGTAGCAGGATTTGGTGAGTGACTGAATGTGAGGAGTAAAGGAGAGATCAGTGTCCAAGAGGACCCCGAGGCAACAAGCCTGAGAGGTAGAAGTAATGGTGGCCTCTTCACCTGAAGGGAAATGGGTGCAAGAATGGAGGTTTTAGAGGGAGGGAAGATGAGAAGTTCAGTTTTCCAGAGGTTGACGTGCTTATCCTGTCCTTATTTGGGTTCCTGCCATAGAGCTGGTACATACAGTCGCTGTCGTAATTTCGTTGAGTCTACCAAGTGCTGGTGATGTTGCTTCCTGCCAGACTGGTTTAGTTCTAGAGTTTGATTTCATGTGGTGGGATGGGATAGTGAAAGAGTTTATTTTGCATTCCTATGTTTTTATGGCATGTTGGTGAATGTTCACCTGGTTGGTGATGGTACATAATATTGCATTTGTCTGTGCAGCTGCCGTTTTCTTTCTATATGTTTACTCGATGCTATCCTGGAGTTGACAGCTCGACCGATTGTTCTTTAACGGAGGGGTTTCCTCGTATGCCGTTTGCCCAATCCATTATTTTTATGTCTGACGCTTTCCAGGTAGACTTTCAGGACGTGCGAACCAGAACCTTGGCCGAGAAAAAACGAGAAGACGAGAAGAAGCAACGACTAGAAAATATTTACAAGGAGAAGGCTCGGAAAGCCAACGAGGAGATGGAGGGTGAGCGTCCGACTTGACTTCAATATCCTCTGTGTTTGTCATCAGTGGTTCGTGGTATTCATTGGTCGTCTTGTGTCAGCTGTACGATTATCATATGTTCCTTTCGTGTGAAATGATGTCTGGGCTTTCTGAGCCCGTGACACCGATTTAGATTTGCTTTAGAGCATCAATATCTGTAAGCATGAGTCAGCAACCTGGGCCCCATCTCCCATGATGCTCTGTCCCTCCATAAGCTTAATCATGGGAAATGTAGTTTAACAACATCAGGAAGGCCAAGGTTGCTGAACCCTGCTCTAAAGCATATTAACACAATGTAAATGCCCGCTCCAGGCACCTGTCTGCTGTTATTAGATGGGAGAGCATCTTCTAAGTCAGGGACCTCAAACGCTCTAGACGTTTCTGAGCTACAACTCCCTTGGTTCTCTCCATCTATTGCATCCAAAAAATTCTAGGATTTCTAGGCAATCACCATATGGGGGTCTGGCGTTTGAGATCCCTGCTCTAAATAAATGCTCGGGGTCTTGTATTCCAGATCATGGGTGCACCCACTGTATATAAAGACACCCCGATAAACATTCCGTGGTGCCTGAACCATTGGCTCACTTGTCACTTTGTATCCTTGAAGTGATACAACCCATTGCTTCCAAAACCTCCTGAAAGCTCTTCTAGTTAGTTTGTGGCTGCAGATATCCAGGGCAGCATCATTTGGGAGACAGAGATTTCAGAGTTACCTACTCTCCAACTGTATCTAAGCAGCCAATGGCATATATTGTAGGACATTGGAGCGCGCAGTAGAATTCTTCCAACGTATCGCTATAATGTTGTGGTTGCCCTACCTGCATTCTTATCTGGACGCCCTTACCTTTTTTTAATTCCCCCCCCCCTTTCCTCTGTAGAAATGATGGATGAGATTCATGCCACCCTGACAGAAATCGAGAGCTGTTTTAAACTCCTGTTACCCGATCCCGATGAATTTGCTCTTCCCATGGAAGAAACGGGCAACGGGGATAAAGATGTATTTGCCCTGCCCGTGCCAGCTGTGCCTTGTGCTGACGATGACGACGACGAGCAGCCGTGTTGCAGTAAAGATCTGGCACCAGTAACGTTGCCCAATAACCACAGTGAAAACGCAGCTGCAGCAAACTTATGTTCTAAAGATCTGCAATCAGATGAGTCTGACGGCGACTATGAAACGCGTGGACAGGCGTTCCTCAGGGACCACGGCCTGGGGTCTCACAAATACACACTCAGCCTTGAAATCCCAACAGGTGAGCGCTGGCCAGTCCATGGGCTCCTAGAAATTAACTGTGTGTGTGTTCGTGTGTTTGTGTGTGTTCGTGTGTTCGTGTGTGTGTGTGTGTGTGTTCGTGATTTGATTGTAGTTCCGTGATGGAATCTCCAGTGACAGGAGTATAAAGTGGTCGAAGGAAGCTGTAGCGTAAGGGTTATGGGGGCATGATCTGAGAGGGATCTAGTTTCTGTGGTGGCTTTGTCCTCGTGGAGTAAAATGAAAGGGACCGTTAAGAGCGAATTGGGGAAAGAATATTCTGAACCTGAGGTGAAACGTATAGTTATGCTTAATTAGCCCTTAATCAAGAAGATTTAGGGCTCTATTAACTTCTTCGCGCAAGCATTAACGTGAGGGGAAAAACCCTTTGCGCTGAACGCTGTGTTACAATGTCCGCGCAAAAAATGCGCGTTAACATCTACCGCGGGTGAACCTGCGCGAGCGTAATGTACGTTGCATGTCCTATACTTAACATTGTGAGCGCAAATGCGTTTGTGCGCTGGTACGCGGATGGTATTACAATCTATGCGCAAATTTTAACGGACAACGTTTGCGCGCATAATTTTCACGTCTTTTAGAAGCTGGTGTTAATGGCAAATCTGAATGTTCTGGCCGAAACCAAATACACCAGCCCGGAAGAAAAACAAAACCGCAAAGTACAGTTACACATTCTACACATACCCAAACAATAAAATGGGGAAGTTGTGCGTTTGTGGTTTTGTTTTTATTGATGCAGATTAACTTTGACAGGCGCAAAAACTGAACGGGAGACAATTGTGGTTCTTAATTCTGATTGGCTGAATTGCGTGAAAAAACAACGTTAATGCGGTCGTGTTTTTGCGCGTCTTTTTTACTCGCGTTATTTTTTGACGGATGGAAAAATGTGCTTGGATTTTAATACCAGCGTTAATTTCCGCACGTTAACATTTAACGCTGCACGTAAAAAAAATAGTGTTGCGCTTTTGCGCGAAGCAGTAGATAGAGCCCTTAGGGTTTGTGGAAGTTGTTGAGGTAGGCTGATTTGATCAACATGAGATAAAGATGGCGGTATGGATCTCTCTAGTGATATGAACGGCACATTCGTCCCATAAAATCACCTCCTATTTCACAATCTGTCAAATTGGGTGGATTTTAGTGTTTTTAGGAGTTTTACAAAGAATTTCAGTGCTCTCCTGTTCGCCACACTTCAGCGCGTTCGATTCGCCGACCCTGCGGTGAATTCACTATTCACCGCAGGGTCCCAGAAGTGCGGCGAATCGATCCGAAAAACCGCCGAATTCATCCGATCTGCCAAATTGAGCCGAAAATAGCAGACGACCTGCCGAACAGACCACTGACCTGCACCTGGAAAAGGCCAACGAACAGGGGTAATAAAATGAAGCAACCTTTTAAAAGGCGTTTTAAAAATAAAAAAAAAAAAGCAGGAAAATCATATGATATAATAAAAAAAAGGTCTGTTACAGGGGCAAAAAAAATCTAATTTTCTTTTAATTATTGTTAGGCATTTTACAGCAAAATATAAAGAGACTTTTTGCTGCAAATGAAAAATAATAAACGGTTGAATATAAAAGAAAAACTGAATTTCTTTCATTGAAACCTATGGGATTAGCCTGCTTAATCCTGCCGAATGAAACAACCGACAATCAGGGCATTTCACTGACCTTTCTCTGCTATTCGGTGTCTCTGAATATATTAACCATTACTTCTCTGTGGGGGATTTCACTGGTGCTGAAGGTTTCGCTGGCAATTTGGCAGACTGCCAGCTTTTTGAATGGCGTGCGGTGCAATTTTGTGGCCAATTCGTTGCTTTCTGAAAAACCCTTTTGGGATTTGGAAAATTGCATCCTATATATTTACAACACTGCAAATTTTGTCTGACTAGAGTCAAAAGATGGGACATCCCTGCAGATCTTCCAGAAGGTCTCTCTATCGTATTAAAGATCCTTGTGCAGGAGTATGGCCGTCCCTCAGACTTCATGTCGCAGCCAGCTGATATACATTCATTGATCCTTTAACCCCAGAGGGAAGACACGGAGCCCCTTGCCCAGTGAGTTTCTGGAAGCCGAGCGATTTGAGGGACGATGCACCTTGAGATATCGACGTGTTGTTTGGTTTTTTTCCCCTCTTGATAAAGGTGTTTGCACCTTTTCACTTTCCACAATGGAACGATATGGTTCCGTGCGAGCGCTGGTGTCATGAAGGACACAGATTATGCAATTCACTGTCGTAGAAGAGCATTGTCGGCAGATAAAATGGTGTTGTGGGTCCCAACTCACCCTGGCCCAAAGGGCTTTGAGAGAACCCTTATTGGACAGTAGGCTCGGTGACTGTAAGAAACAAGTGGCTGTAAGCCGAAACCTTGAAATCAAGTCAAGTAGACGTTCATCATGAGGGTGAAAGAGTGCTGGCATTGACTTTTTCAAAGTTAGTCAAGACCTGGTCCAGGATGTCCAATGCTTCCATAGGTGAAGAGGTGGAAAGTGAGTGTCCTGCTATTACAGGTGAAGGGGTAGAGTCGTTGCTCAAGGTGCCTAGAGGGGTGTCCGCTATACCCTCCTGACCAAGCCTGACATGGCCAAAATGTTCAACAGGGGTTGTTGTATCTCTCGTATAGAGGAGTCTATAGTCTTTGCGTTAATGGCACAATCGAGCTAAAACCTTGTGAGACCTAAGTGGGGACCCACCATAGGACATGACGCGTACGCTGTTGCCCGTTCTTGGTACCCTCATTATTTTTCTCATGAAGAGGAGGGGTATACTTGGGGTGAATCGATGCCTTGACATTGTGGCGATGAGCACATGGTACCAAATTCTTTTAGTTTTCGGATTTCTAACAATGAATATTTATATTTTTGTTTTGTAAGCCGATGGGATACGTACAATGACAGACCACGATCTAGAGTTGTCTCGATCGCTCTGTTCCTAAACCATGAGTACATTAGATGATGGGAGACTCTGAGAAGGAGCATGAAACCCAACAAAG
This sequence comes from Leptobrachium leishanense, assembly GCA_009667805.1. Classification (NCBI taxonomy): domain Eukaryota; kingdom Metazoa; phylum Chordata; class Amphibia; order Anura; family Megophryidae; genus Leptobrachium; species Leptobrachium leishanense. Next base: position 516,191,043 of record CM019063.1, on the reverse strand, counting down.
GACTTGGATGGTAAAATAGGGTGTCAGATAAGCAGTGCGGGGTGTTAAAACACTGCGGCGCTTTGTGGCAGATATCCGTTGACGAACTTGTAAGATTGCAGTAGATTCCACGTTGACCCCCCCCCCGAGGTTCTGCAAGTTATGGCCAAATAAGGCGGCTGACGTCTCCTCCATAATGTATGTTTTTGGGGTTTTTTCTATCTAAAAGTTGTGTTGCTGCCTCAGACATCCTACCATACTTCACCGATCTTGGCTGGGCTGTATCTAGTGAGCGCTCTGGTAGCTTATTGCATGTTCTAGGTATGTTGAGCTGTGATGACCATTTCTTTCTCACCTAGATCTGAAAGTGAGTGAAAATGAGAACAATACGGACGTCATAAACAATCTGAAGGATTCGCTTAAACTTGCCAAGAATAAGTATTGGCCGGCAGTGCAGTCCTGGATACAGGTATGTAATGGCCGTGTTCTCGTTGTCCATCAATGTGAAAGGACGTTTTAATGAAAAAATGATGCGTTTCATTTGGATAGGACATGCCTCTTTAACCCTTAAAGCCGGAGAGAGTTTTTCTTGCTCATTTCGTTTTGTGCTTTATAACCCCCCCCCCCCAAAACGAGGCATAAGACCCCTTACACTCTTGTTCAGATCATCACCCAGCCAATCCGTGTGCAAGACCATAGCCCGCTGGCAGCGGTAAAATGATGACTCGGGCACTGATTGGCAGACCAAAGCGTAAAGGAGACCAGACATACGGATAATGTTGGCCTTTTTATTGGATACCAATTGGACAAAGGTCGATGTTTCAGCTGAAACGTTGCCCACTTGATCTATGACGGCCACCATCTGCCTGGTCTTCTTTGCTCTGTTGGGTTCTGCGGTCTTGGCCCTATAGGATCCCATGCGCACCAGATTCTTACACTTAAAAAAAAAAAAGAAATATAGTGCATGTCCCATTGCTTACTTACAGATCTTCACCAAGGCAGGAGTAAGCGATCACAGTCTACTGGGTGCGATCGATCTCAAAGCAAAGCTGGAATGTGCGCTGAAGAAACAAAAGGACATCGAACTAGAGTGCAAGGACAAAAAGAGCGAAGCGGTAAGTGTCCGAGGCTGCAGAGGCAGAAAAGCGTGGCTACCACAGTGGGAGCAAACCTGTCGTTTGGTAATCCTCTGGGTGCTCCACCAGGGGGTCTGCTGTCCTGTACCAGACTTTCACAGAAATGATGGGCCACGCCAAAGTAACCATAAAAGGAATCTTTATTCACCGCCCAAGTGGGCTAAAATTGCGACGTTTCGGCTCTAGACCTTCGTCATGCAGAGGCTGCGCCGCTTTAATGAACGCTTAGGCTGTACCGACGAGCTCCCTTACAGCCGTTCAAATAGACCTCTTCTTGGCAGCGGTCAAACTTAAGGCTGGCCGTCCACACCGACGCATTTTTTTTGGTTTAAACACCTAGTAGAAGTTTACATACAGAAATAACGGTGTCACGCCTGATCCCTACCGGGGCGGCTGCAACGACCAGAAGTATCCAGCCCAGTAACATGTATAAAACATAACAAGAAAAAAGATGTCTTCAGCGCTTATCCCTATAACTCCATCTGAAAGAAAACAGGTTTGGTTTACTTAAATGGCCATTAAAGTGTAAGCTCACCTGCCACCTCATGGCACCTCTGGTAGGTGAGTCCTACCTAATGAAACCAAAAGCTGCTCCTCTGTGCAAGCCCCATATGCTCATGCTGCTTCTCAGTCATGAGAGAAACTGGTGGGATTTCATTTATAACCCCCCCCCCCAAATTGATTCCTCTTTTATTAGAATAGTTTTTTTTTTGGGGGGGGGGGTTCTCTCTGCAGTCCGGTGAAGTTTTTTCTTTTTATCAGTCTGGTGGTCTTTGGTCTGTCCGGTTGATCTGGGTCGTCCATAGTCACTTGCAGATCGTTCGAAAAAGTGGTCTGTAGTCGGACAGCCAAGTTGGTCATCCGTCTGCGGCCCCAGTGGACAGCCAGCCTAAAGTACCTGTAGTTGATGGGATCTGCTGTCTGTTTTCTCTGGTCACTGACCTTGATTTGAATCCTGGTGTTCTCATTTGTGTAGAATGGAAGCTGCTTTGGTTTGGAAAGGTGTGTGTGTGTTTTAGATTCTATTTCCCTGGCGTTTCTCGTTGTCTTTGCGTCACAGCAGTAAAACACACACACCTGGCACGTCGCCCAAACCTGACTCCTTTACACGGTGTTGGTTTGTAGAAATAAAAGGATGGATTTTAATGTATTTGTGACTTTCTTCACTTTGATTATTCAAAAATCCTCCTTGGGACAGATTGGGTTTATTGGACCTCGCACTCTCCTGCCACCACCTTGATCGTGTCGCTTCAAAAGCTCCTGCAGAGCCCAGGATCGAGTAATTCTGGAGCAATGCGAAGGAGTTTCGTTCATTGCAATAATCAAAATTTGCCAGTGGGCTCCAGAATATATCCCTTAAGTTTCAGCACGTCCACCATGACAGCCGAGGTGCTGAAGATGTTGGAGCTGCTCCAACTTTTGTGTCTGAAACATTGCACCCAAGTTGATTTTTCTTACACAGGGCCCCAGCTGCAGGAGCCGTATGTGGCCACTATATGATGCCCGCTGCCCTGTCACATCGACCTCGTTGATAGTGAAAATGCTTTTTACAGGATGACATGCAGTGATTTTAACTGTGTAGTCAATGGGGAAATGGTTTATAAAAACACACTGGGTCCTGCTAGTGGTTTTATGGAAAACCAATTGGTATTCAAGGGGTTAAAGTAAAGTAACTGCATCTAATAAAGAGCAGATCCATCTGCTAATGAGCTTTAAATCCCTCGTTCTATGTGGAGCTGGAAGACGTCCCAATAAATAGAAGTTAGTAACTGCTAAGTATCCCCAGGCTGTGCCTACTAGGGCTGTGCAATTAATCGCAATTGCAAAAAAAATCGCGATTTAAGCACATGCGATTTCTAAACCGCATAAGGCTGCGATTTTATCTACTTTAGGGCTGTGGAAATTAACGTGTAAGGCTCCCTGTAAGCTTCCGGCAGCATGGAGCTTTGGGCGCTCGCAGGGGGAACCACGTGTACAGCTGCGTTCTCGCGGTTCGTCATGTGGTTCCCCCAGGCAAGTGCCCAAGCTCCATGGCGCCAGAAGCTCACAGGGAGCCGAACACGCGGCGCAAAGAGGTGAGCTGGGGGCAGTATCCATGTGCTGAATACATTTAGAATGTAGCAGGTTTGAAAAAGCAAAAACAATTGCCTAAATCGCAAATAAAATCGCAATATTCATTCAAAAAAATCGCAATACGATAATTTTGTCCATGTTGCACAACCCTAGTGCCGATTCAAGAAATATCAAAGCTTGGAGCAGATTGGCTGTCAAACTGCTATCTCCTTGCTCAGCCACACCAGTACATATCATTTTGAAGTGCCAAATATTAACCCCTCTGTGTCTGAGCTCTGTTCCCTGAAGCGTATCCCTCATCTGACCTGCCTGGGACCTGAAGTGTTTTGGAATCTTTCTGGATTTTAGAATATTTCCATAGAATGAGGTATCTGGAAGGGACCCAAGTCTAAACATGAAATTCATGTGTGTTTCATAAACCCCTTATACACAGCCTGAAGGACACTTGATACAATGTGACTACAGTCACTTCTCTCAAATATCTAGGTATGTGGTAAGACCCAATACTTCAATGAAAATTTAAACCATAACATATGATTTTCCAAAAAATTTTGGGGTTTGATAAGTAACATACAAGCACCGCACGGCTGCTGTCAAAGTAAACAATCAAACTGTACAACACCCCCTAGATGTAGCAAATGCTTTTAATAATTATTTTGTTGGATGTGCCACCACCCTGATTGCTAAGCTAGGAAATGACACTCAATCAGAAAGGCCGCACACAGGTCAGGCCCCACCAACAGTGCAAAGACCCTGTAACGCAGAGAAATTCAGTTTTAGACCAGTGCCTGTCAGTGCCATCTCTAAACTTCGCCATAACCAAAAAATGAAATACCAGTCTGGATCTGATCAAATCCCAGAAATGCTGCTGAAAAGAAGTGCGCTGGCAATTGCAAAACCTGTCGCAACCCTAATCCAATGAATCACTGGCGACTGGATACATACCCAAACTCTGGAAGACTGCAAGGGTGGTACCTATCCATAAAAGTGGAGACAATACTTTGGTATCCAACTACCGCCCGATATCACTGCTCCCTGTAATGTCAAAAATCCTGGAAAAATGTGTTTAGACTCAATTACGTGATTATTATCCGTATCGGAACTATTTATCCCCAGATCAATCAGGCTTTCGTCCAAGTCATTCAACTACAACTGCCCTTTTAAAAGTTTGTAATGATATCCAAGCGGGCATGGAACAAGGAAACCTAACTCGAGCATCTTCCTTGATTTTTGCCAAGGCTTGTGACATAGTAGACCATGGCATCCTATTACAAAAACTTAAAAACTCTATTGGTGATCACACGCTAACCTGGTTCCAATCATATGTGTTTGATAGGTCTCAATTTGTGTCCATATCTGACAGCACTTCCCTTCCCCTCCCAGTCACGTGCGGTGTACCCCAAGGCTCGATACTCGGCCCCCTGCTATTCACAATATTCATAAATGATCTGCCCAATGTCTGCAAAGCCTCAACTGTACACATGTACGCAGACGACACTGTAATCTATACCAGACAACCAAATCTCTCTCAGCTGGAGGCCGTGCTGCAAGAACAATTCACAGGGGTAGAAAAGTGGATCGCAGATAACAAACTTTTTCTAAATACTGACAAAACTGTTACAATGCTCTTTGGAACCGCACCTAAACTACACAAATTGCAAACACCCCATCTATGTGTCAGGACAAGATCAAATGGCACGCTGACCACAGTCCCTTCTCTCAAATATCTAGGTATGTGGTTGGACCCAAATCTATCTTTTTCCCCCCACATCGAAAAAACTCTCATCTAAACTCTACCCCAAACTAGGTGCCCTGTACAGAAACAAATCCTGCCTGAGCCCCGCGGTAAGAAAGCAGATTGTACAACAAATGCTTATGCCAGCCATTGAATACGGAGATGTAGTGTATGCAGCGGCCCCGCAAACACAACTTCAGAAACTTACTACATTGTATAACTCATTCTGTCGCTTTTGTGCTACAATGTAACTACACGACCCACCATTGTGACATGTTAAAAGAGCTAAATTGGCCATCGCTGGAATCTAGACGCACCCTTCACCTTTCCAACCTGGTTTTTAAGAGCTTTTCTGGGAAGCTACCACCCTACCTGAATATGCTGCTTCCCCCGGCAATTCCCTTATCCTATAACCTCCGATCCAGGACCTGCACCTTACTTGCAATACCACAATACAAAAAGACAGTAGCTCGGTCCTCATTTTCCTGTAGAGCACCGCAAATATGGAATAACCTCCCAGACGCCATCAAATCTTCCCCCAGTCTAAAGTCCCTTAAGAGTTCCCTATTAACATACCTCAATACGGAATGCACCTGTAAACATGTAACATAATGACTTTAACAGAAAAATAAATATGTAGGAAATAATCTGTTTATTTGGTCTTGTGTTAATATCTTGCATTTTACTATTTTGTATTTCTGTAACCACTCAATGTTCTTGAACCCAGGACATACTTGAAAATGAGAGAAATCTCAATGTATCCTTCCTGGTAAAATCCTTTATAAATAAATAATCATCATTTTGGCATCCTGAGGACGGGTGTAGAATTTACCACTTTTGGTGTTCGACATTTCGGGCTTTAAAATATTTCAGATAAAGTATTATATCATAGAATTGGATGACACACAGGTAGGTGAGGAGCCGTGTATGTACGGCTTGCCTTGACAAATAGGGGTTTGCATTAAACCCAATAACTGAGGAACCAGAGGCCAAGGTTGTAACAGAAACCCCGTTTTATTGCCGGTTATAAAACTGTCTACTCCGATTTCTGTAATGATTGACGGTATCACTATCCTTCCTTCAGCCCAAGCCCACTGCTACGGAATGACTCTCTACTCCAGTCTTTCCTTCAGCCCCTACACACAATCCCTCTTCTTGCCGCAATCACCTCCGCAATATCAAAATTCGTCCATTTCTGACTCCCAGCACCCCAAGCAAATTACCACTCTCTTATCTCCCGCCTGGACTACTGCAACGACCTCCTGACTGGCCTTCCTTTTTTTTGAAACAAAAGATTTTTATTCAAAGAATGAACATCCAAAAAACATTTATAACAAAGTGATCTCAGCATTGTTCAAGTATACTTCAGTACATCAGTGAGACCTGTGTTATCGTTACATAAAAAGAAAATACTTGTTCCAGATGTGTGCATAAGGTTAGGTACTTCTAAACATTAGCGTCGGGGTTATCCTGGAAAGAGTGCGTTCAAAGGTCTCATTCAGTGAGCAATATCAGTGAGTTGTCTATAATCAGGAAATGCATAAGAGAACTGTTTCAATACAATTTAAAGAGGAATAGGAAAGAATCGAGTGATAGAGAAGGGTGACAAACTGAAGACAGTGTAAAAAGAGAAAGGGAGAGAGTAGATATGTTAAGAGTGTATAGGTGAGAGAGAGAGAAGAAAAATAACAAAACAAAAGGGGGAAGGGGAAAGGAGGAAGGATGGGATGAAGATGTTATGGGCTATATACGGTCTACTCAAATTGGGGGGATATGAAGTTAAGTCATAAAATGTTGGGGTTGTCTTAGGCCGTGCAGGCAAGGAATTTTGAAAGTAAAGTCAATAGAGAGCACGAAGGAGCATTGCTTATGGTGCCCCAGGAGACCCATCCAACAGCGTCAAAGCGGCACCCCACTCCCCAGTGAAGGCACAGAAGTCCGCAGTTGACAGGGTAGTATCCCAATAATACCATGTGTCATGAAAAGCTTGTCTGGTTTTGTCAGAAGAAACCAGGGTTTCCTCAGCGAGCCGTAGCTCCTGGACCCTCGTAACCAGTTCCGAGATTGAAGGCAGCGAGGGTGAGCGCCAATGTCGCGGAACCAATGCCCTGGCACACAGCAGCACTCTCAACAGTATAGAACGTTTCAAGCCACTTATCGATCCTTCAACCTGTAAGAGGAGATAAACCTCTGGGTTAAACTGAGGGGTATGATCTGTAAGCTTCGTAAGTAAGGTAGAGATCAACGTCCAATAGATCCGGATCCGTGGGCATGTCCACCATATATGTAAATAGGAACCAGTTTGCGAGCAATTCCGCCAACAAGACGGGTCACCATTGTCTGAGATCCGTGCCATGAGGAGGGGAGATCGATACCAAAAAGATATAATTTTAAAGGAATTTTCCACCAATGCCGAAATTCGAGTTCCTTTATGGGTCAGTTGCAATGTTTTAGTCCATAGTTCCGTGGATATGGGCATGTCCAGCTCTCGTTCCCATCTACCCATATATGTGGGGATATAATCGTCTGCTTTTTGTATGATTTTATACAACGCTGAGATGCTATGGTCCAATTGCAGACCCATCGCACAGAATTTCTCAAATGGGGTCAGGGGGCGCAGCAGACTCGAGTTTCCGGGTAAGCGACGAAGGTACAATCGTAACCTATGATAATGAAATGTGTCTAAGAATGAACAGGGCATCGAAGTGTCCAGAGTAATGTCTACAAATTGGCCGTCCCTCAATACGTGACGCACCTGGAAGCGGGGTTCATCAGTGAATTTTTCCCGCAATGATTTGCTAATCTCGCCTGGAAAGTCAGGGTTATGGATTAGTGGGAGAAGTGGTGAAGGAGCCGAAGATAGGGCAAATTTACTGCGTATTGAGTGCCATATTGCTAGGGTGGCCGAAACCGAAGTGGCTGATACTACTCTATGTCGGAGTAGGGGCTTCCGAATCCAAGGGACCGCCCATAAGGCGATACCCGAGAGAGCAGTTTCTAAGTCTTGCCAACGTTGGCCGGAGTCATAAGACATCCAATCCACTATGCGTGTTAAATGAGATGCGTAATAATACCACTTCATATCAGGTAGTGCTAAGCCTCCAGATTGTTTAGATAGTGCTAGGGTCCTATATTGTAATCGAGAGCTCCTAGTCGGCCAGATAAAGCGAGTGAACAGGGATCTTAAAGAGCGGAAAAAGGTTGCAGGCAATAAGATAGGGAGAGCCTGGAAGAGAAACAGTAAGCGGGGTAGGACATTCATTTTGAGCACATTAATGCGGCCTATCCAAGATAGCATTTTCGTCTTCCAAAACCGCAAATCGTCCGAAAGAGTAGCAAATAAAGTTCCGAAATTTTCCGCATATAATCGGTCGGGAGTGTTCGCTAGCCAGACTCCCAGATATTTCATTTTCCCATCACACCATCGATATGATGTGAGATCTCGAATCTGAGCGCATTGTAGATTGGTTAGTGTAATATTTAAGATTTCCGATTTGTCCGCGTTAACAAGAAATCCAGATAGGGACCCATATCGGGTTAGTTCAGTAGAGATTTCCGGGATGGTTACCGAGGGTTCCGTGACCATAAACATGAGGTCATCAGCGTAAGCTGACAGTTTGTGAGTATGATGTTGTCCATCAATGCCTGTGATATTCGCGTTGGCCCTAATAGACGTCAACAAGGGCTCTAGAAACAGGGCAAAAAGAAGGGGCGATAATGGGCAACCCTGCCTCGTACCGTTACGAATATGAAATGAATCGGAGAGAGCCCCGTTAACCCTGACCCTAGCCGTCGGTGTATCGTATAAGGCCGCAACCCATTTCAAAAATCCGTCCCCTACTCCCAGATGTTCCAATGTAGAGAAGAGAAAGCGCCAGGATACTCTGTCGAATGCTTTATCAGCATCCATGGATAGGAGTAGCATAGGAGTTCGACGAACCTGTGCTAGTCTGATAGCTGAGAGAACCCGCGTTGTTGCGTCCCGTGCCTCTCTGCCAGGTATAAATCCCACCTGATCCGCGTGGACGAGTCTCGGCATCAGAAGGGATAACCTGTCTGCCAACACTCTAGCTAGGAGTTTGATATCACTATTTAACAGGGAGATAGGCCTGTAATTAGAGCATTGAGTATGATCCTTGTTCGGTTTGGGAATAACAGTGATGGTGGCAGCAGTCGTGTGGGGGTGGAAGAAGGCCCCCTCGCTTAATGAAGTTAATGTAGACAAGAGATGAGGTAAGAGGGAAGACCGGAATTGCTTGTAGTATTCGATGGGGAGTCCATCTGGACCAGGACTACGACCTGGTTTTGTGGACTTTAGCGCCGCATTTAGTTCAACAAGTGTGATTGGGGCTCCGAGAGCAGATGCCTCCGTGGAAGTGAGGCGGATTTTGGTATTTGCAGTAAGATAAGAGGACAAGTTAGAGTTATACGTTGTCATATCTTGGGGTGGGGGTAAATTATACAGCGAATTAAAGTAATCCCGGAAGGCTTTTTGTATGTGGAGGGGATTAGTGGTAGGGGGGGATCGTGAGGGGCAGATCTTAGATACATAATTTGTCTCCCTTCGTTTTCGCAAAATGCGGGCCAAGAGTTTCCCCGGTTGGTTTTCTCGTAGTGCGAAAAAACATTTAGTTTTAGTCGCAAGCATCTTAATTTTGTCGTTCAGGAGGAGCTCAAGTTGGTGTCGAAGCGTAGCCAATTGTTGCGATATAAGGTCCGTCGGAGTGTGAGAGTGCTCTAATTCTAATGATCTGATGTCCGTGAGCAATGTGGAGAGTTCACGAGAGCGCAATTTTTTATTTGCCGACGCCTTACTGATAAAAGTACCCCGTACAACGGCCTTATGGGCCTCCCAAATTGTTGGCATTGGTACCTCCGTAGAGTTGTTCTCCAGGAAGTAATTGTGTAACACTGTATCTGTGTCTTGACAAAACATCTGGTCTGTCAATAAAGAGACGTTCAGTCTCCACTGACGTTCTTTGGGGCGGAACAAAGGAGAAGTAATTTCCAGTGTAACCGGAGCATGGTCCGACCAGGTCCGCGTACCTATCCAAGCTTTAGAGGAAATTTCAAAGCAATGTTGTTGAAGGAAAATGTAATCCAACCTGGAATACGACGAGGATGCATGTGAGTAGTGTGTGTATTCCCGTGCTGAACCACCATGGGCCCGCCAGGAATCAACTAATTGCATTTTCGAGAGGGATCGATGAACATGCCGTATCGCACTTGATGGGATGGAAGTCAATCCTTTAGAAGTATCCAAGTGAGGGTCGAGAGGGACATTGAAGTCTCCTGCCAGGACCAGGCAGCCAGAGGCAAAGGTCGAGAGATGACGGAGAATCGTAGCAAGAGCCTTATGTTGAGCCTTATTAGGAAGATAAATAGATGCGAATGTATATTTTGTATCCGCGATGGTGCCCTTGACAAAGAGGTAACGGCCTTCCGGGTCAGTTTGAAGTGTCTCAAGTACAAAAGGGACATGTTTGGAGAATAAAATAGCCACACCTCTAGCTTTCCCAGAGGAGTAGTTGCTGAAGTAACCAATGGGGAATCTAGCACCCCCAAGAGAAGGGGCGCCGCCCTCCCTGAAATGGGTCTCCTGGAGAAACGCAACAGATGCTCGTAAAGAATGCAATTCTTCCATCAACTTACGACGTTTTTCGGGTGTATTCAAGCCATGCACATTGTAAGAAAGTAATTTTAAGGGTGTTCGTGAATACATTTTAGGGTATGAAGTTGTGAGCTGAGCAGCAGGTATTAAGTGAGGAGGGAGGTAGTACAAGGAGAGAGGAGAGAAAAAAAAAAAAAAAAGCGTTTAGATCAAAGGTTTCAAGGGACGGAAAAGGGGAAAAGAGGAGGAGGAGAAAAGACAGAACAAAAAGGTAAGACACAAGGCCGGAGAGAAAACAGTAGATTGCAACAAGTCGCAGACCTAACTGTCCTCCGGAGAGAGTTTGTGTCAGTCCTCAGTGGGGAAGTGAAGAGGAAAGAGTACCTCGCACAAGACAAGAGTCAGCGAACCAATACATAAAAGTAAAACCACCACTAACCGCATAGCTATGGACAATATAATCCAGTCACATGGAATGTGAAAAAAAAAAAAAAGGGCTATATATATATATGCACTCAAAACAAGGGGAAATAGAGTCGAAAATAGATGACAACCTTGATAGGGAGCAATCAAAACAACAATAAGAAAACAAAATAATAAATTAATAAAACCCCCCCCCTCCCCCCAACAAAAACCAGCAAGGAGGGGGAGAGCTACTCAGGGACTTTGTGTCACAAGGAAAACAAATGTCAGACATATTGAGAGACATAGTCCAGAATCGGGGAGCTGCAGCATCATATCCAGGATGACTTGGGGACAGAAGGGTACAGGGCAACGGGCCTCCAGTGGTTGGGCTACAGACATATATAGGTAGCAAAGACGGTAAATATAATAGGGACGGTATTCCAATGGATCAAACATATTGAGTGGGTATATCAGGTCATTATAATATTTCAATAATCCACAAGAAAATGCATTTAAACGGTCAGATATGCTAGTGTTCCACCCCCCTTTCCTTTTTTTCCCCCCCCCCCCCCCTCTCTTTGCCTATCCGTTTCCTTTTTCTTTTCTTTTCTCTCCCCCCTCCCTCCTGCCCTTCCCCCCCGATTCTTCCCCTTCTCTTTTTCCTACCACCCGTCCCCCTCCCTCCACCCACCCCACCTAGTCAACCATCAAGTAGCGACATAGAAAAACATGTCCCTCCTGTCCCCGCTCTAATAAGGCGTATGAAACCACAGTCTCTCCCTCTTCCAAAATTGTTCCCGGTCCAAGTGTGACCAAACCATTTTTAGTATAGGGTCCCATTAATCACAGAAAGGAGGTTCATCATCCAGGAGGCGCAAGATTGAGAATTCAACCGGGACACTCCAAAATTTCCGGACCTCGTGTCTCGGGTTCCGCGCTACCATATCCCTAGCTGGGAGTTGTCACCTACAAGCTAGAGTCCCCCCGGATAGTCTGCAACGATATCAGTCCCCATATAAGGGATTGACATTGCAGGAGGTTCAGTAGAGTCCCAGGGAGTAGTGAATAATGAAGAAGAGAAAAAAAAAAAAAAAAAAGGGAAAAGAAAAAAATGAAAGTCCCAAAAAGAAAAAAGGTGTCATGAAGCGAGATTTATTGCGGAGCAGGGGTAACCCTCTCTGGGTCATGAGCCTGTCGTACCCGGGTGTTTTGAGGCCGAGGTAGATTTTGGCGAGGGCCTGCACGACGTGCGGCTCCTCGCGCCAGCACAGGCTTCTCCCAATCCTCGATCTCCAGTGGAGGTATGTCTAGAGCTGCCAGGAAATCAGGGACATCCGAATAATAGTTGAGAGCATGTAGAATCGGACCTCTACGAACCACCAAAGCAAATGGGTGACCCCATCGGTACGGGATCCCCGCTTCCCTGAGGGACGACGTCACCGGGCGTAGAGCTCGCCTAGCCGCGAGAGTGAAGGCCGAGAGGTCTTGATATAATTCCACATCCATGTCTAAGTAGCGCCATGGGGAGGCATTTCTGGCCGTATTCAGCACTTCTTCTTTCAATAAGAAATCCGTTATGTGGCAAATAATGTCCCGAGGGGGGGAGGAGGGTGTCTGGGGCCGCGGCCTAAACACGCGGTGAGCCCTGTCTATATGAAGGCGCGTGATCTTATCCGTCTCCAAAATTGAATTAAATAAACCCAGCAAATACGAAGGGATGTCAGTCACCTCCTCACTCACCCCTCTGATCCTGATATTCTGCCGGCGCGACCTATTCTCCAGATCGTCCAGTCTGCGGCGAAAATCTGGAAGTTGCCCCGCTTCCCCCGCGGCAGAGACTTTGTCCAAGCGGCGCTCCACCCGGGTGACCCGTGACCCGACCTCTGCAAGCTCGGTGTGAACAACAGCCAATTCCGCCTTGAATGTGTCTTGAACAGAGGTGATCAGGCGGTCAATGTCTGCCCGGGTAGGGAGCGATGAAATCAGCGCCTCCACTCGTTGTAGGCCAGGTGTCTCATCCGAGGCATTTCCTGCCTGAGTGGATGCAGCCGCCATTTTGTGGATCGGCGGGAGCGGGGAGGTAGGCGCCGGGGTCGATAAAAAGGTGTCTAGGGTGCCTTTCTGAGTACCTCCAGGGTCTTTATGTGGTGTGGCAGACGTTCCCCTTGTTTTGTTGCGGACCATGTCCAAAAATAATGCGGTTCTGGGCGCTTATGTCAGCGGGTCAGCGGGAGCTCCAAGGTTAGGCTGCCATCTCGTGCGGGCTCCAAACCACGCCCCCCTGACTGGCCTTCCTATCTCCCGCCTCTCCCCCCTGCACACACTGTCCTAAACACATCAGCCCGGCTTATCCATCTCACCCGTCGCTCTGTCTCTGCCGCTCCTCTCTGTGAATCCCTGCCCTGGCTTCCCAACCACAGCAGAATTAAATTCAAACTACTCACCCTGACCTACCTGTCCTCCCTAACGCCGCCCCTCGCTACCTGTCCTCCCTAACGCCGCCCCTCACTACCTGTCCTCCCTAACGCCGCCCCTCACTACCTGTCCTCCCTAACGCCGCCCCTCACTACCTGTCCTCCCTAACGCCGCCTAAAAATTGTCCTGTTTTTACCCATTGCACCATTTTACAGCACTGCAGAATGTGTTGGCACTTAATAAATAGTAATTTCAATGCGAACTGAAACAACCACTTAGCCGATATGCCCCGTTACAGTTAATCAGTGTGTTATTACTTAGTTATTCAATACTGAATATAATTTATGTAAGCTTGTTTGTTACCTGTTGCATATTTCTGTTTTGGTTACACCCGCAGGGTCAGCTAGAGGGCAGTGGGAAAGGATGATGCAATGTTGAGAAAGCACACTGGGGAGGGGACAAGGCGGCACCGTTGTGTGCGCTCTCTTAGGGCCATATTACATAGTTGGTGCTAACTTAACCAGAGCTGTTTGTAAACTTCCCAGAGCCATTATAGCCTATGGAGGTTTTATGTTTACAACAGCTCTGGTTAAATTAGCACCAACACTGTAATACTGCCCTTGTCTGGTTTCCTTTCACTTCAAAAACTGTATTTAAAGAAGAGCACCGTGATAAACCTTCACCATTACACTGAATCCTGTTTTGGGTACAGGTACAACCACACTCTGTTCCTTGCGGGGAGCTACCTAGCCTTGGGGGAAGCAGCTTCGCTAGGCCCTTGTTAAAACCCCCTGAGCAAGGCACTATAATTACAGCTTCGCTCCAGATGCGCTGCCACTGAAGAAGCTGGGGCCAGAAGAGCAACCTGAGCGGGGGAGTTCTTCTCAGAGCCCCCAACAAAGTATCAGGATTCCTTCCATGTGTAGGTGAAGGTGGCTGCAATGCTGCATTGTGACAGTCGCTTGGAATGCCGGTGTATCCGTTTGCTGCTGTTCAGACAAGAACCTGTTGATGTTGAAAGGATGATTACCGGTGCTCACACGCTTTGGAGTCATGGATAAAAAAAATCCCAATAAAAAACGAATTTAAGAAAAATAATAGGTAAAGGTCCTAATTAAAAAAAACTAATTTTGTTTTATTTTTAAGAAATAAGTCGTGGCTAAAAAAAAATTTCCCCAAATATAGAAATGGCAATAAAGGCTGGGTTTTATAAATATCAGGATTTTTTCCCAGGACTATAAATTTTATATATATTTTTACGTTTGGATTCAGTGAAACCAAGTGATTGGAACCCCCCCCCCCCCCCAGTGACGATTGTATTGATTAAAAATAAATAAAATGTACATTTTGAGTGTCATTCTGCTCTCTGGCCAGTAGAGTGGGCTCCCTACCCACCTTGTCACAGAATTCCATCAGGAGCCTCTTTTATTATCCGTGCAAACCTTTCACAGACTCCATGCGGGGCTCCCGTCAACGCTCCAGCATATGATAATGATGAGTATACTTTAGTTGTATGCGCGCCGACAGATACCATAGCGCTGTAAAAAGCTAAGTAGACATGGTAATGTACGCCTTGCTGCAGTTGAATTGTGTTTTACAAAGATGATGCCGTATGATTGGAGGGCCCTGTGCCCAAGAGAACGTAAAATCTGTATTAAGTGTTCTAATCATTTTTTTATAAAGACGCCAACATTTTTGTGGTTTTAGAATTCTTTTTTTGTCGCTCTTCTCAGATTAGCACTTGAAACATTTGAACGTGCTTTCTGCATTTAATTGTTTTCCTATTGAGATAATTTAAGTTTTATTATTATTTTTTTTTTGATGGTGTATTCTAAGCTCTTAAAGCGATCACTTTTTTTTTTTTTTTTTTGCGCGTTGCTCTTTCCCATCTGGCTCCTAAATTTTGGATAATTCTACACACACAGGTAGGGGTTATTCAGAGATCTGGCCCCCGAAATGTCACCAACAGGAAATTTCCCCATACGGTGACATTTCAGGGCCATTCTGAGAGCAGGCAGTTTGCCAAATTTTGGCAAACTGCCAGCAAGTACGGTGCCTGTTTGAGGGCAGTGAAATCCCCCATAGAGAAACAATGGTTAATCTATTCAGAGACACCGAACAGCAGAGAAAAGTTGCCGAAATGCCCTGCTATTCGGTGGTTTCATTCGGCTGGTTTATTCAGGGGAATCCCATACACTTCAATGTTAAAAATATTCCCGTTTTCAATATCTAATAAACCGTTTATTGTTTTATTCTGCAGCAGAAAGTCTGTGTGTGTGTGTACAAACTTATTATAGTGTGGAGGCTTTTTATCTCACTTTTCGTCCTCCACCACAACCCTTGTAGATACTGATTTGCCCTACGGGTCCCAAGCATCCACTGCAACTGGTCATCATGCCTAGCTCCTGCTGATGAGGGTCCAACAAACCCGAAACAGCGCTGTCCTAGCAGTGGCTTTGACCAGTTGCATAAACCTTATCTCTGCTACAAAGCCACAGTGTGGCATAGCATTGATTTTAGGGTTCTGTGTAATAACAGACCCAGGATGCATAAAAGTGAGAGAGATGTCATTTGCATATCCTACCCAGAGTTCCTTGCTACACATGGGGAATGTGGCACAGGAGCTCTGGGATGCAATTCTTTGAATTTCTGTGATGTGCAAGTGGCTTCTGCAATAATAAACACACTTATTACAGGGTGGAGGCTTTTTGTCCTCCACCTATCTATCTTTCCATATCATTTATCCACTTATCTACTTATCTGTATCATAGACAGACGGACAATATCCTCCAGCTTGTTGGCGGCCCTCGAGTGTTTGGGTTGGCGGCGGCATTCGGCAGCCGATTCCCTGCACTTCAGGGACACTGCAGTGAATGCTGAATTCACCGCAGGTTAGAAATTTTGATTCCCTGAAGTGCAGGGAACGAGAGCGCATCGACCTGTCGGCGGTGCTCTCTGAATAACCCCCAGGTGTATTGTCTGGCTCAGAGACGCGCAGTACAGTTTTTAAGCCCTGTCACTTTCTAGCACACGGCAATAAAGTTACCGATTCAAATCACTCTGAGAAAGCCAAGAAAAACCTCCTCACTCCGGGTTGATCTTTAACGGCCGAACTCCATCAAACATCCGAGACATTGTCAACTTTTCAACCTCTGGGCCATGTACCTGTCGAGCATTGGCTCATTCAGAGGGCGAAACGTGCATTTTTCTCCTCAGGACTCACCGGGAAGAGCGTCCCCATTCCATCTCCTCCTTGTACAGCTATCTGTGCTGTTCTAATGTAGGGTTTAGCAAACTGGGCCCACCATATGGAACTACATCTCCCATGATGCTCAGTCACTCATTCGGTTGGGAGAGCCTCATGGAACATGTAGTTCTAAAACCTCTGGAGGGTTTCTGACCCCCCCTGCTCTGTGTACACTTCTTGTACAGCACTGTGGAATATGTTGGTGTCACATAAACCATACAGTATTACAGTATAATCTAGTATGCAGGAAAAAACTAACGGTTTTGTGCCTATTCCCTACCAGGGCGGCTGCGTAAACAAGAAGTATCCAGCCCGCTTCATGTATAAAACATAACAAGAAAAAAGATGTCATTTGCGCTCACCCCTGTGGCTCCATGTGTAACAAAACTGGTTTTGGTTTACTTGAATGACAAAGCGTAAGCCCACCCGCCACGCCACGTCACGGCACGGTAACCTCTGGTCAGGTGGGTCCCAGTCTAATGAAACCAAAAGCTGCTTTCCAAGCAACTACATGTCCTCCTGCTGCTTCTCGGCTAAGAGACAGGCTGGTGGGTTTATATTTATACCCTCACCAGGAACAATTCCACTTTGGAATTGAAAAAGAACACAAGGAAAAGGGCAGCAGCAAAAATGACCTGGCTCTGGATACATATACAGTTGTGTTCAAAATTATTCAACCCCCACTGAAATTGAGTGTTTTGGCCAGTTTGACATTGATTTTGATCATTCAGTCATCTTGCTTACAATTAAATCAAAGAGGCACGTGTAGGTCAGACAAATATAACATAACATTTATAATGAAATAACCACAAATGTCTTTTCTGTGCTCACATCATTATCAGTTTTATTCAACCCCCAAGTGACATTCATAGTACAACATCCTTTTACAGTTATAACAGCTTTTAAACGTGAAGCATAGCTTGACACAAGTGTCTTGCAGCGATCTACGGGTATCTTCGCCCATTCGTCATGGGCAAAAGCCTCCAGTTCAGTCACATTCTTAGGCTTGCGCACTGCAACTGCTTTCTTTAAGTCCCACCAGAGGCTCTCAATCGGATTTAAGTCAGGTGACTGCGATGGCCACTCCAAAATGTTCCAGCCTTTAATCTGCAACCATGCTCTAGTGGACTTGGAGGTATGCTTGGGATCATTGTCCTGTTGAAAGGTCCAACGTCTCCCAAGCCTCAGGTTTGTGACGGACTGCATCACATTGTCATCCAATATCTCCTGGTACTGAAGAGAATTCATGGTACCTTGCACACGCTGAAGCTTCCCTGTACCTGCAGAAGCAAAACAGCCCCAAAGCATGATTGACCCCCCGCCATGCTTCACAGTAGGCAAGGTGTTCTTTTCTTCATAGGCCTTGTACTTCCTCCTCCAAACATAGCGTTGATCCATGGGCCCAAACAGTTCTAATTTTGTTTCATCAGTCCACAGAACACTATCCCAAAACTTCTGTGGTTTGTCCACATGACTTTTGGCATACTGCAGTCGACTCTTCTTATTCTTTGGAGACAGCAAGGGGGTGCGCCTGGGAGTTCTGGCATGGAGGCCTTCATTACACAGTGTGCGCCGTATTGTCTGAGCTGAAACTTCAGTACCCACATCTGACAAATCTTTTCTCAGTTCCTCAGCAGTCACACGGGGACTTTTCTCCACTCTACGCTTCAGGTAGCGCACAGCAGTCGAAGTCAGCATCTTCTTTCTGCCACGACCAGGTAGCGTTTCAACAGTGCCCTTTGCCTTGAATTTGCGAATGATGCTTCCTATGGTCTCTCTTGGTATGTTTAACATCTTTGCAATCTTCTTATAGCCATTGCCCTTCCTGTGAAGAGTAATCACCTCTTCTCTTGTCTTCCTGGACCATTCTCTTGACTTCACCATGTTTGTAACCACACCAGTAAATGTCTAGAAGGAGCTGAGTATCACAGTCATTTTAAAGCTGCCTAATTGGTGCTTATTATGCTTTATTGCTGCTCCGTGACATCCACAGGTGTTTTCAATACCTGATTGAAAACACTTGAATGAACCTCTGTTCTTCAGAGTGGTAGTCTTTAAGGGGTTGAATAATTGTGTCAATGAAGAATTCACAAAAACATTTACTACTGTATTACAAAACCAATTGATGTCATTTTAGTTGCATATGGTTCTTTAAAAAGTCCTTGTAGGATTTCATTCTGAATACAATTACAAATGTACACTAAATTCCCTAAAACCCTTTACAGCATTGGGGGTTGAATAATTTTGAACACAACTGTACATGTATGGTGAAAAAAAATGGTTTTGTGTCTATTTCCTACCAGGACAGCTGTGTAAAGGCTCTTTTTTTTTTTTTTTTTTTCAATCCCAAAGTGTTGTTTTGTTTTTTTTTGTTTTTTTTTAGCAGGAAGGATACATTTGAGATGTCTCTCGTTTTCAAGTATGTCCTGGGTGGTGAGTATGTACCGTTAGGTGTCTTGCCCAAGGACACTTACTGGAGTGGTGCTCTTGCCGGGATCGAACCCATGTCTCCACAGGCTCTCTCCATGCAGAGCAGTGATGTTACCTCTACTCCACAAAAAAAAAAAAAATCGATGGAAGAATTCTCCCATCAGTGGTTTTACTCTTGAGGGTTTTTTTACATATTTTTCTGTTGGTGAATAACCTGCAGGGTTGAGGTTAGGCTTCGGCCTTTCTGATACATGGACTTGTGTAGGGGGGCCATGGCAAGCCACAAGGATATCCTGGTGTCCCCTCACCCATAGCCAGGTTCATTGCTTTTCTGCTCGTTCCAGTTGATTCCACTTGAAAAATCTAGATCACCGGCGTTTAGGTTGTCGGGTGATGTTGGCAGCAGCTTCCATGACCTCACTCGTTATCCTTGCAGCATTTTGTGCCACGCAGGTACCCATCCAATACGACGTAGGATTTGTAGTGATCATAATGAGATTATTAGCAATGCAGCTTCCAAAAAACTCCAATATGTGTATGTGACATAATGCCTGTGTATGGCAATTACAGTAACACCTTGTATCTGTATGTGCTGCATAATGCCTGTGTATGGAAATTACAGCAACACCTTGTATCTGTACTGTACAGGGATTTTCAATCATTATAACCCCCTGAATCTTATCCCTGTACAGCAGTGAGTGACCCCACAGCTCTCCCTGTATTCTTCCCGCTCCATGGCTGCGGTAATGCAGCAGTAATCTATTGTAACTTTTTGTTACAGTGAGGTTCAGGGCTGCTATTTGCAGCTGGTTTTATGTCTCTCCAGGGTGCTTGGAGAGACCTAAAACAAAGGATTTTTCTCCACAGGGGACACACTAAACCTGTTTTAAATAGGTTGTGGAAATGTTTTTTTGATATGCTAATGAGTGCTTTTCGATGCATTACAATGCAGAATTGAGAGCACTCAACTTTGGTTGTGAAGGGGTTAATACCGAATCTGACTGAATTTTACTCGTCCTGCAATGCCATTTCCAAGACGGCGACAACAATTTAAATTCTTTCCCCTCTTCTCCCAGACAAGGCTGCGGTAATTCACTGGATCACAGGGCAAGGAACGTTTTCAGCTGGCTGAGGCGCGTCCGCCATGAACGCGTCGGACATATGGATCTTCGAAGCTTGAGTGCGGGTTCTCACTTTTGCTTCCGATCCCGCTGACACTGTTCACATTCGAGGGGAAATTGAAATCTCTTTGCTACACGATAGTTGAGTGTTTTTCAATTTCATGAATTAACATGCAATTAGGCAATCAGGAGGAGAAACAATGCGTACATCCCTAGAGGGAATTAGCATCACACAATCTGGTGGCCTTGAGGGCTCTTTTGTTTGTTTTTTCTCTTTTCTCAGCCCCCCCCTCTACAGATAAAAGCTGTTGGGTGCCATATCAAATTCGGTGAAATTGGCCATGAAATTAATCGCCCAGTAAATAAAGATAATTCAGTGGAAAACAAACCGTTTGCCTTTTCATTCAGGTACCCGGAGTGTATAATGAAAATCACTTTCCTCGCGCCTCTTTAGCTGCTCGTTTGCTGTCAGATGTCATGCCGCGTATTCTCCCCTTTCCAGCATTAGTGCCACCGCCACGTTTTCGTTTTTATTTGCTCTGACGCGGAAACCTTGCTTTCAGATTTTCATATGAACCGCTCTGATAAGAGCTTCCAATGTTCAGATCTTTAGTATTTATTTCTTTTACGAATATAATCTTTTTTTTATGAATATTTAGGCCTTTTACCTACTTCCTCGCTTGCAAGGGTACAGTCCCTAAACAGCAGATTTCCACGAGAGGAGGAAAGAGCCGGAAAAATGGCTCCACCCAAAAATTATTTTTAATAAGTAACTATTAAATATTATGAATGTTTAATGAATATTTAAATTTTTGAGGGTTTTTTATGTGTGTGTATAACTGTGACAGGCTTAAGCTAATTCTGATCATACTTTGTAAACTGAATCCCCATAATTTTACCTCAGACAGGTTTTTGAGCATTTCTAAAACTGTGTTTTTTCCTCTCACAGAAAATGGTGGAAGAAGGTGGTCAATAATATGGCGTGCTTTTTCTTGGTGTTTTTTGTATTTGTCTTAGATGTACCCGCTCAGTTTTGAGGTGGAGTGTGCACTCCTTTAAAAAAATATATATATTTTATTTCTATTTTATTTATATATATATTTCATTTAGTTAAAAAGACTCGCAGTTCTTTATTGTGGTGGTGCAAAATCGACTTTTCAGACCCACAGAGGACTTTTTTTTTTTCTCAAAGATTATTTTATATACTTTTTTTTATTATTATTATTTTTTTCCAGGGTTTGAGACGACAAGGGCAGTTAGAAAAATGGTTTCAACCTGCCCAAAATAAATATATTTATTAAACTGTGTAATTTTATAGATGTTCTTTTAATATTTTTTTTTTTTTTCTCGTTGAGGACTTTTTTTATTTTTTGTTTCCAAACAAATGTTTGGTTTTTAGAACACATCCACGAGTGACTTCATCGATAGAAGCCATGAATGGAACAATATGCACAAATTGTTTGTTCTGCCTCTGCTGCAGGCATGCTAGGAGGAGGGGGAAAAATATATCTATTTTTCTATACTTTCCCGTTACCTGGGTGTCGTACAGGCCCCTGGAGGTATTGTATAAATGGATAATTAGCAGGTTCATTGAATATCCAGCATGGTTATTTACGCTTAATCTACGTGATTATTTTTAGTTAATTGGGGGGAGGGCGCCATATCTTTTAAAAGGGTCAGACTGATGTGAAATATGAATTTATCTTTTTTATATTGGTGTTTTAATATTTAACATGTGACCATTACATTTAAGGAGCACAAAAAAAGTGCGATCTGAAATCCTCCGCTTCGTATATTGCTAGTGGGGGGGGGGGGCTGAAAATGTTGTCTTATTGTACAAGCCAATTGGAGGCTTGCTTTGCCCACAGTGCAAAAAAAAAGTGAGAAATTCTGGTCTTCAATTGCGTATCCTTCCCAGAATTCCTTGCTGCATACGGAGAGTGTTCCATAGGAGCTCTGTGGGGGTGGGGGAGCGCAACTCGGAGTTGCTTGAACGTGAAAAGGTTTTTTCAGATAGATGTAGATATATCTATCTCGTTATAAATAAAATTATTTAAAAACTGATTTTTAATATTTATATATTGATATGTATTGCTGCAGTTATTTTTAGATCCTAGAACTCGATCGATCCTTCCCGTCCTGATCGCTAATCTCCATAAAGATATGCAGTGGAATGTGTCAACAAGAGCTGTTTATGTATTGGTGCACGATATGACCGGCCCCGCTCTTATCATTCTGTACTTGACTCCGATACGAAAACGCCAAACAATTTCGTTTCCTGCCAAAAACAGGGGGGATCGTTTTACCCTCTTGTCATATTCCAAGACAAATTAACACATCAGCGACCGGTGATGCCGTTAATGTAGAGGGTGGTCGTTTCTGCGCTTTTAGTGTAAACCTCCCATCCTAAATTAAAGGGCAAGCGCTGGGGCGGGGGGAGGGAGGGCTCTGGCTGAGTAGATGCGCATGAGATATTGGCGTGGCAGAATAATTTGCAGGGCCTTTCAGATTGAAGGGGGATTAGCATATAAATAGCAGATGCAATGGCGACCATCACAGCTGAGTACATTTAATTTTTAGTTTATAAGACAGAATGGGTTTTTAAATGTGCACCCATCAAGCTTGCTTGAAAGACAAATGAAGTTTAGAGCGCAAGTCACCGTTAGGCGTTGCGTCCGTACTGCTTTTGTTTGGGCTGGAAGTGGATTCGGAGAGAACAGGACAACTGGTATTTTATTGGTTTCTTTTACTTCAGGACATGTAAGGTTAATTACAAAAAGTAGTTTTCCGTCCTGGTAGTAGTTGGAGCCTTGGCTGGTTCCAGTATTACCAGTCGTGTCACTGCTGCCGGTGGACCTCGTCTCCCTTTACAAAGAGTGCTTCGTTTAGCTGTGGGAATGGCAACTGATTTTGTGTTTTAATGCCTTTTTATTGTGCCGTATCGTTGTTCCGTTTTGGGATTTTGTAGTCCTTTTAAGGTGTCTTAACTTGCTCAATCATATCTTGAGCAACTTTTATTAAAATGTCAATCGGGACCACTTGCCAACCTTCCGGTGGGTCGCTCGGATGTAAAACTAATTTATCTTGTTTTGAGGAATCTCCATATATATCGAGGCATTTTGATTGGTTGTGTGCACGTTGGGTGCAGCTGTGCTGATCGACAGGTTAACACCTGATAGGCCCCTTTCTGCCCCAAGATGCCATGGCGAGACCACGGTGCCGGAGAAAAGGTGAGTTTTACATTATCCGGATGACCCTAATAATAATCTCTTTGGTTCTCCTTCCCTCACATTTTCATTTCCTAGAATGTCGCTTTTCAATTCTACATTTTACTTTGTGCCCAACAGACAGGGTTTTAAACACAAACAATGAGTCCACTATCAAATTGCAACTGTCACTAAAACTGCCGGCGCTGGAGTCAGATCTGGCCACTAAGGAGATGTCATCAGGATCTGCCTCTGGGAAGTTCTCGTCTGTGCCAGCTAGGGGTTGCCAATGGCCTGGCACAGAAGCCACCATGTCTGCATCTCTACAGAGCCGCATCCAGGTTCGAGATGGTCAGTGCTATATCCACGACTTTGAGATACTGCAAAAAAAAGGGTCTTTTGATGGCTGTGCTGGACCTCAGGATCCATCGCAGATTCTCTTTGCATGTGCTCTGAGATGTCATCAGCTGACCGTCACACCAGAAGGTGCCTTTTCCATGGACGCCGCAGCTGCTGGGAATTGGCGGAGGCTTCAGAAAGTAATTATGATTTTGCCTTTTCCAAATGCGTACAAAATAGGTTCATTGAAAGTACGGTGCAGTAAGTTTGACAAACCTTGGGGAAACGGTGGTCAAGTGCGACGGGACTGCTTTGAAGTCTCAAGTTTAGGAGCTGCCTTATGTACGGTTCACCGTCGTTGCCACCATCATTTCTGTCGAATGTCATCTAACGTAATCTCCCCTGTGGTTCCTGACGTTATAACTTGATGTAGGTTTCATGGTTGTTTCTCCCGGTGTTTCAGTCGAAGTTGTGCAGTGTGGTGTTTACCTTTCTTCTATTTCTCTTGGGAGTTTATTAAGGATGGCTTAGTGCTGGTGTTGCCAACAACAATGGACCAACGGTGAACAAAGAATAGCCTCAGTTTACTGAAGAATAACGGCGGTACCATTCCTTACTGTCGTTTGCATCAACTTCGCCTGCCATTGTCGCCACCATGCTGAGCTTCGGCTATGCAGAAAAACTAAATTCGGCAGTGTTCTTGACCTTTTTTCAACTAGGGTGAACTTCGCTGCCACAACTGTGCTTGGTGATTAACTCCTAAAGCAGTGATGGTGAACCTTGGCACCCCAGATGGTGCAGAATTAAATTTTCCGTGTTGCTTGGACATACTTTAGGGTGGCATGTACTTCAGAAACATCTGGGCTGTCAAGGTTTGCCATCACTGCCCTAGAATGTCTTGACGTATCGCGTTGGTTTCCGGATTACTTGATCTATAACCATTTCATTATTATTTTTTTTATTCTAATGAAAAACCTCCCATCCGTTTGAAAAGCTGACACGTCTCCGGTCCATGTGACCAATTTACGTACATACGTCTCGCTGGAAAGTGACTTCAAAATGGGAATTCTGCTGTAAGGTTGACGTGGGAATAATTATTTTGGCCAAAAAGTTACAATGAACGCTAGTGTTAGGAAACCTGGGGCTAGGTGGTGACCACAGGCGTAAAGGTCAGCCCCACCAAGGAGTTCCACGTACTCGTAATAATGATCACGATTCTCCACCGAAGGCGACAGCGGTAAGTGTAATATTTTATTAAAACGGCCCCCATATTTAAAGTCCGTCGCGATATGTTATGCATTGTAGCGCCAAGCTCCCATCCACCTTTTTAGGAAATTAAAACCCATAAATTCTGTTTAGTATTTGATATGCACGGCTGTCGGTGAGAGCCGTAATGCCCCTAAAACCTTGGGTTGCTTTTCACCTTTCATAAATTCCTGGGGTGATTCCGTACAAAAAATAATTTTCAGCTCCATAGCTCATTGTTATTCAAACTTGATTGATCGTCGTCATTTACTCACCGAGGAAGTTAAGTGCTCCTGTCATTTCCAGGAGTATAATTGGGACGTTTCACAGGTCAGCGGTAGTGGCAGGGTTTCCCTTTTGATTAGTGTTAGACTGATAACAAAAATTACAGTTTCCAGTGATTGATGGATCCCTTAGACTCTAAATGCAGCGGTCATGCGTCGTACCTAAACAAAATGAATTTGCATCTGATTACTCTTTAGAAGGCTGGAGGATGTGATATTTTCCTGCGTTTTTACGGGCGAGAGAGACGGACACAGAGAAAGGGTTCGCTATTAATTTTAAGGGTTCTCGTGTCCTACAAGAAGCGCCGCTACATTGTTTTTACGTTCGAAAACCCTATTTGTTAAGATGTTTTTAAAACGTTAAACGATTTTAGAGACGGCGAAGCTCCATCGGTCGCAGGGCTGCGAGCTTCAACCTTGGGGAAGACTTCAGATTGGGGTTACTCCCCGTCTTGTAGTCCGTTAATCCAGTCTTTACAGTCCCCTGTGTTCACAGGATTTATGTGATATACACTGTACCCCTATAATGTAAGGATGGGGGAGTACTGGTTTGGGGTATCCTGTTATGTCCCGGACAGAAGTGGTTTACACCCTTAAAATGGCGCCGCTCTCTTGCATCGTCCTTAAGGGTTACTATAAAGAGGCTTTAACCCCTTCACTGCTGAGCCATTTCACGTCTTAAATAAAAATGTTTTTTTTTGTTTTTTTCTTTTACATTAAACATGGTCATGTTTGGTATCATTGGAAAGGCCATGCCATGGCCTTTCTAATGATACCAAATCTGACCCTGCTAGCTGAAAACAGGAGATATTGGGGTTCAAACAAACCCCCATCTCCACCCCTATCTTTCCTTAGGAGTCAATGAGGACGTTCCCCACACGTCCTCAGCAGTGAAAGGGTTAAGGTAGAGGTTTTGAAGCGGGGATATCAATCGCTGGACCCCCAGATGTTTATTGCCTACAAGTCCCAGAATTCTGTGAATGCTAGAATTGGCCAGAGAATCATGGGAGGTGTAGTCCGGAAACATCTGGTTGGGATCCTGGTTTTTAAACCATACTTGGTAAGATACAGATGAAAAGCATTATACATGGAGCTTTATCCACCACTCGCTGTTTTCTGCAGTTGGGGCAAGAGGTACGATGTTCAGCAGAGGTCCGACTTTTATTTTGTCTTTTAGTGTGTGTGTGTGTGTTCGAATTAGGGAATGATTTTGTGTAATACGTATATATGTGTAGATTTGGTAAGCAGTGTTAGTCCAGTTATATATATTGCAGAGGCCATTTACACATCACAGCAATTCAATGAACTGAATCACAGAGCTCATGTGTTAAATTCCCCATATGCAGCACTAGGGTTGCACCGATACCGATACTAGTATCGATATCGGTGCCGATACCGGGTACTGCAGGAGTACTTGGTACTCGTGCAGTACCCCCGATATTTTTTTCCGATACCGGAAGCCGGCATTGAGCCGGCTTGCCAGTATCCGAGGGGCTGGGGCGGCTGTCCGAATGCTCTATCGGCATTCGGACAGGCACTGCAGCTGCTCACCCCACTTTGTTTACCGGCGGCGCTGAAGGAAGGTAAGTATTAAAGTCTTCGCGCGCGCGCGCTCCTTGGAAGGACCCCAGCCGCGACCATGTGATCGCGGCTGGGGTCCTTCCAACGAGCGCACGCGCGGAAACTTTCCCGGCGTCGCTGAAGGAAGGTAAGTATTAAACAAAGTGAGCAGCTGCGGGGCCTGTCCGAATGCAGATAGAGCATTCGGACAGGCCCTGCAGCTGCTCTCCGCTCATACTTACCTTCCTTCAGCGACGCCGGGAAAGTTTCCGCGCGCGCGCTCGTTGGAAGGACCCCAGCCGCGATCACATGGTCCCACGTGGTCGCGGCTGGGGTCCTTCCAAGGAGCGCGCAAAGACTTAACCGGCGGCGCTGAAGGAAGGTAAGTATGACCGGAGAGTGGGGGGGATCCATGAGCTGGGGGGGGGCATATCCATGAGCTGGGGGGGGGCATATCCATGAGCAAGGGGGGGCAATTATCCATGAGCTGGGGGGCAATTATCCATGAGCTGGGGTCAGGATATCCATGAGCTGGGGCAATATCCATGAGCTGGGGCAAATCCATGAGACCTGGGGGCTTTATAGGAGGTCTGTTCTTATTGGAAAGCGTCACATGACATAAAATAAAAGTATCGGTAATTGGTATCGGTGAGTACTTGAACAAAAGTATCGGTACTCGTACTCGGTCTGAAAAAAGTGGTATCGGTGCATCCCTATGCAGCACAGAACCCTGGGTAAGACATGCAAATGACGTCTGTAATTTCTCCCTTTCTTTTGCATCCTGGGTCTGTTTTCACACACAACTCTCCAATCAATGCCACAACATACTAGATGGTTTATTTAGCAGAGATCAGGTTTATGCAACTGGACACAGCCACTCCTGGACAGCGCTTTTTCGGTCTTGTTGTGCCCTTATCAGCAGGAGCTAGGCATGACCAGTCGCAGTTTGATGCTTAACCCGTAGAGTAAATCAATACTTAAGTTGTGGTGGTGGACAAAAAATGAGATTAAAAGCCTCCACACTGCAAATAATATAGTTTTATTATTGCAGAACTCTTTTACACATCCCAGAGGTGTGTGTGTGTGTTCGAAAGACTTATTAAAGATATTTAATTCTCGAGGTCCTTGAGAAAGGCTGAGGAGTCAAAAATGTTTTATTTTTTATTTTTGCTGCTTCCATTTTACTCAATAAATTAGTTTCTTCTATGAAGTCCTCGAGAGCTCCCATACAGAGGTCTGGATACATTGCATGCGGGACTTGCCAAGGACAGAGTGCTTTTCTGCCACGGCTTGCGTGTATATATTGTGACAGGGAGATGCTACCAGGCATCTGATCAACGTTCTGGTGAATTTTCTCCTCCCTTACTGTAGGCTTCCAAATACATCCATAGAGAAAAGTCAACTATTTTGAAGGAATGCGCCCTATGTTAAAGTTGTACTGGCTGGGTGGAGTAGAGGTAACATCACTGCTCTAAGGCTAGGGTCAAACGAACGCATTATTCGCAGCGACCGTCAAAAAGTGCGTCCAAACACATTGACGTATTTTTTCACGGAATGAGCGAAAACGGTCATACGATGCGCATTTTCGTGCGCTATTTGTTACGGATCCAAACCAGGAAACTTTGGGTGTCTGGACGTTATGTTGGCCGGACATGAGCAGCGTCTGGCGTCTCCTAATCACGCACACACGCCGCTATGCCGCCGCAGAACACTCTGTACGTCAGTACTAGCGGTTCTGCGTTCTCTAAAAAAAAATTGTTCATTTGCCGCTTGCGTTGCGCGGCCGGACTTTCGTGCGGCCGTACTTCGTATATTGGCCGTCATTGCGCGTCATTTACTGCGGCCGTGATTAAGTGCGCCTAAACGCACGTTAAAAATGCGTTAGTCTGACCCCAGCCTAAACCGTAGAGACTGTGGAGACACAGGTTCGATCCCGGCACCTCTCCAGTAAGTGTCCTTGGGCAAGACACCTAACGGTACATACTCGCCACCCAGGACATACTTAAATACGAGAGAAATCTCAATGTATCCTTCCTGGTAAAATCCTTTCTCAAAATAAAAAAAGGTACACTTAAGCCACCATGACCGTAAGTGATTTTAAACGGTCATGGTGCTAGGTGTCCCCCTTTCCAACCCTGGCTGTTTCTGCACCCTCTGACCTTCAAAGTAGAGCGTTTTCCTCACTGATGTCGTTCACTCTGCTCCCGCTGGACAGCCTTCCGGGACTTGGGTCAGTGCAGGTTAATTGACTTTGGCATTCAACCTACAGCGAGTATGTCAAACTCTGCCCCCCCCCATGCTTCTGAACTAAAACTCCCATGATTCCTTGGCCATCTACAGGAAACAGTCGGTGCCTTTTGTAGTTGGCTGTCCTTTGGGCCTACCTGATGAGTATGGGCCTCGGAGCTGCAGCTCCAGCCCTGTGCATGAACAAACAACCATGGCGCAGAGTGTTATCCGTAACATGCCGTATGATGTACAGTAGTAACCTCCAAAGCCGACCATTTCCAAGATCTCATGGAACATGCTCTGTAATCCTCCTGCTTTAAATCGCTTCATGGGCCGTGGCGTCTAATGCGTTGCTCCAGTGCTCTGCTACCAAACACTGAGATTTCACCTGGAGTCCACACACGGGAAGGATCAGCAGAGGGATTTCATGGATGCCTACACATAATAACCATGCAATTTATTAAATAAAAGCATAGAATAGTGTATAATAAGACTAGGTAAGGACGGAAATGTTTTGTTTGTGTTTTAACAGCATGGATTTGGCTCCGTGACCGGCACAGCAAACCCTTAAAATGATTCTTTCACTGGACTGGATCTATTATCAACTGAAGCCATTTGGTTACTTTCTATATACAAGGAGTTAACTCCTTCACTACCGTGATCGTGTATAGACGATAAGCCGTAGCAGGCACAGCGGCCAGAGATACAGCATAGCTTCAGATAGTGTTAACAGTATCACTGCAAGGGAAATTTTGTTTGTTGCAAACAAATTTCGTTTGCATTTGTGCTCCAGAAGACACCCCCACAGTTTTGGTACCGAGCGTATTATGCCCGAGGTGTTAACACTGTTTAAAACCAGCTGGGGAATGCGTAGAATTGACATCTCCCCAGCTGATCCTGCACAGAGCCCTGAACTGCAGCAGCACCGTTTGGCCAGCAGAGGGCAATCTCTGCTTGCCAAATAGGTTATTACGGTAAGGAATACACTGGGAATATTCCCAAATATCCCATACTGTATAATTAAAGAGTATTTTCCAAAAAACACTGGTCCCTGGTTTTTATTTTTCAATCCCTTAGTAGTGAAGGGGTTAATCCTATTAATTCAGCAGCCTTCAGGATACTGCAGACTCGGGTTGTGATCCTTCTCTTTCTTGTTCACGGTAGTGGCATGGGGGTTTCTGCCTTTCTCCGCAGGGGGGAGTGCATTGCTATCAGGTTACAGAGTGAAGAGGTAGGAAGACCGAAAGCTCAGCTGTAAAATACAAAATGGTCACATTTTAAGCTGGGATCTTTAAAATAACAAATGTAAGAACTGTTTTTTCCCCCCAGTGTAAAAACGGAATGTGGTTAATAAATATACACTGAGTGGGCAGATTATTATGACCACCACATCAGTGCTTCGTTGGGCCGCCTTTTGCCTTCAATACTGCGGCGATTCTTCTTGGCATTGACTCCACAAGATGTTGACAGGTGATGCGAGGAATCTGACAACATGCCGGATGAATAGCATTGTCCAGTTCTGTGAGGTTTGATGGTTGTGGAACCAGCTGCCTGATGGCTCTTTCAACTTCGTCCCACAAAAGCTCAATTGGATTGAGATCTGGTGATTGTGGGGGCCACCTAAGCAAGGTAAATTCTCCCTCATGTTCTTGAAACCACTCCTGCACAATACGAGCACCGTGGCATGAGGGCGCATTGTCTTGTTGGAAGAAGCCATCTCCATTGGGATACACCAGCAACATGATAGGATGAACTTGATCTGCAACGATGCTTTGGTATGTCGTGCTATTCAGACGTTGTTCCACACGAAATAAAGGGCCCCAAACCATAACACTGCCCCCACCAGCTTGAAGGGTTGTACTCATGCATGTGGGGTGCTGCTTTCATGCTGTTTCTGAAAGATTCTCACTCTGCCATCTGCATGATCCAACTGGAAACGTGATTCATCGGAACACGTGACTTTTTCCCAATGCTCGACTGTCCAATCCTTGTGTTCCTGTGCGAATTGGAGACGTTTTATCTTGTTAACTGCAGACCGCAAAGGTGTTGGAACAGGCCTTCGGCTTCCATATCCCATACGATGCCGTGTACAACGAACAGTGCGTTCAGAGATCATTTGAGAGGATCCCTGACTAAGATCTGCAGTAACTTGATGCACTGTTGCCCTTCTCTTGTCTTGCCACTGTCCGTTCTGCCCTAACATTGACTAGTCGCTAACAGCCACAATTCGCACGTTCAGACCCAGATTTTCAGCTGACAGTCCAGTCATTAAACACTTTAACAACAGCTGCTCTTGTACATTTAACGAATTGTGCTGTTTTGCTGATGCTCGCTCCATGGCTCCGAGCACCAACAATCATCCCACGTTCGAAGGCTGTTAAATCGTGTTTACCCATATCTTCAAAAAAACATCACTTCTACTGTCGCGGTAAACAACCTGCTTCCCTATTTTTAATGGACTGGCCCTCTAGCAACCTCAGCGCGAAATAATAGCTAATTTGCCTAAAAGGACAGGTGTATATACTGTATTTTTCGCTCCATAAGACGCACTTTTCTCCCCCCAAAAAGTGGGGGGGAAAGTGGGTGCGTCTTATAGAGCGAATGCCCCATGATATGCCTCAGCTCACCAGTCGCCGCCGCCGCGTTAGGCTCCCTCTGAGCGTGCATCCGGCGGCAGGAAGCTTGGGCACTCGCCTGGGGGAGCCACGTGACTGCGATCTCACATCCATGAGCGAGCTGGGGCACATCCATGAGCGAGCTGGGGCACATCCATGAGCGAGCTGGGGCACATCCATGAGCGAGCTGGGGCACATCCATGAGCGAGCTGGGGCACATCCATGAGCGAGCTGGGGCACATCCATGAGCGAGCTGGGGCACATCCATGTGTTGGGGCATTATCCATGAGCTGGGGGACAGTATCCATGAGCTGGGGGACAGTATCCATGAGCTGGGGGCATATCCATGTGCTGGGGGGCATATCCATGTGCTGGGGGGCATATCCATGTGCTGGGGGGCATATCCATGTGCTGGGGGACAGTATCCATGAGCTGGGGGCAGTATCCATGAGCTGGGGGCAGTATATCCATTATTACACTATTTGATTTCAGAATATTTATTTTCCTGTTTTCCTCCTCTAAAAACTAGGTGCGTCTTCTGGTCAGGTGCGTCTTATGGAGCGAAAAATATATATATAATTTATTTTTTTTTCTACACAATGGTGATGTTGTTCAGTCAGGCTACACGGATACCGTTGGAATAAACTCTATATGATGTAATGTCGTTACTGCAGATATCTCTCGACACAGAAGTGATAGCGCCGCGTACTCATTCAAGATTTATCACCTTTCGCATGATATTATTAATTTTTGTTTATTTTGGGCAGGTGAGCGCCAGCGATGACGACGATGACTTTGAAGAGGTCCCCGAGAAAGAAGGTTACGAACCTCGCATACCAGACCACCTGCGCGAGGAATACGGTGAGTTTGCCCAGCTGCGCGCGGGGGGATAAGAAAAAGCTTTATCCCTGCCTGTTAGTGCAGCAATAAAGTAAATAAACAGCCATTATGAAGTAATAAAGTGATCAGTGGTGTGGGTAATCTCTCCACTGCCACGAGGAAGTCATTACAGAGATAGGAACGCCACGATTGGCCCCAGATAAACAAATACCTTGTTGGTGGAGAAGGAAACGCAGAATGCCGGGTTTATTTCATTGTTTGCGTCGCTCTCTGTAGTTTAAAGCCGAGCGCTTTGTCATTTGAGCTTTAGAGGGAAATCTAGAAAACAATATTTATTTCCTTTTGTAAGAAAAATCTACAGCTCTTTTGAAGTAAATGGGTTTTGTGGGGGTGCGGGAATTCTAATAAATCTGTTTAATTAAATTTCATTACATGGAGTGATGTGACGCGTCCTGGTGCTGTACCATTGCTTTCCATGTGACACGTCCTGGTGCTGAACCATTGCTTTCCATGTGACGCGTCCTGGTGCTGTACCATTGCTTTCCATGTGACGCGTCCTGGTGCTGAACCATTGCTTTCCATGTGACGCGTCCTGGTGCTGAACCATTGCTTTCCATGTGACGCGTCCTGGTGCTGAACCCTTGCTTTCCATGTGACGCGTCCTGGTGCTGTCGGATATAATCTCTGCACGTGAATACAACACGTTATATATTGGACTTATCAGCCAAGCCTCCAATATGTCAGGGATTATTATTATTTCCTAAGAAATCTATACGAGACACAAATATCAATCGTTTATATTTCCTAGAAATTCTCCTAAATTCTTTTAATTGTCTGTGTTTTGCTTTGAAAAATACAATAATCAATAATCGGATAAAAATATATATATTTATTACGTATACAAAAAAGTTTCAAATCTCATATCCTAAACAAAAATTTATAAACCACAATCCATCAGCATCTAAAAACTAGCTTCACAATATATGTTTCTCCGGTTAGTAACTGCATATATGATTAATATCATTTACCTTATCAGTTAGTAACTAATACACAAATGGTTAATAAACATTTCTGCTTAACCACTTCAATGCGGAGGACGCGCTCAGCGTCCTCCCATTGGGGTCAGCGTTCGGCCGGGTTCCGGCCGATCGCTGGCCCCCCTGGTGCGGGCTGACATCCTCGATGTCAGCCCGGCATCCGGAACCGCAGCCGCCGGAATTAGGTGTCATCGCGGCTGCGTGATGACACCTAATTCAGGCGCCCCCCCCCCACATGTGCGGAGGAGGCGCCTGAAAGGGAGGGGGGGAGGTCCTTCGGACCTCCCTCCTGATCGGCGGCGTTGCGGGGGTTAACCCAGGCACCATTTGGAAGGGCACAGCCTGCCCTTCCAAATGGTGCCTGGCATTAACCCCTGGGGAGCTGGATCGCGAATCGGCGCTGAAAAGCGCCGGTTCGCGATCCTTTCCTGGAGCTGGCCGACATCTTGGATGTCGGCCAAGCCTCCAGGAACTCCCCCTGAGGACTGGCGTCATCGTGCTACGCACGATGACGCCAGTCCTCAGGGGGAGTTCCTGGAGGCTTGGCCGACATCCAAGATGTCGGCCAGCTCCAGGAAAGGATCGCGAACCGGCGCTTTTCAGCGCCGATTCGCGATCCAGCTCCCCAGGGGTTAATGCCAGGCACCATTTGGAAGGGCAGGCTGTGCCCTTCCAAATGGTGCCTGGGTTAACCCCCGCAACGCCGCCGATCAGGAGGGAGGTCCGAAGGACCTCCCCCCCTCCCTTTCAGGCGCCTCCTCCGCACATGTGGGGGGGGGCGCCTGAATTAGGTGTCATCACGCAGCCGCGATGACACCTAATTCCGGCGGCTGCGGTTCCGGATGCCGGGCTGACATCGAGGATGTCAGCCCGCACCAGGGGGGCCAGCGATCGGCCGGAACCCGGCCGAACGCTGACCCCAATGGGAGGACGCTGAGCGCGTCCTCCGCATTGAAGTGGTTAAGCAGAAATGTTTATTAACCATTTGTGTATTAGTTACTAACTGATAAGGTAAATGAATATTAATCATATATGCAGTTACTAACCGGAGAAACATATATTGTGAAGCTAGTTTTTAGATGCTGATGGATTGTGGTTTATAAATTTTTGTTTAGGATATGAGATTTGAAACTTTTTTGTATACGTAATAAATATATATATTTTTATCCGATTATTGATTATTGTTAAGTAGAGTTAACCCCTAACTGCCACCAACGGTGGAGATAGGGAGTTCCAATGAACTCCCTATCTCCCGATCCGTGGCAGTTAGGGGTTAATGTTTGGTATGGTTGGATCGGCCAGAGCATGGCCGTTCCAACGATACCAAACATGAAAGTGAAAAAAGTTTTTTAAAAAAATTAAAATTAAAAATAAAAATATATTTAAAAAAAAAATTCTAAAAAAAAAAAAAATATTTTTCTTTTTTTTTGGTTCGTTAATGCAGCAATATTGTTCCCATTTCAATTATAATGTGAACAATGATGCTGCACTAACGATTTTTGTATGCGGTGCGTTTGTTAAAAATCGCAATTTTCCCCAAAAAAAATGTAACGAGACCCCATCTCTAATTTTTTTAACAAGCGCACCCCATACAAAATATAACCGCAATTGCTCGCATGTTAAAATGTGAAAAAAAAACACTTTACACGTTGTAAATTATTGAAAATACATATTTTATTGCATTTTTTGTTATAATATACAGACATGACATAACGTATACATATAATAATGACATATTATGAATCTACCGAGTCTGACGGAAAGAACGATATATAATATGTCTGGGTAATATACTAAAATAAGCCTTCAAAACACGTTTAAACATGATGAGCAAAACCGGTAAAAATGACCTC
Source organism: Leptobrachium leishanense (assembly GCA_009667805.1). Taxonomy (NCBI): domain Eukaryota; kingdom Metazoa; phylum Chordata; class Amphibia; order Anura; family Megophryidae; genus Leptobrachium; species Leptobrachium leishanense. Next base: position 516,155,683 of record CM019063.1, on the reverse strand, counting down.
CGCACAGAGGTGTGAAAAGCCTCAGCAGCGAAAGGGTTAATACAACATGCATTTCCCAGCAAACAATGTTTAACCAGCCAGCTCTTATAGATGTATATATCTCTATGCTACATGGATCAACAAAAGATGAGCTAATTTAATAAGTAATAAAAACTTATTTAGTGAATCCTCCCCTAATCTCGAGAATTAAACTTCTAATCTTTTGCTTTTTATTTTGTAGTTATATAATTCCTTGCTTATTAATTTTAATCACAGTAATTTCCAAATTCAATATATATATTGGTATCAATCTTACAACATTTCTTTTAGGAATAAATCCTTATATCCACTTCTTCATATTTCTATCTGCAGAATAGAAATACTTAGAATTTTTGGAGTTTGCCAGTATCTGAGAAATCTCAGTCTACGTTGCAAGAATATCTACAAATATATATAATTACATTAATTCCTTAATTTCATAAATTACCTGTCCAATTTGGATTTTAATAAGTCTGCCTTGGAATTCCTGATGTAATATTTTTGGAATGTGTGAAGATTATCTATCAGATAATCAATGCATGTGAGTTAGAGATTTGGTGAGAATCTTGATTGCCTCATGTCTTGGGATCTGCCTGCATCGTGGTGTGAGTTTGAGTGTTGGCATCTTGGACTCTCAGAGGGTCATGTGTAATGCATTTCAGTGTGAGTCTGAATGCTGGAATCTCGGACTGACTTGCAACCAACATTGCCGCTTATTATAGTCAATTTGACGTCACTGGCAATATTATTAATACATCAAATCTAATATTTACTATCCTCTAGAGGGCAGTATTGCACTTCTTAATTCCACCATTTCTTTTTAATATTCTTATCTCGGTTCAAAGTTCAATCTGACGTAACAAAGAACCTCTCTCTGTCACTAGACACTGTGTCTCTATCTGTCATACCTAATTTATATCCCTACTCCCTTTTAAAATTACTTACTATCAGCTGAATTCTTTTCTGGTTAACTCAACAGAATCTATTCTTTAGTAATTTTTATTATTTACCAATTATATACCGTATTTTTTGCTCCATAAGACGCACTTTTTTCCCCCAAAAAGTGGGGGGAAAAGTGGGTGCGTCTTATGGAGCGAATATGGCCCAGCAGCTCGTGGATGTGCCTCCGCTCACCTGCCGCCGCCGCGTTCGTCTCCCTCTGAGCATGCGTCTGGCGGCAGGAAGCTTGGGCACTCGCCTGGGGGAGCCACGTGACCGCGGAGATCGCGGTCACGTGGCTCCCCCAGGCGAGTGCCCAAGCTTCCTGCCGCCGGACGCATGCTCAGAGGGAGACGAACGCGGCGGCGGCAGGTGAGCGGAGGCACATCCACGAGCTGCTGGGCCATATCCATATGTGAGCTGGGGCATTATCAATGTGTGAGCTGATGGGGCAAATCCATGCTGGCTGGGGCAAATCCATGTGTGAGCTGGCTGGGGCAAATCCATGTGTGAGCTGATGGGGCAAATCCATGTGTGAGCTGATGGGGCAAATCCATGTGTGAGCTGATGGGGCAAATCCATGTGTGAGCTGATGGGGCAAATCCATGTGTGAGCTGATGGGGCAAATCCATGTGTGAGCTGATGGGGCAAATCCATGTGTGAGCTGATGGGGCAAATCCATGTGTGAGCTGATGGGGCAAATCCATGTGTGAGCTGGCTAGGGCAAATCCATGTGTGAGCTGATGGGGCAAATCCATGTGTGAGCTGGCTGGGGCAAATCCATGTGTGAGCTGATGGGGCAAATCCATGTGTGAGCTGGCTGGGGCAAATCCATGTGAGAGCTGGCTGGGGCAAATCCATGTGTGAGCTGATGGGGCAAATCCATGTGAGAGCTGGCTGGGGCAAATCCATGTGTGAGCTGATGGGGCAAATCCATGTGTGAGCTGGCTGGGGCAAATCCATGTGTGAGCTGGCTGGGGCAAATCCATGTGTGAGCTGATGGGGCAAATCCATGTGTGAGCTGATGGGGCAAATCCATGTGTGAGCTGGCTGGGGCAAATCCATGTGTGAGCTGGCTGGGGCAAATCCATGTGTGAGCTGGGGCAAATCCATGAGCTGATGGGGCAGATCCATGTGTGAGCTGGCTGGGGCAAATCCATGTGTGAGCTGGGGCAAATCCATGTGTGAGCTAAGGCATATCCACGTGTGAGCTAAGGCATATCCACGAGCTGGGGCAGTATATCCATTATTACACTATTTCATTCAGAATATTTATTTTCCGGTTTTCCTCCTCTAAAAACTAGGTGCGTCTTATGGTCAGGTGCGTCTTATGGAGCGAAAAATACGGTACTTTCTACAATATTTATTGGAGTATACATATTTCCTACTGTAAATATAATAAAATATACCTTGATTATAAACATATATTTTTGAATATAAATCTATATTACAGAGATATTAACTCTTATTCCTATACCCAAAAGACAAAATATCTTTTGTTTTTTAAAAACTTAAGACAGACCAATAAATTTAATTATGACACGTCTTAGCACTTAACTCTAGCATTATCACACAAAAACAATCTAGGTTCCTTCATGTCTGGCACTTCTAAAAAAAAATATAAAAGACTTCACCCCGGAATGAACTCTGTAAAAAAAAAAAAAAAAAAACTCGTTCATTTCTAAACCTAGAGAAAATTGAAAGAAAAAACTGTCTTTAAAAACAAAATGGCTACAGGCATCCATTTTAATTTTTCCTTTCTGTAATATACCCGACAGTGCTGAACCATTGCTTTCCATGTGACGCGTCCTGGTGCTGAATAGGGCTGTGCAATTAATTGCAATCGCAATCGAATCGCGATTTCCGACCCTGCAATTTCTAAATCGCATAAGGCTGCAATTTTCGGCTCCCTGTTAACTTCCGGCGGCATGGTGCTTTGGGCGCTCGCAGGGGGAACCACGTGACGAGCCGCGTTCTAGCGGCTCGTCACATGGTTCCCCCAGGCGGGCGCCCAAGCTCCATGCCACCGGAAGTTAACATGGAGCCGAACACGTGGCGCACAGAGGTGTGCTGGGGCAGTATATCCATGTGCTGGGGCAGTATATCCATGTGCTGGGGCAGTATATCCATGTGCTGGGGCAGTATATCCATGTGCTGGGGCAGTATATCCATGTGCTGGGGCAGTATTTCCATGTGCTGGGGCAGTATATCCATGTGCTGGGGCAGTATATCCATGTGCTGGGGCAGTGTTTCCATGTGCTGGGGCAGTGTTTCCATGTGCTGGGGCAGTGTTTCCATGTGCTGGGGCAGTGTTTCCATGTGCTGGGGCAGTGTTTCCATGTGCTGGGGCAGTGTTTCCATGTGCTGGGGCAGTGTTTCCATGTGCTGGGGCAGTGTTTCCATGTGCTGGGGCAGTGTTTCCATGTGCTGGGGCAGTGTTTCCATGTGCTGGGGCAGTGTTTCCATGTGCTGGGGCAGTGTTTCCATGTGCTGGGGCAGTGTTTCCATGTGCTGGGGCAGTGTTTCCATGTGCTGGGGCAGTGTTTCCATGTGCTGGGGCAGTGTATCCATGTGCTGGGGCAGTATATCCATGTGCTGGGGCAGTATATCCATGTGCTGGGGCAGTGTTTCCATGTGCTGGGGCAGTGTTTCCATGTGCTGGGGCAGTGTTTCCATGTGCTGTGGCAGTGTTTCCATGTGCTGGGGCAGTGTTTCCATGTGCTGGGGCAGTGTTTCCATGTGCTGGGGCAGTATTTCCATGTGCTGGGGCAGTATTTCCATGTGCTGGGGCAGTATTTCCATGTGCTGGGGTAGTATTTCCATGAGCTGGGGCAGTATCCATGTGCTGAATACTGAATACATTTAGAATGTATGTAGCATGTTTGAAAAAGCAAAAACAATTGGCTAAATCGCAAATAAAATCGCAATCGCAATATTCATTCAAGAAATCGCAATATGATTATTTTGTCAATATTGCACAGCCCTAGTGCTGAACCATTGCTTTCCATGTGACGCGTCCTGGTGCTGAACCATTGCTTTCCATGTGACGCGTCCTGGTGCTGAACCATTGCTTTCCATGTGACGCGTCCTGGTGCTGAACCATTGCTTTCCATGTGACGCGTCCTGGTGCTGAACCATTGCTTTCCATGTGACGCGTCCTGGTGCTGAACCATTGCTTTCCATGTGACGCGTCCTGGTGCTGAACCATTGCTTTCCATGTGACGCGTCCTGGTGCTGTACCATTGCTTTCCATGTGACGCGTCCTGACTAAGCTCGGTACTGCAGATGTTTCTAAACTGCATTTCCCAAGACGCTCGGTCATCTCCACACAACGACTACTGAAATGTTGGTGTATTTTGATGCAGGCTTTTCAGGACCAGTTGCTCCATTTTTGGCTTTTATGATCTTAAGCCCTATAAACAGGATCATGTCATGTTTTATCAGACAATTTTTAAATCCGCTTACGCCAGCCATTGATTGTGTTTTTCCAGCACTGGATCTTAAATGGCATTTTGAGATCAATTGGGGATATCTCAATCTGCCATTTTTGGCCACTGATTTTGATCAAAGTCATGTGGTATTCAGGATCGGTTGATACAGAGTCCCGATCCGATACCAGTCAGACAGGTGTCAGGGCTGCTAAAAAATGCCAAGGCCTTGGCATTCAACGTATTGTGTTCCCTGCCTACTTGTCAGGAAGATCCTATGGTCGAATGCATATGCTCCTGGTGTTGGATTGAAGCTCTGCATTGTGGAACCTGCGCTCAGCATTTAGCAATCTCCATGTCACCCATAAACCCCCATAAGGGGACATAAAACTAGGGATGCACTGAAATTTCGGCAACTGAAAATTATCGGTCGAAAATGCTGTCAGGCTCAGGCGAGTCCCCTGCACGGCCGGAGGGCCAACCGAGCAGGGGACTCCCCCGGAGTCTGAAGGCTGGCCGAGCAGGGGGCTCGGGCAGGCCTCCAGGCCCAGGTGACCGATTTTGTTGGGGGGGGTGTGGAGACTAGAGCACATACTCACCTACATCGGCCTCGAGTCCTCCACCGGTTGCACATACTCACCTACCCTGGGTCAAAGGCTTTCGTGCCGTCATACCGGCGACCGACACAGAGAGCGGGCCCTGGATGCAGGAGGACTGCCATCACTGGAGGAGCTCAGGGCTGATGTAGGTGTGTATGTGTAGGCTACATCCTCCTACTTCGGCCCTGAGCTCCAGCGGTGACCATCCTCCGGCTGTCGCAGGCTGCTCGGCCGTCCTCCAGGCTCAGGCGAGCCCCCCGGGCTTGCCTGAGCCTAGAGGACGGCCGAGCAGCCTGCGACAGCCGGAGGACGGTCACCGCTGGAGCTCAGGGCCGAAGTAGGAGGATGTAGGTGAGTAAGGTGCAACCAATCAGCCATGCGAACCGGGGCCTGGAGCAAAAATTAACACTTTGTGGAATCCCTTTCATGTCTTTTAACCGTTCAAGAAAATACCGGATACTACACCAGTGAACCTGTGTTTTGGCAGGAATAATCGGCACTGATCGGTTTTCATGTGTCTTTTTGATTTTGCTTGTATAATTTTATTTTTTAATCAAACCTTGGCTTTATGGAAAAATAATGGAAGCCAATGCGAAAATTGCACGAGAACAAAAAATGACAGAGCAGATGAGGATTATTTGATGACCTATTACTACATAAAAACTTTTTCAAAATCCTAACATCGAGTCCACCGCTTTCATTCAAAAACCTACATTTAGTTTATTATTTGGTGTGACCTTACATGTATGATAGAAGCCTTAATTTCTACCTCCTGTAGAGAGGGTCTCTCTTGTTTCCATACCTTCTGACCCCCACCCTATTATCCTAGTAGCCACCAACCTTTCCTACTCCTGAGTACAAGGATCCATGGCTCTTAACAGGCCGATCCGTATTCGAGGTCATAAAACCAGAAAGATTATGTCCGACAAGTGGATTAAACGGATGTCAAGATAAAGTACAGTAGAAGATGTGTCTTGTCTTGTACGCTGGAATATTAAATCTCTGGCAAGGGTCTGTTTCCAGAATATTTTTTATTCTGTTGAGCATGACAAGAAAAAAAATTGGTTTTCTATAGTATGTCCTCTTTCACGGCCAAGATTTAATGCAAACCATGCTTTTGGAAACATGACCAACATTGGCCAAAGACAAAGACCTTGACAGTATGGGAAACCATGCTTTACATGGGGAGAAATATTTGTTTTAATATATTTAACCTAAAACTGGGAAGACAAAGGTCTCGCTCTTGGATCTCCAGCTAAATCTCTACGTTGTCAATAGTAATGTGTGTCCAGAAAAAATATATATATAGCGGTTGTTCTCCATATAGTTTTAACACTTTAGACATGAGGACCACAGTGAATCCTCATACCACTTACACATCCTTTTTTTTTATCACAGAAATGTCATTGAGTGGATTTCCCTATGCAACTTTCTTTTAATTGAGCAATTTCGGCTCTTTTGAACATTTTATAGGTTGATGAAATCTAGTGTGGGCCATCTTATGTTTCTTTGTAAAGTTACAGCAGGTCTTGAGGAAAGCCAAGTTGCTTGGGGCAGGACTTCACAAATTGATATTGAAGATTCTAAAAGTAGGAAAGATCCATCTACACATCCTAGGAGCCAGGCAATCGTTTCTTTTTATATTTGTCTGGAACAGGTAAGAAATTTAGGAGGTCTAACCCTTGGAACCAGTGATTACATGGATCCTGAATTTGACAAGCCTTAAGACTTTATGGGCTAATTTTTTGGGCCTTTTCAATTACTTTATTTAGGTTTTCTGTTTTTGCTCAGAGAACTGTGTCAACAATGATCTAGGTAGTGTTCCGTCAATCAGAAGAAAAATGTCATCCGAAAAGGTAGAGAAAGGAAGGCGAATAAGGTGAACCAGAAGACTAGAAGTAGGAAAGTAAGGATTAAGGCTCGAGTCGGACGAGCACAGTGTTCACGTCTGTGTTGCCGCACATTTTCACATCTGTGGTAGCATACAATTCTGATCAATAGAGACCCACACACGAAGTAAGTCCGCACAGAAGTGCGGAAGCACAACGGACACGGCAAACGGATGCAGGTTAGGCAAGAACGTAAAACCGCTAGAACGGAGTGTGCCACGTCCGCATAGCTTTGTGTATGAGTGATGGAGGTCAGGTGGACTGCATTTATACATCCAGCATTTTTGACGGACAAAATGGTTTTGCATTTTAATTTTATTTTCCCTGCTACATCAGTCAAAAAAACTGACTTTGTGGCCACTACCTTGTCGTCAGTCAGAAAGTAAGTCCGTTGAGCACAGACGCACATTCCATACAAAATGCGCTCGTCTGACATTAGCCCTAAATCTTCATCCTGTATCCAGGAACGCAGCAACATTTCTCTACCCTTGATTCTCCTTCGGCAAATGGTTCTGTTTCCTTTCTGGGGCAGCAACAAGAGACAGAGAAAATGCCAACTGAAGTCTCCAGGAGCCAGGACTAGCTGGGACATCCAGGGACACTTGGGACCAGTTCCTGAGGCACAAGATCCAGATGGAAACACTTCACCGCAAAGTGAGGCCAACAGCTAAAGCTAAGATAGGTTATTAGGTCAACAGAATGTAACGGTATAAAGCCCTCTGTATCGGAAGAGGTTATCGTCTCTGAGACCGATCCCAATAATCTCTCTGAAATGGGTGCAGCAGTTGCCGTATCCAGTATTTCTCGAGTTCTCCTGAACTCCTTAGTCCCAACTTGCCTCCCATGAACAATATGGTACTCCTCCTCCAGCTCCACCCTGACAGCTGCCAACTAAACTTTAGTAAGTGGTTGGCCATCTGGGCCAGTCACATGGGTGGGATCTCACTGCGTCTTCTGACACTGTATCACAACCTCCTACACAATGAGGTGTTGGCCTGGTCCATTTGAGTGTATCCCATCACATCCACCTTTTTGCAAGTCTCCCTGGCAGTAGACAGCTGCTGGGGGGGATAAGGTCTCTCCATCATCACAGGTAACCTCCTCTACATCACCTCAGAAGTTAAGCGTTTGGTTAATTTTTCACGTGGCGATCTCATTTGAGTTAACCGCCTCCGTTTACTCTTTGAAAGTTGGAAAAAGTGAAATTTACACAAGTTTTTAATAAGAATGTGCCTGAAATGGTGACACGTTGGTCAATTACTAGGAACATCTCCTGCCATTTTGTAGGAGACCGTTCTGGCTCCATGTAAACAGTTTGTTGAGACTGACCCCTATATTTTTGCATCATGGAGACATATTTTTGTCAGTACTCTCTAATTAGTGCTTCTGGGCCTTAATACAAAGTTCTACAGTTCACGGTTTTCACTCAAAATCGATCTTAATTTTTTTTTTTTTACGTACACTGCAACTGGATACCATTGGATGGAAGAGTATAACGAATGTGATTTACCTTCGTTTGGTAGCAGAAAGAACTTCAAAAAGTGATTTATTTCCATGTGTAATTACACAAGAATAATACATGATTAAGACTAAGTAGTAATTGCATTGTGGAGTTGCTAGTTTTTTTCCGAGACCCTGATTAAAAATGTTATTTACACAGACGTGCATCTAACGGACTCAAAAATTCATCACTAGGGGAGCCCGTCCCACCTAGCTACTGCTGGAATATCACATCCTTTGTCTCTCTGGCTGCCAGAGTTGTAGTCCTTCAAGCGCTTGCCTTGTCTGTATATCCACACCTCATGTGTCAAACCTGTAATGGTGGAATTACAGCAGAGCTCTCTTTAAAACCCTCAGTAAACCACCTCCAGGTTGCATCTCCTGGGTTGGCTAGAGAGTAATGGGATAATGTATGCCATACATGGAGTAAAACACGTAAAGGGATACTGTATGTCCCCCTATATTCCAGCCACGGAGTATCTCTCGGTGTTGTTCTGATGTGTCATGTCTGGTTTTTCTTGGGGAAAACCCTGTCAATGGGTTGAATGCTCACTCGAGCAGTTGGCCAGTCACGTGCCTCTTCAGATTAACGTACTTAAAGTATTGGCCGTTGATGATGCACAGTAATTTAAAGGTTAATGGTGGCTAGAATTTCCTTTTTATGCTTTTTTTATGTATTTATTTTGATTGGTTTTGAGGTGTCTCGCTTCACTTACTGCAGTCTGCAGACGTTTTCCATTGAGCTCAAATTCAAAAACTTTATGGGTTATTCAATAAGCACCGAACTTGCCACTGAATTGTGCCGAACGGTGAATTTCACCATACTATGCAATTTCGTGGCGGTTCGCCCAGTGGCGTCACTAGGGTTGGTGTCACCCGGTGCGGTAACTTATGGTGTCACCCCCCCCCCCCCCCCCCCGAGTTTTACAGATTTTTTTTTTTTTACTACTCTTACTCCTAAATCAGTACTCCCATATAACACTGAATGCTCATACACACAGCGCACATTACTGTGAGGTTTATTGCTGCGGAGCTCTCTCATATACTCACACAACTTTTTGCCAACTGCCAGCAAGTACGATGCATGTTCGAAGGCAGTGAAAGCACACATGGATATATATTGCCCCCAGCAGCTCTGGATATATTGCCCCCAGCAGCTCATCCTTTGATATATATTGCCCCCAGCAGCTCATCCTTTGATATATATTGCCCCCAGCTCACATATGGATATATTGCCCCAGTTCACAATTATATATTGCCCCCAGCAGCTCACCCATGGATATATATTGCCCCAGCTCACATATGGATATATTGCGCCTCAGCTCACACATGGATATATTGCCCCAGACCTGCTCAAACGTGGATATTGCCCCAGCTCTCATGGATATGCCCCCAACACACATGGATACTGCCCCAAGCACACATGGATACTGCCCCCAGCACACATGGATAATGCCCCAGCACACATGGATAATGCCCCAGCACACATGGATACTGCCCCAGCTCCTCTCATGGATATACTGCCCCAGCTCCTCTCATGGATATACTGCCCCAGCTCCTCTCATGGATATACTGCCCCAGCTCCTCTCATGGATATACTGCCCCAGCTCCTCTCATGGATATACTGCCCCAGCTCCTCTCATGGATATACTGCCCCAGCTCCTCTCATGGATATACTGCCCCAGCTCCTCTCATGGATATACTGCCCCAGCTCCTCTCATGGATATACTGCCCCAGCTCCTCTCATGGATATACTGCCCCAGCTCCTCTCATGGATATACTGCCCCAGCTCCTCTCATGGATATACTGCCCCAGCTCCTCTCATGGATATACTGCCCCAGCTCCTCTCATGGATATACTGTCCCAGCTCCTCTCATAGATATACTGCCCCAGCTCCTCTCATGGATACTGCCCCAGCTGCTCTCATGGATACTGCCCCAGCTGCTCTCATGGCTATGCCCCCAGCTGCTCTCATGGCTATGCCCCCAGCTGCTCTCATGGCTATGCCCCCAGCTGCTCTCATGGCTATGCCCCCAGCTGCTCTCATGGCTATGCCCCCAGCTGCTCTCATGGCTATGCCCCCAGCTGCTCTCATGGCTATGCCCCCAGCTCCTCTCATGGCTATGCCCCCAGCTCCTCTCATGGCTATGCCCCCAGCTCCTCTCATGGCTATGCCCCCAGCTCCTCTCATGGCTATGCCCCCAGCTCCTCTCATGGCTATGCCCCCAGCTCCTCTCATGGCTATGCCCCCAGCTCCTCTCATGGCTATGCCCCCAGCTCATGGATAATGCCCCAGCTCATGGATAATGCCCCAGCTCATGGATAATGCCCCAGCAGCTCATGGATTTGCCCCCCAGCTCATGGATTTGCCCCCCAGCTCATGGATTTGCCCCCCAGCTCATGGATTTGCCCCCCAGCTCATGGATTTGCCCCCCAGCTCATGGATTTGCCCCCCAGCTCATGGATACTGTCCCAGCTCATGGATACTGTCCCAGCTCATGGATACTGTCCCAGCTCATGGATATGCCCCCAGCTCATGGATATGGCCCCCAGCTCATGGATATGGCCCCCAGCTCAAACATGGGTATGCCCCAGCTCGTGGGTATGCCCCAGCTCGTGGATATGCCCCAGCTCGTGGATATGCCCCAGCTCGTGGATATGCCCCAGCTCGTGGATATGCCCCAGCTCGTGGATATGCCCCAGCTCGTGGATATGCCCCAGCTCAAACGTGGATACTGCCCCAGCTCAAACGTGGATACTGCCCCAGCTCAAACGTGGATACTGCCCCAGCTCAAACGTGGATACTGCCCCAGCTCAAACATGGATACTGCCCCAGCTCATATCTAGGGTGATGGTGTCACCCTAAGGGCGGGTGTCACCTGCTGCAGGCCGCACCCCCCGCCCCCACGTTACAACGCCACTGGGTTCGCCTATTCAGAAAGCTGTTACTTCGCCAAATACTGGTGAAATACGGTGCAGTTCGCTGCAATGCAGCGATCTTCGGCATCAGTAAGATGGTCCCATAGAGAAGGGATGGTTCATCTACTCAGAGAACGCTGAACTGCACTGAAATGTTGGCGAAATGCCCAGATTTGTGGTGGTTCAGTTCAACAGGTTTAGACAGGTGAATCACCTGGGATTCAATGTTGAATAAAAACAGTAATTTTTTTTTTTTTTTTAAGTTTATTTTTGTTTCAGCAAAAACCTCTTTTAATTTCGGTGTTTTTCTGAATGAAATTATATATATTTTTCTGAATGAATATAAATATGAATATATATATATATATATATATATATATATATTTTCATTCTCAGGTGAAATTTTTGATTTCCCTTTTTTTCATTTTTTTTATTATAGGACTTTTTTTATTTCCACATTTTCATGTTTTTTGGTTTTTATTCTGATGTTCGGCAGGCTGATCAGAGGTCGTCGGTGGTCGGTTTGGCAGTCTTTGGCAGCTCCACGTCCGGCGAACGTCGGGCACCCTGCGGTGAATAGTGAATTCACCACTGGGTCTGTGTACTGAAATCGCCGAACGAAAGAGAACCCGAAATTTTCTTTGAGAGACTTTCATCAAAAAGGGTTATTCAATCGACATGGTCCTTCTCTAAAAGGATTTAACCGAACAGCTGCGGGTAACTGCTTGGAATCTGAAAGGATCATCATGGGACACTGAAGCAGAACAGAAATGCTTCATCCCCGCAACAATGTTGAGTGATTACAATGGCTAGTGACAAAATCGGCAAGCTGAGTGAAGCCGAAGCTCCGCCTTTTCCCAAAATACAGCACCTCCGTGAAGGAACATTCTTTGGCTGTCTTGTGTGTCTGATTTTTATTTTTATTTATTTTTATTTTCTGATTGTGCTGTATTTTTTTTTTGATTTCCAATGCAGGTCATGTGACTTCCATAAACGTGCTAAATCACAGGTAGTTCTGTCATATTGACAAATAACCATTACCAGCCATTTTACTGTGCGTATTCTTTACGACGGGCTTCCAAAGCATTGAGTGCTCATGATGTTGGACGCAATCAATTACACATCAGTGTTATCCGTGCCAATTAACAATGCCATCTCACAAAACATGGTATAAAAACAAATCCCAGAGGAGTAGCTCTCCATTCCAAATGACTTAAAACACAAGTCAAAGAGGTTAAAATCAATCCTTAATACTTCGCTAAAGTGTGTGTTAGTGTTATCCATGCACTCTTATTATAGACTCGCTAAAAAATAAAAAGCGTTCGCCTTCTCTGGATTAAATGGATAGTTTACGTCAATGAAAATTCTAATAAAAGTTTAAAGAATAAAAGGTGAACATTATCAAAAAGTATCAATTCCCAAAGACCTGCTAATTATTGAAATTATTTCTTTATAACGTGATTTTATTTTTTTTGTAAATTCCAATCTTCGAATTTAATATAAAATAAAATAAAGCTAATTCACCAGTAATATAATTTTTTTTTTTTTTCCCTTCATTTTTCAATTTTTATTTTTGGTTCCCGTATTCCAAATCGTACGTGTCTGTGTCGCCGTGATTTTAAGATCTCCTGGTAAAGCCGCACAGCTGTTTAAGGCCTGTATACACATTTTTTTTTTTTTTTTTCCTTTTATCCCCTTTTCAGTGAATTTTCGCAGAGGGGCTTTTATCTCCTCTTTTAATCCCACCGTTTTCTGTCAGGACATAATCTCTTTCTCAAATTTACATTTTAATTACCAGGCCAGCTGAACTGACTAAAATCAATAAAGTCAGCATTCAGCGGCCTATCTCTCCGACGACGAGCCCTGCCTCTCTATTTCCAACTATCGATTGACTTCCCCAACACTCTACGTTTTATTGCTCCCAGCAAATAGGTGCCATTTGGTCATTTAAGACATTAAATAAAGCCTTTTATTTTATATTTTTGAACATCAAATGATTACTTTTAAATATTTTCTTTAAAAATAAAAACCCTCCTAAATGCATTATTAATATTTCTTCTTGGCGCCCGATCGTTGCCGCCGCACCTCGCTCTAATAAAATGCTATTAATACAGATTATTGGCATTTTAAATTAGTGTTTGTGTGCTAGCGTTTGATTTTCAAGGACAGGTAATTGCTTTTTATCTCGTGCTCTCTCCTTATTTTCTGATAATGGGTAAATTAAAATGTATATTTTGCGTGCAAGGTTAGTGATCTAATAAAGTCACAGTCTATGTGGAAAGGACAAATATTTTGCTACTATGTAAATCTATATATTAAACATTACAGGCAAATTATTCGAATAGACCTTATAATTTACCTGTAATGTTACAGCGGGAGTCTTGAAATTTTCTATTTAATCAATATTCTGCTAATGTTTAACCCCTTCACTACCAAGTGATTTTAAAAAAAATAAAAACATTGTCAGAAACCAGTGATATATTTTTTTTTGGTAAAATCCTTTTTAATTAATTTTAACGTAAAAAATATTTGAGCTTATATCCATTGTATTTCTTACTGTAAATAACCTATTTTGGCCAGTAGGTGGTGCCATCTACTGCCAAATTGAGTTAGGTTTGAGCGGCTGGTCTTTTCTTCTTTCTCCCTGCATCGGCTGCTGAAAGCCTGATATTTCAGAGCTTTCAGCTGCCGATTTTACAGTTTCAGCTCTTTGGGCATTGTGCGCACAGGGCTAAAACCTTGGGGGCACCCTCTGCAGCCCAAAAGCAAGCATTTGTTTGCAGGAAACCAATTTCATTTGTTTCTTGGCTGCAGATCAGCATAACGAGATATCTCGGAATCGGGGCACCAGATGGTGCCTTTTTGAAGCCCGAGATATCTCCATATCGGTAGTGAAGGGGTTAAATGTCGTGCTTATAGCCAATATATCCATAAGTGATAAGTCCTTTCATAAAAATTAGTACAATTAAACCGTTTAAAGCTGGTCGTCCGCTGTGTCCACTGTGACTTGATCGTCAGACTACGGACGACTTTGGTTGTCCACTGCAAGTGACTATGGACGACCTAGGTCGGACATTTCTGGTCATTACATTAGCGTATTTGTGGGAATAATGCAGTAAACCATAGAATCTATCCTAGTAGAATCATAGAATGTTTAAGAGTACCCCATAGACTATATCAAACTAGTTTTTGGCTCCGCTGAAAAAAGCCTTGGGTCGGTTCCCCTTACCCTCAAAATTAGATTAACAAACAGGGCTAGTCCTTTTACACATTAAAATATATATTTTTTCAAGCTTCTCGGCATCCATATGGTGATATGTCTTGTACCAGGTCGTACGACGAAACCCATTTGAATGGGAGAGGTCGCTAGCCTGATGAAGACGTCCGATGGAAGTAGGAGGATTGAATCTCTTCTATATTATGGGATTAGTCGTACGACTACATCCGACTTTGTTAGTTGGACAACTACGGACCTAGTGGAGGACCAGCCTTGGTCTTGAATTTGGATCTGGCAAATCCAGGGCTCAGAAATGTATGGATTGTTCTACCCACACATATACAGAAGACAATGGCCGGCTCCACAAAAACACTGTCTCCTACATGGTTACTTTGATGTACAAATGGTCAAGCCCTGATGAAAAAATGAATTTGAGTATGTTTGGACATCGTGTGCTGAAGATGCAGTGACGTTCCAAATTCTGCTCCGTTCAGGACTTTGAGCCAGAAAGTGTAGGAACATGGTGACACCAGGGTGTCCTGTATCTGTAGATATGTTGTAGCTCAGAGCGTGATAAATTTTGTACTAATCGAAGGCCACAGTATAAGTCTTAAGAGCCAGCTGCATATTTTTAGGAGCCAAGCAATGTTTTGTACATTGGTCCTGGGCTTCTGGTTTATTCTGCGCAAACCTGAGGTAAACGTCCAGGCCTGAAATCTGGAGTCCTGGAATATTTGTGTCTAAGGCGCAACTCTCTCCCCCCCCCCCCCCCCATAAAATGACGTTTTTAAATGTCTGAATACTAACCTATTAAGTCATTGTTATGGAATAACGCCACCAAGCCGTACACGTGGAGTTCCCCTGACTGGAAGTGTTTTGGATTCTGGAATATTTGCATATAATATGATATCTTAGGAATGGGACCCACGTCTACACACAAAATTCATTTATGTTTCATGTACACCTTATACGCACAGCCTGAAGGGCGTTTTATACAATATTCGTAATAATTATGACCCCCGTCACATGATGTTGGGTGTGGAGCTTGACACGAAAATCGGATTGTTGGAGCTGAAACCATTTTTGGGTTTTGGAATATTTTGGATTTTTAGAGTAAGGGATATTCAACTTTTTGGATAAGTAACCCTTCAATCTAATAGGGTTTAATTTGTGCAGTTACTTTATGCATTTCCTCTAAGTGTCTGATGCTAACAGATGGTATTTCACATTGCCACACAGGTCTAGAGCCCGAGGTGCCTCCTTCGCCAGGGAAAAAAGCTCCAGCAAAATCCCTGGCTCCTTGCTTCCCCCTGCGCAGGAAAAGAAACAACGATCCCTTGAAACCCACATGTGTTGCTGCGACCCTGAAAGTGATGAAAGACCAACTAGAAAAACGAACGCCGTCTACGTCAAGGTATTGTTTACCCAATAAACTTTAAGCCTTGTGCATGTAAGCATCCATGTCCTAATCCGTATGGGGAATCCATCATGTTCATGGACAGCACAACTCCTTATGCTTCTTCTAAATGACCAGGGTTTGCCTTTTGGTTCTCTCCACGTCCTAGGAACTGGTATTGCTCTTGGCATTCTGTTCGTACGTTGCGTTTCGCACAAACAGCTGCCAGATGGTTCACGTTGAGGTGAACAGAGACTCTTCTGAATGATACACAGGGTTATTCATAGAATGGTGACACTCTGGAGAACTTATGGAGAAGTGAAAATTCTAGGTCAAAATAGCTGATTTGGAAAGTGAGATAAATGGGAGAATTTTTCTGGTTTGGCTATTTTGACCAAGAATTTTCACTTCTCCAAAAGTTGTGCAGAGTTTCACCTTTCCCTGAATAACCCTGTATGTTGAGGTGAATGCAGATTCTTTCTCTTTTAATTTGACTCTGCCTATATTCTTGTGTAAGCCATGCCGCATCTACACCCACTTTGGTCTTCAAGGGTAGTGTATATAGACTCGACTTTTTTTTAATTTCTAATTTTTGTCCCTGTGTCAAGTTACTGTTATGTTCATGAAGGCCAGTTGTCCACACAGGACCCTCCAGATGTTTGTAAACTGCATTTGTCATGACACTGCTAACCTAATGAGTGGCTGAGCATCATGGGAGATGTTTTTCCAGACCATCTGTTGGGGCGCAAGGTTGCTGACCTATGATGTAGCCACAAGGGTCAGGCACCGTGTGGCCTCAGATGTTTTGAAAATGCAAATCCCATGATGCGCAGTCAATACAAAGCGTTTGTGCATTACAGGACATGTATTGTCGACACTGCTGAGGTTGCTGACCCACTGATTTCGAGGTTGTTTTACCTTTTTGTAGGTTTCCTTTCCTGTTGGGAGCCATATCTGTCCTATTGTAGCAAAAAAGATGGCACCCAGTTCTTTATCCCACAACTCTCTGGGTAGAGTGTGAGCATTAGCTTAACCGGGAGTTGTGGTGACTTTGTCGGCTTGACGCCATGCAGCCAGGCCTGCGGAAAAGCTTTTGCAATCTAATCACCATTCCGCCTGGGAACCAAGGCCTGTGATTAAAGCTAATCCTAGGAAAACACAAATCAGAAATGGTGGAGAAACACCTTTTTTTAAATTTGGTCATGCGATGAGAACCAGTGGACCCACACTTGGATGGAAATTGGATAGCTCTGTGCCGTTAGGCATAGGTTTATTGTTTATAGGTTTACATAGACATCTTATTTTCGTGGTTATTTTTAGTGGAGGAGGCGGTGAACCGAGCAGCAGGTGTGAGACGCAAGAGGGAGAGCTGTCAAAGGCACCTGTTGTACCCATTGGGCTGGATCTCCAATACTGGGGGCAGGAGCCGCAAACAGCTGGAAAAATACTCAAGTGAGTAAATCCTATGTTTATTTTTTTTTCTTTTCATTACACGGGATTTAAGGATAATGAACTTTACCTTCGTCTGAGAACTGTTCCCTAAGCGCGCGCTTAATATGGTTTGTTTTTGTTGAAGAGCAATTATGGCCCTTAATGAAATCTGCTCGAATCCCTCTGCTTTCATCCCATCGCTTGTGGCGTTCTAATCTGCGACAGTGAGCTCGAGAGAGCGACCCTTTGGTACGGTTTAGTCCACGTTTAACACCTGCATGGCTTTATTAATAGGATGTGGTTATAGGCCACCCATGATGATTCCTTCTCCGTAACTCAGGCTGTCCTAAATGCCTTACTTCAAAATAAGTGTTCATGGAGCCCTCCTGATGAGCACGATTTGTCACCCTCCACTCTACTGGAGGCCTTGGTAAATTTCCAACCGAAAAAAAAATCTCTATTCATGTCAGTCTATGAATATCCCTATCCCCAATGACACAACATCAGCCTTCATTTTTACTAGTTACAGTAGAACTTAAAGACCTATAGAAGGGCACTTGAGAAATGATACACTGCATCAGCCAAGGTTCCGAAGGCCCAGGGTCACCAGCTGTGAAGTGGACAACATCAGAGGTAGAAGGAACGGTGACACGAGGATTTGCAAGAGCAGGAGTTTTCTTAAAGGAGCAGCAACTTTCCGTTCCTCATCCTAGGACCTTTCTCAAGCCACAAGGCTTGAGAAATGTCCTGAAGATCAGGGCCGAAACATTATTCCATAATCCTAGATGTCCTCTCACTCTCCATGAGAGTCACTCACTAGGGGCCCTCTAGGCCTAGACATAGCTGAAGACAATCAATCCCTTTGAGTCCAGGAGTGGTGTGTGTGTGTGTGTGTGTGTACACTCGCCAAGGTTTCTATTCACCCACGATTCCGGTCATAATAAAAATTACCGTAAGCCGTTGCAGCGCATCTTTATGTATGAGAATTCCATTGATCTGGTGAATATACAGAAATTGTTAATCCTATGCATTACCAATGTCCCAAAACCCTTAAATATCTATTTTGTAAAATTGTGTCTGAAAAGAACGGCATTGCAGCTTTCCAGGATGTCAGCCCAATGGGAATGAAGGAACTCCGTTCCCAGTCGGCTGGACCCCCTGAGTCCCAGGGCTGTCTGTTTCTATCCTAGTCCGCGTTTTGCGAGCGTTCTGCAGCAACGGTGCTGGACAAAAAAAAAACAAGGATTGTTTGCTCGAAAGTTGTCTGGATTTGGGGATATTTTTTTATTTTTTTTTCCCGGATTTTATTTTACAGCCGTGTTATTCAAGCCCCAGGTGAAATCAAAAGCATATTTCAGCGCCTGTCACCCGATCGCTGTGCGGCTTTACTTTTTATGCCTTGCCATAAAACAGAGGGCACACCTGTGAACCAGAGCGCTGATTACTACACATATGCCAAACTAACAAAAGCTAATTTATTTCCTCCCGCTCCCAAAATCCTCGCTTTATGGCCCCGCGAGATGCATTGACCGTAAAAGTTGGTTTTAGACGGCCATCACCTCTTTCCACATTTATATGAAGTTAAATGCTTTTAAAATTTCTTGAAAGGTTAAAAAAAAATCCTCAAAAGCTCTTTTTCTGCTAAAATATAAACCCTAAATACACTCCCTAGTGTTCCTTGTGGCCTTTAATGTATTGAGGACACTTGGAGAGTACCTGTAGCTTTTGGGTTTCATTGGTGCAGATGTGACAAAGAATTTGATGTTATTTTGGGGTCTTTTCTTAAGAAATTGAGATTTACTTTGCGTTTCTATTGACGGATTTACCAAATGCTCTGAAGACGAATTTACATTACAAGAAAAAAAACAACTTTAATTTATAAGCTTGATTGGTAAAACTGACACGTCACAGACACACCACACCGTGCTTAAAGCCATCCACGTGTTACCTGACATTTTTAGGAATGAGTGGCTGTCACTTTTCGTCATTCACCAGTGAGCCATCTTTATCATTTGCGCACGCCCTCCTTTCTCTTCCCACCTTTTATTTAAAAAATAGATCTATCTATCCAAAAATGGACCCACTCAAAGACTTCGATAAAATTAAAAATTACGTTTAATTATATATTAAAAGTGAAGGGGCCAATGTTTCGGCTCAATCTGAGCTTGTATCAAGGGGAGTGTGTGCGTATGTATATATTTTAAATTTGCAGGCGCTACAGGACAGTTTATTAGCCGAAAAAGTAACTTTTTATTTAATCCATTAAAACCTAGCCGCAAGTCAACGTATCCGTCTATCTAGAGGGGCTGAAATGTTGACTTGTAGCTATGTTTTAATTGCTTAAATCCAGGGACAGCAACCTTGGCTCCCTGATGTTTTGGGAACTACATCTCCCATGATGCTCAGTCACCCATTATGCTGAAAACATCAGGGAGCCAAGGTTGCTGACCCCTGGCTTAGAGGAAAGCTTTTTGCTGAAATGTCCTAGAGTGCCGGCACATTTCCAAGTGAGAACCAAATTTCAGGCACCGGGCAATTAAGACAACAAATCTGGTGTGTGTATCGGGTCACTCGCCACCATGTTCGTAAGAGGATGCTGTATACCCTGGTGCTATGAATCTTCGATCAAACGTGGAGGCGATGTACTCCCTGCGGGCTTCAAAACCTAAGATACAACATTTATTAATGCAGTTAAAATAGTATCAAAGAAGGCCCACGTGGTGCCAAAACATCAATCCTAATGTATCTCTAAGTTTTGAGTGTGAAGTGGGTGGGTGAGGATCAAATGGAGATTTGCCGTGTCATGTGCTCCAACGCTTTGTAGTGTGCACTGTCTGAGCTGGAGAAGATGCGATTGAGGAGGTATTAAAGAAAGATTTGAGGTTTCACCTGCCCAGGTATGTGTATTGTATACCCTGCTGGAGTGAGAAGAAGGTGAGCGAGGATAGATTGGAAATTTGCCATCTTGTGCTTTAGATGCTCAGAGTGTAGCGTTGCCCTACTTGAGCTGGGAGAGGAGACTAAATTGCAGGTTGCTTTGTTGTGTCATGTGCCTCTGGTGCCCGGAGTATGAAGTGCACCTCCTAAGCTTTTAGTTTTGTGTTCTTTCGTCCGTGTTCCGAGAGCTCGGAGTGTAGCGTGCACTGTCTGAGCTGGTGAGCACGAGTTGGAATAAGTATTAAAGAAACAGTTGATGTCTCTCTTGCACCTAGTCTGAGTGTAGTGTACACTGTTGGAGTGTGAAGAGTGTGAGTGAGGATCAAATGGAGAATTGCTTTTACATGTGCTCTAGGTCAGTGTTTCCCAAACCTGTCCTCGGGACCCTCAACCAGGCCAGGTTTTGCAGACCACCTTGGGGAAATGCAGACTGAATGCTGCAATCACTGAGCAGCAAATCACATCACCTGTGCTGTGCTTCACATATCCTGCAAACCTGGCATGTCAGCGGGTCCTAAGGACAGGTTTGAGAAAAACTGCTCTAAGTTCTTTGAGCTGGAGAGAAAGAGATGGAAGAGCTGGAAGGAGGAATGAAGAAAGCTTTGATGTCTCACTCAGTCCACGGAGTATACTGTACCCTGCTGTTGTGGGAAGAGGGTTAGTGTGGAACGAATGGAGATTTGCGGAGTATAGTGTGCACTGTCTGAGCCGGGCGGGTGGTAGAACTCAAGGGCGATTTTCTGTCTCCATGCTGAGGCTCTCCGTTTCAGTAGAGAAAAGGCTCCAACGCACAACTCTAATAAAAAGGTGCAGCAGATGTGTCTTTATTTTTTTTTTTTATCGGAAATGGTAAAATATTTCACTTGGCAAGTAATTTAAAAACTTTATATAAACAATATATTAAATTGTGGAGGACAGAACGAGTATCGGTGGAAAGTTTTAGGCCAGGGGTCAACAACCTTGAACCTCCAGATGTTTTGGAACTGCATCTCTCTTGATGCTTAGCCTCGTGGGAAATGTAGTTCCAAAACAAGTCAATGCTGAGGATGCTGACCCCCTACCTTGGTGTTTACAGAGAGGTGTGGCATGAGTTTCTCTTAGAAAACCCCCATAGTATTTCCTTTATCCGTTCAGAATTTTGTATTGCGACATCGATCGTCAATCTTCACCCGCGAATGACGTGCTCTTAATAACATTTTTTTTTTTTTTTGTATATTTTTTTTTCCACACGTCAAGACGTCTAGTTAAATACCTCGCTGTCAAGGCTTCGACCGTTACCTTTTCTTCTGACAGGTTTAAGAACATGCATTGACCCGTTGGTTTAGCTGTTTTTTGTGTTCGCTTCAAACACCTCATCTCCGACGCAGCGAGGTTATCTCCGCCAGAGCAGTATTGACCCACGGACTTGTGTCGTTTAATTGGTTTCTGGCCCAGACGAATTTTTGGAGCTAAACTTATGTCAGGTCAGGGCAGCGAAGACCTAATGTCGGGCCACGCTGATGTTTTTTTTTTTTGGAGACTTATCAATTGTTCACTAGGGCAGATGCAGGAATGCAGCGTCGCATGGCTTGGTGGTGCAGAAAATTAGTTAAATCCCAATAAAGCGTTCTAAAACAAACCCGCCGGTAGAAAATGGAGGCTGGCTTTGGAGCTATGTAAGCGAGATTACTAGAATCACCGGCGTATGCGGGTCTGTGATCATTCGTAAGTGCGCAGTGTTTGTACGATAATTAGATTGTTCACACGACGCAGCCTGGGAAGCCTTAATCCAATGAAGCGAAATATCAATATACACATTTAGCTCTTCTATTTATCTGCCTGCTTCTGTCTATTATTGAATATAGAGTTGCGACTCAGCATCGATTCTGGGCTTCCAGCGAGATGGACGAAGAGGTGGAAAGTAAAGAATTGGAGGCCATGTTAAAAACCCGATACGTAAGCTTCCCGGGGAAATTTGAACCGGTGACGCACAATTGCCGGCATCCACTTGACAACGGGAGTCTGTGTGAGCGGCAAGACCGTTACAAGGTGTGTATATTCAACATACGTACAGTGAACATTATATTCTATTCAGGCTTTGCCCGATATAACCTATGTATGCTGCAAAGGGTCGGTCATTTGGGAGTGTTGGAATGCTACAGGCAGCCATCTTTGGAGGCCGTGCCACTTGGCAGTAGAATTTTAATAGTATGTACTGTGAAGCTACAGAAACTGCCTTCTCTCCGTGGAATCCCCATTCACTAACTCTTAACAAACTACTGCCTGGATTTTCACCACCTTGCATTATTCATGGAGAGCATTTACAGTAGTGTGGACACTATCCTCCTATCAGGGATGATAGATCGGCAGGCGCTACCCAACCGTCTTCTGACGTCTGAGACTGCATTTGTTTGTGGTTGTAACCGAACTCCGTACCTCGACTGGGTCACTTCTGGTAATGCCGCTTCCTTGCCAGACCCCGGTTCTCCCGTCAGCAGTCTTTCGTGCCTTTCTCCAGCCCTTAGCCGAAACTTAAGGTCTGGTACACTCAAAGAGCGGTGATTGCATCCCTCAGAAATGAGGCCCTACTAGGATCTGGAGGTTTAGTTAGAATGGTCAGCAGCAACTGGATCAGCCTTTAATAAAAAAATATACAGTGCCCGGTGAAACCCAGCAGCCAATGAAAACTGACACCCAGGCCCCCCCACTGCACCTCCTCATTAATCCCTCCCTTAGAATCTTGCTGTTCTGAAGTTTTCTGCTCCTTCTCAGAGTCTGGGACATAATCAGACCAGGGACAGATAATGGGATTAGTATTGCTTGACATTTGGCAAACAAAACAGTCAATATTCATTCAAACCTTTAACAGGTACAAACACATTCCAGATAGGGGAGTTGGAAAAAGGCTAAAGTGACCCACACAGTAATCCTAACAGATACAGACAATAACAGCAATCATATATAACACAGATTATACCAACACACTGCATCCTACATGTACAGGTTGCCTTCAGCATAGGAGAGGGCAGGGAAATATAGAACATCAGGCCTGCACCTCCCAAATACATCTCTAGGCCCAAAGTTCAAAGTGACGCACATCACAGTGGGTGGCAACTATGGTCACGGTTTGTCCATTGTACTGTTCAAGTGATTATACATTTCTCTGCCGGTAATAGTGGCAGCGGTGGGAGTCAAGCTCGTGCCTCCAGAGAAACTGGGACCTAAATCCACCAGCAGAGCACAGGAGGAGGACGCTTCATGGAAATGCGACACTAGAAGTGACAGGGATATCGATAAGTGGCAGGAAGGGCTTAGTTTACAGCCAATAATAGAATTTTAACGATTTGTGTTATGTTTTATTCTGGTGTTCACAGCAATTGCATTTAGAATCAGGCAGTGTTTATTTTCAGTTTTAGCCGATTCCCTGTCTGTGTTCCCATTCAGAAAAATAATCACTGTAGATCTATTAAGTGATAAGTAGAGCGAGCATGCTCTGAACCTCATCCGGTGTACTCTTACGTTCTGTTTTCCCAGTGTCCATTCCATGGGAAGATAATTCCACGGGATGAAATTGGTGTCGCCATTAATCCTGAAGATCGCGCAAGGGAAGAAAAGCAGAGGATGGAAAAGGAAGCCCAAGAACAAGGTACTTTGATCTACACTTTAAACATCAACAATGTGGTTCAGCTATGTGCGAGTGTTGTCCATCACTTCCATCTGAAACGAATCACATATGGGTTACAGGTAGGGATAGACCGATATATATCGGTTTTGCCGCTTTAATTGGCTGCCGATATTCAGAAAATAACAGATATCGGTATCATATTTTTATTTTTTTTATTTTTAATTTTTTAGAAAGTATTTTACCAGGAAGGATACATTGAGATCTCTCTTGTTATCAAGTATGTCCTGGGTGGCGAGTATGTACCGTTAGGTGTCTTGCCCAAGGACACGTACTGGAGAGGTGCTATTGCTGATAATTGTACAAGTTGGCTCACTGCAGCTGCGACACGCAAGATCCCACAGAACTGTGCGAATCCGGGGCTTCTCCCACATCAGGCTGTAATCCCTCAGTGCAGAACGACCCCTGCTCACTGACCATATTGAGCATGAGCGTGATGACAACAGAAATGGGGCTTCCCACCCATCTGGCAGGGAATTCCCTATACAGGAGATGCAGGGTCTATTTCCTACAGCAGGGGTCAGCAACCTGGGCCCTCCAGATGTTTTGGAACTGCATTTCCCATGAAGCTCCAAGAACCTAATGAGAAGCTGAGCATCATGGCAGATGTAATTCCAAAACATGTGGGGCAATATTACAAAGTCTCTGCTAACGTAACTTAACCAGAGCGCGTGTAAGCTTACCAGAGCCATTATAGTTGATAAGTTTACAACAGCTCTGGTTAAGTTGGCACCAACTTTGTAATCTAACCCTTGGAGGGCCAAGGTTGCTGAACCCCTTACATACAGGGTCATATGAGGGATCTTTAAGAAAGCCAAAGACACGGTCTTATTGTTTGTAAAAATAAAGCTTAAATAAAAAAAAATTAAAATCTTATTAAATTGGATAAATGAAGTGGACGTGGTGCAATGTTTACATGTTAAACACATTGAGTTCGTGGCATAATGTCAGATTTGTGCTGTTTTTGTTTTTCCACAACTTTAAATTTACAGAATATCAGCACCAAATATCAGCTATCGGCCAGAAAAGCAGCCGATAATCGGTATCGGCCCTGAAAAAATATTGGTCTATCCCTAGTTACAGGAATACGAGCACTTAACAAGAGTTTTAGCGTTCAATTAAACATATCCCCCACTCCCTCCCCACAGTAATTCTAAATTAGGAGTCGGTTAATGACCCCTCTAGGTTTTTGTTTTGGTGGGGGAGGGGGGCATAGACTTTTAACCCCTTAGTGACCGGGCGGTTTTATACAAATCCGTCTTTTAGTGACCGCTGCTGTTTTTACGTTTCTGCGCTGTTAGTGTTTAGGTCAAATTTTCCTCTTACTCGTTTATTCAACCCACACATATTATACACCCTTTTTCCCGCCATTAAATGGACTTTCTAGAAATACCATTATTTCCATCATATCGAATAATTTACTATAAAAAAAAATATGAAATATGAGGAAAAAAATGGTAAAAACACACTTTTTTGTAATTTAATCCCCAAAATCTACAACCACCCAAAACGACCCCGGCTAAATAGGTTCAAAATTTTGTCCCGAGACTAGAAATACCCAATTTTTACATGCGTTTGCTTTTTAACCCCTTCACTGCTGAGACAGTTCACCTATGTGCGCTGCGCTCATTCTGACCATTTTGTGCTAATTATTTTTAGATGACAGCCTAGGTCCTATTTAATTAAACCCCCCCCCCCAGACAAAAAAAACTTAAAAAAAAAACATTTTCTTATTTTATTTAATTTTTTTATTGTTTTATTTATTTAATTTTTTTTAAAAAAAAATAATTTTAAAACCAAACCTGGTCATGTTTGGTATCATTTGAAAGGCCATGGGGGGGACCTGGAGGCTTGGCTGACATCCAAGATGTCAGCCCCCCTCCAGGTTTGAATCGCGTTTTGGCGCCAATTGGCGCCGCAACATGATCCGGCGGCGAAACGGTTAATGCCATACACCGCTGGAAAGGGGAGGCTCTCCCCTCTCCAGCGGTGCAAACAGCATCTCCCTAGTTTCAATGGTTGGGGAGATAGAGGGCTCTGAAGGAGCCCCCCTCCCCTCCATTGAAATGCATGGGGACGCCTGCTGATGACGTCACCACGCGCCGTGGCAACGTCATCAGCCTCGCCTGCCCATGGCTTCCTCCCTGCCAGATCGCCGTGGGATCCAGCGAGGGAGGTGAGTATCGGGCAGGAGGGGGATTTGGCGCCGCTGACGTACCCTGTACGTCCGCGGGTCTAAGGGAGACCCGAGGACAAGACGTACAGGGTACGTCAGCGGCCCTTAAGGGGTTAATAGAAATATAAATGCAGTACTTAATAGGTGCAAGTTTTCACGTCTCAGGTTGAACTCTATAAAACACGTCCTATTCACAGGTGAATAATAATATTGAGTGAGGCTTTGTGCAATTATCACAACGTCTCCTGCAAACAGTAGCAAGTCCAATTGTAACCTGTCGATTGAACAGGATGCGCAAAAGTGGTATTTGCGTTAAAATACCGACTTTAAATTCTTGGTGGAAAAGCTGCTCTATTGTACCACCGCATAATTGTGTCTGTGCAGTCGTACAGCAACTCTCAAAGGAGTTTAATGGAGCCCGGAGCATATACCACTGGCACAGTGGTTCCCAACCCTGGTCCTCAGGTCCCCATAACAGGCAGGGTTTGCCAGGTATCTGAAGCGGAGCCACAGGTATATGATTTGCTGCTCAGTGATTGCAGGATTCAGTCTGGATTTCCCCAAGGGAATCCTTAAAATCTGGCCTGTTGGGAGGACCTGTAGACCGGTGTTGGGAACCACTGATCTAGAACATAACTTAAAATAAAACTAGAACAAACTGAAAGAGCAGTGATATTCTTCAACATTCCAGCGTGGAATCAGACGCCAGCCAATGGCTGCAAACGCAATCACATCCCCCCGTCCTCTGGAACACTCTCTAAATCGTACTGTGACTTTCCCCTAGCTTACCTTCCTTCAAACGCTCCCTTGAGACCTTCCTATTTAGGGAAGCCTACCACCCCACTCACTGACGCAACTAGTCCATCGCTCTCGCCTTGCGGCCCATCGCTCTCGCCTTGCGGCCCATCGCTCTCGCCTTGCGGCCCATCGCTCTCGCCTTGCGGCCCATCGCTCTCGCCTTGCAGTCCTCTCCTGTTTCCACCCCCCAACCCTTCTAGATTCTAAGTTCCCATGGGAATAGGGCCTAGTTTCATCCTGTACTGGTTTATCAAATGTTGTTTAATGTATTGTAACCCTGTCTATATTGTGCCCATTGTAGAGCGCTGCGGATATATGCTGGCGCTTCATAAAGAATAATAATCACATAATGGTCTCAGCTGTCTGGATTTATTCACGAACCTATAGTATTTCATTAGGGGGAGCATGTGGACCCCCTCCCTACCAGGTTAGTGATTAGCACTAATATTAAGTGATGTATTTACCTCCGGCATCTTGTGTTTTCCTTGTTTGTAATGCGTAGTCCTGAGGTTTATTCACTGCGCATTTCTGAATTGCTACTTTTTAAAAGGATCCAGAGCTTTGCCATCTTTTCCAAATTCTTACCTCCTACCCACTACATCTCCCCAAATAAGTCAAATTAATCCTTGTATTTGAAAATGCTTTAGAATGGAAATCTTCTGAAAGAAATAGGTTGCCCTAGAATCTTGGGGGTTGTAGTTAAGCAGCATCTGGGGGGGCCGACATCGTGATGCTAGGATCTCAGTAAGTTACTATGCCTTTGTTTAAACGAGCCCCCCTCGGTTCTACTGGCTGCCCGCGCCGTATTGTAGTGTTTGGTGCCTCCGGTTATGGTTCTTGGCTTTCTAATATCAGCCGAATGATAAAGAATGCCATTCACTATCCACTTATCGCCGGGATCCTGACCCCGGTGGTTTGGAAGGGATTGCACTGACCCGCTAATCTCCCGTGTCCTCCGTCTCCAGCAGCTCGCGCGCTACGGAAAACGAAGCGCCTGTCTTTTTGTGTTTTTGAGCGGCGGAAGAGCGTCTCCTCGGGCCCGCGGTGACTTGTTAACAGACAGGTATGAGGACAATTCAGGAGAAAGCCGCCTCTGGTCAGTCAGTTGTGAAATAGCATCTATTTACTGACGACAATATTGATTCCCACCTCCCCACGCAAACTGTGTAATTTTCTTTTCCTTGCCGCTAAACTCGGTAACAATATATGAAGAGGGTTTAGGGCCCTATCAGCGTTGGGGGGAGAGAGGGGGGGGCGTCTTATTGATTTTTCTCAAAAGCTTTTAAATTGCTCCTTCATTTTAGTCGGCCGCTCATTTCACCCGCAGTGTAGAGAGAGGCGCATCTTGCTTGTGTTTAAACAATCGCTCCATTCATGCTCCTCCTAAAGCGCCAGATCTTCTCATTACGGCTAAGTAATCTCTTTACGAGGCGCGGAGCTGGGGTATCTCGCTCACTTCGCTCCAATCCATCCTTTGTTAGAGTGGGCTTGATGGACGCCGGTCCATGCGGAGAGAGAGAGAGAGATTCTGAATATAAACACTGTATTAAACCTTAAAATCTATAGAATTAAGGATATATGGCAGAACGCGTGCTCGTAGCTCCTAATTGCAGCAGAGCTCTGGAAATGTCATTATTTATGGTACTGAGCGTTGTACCCCGAGAGCTACAGTGTTGTTTTTTTTTCTAAACTTTATTTATAGAGCACAATATCCGCTGTAAAGGTTGACAAAGTCAACCATGAGCTGTACGTGGCATGGTCTACTATAGAAAAGGCGCGATTAGAAAATGGCGTGCTAATTTTCCCGCGTTTCCAGTTCAATGTTGAGCTTTCAGAATTCAGTAGAGGACAACTCGGACGCTTAGGTCTAAAAAGGAGTGCCATTTTTCTTAACTAGAGCTAGAATTTAGGGTTGGTTGGGTTACAATTTGAGCTTCCTTTTTAGGGTTAGATTTAAAAAATATAATACAGGGATCACATATTTTCAGGGTTATTCAAAGAGAATCAAAGTCGCCGTACATTTGGTGACTTTTCGATCCCTGCACTTTGGGGTTATTCGGCGATCCTATTTCGCCGACCCTGCGGTGTATTAAAGCACCGCAGGGCCCCCGTAGTGCAGGGAAAACCCACCGAATACGCGCCGAAAGCAGCTGGATCGAACACGCTGGAGAAACCCGACTAGCCGTCGATCGCAGAGCAGCCGCCGGAAAAAGCCGACACGCAGACGAACCTGGTAAAAAAAAAAAACGTTATGCTTGAAAGTTTGAAAATGTAAATGCTGTTTGCAAAAGAACTACTGAACGAAAATGTCTGGAATTTACACATAAGATCCTATGAATGATAATAAAAAGGTCTGTTACAGAAAAATGAAAAGACCGTAAAAAAAAAAAAAATGCTTAAAAGATCCCAAAAAATCTATAGATAGACTATTTACTGCAGAATATTATAATAAACGGTTTATTAGATATTGAATTAAAACAGGAATATTTTTAACATTGAAGCCTATGGGATTCACCTGAATAAACCTGTCGAATGAAACCACTGAATGGCAGAGCATTTCGGGAACTTTTCACTGCTGGTTTGTGTTCTCTGAATAGCCGAAGCAGTGCTTTTTCATGGGGATTTCACTGCCCTTGAACAGGCACCAAACAGGCACTGTATGTGCAGGCAATTCGCCAACATTTGGCGAACTGCCTGCTCTCTGAATAGCCGAATGGCCACGAAATGTCACCGTTCACTGAAATTCAGCGTACGGTTACATTTCGGCGACTTTTCACCTCTCTTTGAATCATTTGTGGATGAAGCTGTGAGGAGCCATCTCTTCAGGGATCCTCTGAAGATACCTGTTATAAGATACGTATATTATTCCATTATATGACCTCAGCCACTTTGTTTTTGAATATTTGTAAGGGTTAAATTTAACCCTAATTCTGCACCATTTTTAGGCAACAGGGTTCCAACGTCCCAGGGTTTCCAACCCATAACCTGGTATACGCAGAAATGGAGAAGACCTGTCAGACGAGGCTTGGCAGCAAAGGAGCACTAATGTGGAGCAAGCAACGTTTCGGTCCTGACACGGGACCTTTTCCAAGGGCAAGCTTGAATAAAGTGCAGTGTCAGGACTGAATCGTTGCGGTTTGTTCCTAGTAAAAGTTCCTTTGTGTGCTGAGCCTAGTGTGACTGATCCTCTGGCTTTATGTTGAGCATTTATTGTGAAGTTATACGGTATGTTTTTTTTATTGGAGTCTGCAGGTGGCCATCGTGCTTCCTGAGAAAGCTTCGACATGGCCCAAGTGGCCGACATGAATTCCACATCCTCAGTGTATCCTAAAGCCTCCGATCTGCAGTGAATTCCTATTTACAAACACTGTGGGGTTTAGAGGGTAAATATACACATCCTAAATATACCCTGATCTCGTGTTCAGACTGAGCACTCCTTAGCTCATTATTATATGCAAAATATTCCAAATTCTGAAGAAAGAATCCCAAATCCAAAACACTTCTGGTCCTGATCATTTTGGATAAGTCTAAACACCAAATAAATCTACACAACTCATACGCAAAGTCTGATGGGCATTTTATACAGTATCTTTAATAAAATTGTCCTCGGTAACACGAGGTCCCATGGGGAGTTTTCCACTTGTGACGTCATGTAAGCAGTCAACGTTTTCAGATTTTTGGGTGCATAAAACTTCAAATCCGTTATTGCGGGACGTCCAACATACCATTACAAGCTGACAAAAGTAATAAAACTGTCAAAAGACAAGTGTAAAAAAGAAAAAAGGAATCCGACCTGAGGTAAAAAAGTACCGTATATACTCGCGTATAAGCCGAGTTTTTTGAGTCAAAAAACCGCTATTCGGCTTATACGCGAGTCAAGGTCCTGAACAGCGTGAGTCCGTCCGTGTTGAAGGGGATGCGGCTGCGTGCAGGCGCAGCCGGTCACGTGGTCCGGCTAATCAGGTGGTACTGAGTCTCTGTACCACCTGACTGGCCGGACTGCATGACCTGCGCACGCACGCAGCCGCATCCCCTTCAACACGGACGGACTCACACTGTTCAGGACCGGGCAGGCACTCCCACTGCCCGGCATCTGGGCCCCCTCAACCCCTGCTGGATCCGGAGCTGGGGCAAGTATCCATGTGAGAGCTGGCTGCCGCTGGGGCAATATCCAGGTGAGAGCTGGGGCATATCCATGAGCTGGGGCAGTGAGCTGGGGCAATATCCATGTGTGAGCTGGGGCAATATCCATGTGTGAGCTGGGGCAATATCCCACTTATTGACTCGCATATAAGCCTTTCACAGGTTTTTTGGGAAAACGTAGGGGGGTCGGCTTATACACGGTTCGGCTTATACCGGAGTATATACGGTAATTCATTTTTTTAATCTAAAATGAATACAGTGTGTGGGGAATGTGTGATCAGAGTCAGATTTTCAAAAAGAGCCATTGAAAAGAAATAAGAATACTTGGAGGATATATATATATATATATATATATATATATATATATAGTTTTGGAGACATTTTATCAAAAATTGTTAAACTCCTAAAAAAATAAAAATACCCAAAACCACAATTTTTCAGCTGTGCCTCCATACAAAAAACAAATTGTGTGTCTAAACCCTTTTAAGGCAGTGGTTCCTCAGGTCCCTCTAAGGCTCGGGCAGACGAGTGCACTGATCACGTCCATTTTGCCACACATTTGTACGTCCGTTATAGCACGTAATTATGACCTATGGAGTCCCACACACGAAGTACGTCCGCACGGAACTGCGGACGCGCCAAACGGACTCAGGTTAGGCAAGAATGTAAATCCGCTAGAACGAATGCACAGAGTGCGCTGCGTCCGCATAGCTTTGTGTGTGAATGATGGAACGTGGGTCAGACGGACTGTATTTATACGTCCAGCATTTTTGACAAAATTGGTTTTTCATATTAATTTTATTTCCCATCTACTTCAGTCACAAAAAAGGTCAGTCACAAAAATGGACCTTGTGGCCACTACCTTGTCAGTCAGAAAGTACGTCCGTTGTGCACGGACGCACAGTGTGCTCAGAATGCGCTCGCCGGACACTAGCCTAACAGGTCAGGTTTTAAGGATCACCTTGGGGACCTGCAGACTGAATCCTGCAATCACTGAGCATCAAATCATATCCCCTGTGCTACGCTTCAGTTACAGTTAGCGCTTTATAAAGACTTGTAACAAGTTCCGTAGCGCTGTGCAGTGGGAGGCAGAACAACAAATAAACACACAGTACAGTAGGTGAGAGGACCCTGCTCAAGAGCTTACAATCTAAGAGGAGAGGGGTGACACTCTAGGTGAGGGTGAAATAGCAGAGTGCATGTGGGCTGTGTGGGAAGATGCAGCTGAAGATGAACGGAGGGGGATTAGGGAGTGAGCCGATATAGGCTTCTCTAAAGTAATGTGTTTTCAGAGACTTCTTGAAGGACTGAAGAGACGGGGAGAGTCTGATGTTGCGGGGGGAGGGAGTTCCAAAGAAAGGGGGCAGCTCAGAAGAAGTCTTGAAGGTGTGAGTTGGGGGTGTGGGTACGTGAAGCTGATGGCGTCAGATCATTGGCCGAGCGAAGTGGCTTCAGATATCTGCCAAACCTGACCTGTTAGGGGTACTTGAGGACCATGGTTGGGGAAACCCTACCTTAAGGGACTGTGTGACGGTCTATGCCTCAGGTCAGCAATATAGGGCCCCCTCCCTGATGTTTTGGAGCTGCATCTACCATGGTAGTCAGTCGTTCACTGGGTAGCATAAGGCCTGCGGAAGATGTGGTACCATAACATCTGGAGGGCCAAGGTTGCTGACCCCCGGTCTATGCCATCATGCAATGCTGTAACGACCAGCGACCGCATAGACCATGTACTGAAATCCTAATTCATTTTTTTTCTGTCGCCGACCTGATAAGCCAGACAGATCAGCAAAAGCCAATCGCGGGGTTAGTTTGTGGGCAGAAACGGTGGCAACCTATTAAAAATGCGAAATGTCAGCATTATGAGGGTGACACACTTCTAGTGATAAATGAAGAATAAAACTAAAATACGGCAGACGTTTTTGTAAAATGATTTATTCCCACAAAATAAATCCTCGCTGAGCTGCTTTATTAAGGTTCACTGTGTGATCACAATAGAAATGCTAAAACCTAAGAATTTTTTTTTTTTTTTTTTAAATTTCCTTCCCTTTTTAATTTTCATGTGTGTGTACCAATAAATAACAAGCTGAATCTGATCTTTAAAAACGATATATAACACGTGGGGTGCATGAAATAAGAATGCAGAAAATCCTGGGTGAATGTCTGTGGCAAAATAGCTCCGGTGCATGATGCACATAAAGGCTAAAACGCCTCAGTCCTTATGGGGTTAAAGGGCTCCTGGTTATTGTTGTCTGAATGTTTTGACCCTCTTTCCCTGCTTTCAGACTGGAGAGATCCTGAGCTGATGAGAGAAATCGAACAAGCTACCGGAGAAGACCTCGGCTCGTCCAGATACTCCGGAAAAGGGAAACGCGCCAAAAGGAAAGGGAAGAAAAAATACCCCAACCTCACAGACCTGAAGCAGAAAGCCAACACCTCTCGATCGCGGTTGGAGAAGAAAGTATTTAACACGTAAGCTGCTGCGCACGGCACTGATTAATGTCACACAAAACCACACCGGCCTGTGACTATTTTGGTTATATTTAGGCAAAAATAATGAATTTTTATTTCCTCCGTTTATAATTGCTGAACTGATAAAGGTGGATTCTAGAGCACGCTATCGTTGGGGTCCACAATGCTTAGTGAAGAAAGGGATACGGGCGCACCGAATAGTCAACCACATAGCAATGTGCGCCAGAGTCCTTTAACGGCTTATCAGCCGGCAACTCTGCGCTCGCCCACAGTATCTTCACAGCGAGCAGGCAGGGAATACTCCACAATGACCCCGGCATTACTTGGATGTAGAGCTGCCAGGTTTTGCGGTATCGGATCAGGACTCGTTATCAGCCGATCCTGAACACTGCTCGGATCGGCAGCTGAAAAAGGCAGATCAGACGGACACACATGGACATGGAGACGGACACACACATGGACACACACACGGAGACTGACATACACACAGACACACACACACATGGATACGGAGACACGCACACACATGGACACGGAGACACGCACACACATGGACACGGAGACACGCACACACATGGACACGGAGACACGCACACACATGGACACGGAGACACGCACACACATGGACACGGAGACACGCACACACATGGACACGGAGACACGCACACACATGGACACGGAGACACACGCACACACATGGACACGGAGACACACACACATGGACACATATGGACACGGGGAGACACACACACATGGACACATATGGACACGGGGAGACACACACACATAGACACGGAGACGCGGACATATGGACACGGAGACACACACACATGGATACGGAGACGCGGACATATGGACACGGAGACACACACACATATGGATACGGAGACGCGGACATATGGACACGGAGACACACACACATATGGATACGGAGACACACACACATATGGATACGGAGACACACACACACACATGGACACGGAGACACACACACACATGGACACGGAGACACACACACACATGGACACGGAGACACACACACACATGGACACGGAGACACACACACACATGGACACGGAGACACACACACACACACACATGGACATGGAGACACACACACATGGACACGGAGACACACACACACATGGACACGGAGACACACACACACATGGACACGGAGACACACACACACACACATGGACACGGAGACACACACACACACATGGACACGGAGACACACACACACATGGACACGGAGACACACACACACATATGGACACGGACACACGGCGAGACAGACCCACACACACGGAGACACAGACACGGAGACAGTATCCGGTTTTACCTTCCTCTCATACCAAAGCACACTTCAACAGGGAAGCTGTGTCTATCCATCTTCCTCCCATTACAAAGCACACCCAAGAGAAGCACTCTACAAGACCTTTTTATTTGCTGTTACTTTTCCAACAAAGTGAGGAAAATACAAGGGACTTTGTGTACTTTCAAAAGGGGACGAGTTAAGCTATGGGACTTCATATCCTGCATGTGACATTCACTTTTGCAAAAGACCCTGGGGTTCCAGAATAGGGATGAGCCGAACACCCCCCGAGTTCGGTTCGGGCCCGAACCCGAATTTTTCCAAATGTTCGGGTCCGAACCCGAACCCCATGCAAGTCAATGGGGTTGAAAATTCGGTTTTTAGAGTGCCCTCCGAGAGGGCATATATGCTAGATATTTGCCATAAAAGGTGTATGGGGGTCCGGGTAGTGCCCTGGGGGACAGGAAACAAGGACAAAAAGTTTAAAAAGTACGTTTTTAAAGGGACAGGTGAGGTTTCCATGAAATAAGGGTTAAAAATTAAAAATTCCTTCAAATATCGTGCCTAGGAGGTCCCCATAACCTGCCCGTGAAGTGGCGGATTTCTAGGATGTATAGAAACACTTAAAAACAAAGAAATTATGTTTCAAATGACGGTAAATGATTTTCCTTTTAATCTATCCATAAACAACTGCTTGGGGCGGCAGTCTGTATGAAGAGGAGACCTTTTCGGACACGCAGAAAAAGTTTACTGATTTTTTTTTTGGCTAAATTATTGTGAAACTTATGCAGGCTTTGGATGAAAGTAACAATAGGTGCTTCAAAATTGGTCCTTTAGCATCCCCAACAGTGCCGTCACACCGTAACCCCTCTGAGGATATGAATCTGATACAGGCGTCAGTGGCAGTGCACCCAAATATTGTGCTTTTGGTGCCAGGCCTGCAAGTACTATCATACAGTAACCCCTCTGTGGTATTGTGGAAGAATGCAGGGGTGAACCTTGCGGTCCTATATTAAAAAGATATGCATCTGGTTAATTAAGGCGTCAGTGCACCCAGATATTCTGCCTTTGGTGCAAGACTACCAGGCCAGCAAGTATCATCATACAGTAACCCCTCTGTAGTATTGTGGAAGAATGCAGGGGTGGACCATGTGGTTCTATATCGAAAAGTTTTTTTATCTGGTCAAGGCGTCAGTGCACCCAGATATTGTGCCTTTCATGGCAGCTAGTGCCTTCACACTGTAACCCTTTTGTGGTATTGTGGAAGAATGCAGGGTTGGACCCTGCGGTTCAAAAAATTTAAATGATCTAAATCTGGCACAGGCGTCAGTGCAGCCAAATATTGCGCCTTTCATGGCAGCAAGTGCATTCATACCGTAACCCTTTTGTGGTATTGTGGAAGAGTTCAGTGCTTGAGGTTTTGTGAATGCAGAAGAGGACATCCCCTATCTATTCCGTTACGTCAGCATCAGGGGGTTGATAGCTGCTGATCCAGGACTGATTCATTTTTATAAATGCCAGCCGGTCTACAGAGTCGGAGGACAGACGCACTCTTTTGTCTGTGACAAAACCTCCAGCGGCACTGAACGTCCTTTCAGAAAGCATGCTGGATGAAGGGCAACCTAGTAGCTGCATAGCATATTGACGAAGTTCTGGCCAGTGATCCAATCTCAACACCCAGTAAGCCAGTGGATCATCTGCTGGAAAGGTATCCAGGTCTGCCCTTGCCTCTAGGTAGTCCTGCACCATATGGTGAAGACGCTGGCAATGGGCGCCTACATTTGACGTCCCTGGGCGTCGAGGACTAAAAAAATTAAAAAATGCATCTGTCAAGCGGCCCTGGCCTTCACCACTATTCCTCTGATCATCCGCAGCCTCAGAAGCACTTGTGTCAGCACTTGGTAATCTACCAGTGCCTGGAAAGGTGTTACACAAGTGTCGCTTTAGAGCGTCCTCAAGTTTTTTCATCCTGTGCTCCCTCTGTGCGGGCAGGATGAGCTCTGCAACTTTACCCTTGTATCGTGGATCAAGAAGGGTTGCCAACCAGTAATGATCCCTCTCCTTGATAGCACGAATCCTGGGGTCCTTTAGCAGGCTTTGCATTATTAGGGAGCCCATGCAGCGTAGGTTGGAGGTGGCATTAGCTTCCGAGTCTTCCTGGTCAATGAGGATGACCGTATCGTGCACTTCCTCCTCCCAGCCACGCACTACCCTTGTGTTTCTGGGCCTTTCTGATTCTGGGCACACGAAACCCTCTCTTGAGGAATCCCCACCACTTAAATATTCCTCCTCTTCCTCCTCCTGTCTGATCTGAGTAGGACCCGCTGGAATCCTGTCTGCGGAAAGACTGGGGCCTTGAGAGCTAGGGAAGGCCTCCTCTTCCTCCTGCTGCTCTGCCTCTAGAGCCACATCTATAATTCCCCACAGAGTGTGCTCCAGCAGGAACACTAAAGGAATTGTGTCACTGATGCATGCACTGTCCCTGCTCACCATCCTCGTTGCCTCCTCAAATGGTGACAGTACAGTGCATGCATCCTTGATCATCAACCACGGCGGGGGGGGGGAAAAACAAGTTGACCTGAACCTGTCCTTGTGCCATACTCACACAGGTACTCGTTGATGGCCTTCTGCTGCTTGTGCAGACGCTGCAGCATTGCTAATGTCAAGTTCCACCTGGTGGTCATGTCACAGATCAGACGGTTTGTGGGAAGGTGGAATTCTCTTTGAATTTCTGCCAGGCGAACGCTTGCTGGGAATGACCGTCTGAAGTGGCTGCAGACTTTTCTGGCCTGGCTGAGAAGCTCTGGCAGCCCTGGGTACTTGGTTAGGAAACGCTGTACCACTGGATTTAGGACGTGTGCTAGGCATGGTACATGCGTCAATTTACCCTTGCGTAGGGCGGAGAGAAGGTTGCTGCCATTATCACAGACGATCATTCCCAGCTCAAGCTGGCGTGGTGTTAACCATCTCTGCACATGCCCCTGCAGAGCTGACAGAATTTCTGGCCCGGTGTGGCTCCTGTCCCCTAAACAAACCAGCTCAAGCACAGTATGGCTTCTTTTGCGTGAGCCATTGCGTAGACCTTGGCAGGCGTCGGTTTAACTGCCACTTCGCCAGAGACAGAGGGAGGAGGAGGAAGAGGGAGAGGTGGTGGTGGTAGAGCAGACAGACCTCATATAAGCAGCTTTCTGGAGGCGTGGTGGATGAACAAGCTCCAGCACAGAGCCCCGTCTTGGATCCCTCCCAGCTGCAATCAGTTACCCAGTGTGCCGTGAAGGAAATGTAACGACCCTGTCCATGCTTTTTGGACCACGTGTCTAAAGTCACATGCACCTTGTTGCTGACTGCCTTTCCCAATGACTGGATAACATTGTCTTCCACGTGCTGGTATAGTGCTAGAATGGCCTTCCGTGAAAAGTAATGACGTTTTGGAACACGCTGCAGCAGTTGGGGCAACGTAATCTGACTGTGTAAATCTTCAGCTGATGGGATGCTGTCACATTGAGGAAAGACCTGGTACATCCATTACTGTGGCGGGTGGTCATATGTCGCCTCAAGCACGTGGTACCCAAGTGTCCGGTGTTTATCCCACGCTTCAGCCTCCTCTGACATAGATTACAAATAGCAACGGTGGGGTCTGCTGCACATTTATTAACCACTTGGCTGCTATGGACGCGCTCAGCGCGTCCAGCCAAGTGGCTCTCCTGTGCTACGGACGCGCTCAGCGCGTCCGAGCACAGGAGGCAGCAATCTGCCGGATTCCGGCGGATTGCTGCGCCCCCCGGGTCGGGCTGACATCTTGGATGTCAGCCCAGCACTCGGGAGCCCGGCGGGGACATTAGACGTCATCGCGGCGGCGCGATGACATCTAATTCAGGCGCCCCCCCCCCCCGCATGTGCGGAGGAGGCGCCTGAAAGGGAGGGGGGGGTTAAGACAGGCACCGCTTGGAAGGGCACAGCCTGCCCTTCCAAACGGTGGCTGTCATTAACCCCTGGGGTGCCGGATCACGAATCGGTGCTGAAAAGCGCCGGTTCGTGATCCTTTCCCGGAGCTGGCCGACATCTTGGATGTCGGCCAAGCCTCCGGGAACCCCCCCTGAGGACTGGCGTCATCGTGCATAGCACGATGACGCCAGTCCTGGAGTTAACCCCTAGCTGCCACCAACGGTGGAGATAGGGAGTTCATTGGAACCCCTTATCTCCCGATCCGTGGCAGCTAGGGGTTAAAGTTTGGTACTGTTGGATCGGCCAGAGCATGGCCGTTCCAACGATGCCAAACACGACTGTGAAAAATCTTGTAAAGAAGAGAAAAAAAAATGAATAAAAATGAAAAAAAAAATTAATTTTTTATTTTTTTTGGTTTGTTAATGCAGCAATATTGTTCCCATTTCAATTATAATGTGAACAATGATGCTGCACTAGCGATTTTTGTATGCGGTGCGTTTGTTAAAAATCGTGTAATTTTCCCCAAAAAAAAATGTAACACGACCCCATCTCTAATTTTTTTAACAAGCGCACCCCATACAAAATATAACCGCAATTGCTCGCATGTTAAAATGTGAAAAAAAAACACTTTACACATTGTAAATTATTGAAAATACATATTTTATTGCATTTTTTGTTATAATATACAGACAGGTCATGACGTATACATATAATAATGACATATTATGAATCTACCGAGTCTGACGGAAAGAACGATATATAATATGTCTGGGTCATATCCTAAAATAAGCCTTCAAAACACGTTTAAACATGATGAGCAAAACCGGTAAAAATGACCTCAGCACAGAGGTGTGAAAAGCCTCAGCAGCGAAAGGGTTAAAGAACTCCCAGACAGCAGAGTTCCTGCATGTGTTCTTTGAGACAACAGCGCTCTGCACCGGAGCAGCTCTGACATCTGATGCCTTTTTTTTTTTGAGAAAGGATTTTACCAGTCAGGATACATTAAGATTTCTCTTGTTTTCAAGTATGTCCTGGGTGGCGAGTATGTACCGTTAGGTGCCTTGCCCAAGGACACTTACTGGAGAGCTGATGCCTTGGACTGGCTAGTGCTACGGTTGGTCGCAGAGGATGTTGTGCCTCGTTTTTGCTGTGCCTCCTCCTCCTCCCCCTCCCCCCCTCCTCCTCCTCCTCACTTGATTCCTCAGTTTGATCTGGCACCCAGGTGGAGTCAGTGACCTCATCATCAATGTCATCTTCACCCCCCATCTCCTCGTCACTGGAACCAACTTGGCAGTATGCTGCAGCTGCTGGGGCAACATGAGTGCCAGTTATTTGTGTGTCATCACTGGCACCCCCTTCCTCTAGGTTGATTATACTCCCTTGCTCAACCTCAGAGATTGAATCAGAGCACTGTAGTTGCTGCGCATCCTCAAGCAGCATGTCACTGTCATTGTAGTCAAACAATTCAGCTGACTCCTCCGTGTGTGATAGCGAGGCTACGGCAGGAGTAGCTTTGGCAGCTGAGGTGGACTGTAAAGCACTAGAAGCCTGGCTGGCAGTGGACTCGGAGGATGAGGATGGCCTGGCTAGCCAATCCACCAAATCCTCTGTATGTTGCTGCTGCTTAAGACGGCCAGCACCAGTTAGAAAGGACAAGCGTGCCCCTGCAGAGGATGCACCACGTCCACCACGACCAGAGGCACAGCCTCCCGACAGAGGTGCTGCTTGCCCTCTTATCTGTGTCTGGGAGCGTCTGCCTGTCCTTTTTGTTCGTTCAGACATGGTGAGTGATATATAGATTAAATATATACAGAACTCTGATTCAACTCTGGTATAAAGATTTACAGAACTCTGGTATAACTCAGTGAGACACCCGGATAGCTGGCAGCCAGTGACAAGACACCGATTACAATTCGCAGAAACCTTCTATAAATCATTGAGACCCCCTGATGGGTGCCAGTGACAAGACACAAACTACGATTCGCAGAAATCTGATACAAGTCAGTGAGATCCCCTGATAGGACCCCCTGATAGCTGGCAACAGTGACAGATTACAATTCGCAGAAACCTCCTAAAATGCAGTGAGACCCCTTGATGGGTGGCAGTGAAACCTCCTATAGATCAGTGAGACCCTTTGATGGGTGGCAGTGAAACCTCTTATAAATCAGTGAGACCCCTTGATGGGTGGCAGCCAGTGAGAACACACGGATTATAACAATTCCCAAATATTTTGTAGAAATTAGTGACCCCAAAAATACTGCGTGGTACTGGCTGTGTGACAAGACACAGATCACCTCAATTCACAAATGTTTTAAAGAAATTAGTGACCCCAAAATAACTTGCTGGCACAGTGACAAGACACACATATCAATTCCCTGATATTTTGTAGAAATGAAACCCCCCCCCCCCCCCCCCCCAGTAGCGTGGCAGACCGGCAGTAACAACACACAACAATCTCCTCTGAAATTTCCTCTGAAATGCGTGCAGAATCGGCGCGTGGAAACGTTATATAGTGTGCTGTGGGACTTAGCTCTGTGAGCCCATGATTGGGCAAAATTTGCCCAATCAGGACTCTGAGCGGTGATTGGCATAGTGTTGAACCTGTCTTGCACGAGACCTGTGATCAGGTGCAAGGCTGTAGCCAATTACGAGCTTCAGGCCAGTGGGACTCGAACACCCGGAAATGTTCGGAGTTCGCGATCTACCCGAACAGGCTAAGTTCAGGCCGAACTGTCTGAACCCGAGCCGCTCATCCCTATTCCAGAATACACACCCTTTCAAGGACATAAAGAATGACGCTAGATTTGGTGATGATGCCAGTGTATTTGACACATTAAATCTATACTCTTATATTTCACATGGCGCGTCACTCGCAGGAGCACCGTTTAGATTTCCGTTATTAATTCGTTGTTGGATCCTGAATATATCCATGGTTTTAGGTTTGCCGTCTCCTCATTAGACGTGCCCCCCCCCCCTGATTACAGTACGCGTCATAAAGCAGCGGGTTTGACACTCCAGGTTTTCAGAGCATAATTTACAAGGCGTTCTTCAACAGGTCTTAATTAACAAAGGGGACGGCCCACTACAGGAGTACAACAGACATCAATTAACCGTGCCCTTTCTGAGCCAACAAACAAGGTCTAATTAGCTGCAGGGAATTGGAATTAAATCATGCATCCAGTCGTAGTCGACGTGCACGCATTGGACAAATATGTAAAGAGGAGAGAAGAAAAACTCGCCAAGACCATTTAAAGTGCGAGGAATACAAGGTCAAACACCGTTATCTCGCACGTGGCTCGAACACCATCAGGGTTATTCAAAGAGAACTCTATTTTGAAAGTAACGCTGCATGCAATGTCATGGTAGAAGAAAGTGGCCAACGCAGGCCCAATGCGACCGTGCACCAACCTGAACAACAAACCAAATAAATCCATCACATAAACAAGAGAGGAAAGGGTTAAGCTATCTCTGTGGGGTTTGAGTGTTGCGAAGACTGACAATAGTTGCTAAATCTCAGATTAGGAATTCAATCCAGACCAACGGCATTCCGAAACTCATCCCATAGATACCTGACTATTGTGCAAGGTGGATAACGTTTGCTTTGAGGCCGGTGTCAGACGAGCGTTCTTAAGAGCGGAAGGAACGTCCGTGAGCGAGGACGTTCCTTCTACTCTGACGCCCGTCTGGCCACCTCGCTAAGTGCAGTTAGGGCGCTCAGCGCTGCAAGGCTCGATCCTCCTATGGAGGATCGCGCTTTGCAGCCCTGTCGAACGTACGTCGTAGCGCTTCGATGGGGAGGCTTGCAGCACGGCTGCTGTCGCGCGCACGTAATTTGTGCACATGCAACAACATATGGCCTGCCCCGTTGAAGCGTCACAATGCTGTGATGGACGCCGGAAGGCACGTCCGTACAGGCACACACAGTGCGCTCGTCTGACACCAGTCTTACACCTTCCCCGCCGTGATTGTGTTGGCACCATCTTGGGCTGCTGATTGTGTATGAATAATCTGCAGCTATGCTGGATCACTGCATTGAGATTTGTTGCAAACGAATTTAATTTACCTTTGGGCTCCAGAACGTCCCTAAGGTTTTTTTTATTACCTTGGACACCTGACTTTTCTCCAGCTGATCCTACACCGAACGGAGAACTGCAGTAACTCCTGTTGGCCAGCAGATGGCGACATATGCCTGTTAAATGGGTTATTACAGTAAAGAATACATTGGGAAGATTCCCTAATATTTGTAACTGTAGAATTGAAAACGATTTTCTGAAAACGCACGGTTTCCAGACAGTGTCTGATTTTTTTTTTTTTTTAATTGAAAAACAGAAACTTGGTAGTGAAAGGTTTAAACAGTGCTTAAGTTTGTTGAAGAGATGATTGTCCAGAAATCTCTATGTAACTTGAGGCCCTGTGGTATCTGGTTTTTTTTATACACTTTTGAATACACCAAACATGCCTGGCGTGTTTTGATTTCTGTCGTTGAAAGGCACCCCCAAGACTCACTTGTAAAATAGTGTCTGTGCATTATTATTTATTATACTTTATAAAGCGCCAGCATATTCCGCAGCGCTGAACAATGGGCACAATATAGACAGGGTTACAATACATTGAACAACATTTGATAAACCAGTACAGCAGGAAACGAGGGCCCTATTCCCATTGGAATTTACAATCTAGATGGGTTGGGGGTGGAAACGGGAGGAGATGGCTGCGAGGTGAGAGCGATGGGCTGCGAGGTGAGAGCGATGGGCTGGTTGGGGCAGTGAGTCGGGTGGTAGGCTTGCCTGAATAGGAAAGTCTTAAGGGAGCATTTGAAGGAAGGGAAACTAGGGCAAAGTCTGATCGTGCAAGGGAGAGCATTCCAGAGGATGGGGGCTGCGCGGGAGAAATCCTGCAGTCTCTCATGGGAAGAGGTGATGCGGGGAGAAGCTAGGCGCAGGTCACTGTTTGATCTTAGGGAGCGGGCTGGGGTGTATTTGGTGATCAGTGAGGACAGGTAATGGGGAGCTGAGTTAGTGAGAGCTTGGTAGGTCAGGGTAAGGATTTTGAATTTTGTAGCCATACCTGAGCTCGACCTGTTACTGCTTTTGACCCGGCTCTATCTCCATTTACTGGATTATAACTCGTACTTAAAAACACATTACCTCTTCAATGGGTCAAGGGTGAAATCCATAATTTATCATTGTGTATATATATATATATATCTGTCCTCATCACTTTGTGGTGTAAAGAAGTGGTGACACCTCTGAACACCACCATCGCCTAGGTGTCCTTTGCGCTCAGATTGTCATTACACCCTATTGTCCACAATACAAAGTATTCAGCAATTGATAAACCAAGAAAACTCTGGATAACTAGTATATTTAAGCTTGGCCTCGTTGCGATGCTCCATCCCAGACAACTTGGCTGCGTGCCATATATCTTGTAAGGTGGCGTGTGGGCATTAAACCAAGTCCTCAATTTGTTTACTCCTATTTGTATTGCCGTACTTAATTTAGTTAGCACGTCCAATTTGTTCCGGCTCATCAGCGCGGCGTTAGGAGGACCACGCTGTAATTAATGACACCTCCTTTTTTAACATATCTATAAACACTCCTTGCATGACTTTATTTGACGGCGGGGATGAGACTAGACTTGTGTTTATTTTGGACTTGTTTTTCTGTGCTTTCATTTTATTTATATATTTTTTTGCTTCCGCAGAGGTTCGGTGAAACGAGTGATAAGCGCAATGAACCAAATGGATCAGAGGCGACACGAGAAGTTTGCAAACCAGTTTAATTATGCATTAAATTAAAAAAGCAAGGGAAAGATAAAGCGCCCAGCCAGCTTCTACATGGAACACTTATCTTAAGGACCTTTTTAAAGAAAAATGGTTGTAATATCAAGTATATTTTTCCTAATG
Organism: Leptobrachium leishanense; assembly: GCA_009667805.1. Lineage (NCBI taxonomy): Eukaryota > Metazoa > Chordata > Amphibia > Anura > Megophryidae > Leptobrachium > Leptobrachium leishanense. The sequence goes on along the minus strand of CM019063.1, from coordinate 516,110,992 downwards.
ATAATGTCTTGACTTATTTGCATAATTTGTAATACTTTGGTTTTCCCCCCTCTCCTTGGTTTTTGTGTGTTAATGTATATAAACATTGTAACTTTGCAAGTGATGAATGAAATCTACATGACACTTATATGTATTTCTTGGAATTTTTTAAGCCTAATATATGCATTGCATTTTTACAGAAATTCTGTACATATTTATATCCTTTTTTATTACATTCAAGTGAGATTTTTTTTAAAAGAATTTTTAAAGTGCTCTTTTTATTGTGATTTTTTTTTTTTTTATTTTATTGTATTGTAAAAATACTTATTTTAGATGATCATTATGAGTAATAGACTTGGTCTTTTTCTCTTTCTTACAAAACTCCCAATCCAGTGGTAATTAATTGTGAGGGGAAAAAAATCCTCCTGAAAAGTCAACTTTGCGAGTTTAAACTGTTCTACAACAGGAAGCGATGTACCCCGCACAAGCTGCGCTGCTGTGAAATCAGGACTCAGACTCTGTACAACTGAAGTTGCGCTATGGTCCCGATTCTTAAAAAAAAAAAAAATCCTCTGGATCCGACTGGCCCATCGAACTAAACTACCACCCCGTATCCCTTCTCGCTTTCACCTCAAAACTCCTTGAAAGGCTTGTCACCAGATTAATTGACTACCTCAATCCTCGCGCTCTCATTGACCCTCTGCAATCTGGCTTTCGCTCCCTGCATGCAACAGGATCAGTTCTAACTCTACGAATGACCTTCTCAATGGCGTATCTAGGCTATTTGGCATCCACGCACACACACGCAGTTCAATGATCTGCTTCAATAATGAGGTGGAAGAATTTGTATTTTGGAAAGATGAATAACTTAGAAAAAAGCTATGAGCATAACAGAGCTGCGCAATAATAAAATTCACCACATATTACTGGGAGTATGAGCGTATCACAGAGCATATACACCTACACCCAAGGTCACACATATCCACAGAGGGCCCAGGGCAGCAAACTAATGAGTCAGGCAGCCCTGGATTCTGTGAGGCGCCAGTGGACCAGGTGAACATTCAAGGCACCGGGTGCACGAACGGATCGGCAGCCTCTATCAGTTTGTCACCCGGGGCGGTCCACCCCGAAACCCCCCCCCCTCCCTTGCGCCATAGAACTTTGTCACTGCCAAATCTAATGGGCAATACACTCTGATTCTTCTGGACCCGTCTGCTGCCTTTGACACGATAGACCATTCGCTCCTCCTACAAACTCTCCGTGACACAGACCTTCAAGGTTCTGTTCTTTCATGGTTCTCCTCTTACTTGTCCCAATGATGGTTCAGTGTCTCCTTTTCTGGAAGTACCTCCTCCCTGCAGCCTGTTTCAGTTGGGGTACCCTAAGGTTGAGCACTCTTTTTTTTTTTTTTTTTTTTTTTTCTTCAATCAATTCTGCCTCCTAGGAAAACTGATCAGCTCCTTTGGATTCCAATACCACCAATATGCTGATGACACTCAAATATACCTCTCCTACCCCGATCTCTCTCATGTCACTCACTGAATGTCTCTAAATGGATATCTTACTGCTTCCTTAAACTCAGTCTTGCCAAAACTGAAATCCTCCTCATTCCTCCTTCCAAAAAGAACCCCCCCGCCTCCACCATATGTGTCTCTACGTGATAATGGAACACTAATCCGTCCAATGCCTCAAGCTTGTTGCCTTAGTGGCTCTTTAAGCTCTGACCTATAATTTTCTCCCCACATCCAGACCCTGACCAAATCCTGTCATTTTCACCTTAACATAATGCAAAGGTGCTGATCCATGCGCTTAATATCACGTCTTACTGTAACGCGCTCCTTATTGGCCTCTCCAGCATCCGTATTGCTCCTTTGCAATCTGTAATGAATGCAGGTGCCACGCTTATGTTTCTCACCTGACGCTCCTCGCATACCTCCCCCTCTGCCAGTCCCTCCATTGGCTTCCTGTACGTTCAGGAACAGATTCAAAATACTGAAAATGACATTAAAAGCCCTCCATAACACAACCCATCCTTATATGGTTTCCTTACTCCACAAGCACATTCCATCCCACCTAGATCACTCAGGTCAGCAGGTGCCTTTTGCCTGTCCTCTCTCAACCCACACTGACAACTCACTCCTCTTTTCAAGAGCAGCTCCAATCCTGTGGAATGACCTACCTCACCCTATCGGGTTCAGACTTCAGGTTTTACGTTCCCCATGAGTTCCAGCTACATGTTAACCTCCCGGTGGTATTCCAGAGTGTGACTCGGGGTTGAATTTCACTACCGCAAACGGTAACCCGAGCCACACTCGGACTGGATGCATACTTACCTCCTCCTGGCTGTACCCCACAGTGTGACTGCGGCGAGTTGCTTCCTGGTAAGGCTCCCTTTGAGTCACACGATGCAGGGGGCGGGACCAGCAGCAAACTTAGTAAAAAATGATAACGCACTGTATAATCCAATGTGCAATGTTTATGAACGGCCACTAGGTGGCACTACAGGATAAGAAACAGACCATACATCTTCTCACCCTTGTTTTCAGACAGATTTCAGTGTTTTTTGTTGTATTTTATTGAATATCATTTATTTGCATTATTTTGGATAATTATTTTTGGGATAATAAATTATTATGTCGTGTTTCTAACTTTATCGGACTCAATGTATTTACAAATTATTAATTTTTTTTTTATTTATAAAGGTTTTTACCCGTAAGGGCTCTTGATTGCATGGATTTCAGTGCGTGATTCCTAATTATTACAGGCTAACTATGTACAAAAACACGTTTCCTTTTAAAAAAAAAAATTGAGACGCTTTTAGACGCGAAATTTCAAAAAAATTAGACCGCCAGGGAGGTTAAAAGCTAGTATAGGGCTGCTGGTAAGAAACAAATAAAATGCAAATTTTACCACTTTTAATGCCACTCCAGGAAAAAAATAAGGAAGTTTATAATGGTTTTGTCCAGAGGCCAAGGATTGGTGACCATTGCGTTGCTGTTGTTTGAGAATTGCATGTCTATGATACGCCGGCCATTACTAGTGTAGGGTGTGCTTCAGAGGGTGACCACAGCATGCTTTCGAAGTGCCGACATCACCAGTGACCAATCTGGTGACTTGCAGACGGGAAATTTAAAATATCTCAGCTGCTTGTGGCACTAGATGGGGTGGAGGAAACTTCTCTACTTCACCCAGAGTTTTAGCCAGATCGGGAGGCAAGATTGCGGGGAGGGGGGGTCATTCCTCACATCCTGACCATATTGAAAACCTAAAGTGGTCAGTATGAGTAGAGTCTCTCTTTAAAACCCAGACACAAGCCTGGCATATTAATGGGTTAGATGCCAGCTGTATAGTTGTTGTACACAATCTTTTATTGGACGCTTTATTATCCAGTGACGTATGTAGGCCTGATCGACCTTCTGTTTTATACCTTCCAAAAACATAATTTCTCAAATTTTCAGATTTTCCATATTTGCAAGAGCCAAGTAAAGTGGTTTATAAAACATTAAATATTCCAAATAATCTGCATTCTGTCTAATTTATTAAAATAAAATCATTAGATGAGATCGCATGAAAAAAATGTGCTAATTAGATTAGGGACATTAAGCTCCTTGATTTCCCCAATTGCTTTGAGCCATTTCCCCCCCCCCTGAAATAATAATTTGCATAATTACGAGGTAATGTTTGAGTTCCATAGACCATTGATTTCATTTATTCAGTCGGCCATTAGTAGGTGTTTCTTGTACCAGTAGACTGTAAAATATTTATGCAAATGGTAAAGCCAATTTGTATTTGTCAGCTGAAACAGAAAGTTTGCTTCTCTGTCTACTGGTTAGATGTTTGCTTTGCAGTTTGGGTTTAGTCATGTGTTTTGCATATATATATATCTATATCAATCGTTCACTCCTGCACTCCTAGTTTAAATAATCCAATGCCCGGTGCCAACTCCGCAAATAGAAAATCAGAGGCACACACGGTCTTCATATAAAAAGTTTAATGTAGCAAAAATCAACATTTCAGTCCGCTATCCGCGGACTGAAACGTTGATTTTTGCTACATTAAACTTTTTATATGAAGACCGTGAGTGCCGCTGATTTTCCATTTGATATATATTATTAAAAATATTTTTTTCTTCATCATTTCATATATATATACCCAACTAATTGATCATGTGATATTTCAGCTAGCAACTTAGACCACTCGCTCTGGAACTTCACTTCCATCTTCTGCTCTCCTTATCTATTTCTTGCCTGTCTCCTGTTCTTCTTCCCTTTTTCTCTAGAATTTTTATCCCACTGTTTCTTCTCTTTTCAATACAGGGGTATTCGTGTTCTAGAAAGGACAGTGCATAGAGAGAAGGGGGAAGTGTTATCTATGTTGACAAGTTTACTTAAAGTTCACCTCTTTGCAGAATACTAGCTCCCCTGGCACCTTTTGATTTCCTTTCTGGTATTCTTGAGATCCTGTTCAGTAAACAAATTACTGTTGCCGGATTCTATCGCCCACCATGCTCTCCGGTGCACTTTCTGACAGAACCCAAATCCTTAGTAAATTACTTGTTCAAAACCAAAAAAGTGAACTGCTGGTCCACGGCAATTTTTAATATTTATTAACTGAATCTTAAAAACAATAAAGCCTATTCACTTTTTAAGGCATTGCGTTTAACACAATTAAACTTCTCCCCCACTCGCATTAATATGAAAAGCCCTAACCATACCTTGTTGGACTGGATTCTCTTCTCATGTCCTGATAGAATATAGGAGGCAGGCATTCTCCTTTTAATCGTTTCAGTGATCACTGCCTAGTGTACTGTGTAAGCAGAATAAAGGCCACAAAATCTCCTCCAAAGGTAATGATCACCAGGTTTTTCAAGAAATTTAATCTTGAATCCTTTCTAAGTGATCTCCATCAGCTCCCATGGTACAGACTAAAACGAATCCCGGAACTGGACTGTGCAATTGAATACTTTCAGTCCGAGTTCCTGCAAGTCTGGAATTGCCATGCCCCACTTTGTAAAGTGCGAGTAAAAAGGTCACATCTCCCTTGGGTTATAACTGATCTCACGCAAATGTACCAGTTTAGAGATTCACTGTGGTCAAAGTTCAAGCGTACTGGCTCCATGAGCGATCACTGCTTACTGAAAATGCCGGAATGCATGCACAAAGCAAACAAAAATGGCTAAAGCCCAATACTTCAATGAAAATCTAAACAATAACCTATCAAACTCTAGAAATGTTTGGGAAATCATAAATAACCTACAATCACCCCCCCCCCCGCCGTCTACTCCCAACCAGCCACTATCAAACTAAACCAAACCAAACCCTGCAACACCCCTTAGATGTAGCAAATGCCTTTAATAATTATTTTGAATGAGCCACCGACCTGATTGCTAAGCTAACAAATGACACGCATTCAGAAAGGCTGCACGCAGGTCATGGCCCTCCAACTGTGCAAAGATGCTGTATCACAGTGAAATACAATTTTAGACCAGTGCCTGTCAATCTAAAAATGAAATACCAGTCTGGACTTGATCGAATCCCAGCAATGCTGCTGAAAATCAGTGCGCCGGCAATTGCAAATCCTGTTGCAACCCTAATCAATGAATCACTGGCGACTGGATACATACCCAAACTCTGGAAGACCGCGAGAGTGGCACCAATCCGTAAAAGTGGCGACAATACTTTGGTATCAAACTGCCGTCCGCTATCATTGTCCCCTGTTATGTCAAAATTTTGGAAAAATGTGTCTGCACGCAATTATGTGATTATTATTAATACTTGATCAATCCGGCTTTCGTCCAAATCACTCAACTACAACTGCCCTTTTCAAAGTTTGCAATGATGAACAAGGAAACCTACCTGGAGCATCTTCCTTTGTTTTGCCAAGGCCTTTAGCACAGTAGACCATGGCATTTTATTACAAAAACTTAAACTCAGGTATTGGTGAACGCACGCTAATCTGGTTTCAATCGTATGTATCCGACCGATCGCAATATGTGTCCATTTCTAGCAGCGCTTCCCTCCCCCTCCCAGTCACATGCGGCGTACCCCAAGGCTCGATACCCAGCCCCCTGCTATTCACAATTTTCATAAATGATCTGTCAAACGTCGGCAAAGCCTCAACTGTACGCAAACGACACTGTAATTTATACTAGCAAACCAAATCTCCCGCAGCTGGAAGCTGTGCTGCAAGAACAATTCACAGAGGTAGGAAAGTGTATCAAAGATAACAAACTTTTTTAAATACTGACAAAACTGTAACGATGCTCTTTGGAACAAAACCTATACTACATAAATTACAAGCTTCCCATTCCTCCGTCGGGACAAAATCCTCTCATATCTAGGTATGTGGTTAGACCCAAATCTATCCTTTTGTCCCCACATCGAAAAACTCTCATCTACACTTTACCCCAAACTAGGTGCCCTGTACAGAAACCAATCCTGCCCGAGTGCCGCGGTAAGAAAGCAGATTGTGCAGCAAATGCTTATGCCAGTCATTGAATACGAAGATGTAGTGTATGCAACGGCCCAGCAAACGCACCTTCATAAAATTACTACATTGTATAACTCATTCTGCCGCTTTGCATTACAATGTAACTACATGACCCACCATTGTGACATGTTAAAAGAGCTAAACTGGCTGTCGCTGGAATCTAGACGCACCCTTCACCTTTCCAACCTGGTGTTTAAGAGCTTTTCTGGGAAGCTACCACCCTACCTGAATATAATCTCCGATCCAGGACCTGCACCTTACTTGCAATACCACAATACTAAAAGAAAGTGGCTCAATCATCATTTTCTTACAGAGCACCACAATTATGGAATAACCTCCCAGATGCCATCAAATCTTCCCCCAGTCTAAAGTCACTTAAGAGACCTCTATTAATATACCTCAATACAGAATGCACCTGTAAACATGTAACACAGTGACTATATTTCATACATATTTATTTTCTGTGTTAATCCTGTATATCTGTGTTACTTTTTAAATCTTGCATTTATTACTTTGAATTTTTACAGTAGGTACAGAAATACAATGTTCTTGAACCCAGAACATACTTGAAAACAAGAGAAATCTCAATGTATCTTTCCTGGTAAAATACTATATAAATAAATAATATATTCACCCTGCCATTTTATTAGGCACACCTTGCTAGTACCGGGTTGGACCCCTTTTTGTCTTCAGAACTGTCTTAATTCTTCGTGGCATAGAGTCAACAAGGTGTTGGAAACATTCCTCAGAGATTTTGGTCCATATTGACATGATGGCATCACGCAGTTGCTGCAGATTTGTCGGCTGCACATCCATGATGCAAATCTCCCATTCCACCACACCCCAAAGGTGCTCTATTTTATTGAGATTTGGTGACTGTGGAGGCCATTGGAGTCCAGTGAACTCATTGTCCTGTGACATGGTGCATTATCCTACTGAAAAGCTGGAAGTAGCCGTCAGAATATGGGTACACTGTGGTTATAAAGGGATGGATATGGTCAGCAACAATACTCAGGTAGGCCGTGGTGTTTATACGATGCTCAAATGGTATTAAGGGGCCCAAGAAAATATCCCACACACCATTATACCACCACCGCCAGCCTGAACCGTTGATACAAGGCAGGATGGTTCCATGCTTTCATGTTGTTTATGCCAAATTCTGACCCTACCATCTGAATGTCACAGCTGAAATCGAGACTCATCAGACCAGGCAACATTTTTCCAATCTCCTAATGTCCAATTTTGGTGCATCTGTGCAAATTGTAGCCTCCGTTTCCTGCTCTTAGCTGATAGGAGTGGCACCTGGTGTGGTCTGTTGCTGCTGTAGCCCATCTGCTTCTAGGTTGGAAGTGTTGTGCTTTCAGAGATGGTATTCTGAGTACCTTGGTTGCAACAAGTGTTTATTTGAGTTACTGTTGCCTTTCTATCATCCCCAACCAGTCTGCCCATTCTCCTCTGACATCAACAAGGCATTTTAAATCCACACAATTGCCACTCACTGGATATTTTCTCTTTTTTGAACAATTCTCTGTAAACCCTAGAGATGGTTGTGCGTGAAAATCCCAGTAGGTCAGCAATTTTTTTAAAATACTCAGACCAGCCCGTCTGGCACCAAAAAACACACCACTTTCAAAGTCACTTAAATCCCCTTTCCTCCCCATTCTGATGCACGTTTTGAAATTCAACACGTCGTCTTCACCACATCTAGATGCCTAAATGCATTGAGTTGCTGCCATATAATTGGCTGATTAGCGATTTGTATTACCAAGCAATTGAACAGGTGTACCCAGTAGTGGCCGGTGAGTGTATATTTATTGTTCTTATTATTATCCTTTATATAAACCCAACATTTCCTCCAGCACTTTCCAACACAGAAGTAAAATGGCAAAAATAAAATTTTCATGACCCCAGAAGACATGGAGGTTGAGGATCCTGCTCCTATGTCCTTTTATCGACACTGATTTCTTAAATAATTATAAGAAATACTGATATCTTAGAATAAATAGAAAAACGAAATTACCAGTGTAAAATAGTCACTTCTTGATCATGGCCGAGACAGGCAATCCAGGAGATCAGAAAACTTTCCGTCTGTGTTTTTTCGTTCCTCTTTGTAAGGCGGGGCACTCGTGAGCAGGACGCAGTAAAACACACATACACAAGTGTACGGAGTAAAACCGCTTCGGTTCTCTTTAATTGTCAGGGTCTTATATAGGACATATTGCGTACAGATAGTGTGAGACAAGAACCAATAGAATACTTTTTTCACGTCATCACAGGTAATTGACATAGACAAACGGAATAGGTCTTTTACTCGTATTTGGTTACGCATTTGTAACCCTAAAGAACAAAAAAAATCTCTGCCCAGAAATGGGATTATAAATAGTAGGAAATGGCTTTGTTATACGGCGTTCCACATTCCTGTGACTTCTATAGGAAATAGCTTGTAATACTGCTTACTGTGAAAAGGGCATGCCATCCAAGGGATGCACTTGAATCAGCAGACATATATATGTATAGGATACAGGGAAATAAAAGATTATTTAACAACCAGAGTATTTCAGTAGTAGTGGTACCTTTTTTATTGGACTAATGTTACATTTAAAAGACAAGCTTTCGAGAGTGTACCTTTCTTCTTCAGGTCTGGAGGCTATACTGAGCAAAATCGTAGAATTTAACATTAAGGAGCACAAGGATGGGTGGCTGGGATAGGTGTCGTAAATAGTGAGTGAAAAAAAGAGAGTAGTTTTTGTGTTTTTTTCTATTTCAGCATTTTTTGTTCTTATTGTATATGTGTCTCTGTGGCAACAGGTGTGCGGTTCCGTTTGGACGCACTTCCGGAGCCAGAGCGACTGCCTCGGACCTCATTTTGAATTAATTGATGTCTGTATTTATATGCGTTCTGTGTTATTTTGTATCACCTTGAGAAAAGTGTTGGACGGGACTGAAACTTCAATCTATGCAATAAAACTTTTTGTATTATTTATGCTAGTCTTTGTGCACATCTGGATTCTCTTCTATATTCTACCACACAGCCGGATATGCATCGAAGCAAGTATATTTATGTATTTATATTATACTGAGTGTGGGGTTGCTTGGTTTATATATATATATCAGGCAGTGGCGTCACTAGGGTTGGTGTCACCCCCCCCCCCTGAGTTTTACGGATTTTTTAAACTACTCTTACTCATAAATCAGTACTCCTATATAACACTGAACGCTCTTGCACAGCGCACATTACTGTGAGGTTTATTGCTGTGGAGTTCTCTCATATGCTCACACACAAATTTTGGCGAACTGCCAGCAAGTACAGTGCCTGTTTGAAGGCAGTGAACGTGAAGGCACACATGGATATATATTGCCCCCAGCAGATCTCGATATATTACCCCCAGCTCATATATGGATGGATATATTGCCCCAGCTCACAATTATATATTGACCCCCAGCAGCTCACCCATGGATATATATTGCCCCAACTCACATATGGATATATTGCCCCAGCTCACATATGGATATATAGTCCCAGCTCACCCATGGATATATAGTGCCCCAGATCATATATGGATATATATAGTGCCCCAGCTCACATATGGATATGTATTGCCCCCAGCTCACACATGGATGTATAGTGCCCAGCTCACACATGGATGTATAGTGCCTCAGCTCACACATGGGTGTATGGTGCCCAGCTCACACATGGATGTATAGTGCCTCAGCTCACACATGGGTGTATGGTGCCCAGCTCACACATGGATGTATAGTGCCCCTGCTCACACATGGATGTATAGTGCCCAGCTCACATATGGATGTATTATGTCCCCAGCAGGCAGCTCAGGAGCCCGGTTTTGTAAGGGACGTTAACTTCCGACCACGGCGGCGCACTAGCAAACCATCTCATCGTCGGCATTCCAGCATGCCTTCCTGGACCCCACGAGCACCCTGCATTGACGCCACCCCCCACGTGATGTGAGCGCTTCATGTGAGGGGGCGGCATCAATGCAGGATGCACATGGGGCCCAGGAAGGCACGCTGGAACGCTGCCGATGAGGCAGTTTGTTTGTTTCCCCGCCGTGGTCGGAAGTTACCGTCCCTTACAAAACCGGGTCCCCACTGACCCGCGGGTCCTCGGGCATCGCCTGAGGGCCCGATGGGTCAGTCCGTCCAAGACTTTCATTTTTGAATTGGCCACCGGTGCGGCAGCTGGTTCAAAAATCGAAGTCTTTGGTGTCACCCTAAGGGCGGGTGTCACCTGGTGCGGGCTGCACCCTCCACCCCCACCCAGCGACGCTAGTGATATCAGGGACATGTGGTGAGGTCAGTGGCTGGTGAGGCACTGGCTAGTATCAGAGCCAGATATACACAGGTTATGTAGGTTCAGGTTCAGTGCTCCCCAGGATCTCGCTGTTCAGTGCTCCCCAGGAACTGCCTGCTTTCAGTGCTCCCCAGGATCTGGCTGCTCTCAGGGCTCCTCATGAACTGGCTGCTCTCAGTGCTCCCCAGGTACTGGCTGTTTAGTGCTCCCCAGGAGTTTGCTGCTCTCAGTGCTCCCCAGGAACTAACGGCTCTCGGTGCTCCCCACGATCTGGCTGCTCTCGGTGCTCCTCAGGAAATTTGCGTTGTCCATTCCAAGCAGCCTAGTGTGACACTGAGGCCACACCCCGAGCACAGCCACCACCCACTGATTGTGCGAGACAGGACCGTCACATGGCTGCCTTGCGCCAATCAATGCATGGGAGGCCTGCCTCCCATGCAGGCGTTTTTTTGACTGGTTTGGACCAATAGTGCTTTCCTATTGGTCCAAGCTATTCCATTGCTCTCCCAGGGCCTCTGAGGCACTGGGGGAGCAATGTTCAGGAAGTGAGCGGTGCTCGGACATCTGTAAATTGAACAGACGCGCCGTGCTGCACAGTTCTTGGCAGCCCACGCGATTTGCGTAGTGTCCCGCTACGCAAATTGCTTAGGCTCAGGCTGCTGCAAGAAGAAAAGAAAATGTGCGGCGCATGGCGAAACGGAGAACACTGACAGCGGGGAAACGCGAAGCAGGTGAGTTTTACTATGCAGCTGCAGCACTTAATGGCTCTGTCTCACCTGCCACCCCTGACCGCACATCCCTGATAAATGTAGTTTCAACAACCTAAAGGGCACTCTCGGGACTTCACATAAAAGTCCTATTTTTATTGCAAATTTATCATCACTTCGGCTCGTTCAAGCCTTTATCAAACAAGGTGAAACGTTGATGAATTTGCAATATCTGTATATGCTGTGGAGGTTGCACCGGGGCTGAATCACTTAATGGTGATTTGAGGAGCTGAGTGTCTGCTTCTGGATATTATATATATATATATATATATATATATATATATATATATATATATATATACAAAACACCAAAAAAGAGCACTCCATATCAATGACCACCTTCATCCTCCATTTTCTTCAAGAAAAAAACACATTTCAAAAATTCAAAAAACCTGACTGATGTAATATGGGGGGATTCAGTTCACAAAGTACGATCATAGTTTGCTTAAGCCTGTCACAGTCGCCAATGTACCTCATCGTTGACAGGTCCTATCTAACTTGACTGTATCTGCATTTTACAGAATTTACTCACCCTGGAGCTCCGTATCTATTAATCTATATATCACTCACCATGTCTGAAAGAACAAAAAGGACAGGCAGACGCTCCCAGACACAGATAAGAAAGCAAGCACCCCCTGTGTCGGGAGGCTGTGCCTCTGGTCGTGGTGGACGTGGTGCATCCTCTGCAGGGGCACGCTTGTCCTTTCTAACTGGTGCTGGCCGTCTTAAGCAGCAGTAACATACAGAGGACTTGGTGGATTGGCTAACCAGGCCATCCTCATCCTCCGAGTCCTCTGCCAGCCAGGCTTCTAGTGCTTTACAGTCCACCTCAGCTGCCAAAGCATCTAATGCAGCCTCCATGTCCACAGCTACTCCTGCCGTAGCCTCGCTATCACACACGGAGGAGTCAGCTGAATTGTTTGACTACAATGACAGTGACATGCTGCTTGAGGATGCGCAGCAAGTACATTGCTCTGATTCAATCTCTGAGGTTGAGGAATGGAGTATAATAAACCTAGAGGAAGGGGGTGCCAGTGATGACACACAAATAACTGGCACTCATGTTGCCCCGGCAGCTGCAGCATACTGCCAAGTTGGCTCCAGTGACGAGGAGATAGGGGTGATGATGACAATGATGATGAGGTCACTGACTCCACCTGGGTGCCTCATCGAACAGAGGAATTAAGTGAGGAAGAGGGGGAGGAGGAGGCACAGCAAACACGAGGCACAAACATCCTCTGTGACCAACCGTAGCACTAGTCAGTCCAAGGCATCACATGTCAGAGCTGCTCCGGTGCAGAGCGCTGTTGTCTCAAAGAACACATGCAGGAACTCTATTGTCTGGGAGTTCTTTAAGAAATGTGCAGTAGAATGCAGCATTGCTATTTGTAATCTATGTCAGATGAGGCTTAAGCGTGGGAAAGATACCGGACACTTGGGTACCACGTGCTTGAGGCGACATATGAACAACTGCCACAGATCCCGTTGGAGCAAAACTTTGCGTAGGTCCTCCTCCTCCTCATCTGTCTCTACCCCCACTGTATGTCCTGCCATGTCATTGCCTACAACCTCCACCGACAGGGATGATGCTACAGTAATGGATGTACCAGGTCCTTCCTCACAATGTGACATCATCCCAGCGGCTGAAGATTTACGCAGTCAGATTACTTTGCCGCAGCTGCTGCAGCGTAAGAAAAAATATAGTCCCAACCATCCCCAAGCACAGTGTCTAAATGCCAGCTTAGCAAAATTACTCACATTGCAGCTGCTGCCTTTCCAGCTGGTGGACTCTGATCCCTTCCGTGAATTTGCTGAATGTGCTGTACCACAGTGGCAGGTTCCAAAACGCCATTACTTTTCACGCAAGGCCATTCCAGCACTATACCAGCACGTGGAAGACAATGTTATCCAGTCTTTGGGAAAGGCAGTCAGCAACAAGGTGCAACAAGCAACAAGGTGCATGTGACAGAGGTCTGTCTGCTCCACCACCACCACCTCTCCCTCTTCCTCCTCCTCCTCCTCCGCCTTCTCTGTCTCTGGCGAAGTGGCAGTTAAACCGACACCTGACAGGGTCTACACAATGGCTCAAGCAAAAAGATGCCATACTTTGCTTGAGCTGGTTTGTTTAGGGGACAGGGGCCACACCGGGCCAGAAATTCTGTCAGCTCTGCAGGGGCAGGTGCAGAGATGGTTAACACCACGCCAGCTTCAGCTGGGAATGATCGTCTGCGATAATGGCAGCAACCTTCTCTCCGCCCTACGCAAGGGTAAATTGACGCATGTACCATGCCTAGCACACGTCCTAAATCCAGTGGTACAGCGTTTCCTAACCAAGTACCCAGGGCTGCCAGAGCTTCTCATCCAGGCCAGAAAAGTCTGCAGCCACTTCAGACGGTCATTCCCAGCAAGCGTTCGCCTGGCAGAAATTCAAAGAGAATTCCACCTTCCCACAAACCGTCTGATCTGTGACATGCCCACCAGGTGGAACTCAACATTAGCAATGCTGCAGCGTCTGCACAAGCAGCAGAGGGCCATCAACGAGTACCTGTGTGAGTATGGCACAAGGACAGGTTCAGGTCAACTTGGTTTTTTTTCCCCCCCGCAGTGGCTGATGATCAAGGATGCATGCACTGTACTCTCACCATTTGAGGAGGCAACGAGGATGGTGAGCAGGGACAGTGCATGCATCAGTGACACAATTCCTTTAGTGTTCCTGCTGGAGCACACTCTGCGGGGAATTATAGATGTGGCTCTAGAGGCAGAGCAGAGGGAGGAAGAGGAGGCCTTCCCTAGCTCTCAAGGCCCCAGTCTTTCCGCAGACAGCATTCCAGCGGGTCCTACTCCGATCAGACAGGAGGAGGATGAGGAGGAGGAGGAGGCAGAATATTTAAGTAGTGGGGGCATTGAAGGTGGGGATTCCTCAAGGGAGGGTTTCGTGTGCCCAGAAACACAAGGGCTAGTGCGTGGCTGGGAGGAGGAAGTGCACGATACGGTCATCCTCATTGACCAGGAAGACTCGGAAGCTAATGCCACCTCCAACCTATGCTGCATGGGCTCCCTAATGATGCAAAGCCTGCTAAAGGACCAGTGGATTCGTGCTATCAAGGAGAGGGATCATTACTGGTTGGCAACCCTTCTTGATCCACGATACAAGGGTACAGTTGCAGAGCTCATCCTGCCCGCACAGATGGAGCACAGGATGAAAAAACTTGAGGACGCTCTAAAGCGACACTTGTGTAACACCTTTCCTGTCACTGGTTGTTTACCAAGTTCTGACACACATGCTTCTGAGGCTGCGGAGGATCAGAGGAATAGTGGTGAAGGCCAGGGCCGCTTGACTGATGCACTTTTAAATTTTTTTAGTCCTCGACGCCCAGGGACGTCAAATGTAGGCACCCATTGCCAGCGTCTTCACCATATGGTGCAGGACTACCTAGAGGCAAGGGCATACCTGGATACCTTTCCAGCAGATGATCCACTGGCTTACTGGGTGTTGAGATTGGATCACTGGCCAGAACTTAGCCAACATGCTATGCAGCTACTAGGTTGCCCTTCATCTAGCGTGCTTTCTGAAAGGACGTTCAGTGCTGCTGGAGGTTTTGTCACAGACAAAAGAGTGCGTCTGTCCACCGACTCTGTAGACCGGCAGACATTTATAAAAATGAATCAGTCCTGGATCAGCAGTTATCAATCCCCTGATGCTGAAGTAATGGAATAGATCGGGGATGTCCTCTTCTGCATTCACAAAACCTCCAGCACTGATCTCTTCCACAATACCACAAAAGGGTTACGGTGTGAAGGCACTTGCTGCCATGAAAGGCACAATATTTGGCTGCATTGACGTCTGTGCCAGATTTATATCATTTAAATTTTTCCAACCCTGCACTCTTCCACAATACTCAGAGGGGTTACTGTATTATGATGGCACTTGCAGGCCTGGCACCAAAAGTACAATATCTGGGTGCACTGACGCCTTGACCAGAATCATATCTTTTCAATATAGGACCACATGGTCCACCCCTGCACTCTTCCACAATACCACAGAGGGGTTACTGTATGATGATACTTGCTGGCCTGGCACCAAAGGCACAATATCTGGGGGCACTGACGCCCATTACCAGATAAAAAAACTTTTCAATATAGGACCGCAAGGTTCACCCCTGCATTCTTCCACAATACTACAGAGGGGTTACTGTATGATGATACTTGCTGGCCTGACAGTCTTGCACCAAAGGCAGAATATCTGGGTGCACTGACGCCTTGACCAGAATCATATCTTTTCAATATAGGACCACATGGTCCACCCCTGCATTCTTCCACAATACTACAGAGGGGTTACTGTATGATGATACTTGCTGGCCTGGCAGTCTTGCACCAAAGGCAGAATATCTGGGTGCACTGACGCCTTGACCAGAATCATATCTTTTTAATATAGGACCACATGGTCCACCCCTGCATTCTTCCACAATACCACAGAGGGGTTACTGTATGATGACACTTGCTGGCCTGGCACCAAAGGCACAATATCTGGGTGCACTGACGCCCATTACCAGATAAAAAACTTTTCAATATAGGACCGCATGGTTCACCCCTGCATTCTTCCACAATACCACAGAGGGGTTACTGTATGATGATACTTGATGGCCTGGCAGTCTTGCACCAAAGGCAGAATATCTGGGTGCACTGACGCCTTGACCAGAATCATATCTTTTTAATATAGGACCGCAAGGTTCACCCCTGCATTCTTCCACAATACCACAGAGGGGTTACTGTATGATAGTACTTGCAGGCCTGGCACCAAAAGCACAATATTTGGGTGCACTGCCACTGACGCCTGTATCAGATTCATATCCTCAGAGAGGTTACGGTGTGACAGCACTGTTGGGGACGCTAAAGGACCAATTTTGAAGCACCTATTGTTACTTTCATCCAAAGCCTGCATAAATTTCACAATAATTTAGCCAAAAAAATCAGTAAACTTTTTCTGCGTGTACGAAAATGTCTCCTCTTTTCATACAGACTGCCGCCCCAAGCAGTTGTTTATGGATAGATTAAAGGAAAAGCATTTACCGTCATATGAAACGTCATTTTTTTGTTTTTAGGTGTTTCTATACATCCTAGAAATCCGCCACTTCACGGGCAGGTTATGGGGACCTCCTAGGCACGATATTTGAAGGAATTTTTGGTTTTTATTTTTAACCCTTATTTCATGGAAAACTCACTGTCCCTTTAAAAATGATTTTTTTTTTACTTTTTGTCCTTGTTTCCTGTCCCCCAGGGCACTACCCGGACCCCCATACACCTTTTATGGCAAATATGTAGCATATATGCCCTCTTGGAGGGCACTCTAAAAACCGAATTTTCAGCCCCATTGACTTCCATGGAGTTCGAGTTCGGGTTCGGACCCGAACATATGGGAAGTTCGGGTTCGGGCCCGAACCGAACTCGGGGGGTGTTCGGCTCATCCCTAATCATAATTTGCTTAAGCCTTTCACAGTCGCCAATCTAACTTGACTGAATCTGCACTTACAGGATCAACTCCCCCTGGAGCTCCCCGTCAGGCTCCAGGCCTTTATAGGCTGCCAATAATAAGGAGTGCTCTTTTTTTGGTGTTTTGTATTTAATGTGGCCATACCCCGAGCACAGACGCCACCCACTGATTGTGCGAGACACAATCGTAGATGCACCCGCTTAGTTTTGAGGTTGAGTGCAACCTTCTGCTGTTTTGTACTTTATATATGGGGAGCTGACGGCTCCCATTTGGTATGCACCCCTCCCTGTTCACAGGTGCTCCACCATGGCAGCCTATGAAGGCCTCGAGCTGCCGGGGAGCTCCAGGGTGAGTTGATCCTGTAAGTGCAGATTCGGTCAAGTTAGATAGGACCAGTCAAAGATGGGGTACATTGGCGTCTGTGACCGGCTTAAGCAAATTATGATCATACTTTGTGAACTGAATCCCCATTTTTACCTCAGTCAGGATTTTTTTGAACATTTTTTAAAACTGTGTTTTTTTTGCCACAGAAAATGATGGAAGAAGGTGGTCAATAATATGGAGTGAATATGGTGTTTTTGTATATATGGGCAGACTTTTGGTTTGGTTAGATGAGGACCTGTAATTATGGGGTTAAATTGACGTTTGTGACAGGCTTACGCATGATGTGATCACATCTTGTAACTGAACCCCCATCTTTTCTAAACAAAGGCCTTGATTTAATTCAACCGGAAAAAATATCGTCTGCTTGGTCATCATAAAGATTAATTTATAGACTGTAAGCTCCTGTGAACAAGGCCCTCTGTGATTCTTGTTGCACTGTTTCCCAATTTTATATTCTATAAAATTAGAATTGATGCAGAATATATAGATTAAAATGATATTTCCTGTATAAAACTTACCATTTAGGGCCAAGAATAAGAAGTTAAATAATAAGAAATCAAATCCTGTGTCTATTTATAATGGGAGTATTTTGAAAGGATTATATTATTGTGAACCTTGATTAAAAATTACACATACCTGGCAATGGCTGACAACAATGTATGAATAAACCAGAAATTCATGTGTAGATCCCAAAATTCTCAACAATTGTGGTTCAAAATATATTGGGCAAAATATAGAAACTGTCATAATATTGTAAGTATAAGCTCATTATAAAATATTATAAACACATCTTATTTACAGGGTTATTCAAAGAGATTCGAATTGCTTGAGAAAGGTAACCGAACGCTGAAAATCAGCGTTCGGTTACCTTTCCTGGCCATTCGGCTATCCAGAGAGCAGGCAATTCGCCAAATCCTGTCGAATTGCCTGCACATACGGTGCCTGTTCGGTCCCTGTTCGAGGGCAGTGAAATCCCCATGAAAAAGCACTGCTTCGGCTATTCAGAGAACACAAACCAGCAGTGAAAGGTTCCCCTAATGCTCTGCCATTCGGTGGTTTAATTCGGCAGGTTTATTCAGGAGAATCCCATAGGCTTCAATGTTAAAATATTCCTGTTTTAATTCAATATCTAAAAAACTGTTCATTATAAAATTCTGCAGCAAAAAGTCTCTTTATTTATAGATTTTTTAGGAAACTTTAAGCATTTTTCTGAATTTTTAAAAAAAAAATTAAAAGTCCGATTTTTTTTTTTTTTTTTTTCAGTTTACTTATTTTTTTTGTAACAGCCCTCTTTATTATCATTCCCTGGACCTCCTGTGAAAATTTCAGACATTTTCGCTCAGTAGTTTCTTTGCAAACAGCGTTTCATTTTCCCAGATTCATACAAATGGTTTTTCTAATTTATTCACCTCCCTAGTCTACGTCACAGCTGCTTCAGCTCTGTGTGATTCGGCTCATGTTCGGCTCCTGTTCGGCTCCTGTTCGGCTTCTTCGAAGGTTAATCCAGATGTTTTTGCTTGTTTTCAGCGTGCATTCGGTGAGTTTTCGTCAGGTTTGCGGCAGCTTTTCCCTGCAATTCGGGGACCCTGTGGTGTTTGCTAAATACACCGCAGGGTCACCGAAATGGGATCGGCAAAAGGAACCGAATTGAAGAGAACGAAAAGTCACCGAACGTGCGGTGACTTTTCGAATCTCTTTGGATAACCCTGTTAATATTCATTCTGATTGCCAAGCTAGGAAATGACATGCAATCAGAAAGGCCTCATGCAGATCAGGCCCCTCCAACTGTGCAAAGTCCCTGTATCAGACAGGAATTCAGTTTTAGACCAGTGCCTGTCAGTGTCGTTACTAAACTTCTCCGTAAGCAAAAAATGAAATACCAGTCTGGACCTGATCAAATACCAGCAATGCTGCTGAAAATCAGTGCACCGGCAATTGCAAATCCTGTCGCAACCCTAATCAATGAGTCACTGGCGACTGGATACATACCCAAACTCTGGAAGACTGCAAGGGTGGTACCTATCTATAAAAGTGGTGACAGTACTTTGGTATCCAACTACCGTCCGATATCGTTGCTCCCTGTAATGTCAAAAATTTTGGAAAAATTTGTCTACACACAATTACGTGATTATTATCAATATTGGAACTATTTAACCCCAGATCAATCAGGTTTTCGTCCAAATCACTCAACTACAACCGCCCTTTTAAAAGTCTGCAATGATATCCAAGCGGGCATGGAACAAGGAAACCTAACTGGAGCATCTTCCTTGATTTTGCCAAGGCCTTTGACACAGTAGACCATGGCATCTTGTTAAAAAAACTTAAAAACTCTAACATTGGTGATCGCACGTTAACCTGGTTTCAATCATATGTATCTGATTGGTCGCAATATGAATCCATTTCTGGCAGCTCCTCCCTCCCCCTCCCTGTCACTTGCGGTGTACCCCAAGGCTCAATACTTGGCCCCCTTCTATTCACAATATTCATAAATGATCTGCCCAACGTCTCCAAAACCTCAACTATACATATGTATGCAGACGACACTGTAATCTATACCAGCAAACCAAATCTCCCGCAGCTGGAGGCCGTGCTGCAAGAACAATTCACAGAGGGAGAAAAGTGGATAAGAGATAACAATCTTTTTCTAAATACTGACAAAACGGTAACGATGCTCTTTGGAACTGCACCTAAACTACACAAATTGCAAAATCCCCCATCTATGTGTTGGGACAAAATCAAATGGCACGCTGACCAGAGTCACTTCTCTCAAATTTCTAGGTATGTGGTTGGACCCTAATCTATCCTTTGGCCCCCACATCGAAAAACTCTCATCTAAACTCTACCCCAAACTAGGTACCCTGTACAGAAACAAATCCTGCCTGAGCCCCGCGATAAGAAAGCAGATTTTACAACAAATGCTTATGCCAGCCATTGAATACGAAGATGTAGTGTATGCAGCCGCCCCGCAAACACACCTTCAGAAACTTACTACATTGTATAACTCATTCTGCCGCGTTGTGCTACAATATAACTACATGACCCACCATTGTGACATGTTAAAAGAGCTAAACTGGCCGTCGCTGGAATCCAAACGCACCTTCACCTTTCCAACCTGGTGTTTAAGAGCTTTTCTGGGAAGCTGCCACCCTACCTGAATAGGCTGCTTCCCTCAGCAGTTCCCTCATCCTATAACCTCCGATCCAGGACCTGCACCTTACTTGCAATACCACAATACAAAAAGAAAGTGTCTCGATCCTCATTTTCCTACAGAGCACCACAATTATGGAATAACCCCCCAGATGCCATCAAATCTTCCCCCCAGTCTAAAGTCACTCAAGAGCTCCCTATTAACATACCTCAATACAGAATGCACCTGTAAACATGTAACCTAGTGACTATATACAGAATGCACCTGTAAACATGTAACATAATGGCTATTTCCTACATATTTATTTTCTGTTTTTTTTAATATCTTGCATTGTATTACTTTGTATTTCTGTAATAACTGTAACATTTTAATCTTCTTGAACCCAGGACATACTTGAAAAGGAGAGAAATCTCAATGTATCCTTCCTGGTAAAATCCTTTATAAATAAATAAATATTCATTCCTTGATCCTATTGTATTTTTAGCCTTTCTACCCTGCCATCTGCTGGCTGCTTGTGGTAGTGCTGTGACCTCCTTTGGCTGGATTTCTCCCATCTCCCACAGTCCTTTTCACTACAGATTCCAGTGAGTGCACTGGTGGCAGCACTCTTTCTTTCTCATTATTTCTTTTTAGATAGATACATACATAGATATGGGATAGCTGGATATATGTGTATAGATAGATATTCCATGAATTAATAGATTAAACATGGATAAGGTATAGAATGATTGATAGCTAGATTGATGGATAACAAATAATGTATAGAGAGAAAATAGATACTGTATAGATAGATTTCTAATTGATCGATAGATGAATTATGTGAATTGATTAATAGAGAGATGAATATATATAGAGAGAGAGATGAATAGAGAGATGAATATATATAGAGAGATTAGCAGAGAGATGAATATACAGTATATATATATATATAGAGATGAATAGAGAGATGAATATATATATATATATAGAGATGAATATATATAGAGAGAGATTAGTAGAGAGATGAATATATATATAGAGAGAGAATGAATATATATATATAGAGAGAGAGATGAATATATATAGAGAGATTAGTAGAGAGATGAATATATATATAGAGATGACTAGAGAGATGAATATATATATATAGAGAGAGAGATGAATATATAGAGAGATTAGTAGAGAGATGTATATATATATAGAGATGAATAGAGAGATGAATATATATATAGAGAGAGTTGAATAGAGAGATATAGAGAGAGATTAGTAGAGAGATGAATATATATATAGAGAGATGAATAGAGAGATGAATATATATAGAGAGAGATTAGTAGAGAGATGAATATATATATAGAGATGAATAGAGAGATATAGAGAGAGATTAGTAGAGAGATGAATATATATAGAGAGATGAATAGAGAGATGAATATATATAGAGTTGAAAAGAGAGATGAATATATATAGAGAGAGATTAGTAGAGAGGTGAATATATATATAGAGAGATGAATAGAGAGATGAATATATATAGAGAGTTGAAAAGAGAGATGAATATATATATAGAGAGATTAGTAGAGAGATGAATATATATATAGAGAGATGAATAGAGAGATGAATATATATAGAGAGAGATGAATAGAGAGATGAATATATATATAGAAAGATTAGTAGAGAGATGAATATATAGAGAGAGATGAATAGAGAGATGAATATATATAGAAAGATTAGTAGAGAGATGAATATATATAGAGAGATGAATAGAGAGATGAATATATATATAGAGAGTTGAAAAGAGAGATGAATATATATATAGAGAGATTAGTAGAGAGATGAATATATATATAGAGAGATGAATAGAGAGATGAATATATATAGAGAGAGATGAATAGAGAGATGAATATATATATAGAAAGATTAGTAGAGAGATGAATATATATAGAGAGATGAATAGAGAGATGAATATATATATATAAAGAGATGAATAGAGAGATGAATATATATAGAGAGATGAATAGAGAGATGAATATATATAGAGAGATGAATAGAGAGATGAATATATATAGAAAGATTAGTAGAGAGATGAATTTATATAGAGAGATGAATAGAGAGATGAATATATATATATAGAGAGATGAATAGAGAGATGAATATATATAGAGAGATTAGTAGAGAGATGAATATATATAGAGAGATGAATAGAGTGATGAATATATATAGAGAGATTAGTAGAGAGATGAATATATATATAGAGAGAGATGAATATAGAGATATAGAGAGAGATTAGTAGAGAGATGAATATATATAGAGAGATGAATAGAGAGATGAATATATATAGAGAGTTGAATAGAGAGATGAATATATATGTAGAGAGATTAGTAGAGAGATGAATATATATATAGAGAGAGTTGAATAGAGAGATGAATATATATATTAGAGAGATGAATAGAGAGATGAATATATATATAGAGAGAGAGATAAATAGATAGTTGAATAGTTAGAGATAGATTTGGATAGAGAAATGAATGAGATAGATAAGTAGGTAAAGAGATATGAATAGAGAGATAGATTAATAGATATATGTGAAT
Source organism: Leptobrachium leishanense (assembly GCA_009667805.1). Classification (NCBI taxonomy): domain Eukaryota; kingdom Metazoa; phylum Chordata; class Amphibia; order Anura; family Megophryidae; genus Leptobrachium; species Leptobrachium leishanense. Next base: position 516,087,864 of record CM019063.1, on the reverse strand, counting down.
AGAGAGAGAGATTAGTAGAGAGATGAATATATATATAGAGATGACTAGAGAGATGAATATATATATATATAGAGAGAGAGATGAATATATAGAGATATTAGTAGAGAGATGAATATATATATAGAGATGAATATATATATAGAGAGAGTTGAATAGAGAGATATAGAGAGAGATTAGTAGAGAGATGAATATATATAGAGAGATGAATATATATATAGAGAGATGAATAGAGAGATGAATATATATAGAGAGAGATTAGTAGAGAGATGAATATATATAGAGAGAGAGATGAATATAGAGATATAGAGAGAGATTAGTAGAGAGATGAATATATATAGAGAGATGGATAGAGAGATGAATATATATATAGAGAGAGAGAGATAAATAGA